>OY998184.1:79450363-80700363 GCA_963921935.1 Galeruca laticollis
GTTGTTAGAACCATTTTTAAATCAAATTTAACTGCAGCGTACTATTAATATATCAACTAATGACAATTAAGTCAAATATGACAAATCCATATTACATAAACAACTCCACAGCACTCTCTGTTTCGGTACTGTTTATTTTGGCGGATACCGTACTATCATTACTTTGGTTTTTTCTGTATTTAGTGTCATTTTCATATTTTCTATTTCTTTTGCCAATAAGTTAATTACTTAAATCATTTTATTTTTTGATTTTGCTATACGTACAATATCGTCTGCATACAGTAAATTACTTAATCTAACCAGCACCATGTTTCTGAACCCTATTAACATGTCCAGATTTCCTCCTTGTCTTTTTATTTCCTTCACTATTTTGTCCATTATAATGAGGAACAACAGTGGGCTTAAGCTATGACCTTGTTTTATACATTTTTTCATTAAAAACTCTTCCGATCTTTGACCTCCTATCTGCACTCTTACTTTGACAGGCTCGTATGTGCTTTTAATTATATTAATTAGGGCTTTCGGTACTTCTAAGTATTCCAATATCTCCCAAATTTTTTCTCTTTCCACTGCGGCAAAAGCTGCCTTCAAGTCAATAAACGTTAAATACATTTCTTCTTCCGCTTCTATTGTATTATCAATTAGCCTTCTTAAAATGTATATATTATCATTTGCTTGTCGTCGTGGTCTAAAAGCTGCTTGATCCTTCTAATTTTGTTTCTACATAACGTCTTGATCGGATCTCTATTATTCTCGTACAGATTTTAAAGCTGGTTTGGGCTATAATTATTGCACAGTGTCTGATCTCTCTTTTTATGTATTGGCAGTATAAAGTTATTTTCCTAGTCTTTGGGAATCTTTTGAGTGTCCCATGCTTCCCTGCATATGAGACATAGCCATTCTTTTCCTTTTTCTCCTAACCAGTTTATCAGCTCTGGCGCTACTTCATCCCCCCCCTGGCTTTACCTATTTTAAGTTTCTTTATAGCTGCTTCCATTTCTTCTCTTTGGATTGCAAGGTATTCATGTTCATTTCCTCTTCAGCTGTTGTTTTCTTCTTAAACCTTTTACCAAATTTGTCTTCGTAGTGTTCTTTGAAAGTCTTTAATATTTGATTTATTTCGGTCTCCAATTCGTTATTTTTATTTTTTATTGCTCTTATATTTTTTCCTTTACTTTCTCGTAGTATTTTAATCGCTGTTCAAAATTTTGTATTATCTGATGCCTGTGCCTTCCAAGTTCTTTCCTGGAGTCCCTTTTCGCTTTCTTAACCGCTTCCTTGACTATGTTTCTTTTCCGTTAGATATTTCCATATCTTCTTGTGTTTGTGTTTGAAGGTATTTTTTCCGTGAGGTTTTCTTTTCTTTTACTAATGTTTGTATTTCTTTGTTTCACCACTTATTCCTTTTTAAATGTTTATTGAATTCAATTCTTCCACATATATCCTCTGCTTTTTCAAGTAATATTTGTTTGAATACTGTTCACCGTTTTTCGAGTGTCCATTCGTTGTTTTCATTAATCAGTTTTTCGAATATTTAGATCTTTTTTCTGTGTTTCTTAATTTGCTTATTGTATTTCTACTGAATCTTACTTCTTCTGTCTTCATATTCCGCTACTACTAATCTATGGTTTGTACCCAAGTCAGCATCTTTTCTTGTCTCTACTTTTGTCACCATATTTGATAGGTTTTGTGTATAAACTATGTAATCAATTGAACTTTTTGTATTTCTTTCTTCCGCTACAAATGTATATTTATCTTCTAGTTTTTGTTTCCACATCGTATTTCCTATTATTAAATTGTGACTTTGACAAAAACCTATCATCTTAAGACCATTTCTGTTCATTGTTTCCTCTGCATAAACTCCCATATGACCCATTCCTCGATTGTAATATTTACCAACTCTTGCGTTTCAATCCCCCATAATAATTACGTTTTCGTTTGCTCTATTATATCATCCACTACTTCCTGTAATTGTATGTAAAATTCTGAAACCTTTTCCTCCTGTTCCTTCAATGGGTGCATATATTTGTATTATATTTAATATTTCATTTAGTTGTATACTTAGAACCAGTATACTTGAATTTATATCCTTGATATTTATTACCTTTTTGTTTATTTCCTGTTAAAATTATTCCTACTCCCTCTTTTGCTCTTTGTTCTACTTTTACCACTGAGTAATATAATGTGTGATTATTTGTTAAATTTATTTGTCCTGATCCTTTTTTCTTTATTTCACTTATTCCTATTGTTGTTTTTCATTTCCTCCGTTATTTCAATTTTCTTTCCTGTTAATGTGTTAAAATTCCATATACCTATATTTATATGTTCTTGGTCTGCAATATTTATATATTGCCTATTTTTTCCCCATTGACTGCTCTGATAATGTTTTCAATCCTGTCCCCTACCATTATTATTTTTGTATTTAAATTTCCTATTAGTTTCTTCTTTATCCCTATTGCTAAAATTACTTCTATTCTTACTGCTACACTTATTACTATTCTTAATACTATTGTTTTTGTTTAATTTATCTTCGTATATGTCTTCTAGTTTTATGGGTACTCTGTTTGTATCATTTTCTGAGTTGGAGCTATATCTTCATCATCTTCCATGCTGGCTAGCCGTTCTTTCTTTTTTCTTGTTTGCATTTGTTTTTGTTTCTTCTTCTCGATTGTATTCCAGCTGATCTAAGGTATATATTGTGTCCTCCACTCTTAATTTATCATATATTATACTTGCTCTACATCCTTTTTCTCTAGCCAATTTTAGATAGAGGATGAGTGCTCTCTGTTTATCATGGATTGCTTTTGGTAGATCCTCTGATATCCATATTTTTATACTCAAGTTTTTGGCTTCTCTTATTATTTCTATTTTTTTGTCTTCCCTTGATAGCTCTAGCCATAGTGGTCTATTTCTGTTATTGTCTGTCTCTTTTTTACCGATTCTTCTTATTTGTATTATATCTGCTTCCATGTTTATTTGTTTAATTTTGTTGTTTCTTATTTCGCACGTTCCATTCTCAGTTTTTTCTATTCCCTATACTACAAAGTTCTTTTTCTTGCTTTCTTTCTCTAGTTGTTGTATTCTTTTATCTTGAATTTCGATTTTTTGTTCCATTTGGGTGACTTTGTTCTTTAATTCCTTATTTTCGTTAGTTATTTTCTTTATTTGTTCTCGATAATTGTCCATTTTGTTTAGTTTTTCGATGATTTCCTTCATCATATCCTCCATCGTATCTGACATTGTGCCTCCTTGCAGATTAAATATCAGAACCCTACTCTATTCAGATCCCAGCCCTACCTGAAGCTGACAATTACCAGTCTGGAGTAATTTATTCTTTTTATAATTCCTATTATCAGCAAATTTATAATGTCCGATGTAGTCGGTTCGTCTCTGTTCTTTTTAATAACAAATTTAAAGAAGACAGGTTTTGCTGATAACTCTAATAGCTATTTTTTCTGATAACGTCTTATATGTTAATTTATTAGGTTAGAAGTATTTTTTTATTATTTAAAAAACTGATCTATTTGCAGTGTTTATTTCCTCTTATTTGCAATTTGTGCACTTTTAAAACCACTTTTATGTAAACTAACTAAATTATTTTGATGTATTTCCTGTAAATTTATGATTGTCACTAACTCTTTACGCACTTTTCAGTAACCCAGTTAGGACCGAACTCTGTTGATAAAGTATGAGAATAATTAATTATAAACAAAGTAGTGAGGAAGATTAGATTTATTTATTTAATTATAATATCCATTAATATTGCTGTTAAATAATTAATCTAGGTCTGTTGAGTACATAGGAAATAACCTTGGTTCAGTAAAATAAAATGTTTGTAGTGTAGAAAACATTTCTCAAAAACGCATCATCTCCTCAATTTTTATTGCATTTTTTAAGTTATTTATTACACTGTTTACATCATTGTTTTTCTTATTTAACACAAGGGCGCTCTACTTTGGACAGAAGAAATTAAAATAGAACTTAACTCATGTTTTCAATCATATACTACTGTTGCTCTGAGGTGACAAAATCCTTATAAAACTTTCCTAGTATGTATTAAAGTACTTATAATAGAAACAAAAAATAATAGGCATGTAGAAAGAGGGTAAAATACAGAAAACAAAAAATAAGATGGAATTTAAATAATCAATGTGAAAATAAATGTATACTTATGAGGAAAACGTTAGTTACCTTTTCTGACTCTCTCCTCCAAGCTGTCCACATATTCTTTTTTGCGCTTTCTGGAATCTTGAGCTGAAATTTTATTTCTAATTTTTCTACGAATCCTTTTTAGTTCTCTTTCATCGTTTTTTGTAAGAGGATGATGTGTAGGTAAAATTATACCTTCCTTTGCTAATAGTCTCTTTTCTTCATTAGTTAGATTTAAGGGTGGATACTGGTTTGTGGAACTAACAACATTTGAACTTTCTTCGATTTTAGTGTCGAATTTTCGTTTTCTTACATTGCTAGTAAGAGCAGCGACATCCGCAGCACTGTTCAGTATTTTAATGCTCTTTATATTCAATGGTAGTAAAACCGGAGTACCATTGTTGGAAATTTGTTGTACTTTAAGTATCTGAGGTTTGGATTTCACTTGGTTTTTCTTAAGCTGACTAGTAGTGGTACTTATCATAGGCTTTGAAATACATTTTTTGTTATTTGGGTTCTGTATAAGAATTTGAGTTGGTAATTTAGAGAAGAGTGAATTAGATGCGGTGGCGGGAGGTATTTCTTTTGCGGGTTTTTCCGGTATGGGATCTAGGATGGACATTAATTCATGAAAGCCATCAATATTGCCCAGTATGGTGCTAGTGTCATCATAGCCTTCCATACAAGAACTATTCTTATCGCTTTCTGAATAAAAACTTTGCGGTGACAGGACTTCGTCAACGTTAGAACTGGCATCGCTGGAAACATTAATATCATCTTCAAAATTTGGGAAAAACTCATCATCCATATTGTTTTCCAATGATAGAACCGAATCGAAAAATTCGGAGCTCATGAGCTCCGAATCATCGCAATTCAATGAAACGTCCATGGTTTCCATGTCGCTATTACCTTCTTCGCCGCTAGAATTTAAAAAATCGTCGATATTCATTATTTTTATCACTTTAACTTGATGCACCCATATTGATAAGAAAGAGCATTTATTACTGTACACGTCACAAAAACGTCAAAACTTCAAATGTCAAAATCATCTTCTTTTACGAAAATCACGTTTAGTTGGAACTACAAACAACTTTACTAGACTTATTTTGAACACTGACCTATAAACAACAAATGGAACGACAATACAGTAGGATGCGCTAGGAATCGGTCCCTATCTTTAATCTTTAATAGATGGCTGTGCCCCTATGCAAATGCTGAAAATTGGATACGGGTCATGCGCATTATGTATCTACGTCACAGTGGATGTCTGAAATCAATTATCTGGCTTGTTATTAATACGTATGTTAATTCTTATTGCAGATTTTACCAGAGCTGGCACAACAATTTTCATTTTTAGTCGTTCTCGTTAGTTTGTATCGTTGGATTTTAACCAACGTTGTTAAAAACTGTTTGTTTTTCGTTTTGCGATTGTCCTCTTATCACTGTGTGTTGCTTATAGGTCAGTGATATTGAAGTATTGGGAACCGAGATTAAGATCGCAGCGCTACCTAGCTATCAAGTCAAAACTATTCACTTATTTTGATGTTTACTAAATTTGAATGATTTTCTATCATAGACCAATAATTACCAATTTTCCATAGTTACGATCAATCTGAAAGGATATCGTGACAATATATTGCTCAAAGTTTACCACTCAGACACGAAATGGTTGGTCGTTACGATCGATCATTTACTTGTTTGAAAGGGAACAATAAAGACGTGGTCAAATAATTCTATAGATACGTGCCCTATAAAATGGAAAACGAACTTCTATTCCTTACCTATGTGGCGGTAACTCTGATTCGGCCACAGAAGAAAAGTGTGGGATGAGAAATGGCTATTAAAGCAAAATCAGTATTCGCACGTAAATCTTTTAAAGGAACCTACGTACCTAAAATTATTGAAACCTCAAATAGAGAAGCGCGTTACAAACATTAAGCTGTCAGTAATCACAAGCGTTTCAGTGCAATTTTGCTTTTTGTTGTCACTGGACGATCTTATGAAGATTTAAAGCTCTCATCGGTGATTTCACTACAGTTAATGGGAAAAATCATCCCAGAAACCTTCGTTGCCATTTGGCATTCGGAATCGTTCATCGCAAAGAGCCATACATATATATCATGTACCTTATAACAAACAAACTTGGGCTCTGTAGTATATTTGATAAGCTGGTTATTTACAGTTTAACGTTTTTAACAGTTCTTGTGAACACATACTTAGTTTTAATATTTATCGCGAATGTTTCTTTACTTGACATAATAATTGTCTACGTTGTCATATTATCTTGAATTATGTCGAATAAAGTTCGTGTATTGAGAGTTCAATTATTTCTGTTCAGATCAGGCTCCCCCAAAAAAAATTCTGGAGCCGCCCCTGTGTGGCGGTAACTTTGATTTGACAGAGAAAACCTAGAAAATTGTCGGTTAAGAAATGGCTATTAAAGAGAAATCAGTATTCGCATGTAAATATTTTAAAGGAGTTTCCATCCAAAATATTGGTACTGGTTCTTCTTAGAGAGTTGAAGTGATTGTAACTTCTGTCATTCTGACGATGATATTGATTTATCGAAACAATTGTCAATTTTTAGAATTTTCAATAACTTGTATTATGTTGTGGAATTAACTAGAAACCGTGAGTTTCATTGAAAAACACTAATATGAGCATATTCCACGAAGTAAGGGTCGAGACAGTCAATTTCATTGATTGTAGTACGTATAGACGTTAACGCAAGAATATTACGTTTACGTTCTATTGTATAAATTCAGAGTTGAAGTACCAGATGAAGTCATCAACCGTTAACGTGAAATTTTGATTACATACATTAACGAACCTAACTTTTTGTTTTCTGATTTTCTACGAAAAATTTTAGCTTGGCATTTAACATTTCGAGAAATTATCCATTTCATTCTCAAATATAGATAAATAAGAATACATAAATTTATTTGTAATACCCCAGTAAATGTTGATAAATAAATAGTAGATATATAACCTTCACATCAAAGACAATCTCTTTACATTGTATCAAGGTGTACAGTGCATTTCACAGATCATATAACTAATATTTTATCACAGTATATACTGTGATTTTATACTAAAGCCCCAATTTCCAAATAACAAATTAGGGGGAATCGGAAATTTCCGGCAGGACTTCGGACATCATCGATTAACGTTAGACGCTTACGTGAGAGCACGTACGGAGGTCCGTAAACCTTAACGTGAATATTTATTCACTGCGCATGAGCAACTGTCAAATGACATCACTTCAACTCTCGAACTCTCTCTTTACGGATACGTGAGAAATGAAGACAAGCTACCTTAAAATAATATTCTGACCGATTATTTCAGGAAAAATCGAATCGTTGGTAGCAAAGAGACACTCTGGATTCATTATTGGATATTCAAAATTACATCATAGAAATATTATAATTTCTATGGAAGTCAATCAATAAACAAATCAAATAATATATTATTACTTTCTCTATGAGTAAATCGCTAACAATCTTAACATACAATTATTCGTCGTTTTCATCGGCACAGATCATATAACTACTATCGGTCAGGACCCCTATTCTGTAACTCAAGCGAGAGCTCGTGCACGAGTTCTCTCTCGCAATTTAGCGTTACTGCGCATGCCACTCTCCTAAAAATTATAAATCCGTATTCTCTAAGGTCGGAGAGTGCTCACCGACTCCTATGCGACTACCCGACTAATCTACTGGGTGAAAGCAGGAGAGTAAGAGAACGGACTTGCGCATAATGTCTGTGCTGTGCTGGCTTAATTGTAAAATTTGGCGTAAATTTTACATTATGCAATTCTGGATGATTGTTCATAAACTCTATTGACAATGTTTTTTGTGCCTTACACAAATTATTATTGCCTTTTAGTAAATAAAACTAATATACACACAATCTCAAATCACCCACAATAACAACATATATAATCTGTGAATAACAACATAATCTAAAAATATTTCATCGTTTCTTATCCTCATATAACCTAAAGTACATTTAAACTACTAAATAGTAGGTCAAAACTGGCCGTTCCATTTGGCCGCTGAGCCAAATGTAGTGGAGTCGCCGATTCATTGTGAATACGGTTTTAAGAATTATGTGAGTGAGGAGTTGTATATTATATTATCTTATCTATGGTGAGGAGTGAGAGAGTACTTATACCAATGAATAGTCGTGCACGAGCTCTCGCTTGAGTTACAGAATAGGGGTCCTGAAACCACAGCTTAAGCTGTGCTAAACCGTGTATAATGTTCTCTTATCTATGTCTGAAACGACGGATTCGATATGGGGCACTTAACACATACAAAATATAATATAATCTGTAAAAAATTATTATTTTAAGCAAACATTATTGTAATATTTCGACAATTTAATTTTCACAATAAGCATAATTGTTTAAATACTATTTTTAGAAATAATTATTTATACACGTTTGTTGTACTTATAACTGTGTGTTTCAAGAATGTTAATTATTGGAAAAAATTGGTTTATCTGTCTTTCAGCTATTAAATAATTTGCATAACTGGTTTTAAATTGACTTTGTTGGAATGTTATTTATTATCGAATAAATGATTATACCCACTATATCTTTCAAGTATCTGATTTTCTAGATAATTATTATTTATTCAGTTACATTTAAACATTTTGGATATCGCATAAAATGAAAATGCAGAACAGAGTGAACAGTATTGAAATTTTGAAAGTATGGATAACGAAACAACCACATTTAACTTGTAATATATGTAAGTATTCATTTTATATGTAAATAATTGGCCTAAGACCTGGGAGAAGTACCTATTCTAATTCTTTTTGTTTGTATCTTTACTATTTTCATCAATGCAAAATAAAATTTTTAATTTCTGGTCCGTAATTCCAGTATTGCTATTTTAAAAAATTATTTACTTTTTTGAAGTGAAAATGAATGACAACTTCTGCCAATTAAAGTAAACAATAAATGGTTCAGAGTTCAGACAAAAATGAATCATTGAGAAATTGATAACTAAGATACTGAATACAAACATATACAGGGTCATTCATTAAGTGTGGCGACCCCTGTCATCGTATGCCCTAATTTTGGTAAAAAATAAAATTGGCTTTTTGTAAGCTGATTAAGGTTACGGCATTTTTAAGTTCCCGGAGGTTATTTTTTCCTAGTGATTACCTTTGGAACAGAATATTCTTAACAGAGATGAATTAAGGAATATACTTCTTTCCTCACCAAAATGTTCTATAGGAATTCCATTGTCTACACGTAATTGGAAGTATAACACTCTAAGTGAGACAGCAAAAGACTGTTTCCATCTCTGTCGCAGAACTCGACTCGTTGTGCGCAAAAGCGTCGCAACTTTCGTGGGGGAATTGGAAAGTGTGGTGGAAGCTCAAAGCTCACAGTTCTTAGACAAGAATCGTGGGTGGAAGCTGACACTTATGAGCATGTTCGGACATGCGCAAAAGGTTCGACGTTTCTCGCGGTCAGAAGCATATTATGTCTGCACCGTAGTGTTTTCGTCCATCTCCAGACTCTACTAGCAATATTATATATATGCGAAAAACAATATTTTTATCCTACACTACTCGGAAATCCAATTTTCGTGGCTCTATCGGGACGGGAAAGTAGGTATTTGCACGGCTAGGCGAGAGAAATGGCAAATAATGGCTAGACAGGCAAAACAACTTTACAAAACTAACACTAGATGGCACCCTATTATAAATGAGGACGCGAGGCATGCGCATATATCTGTTTCTTTAAAAATATAACTAACCCCGCGTACCCGCCAAATTGGTAATTATTAGCTTATAAATATCCGACTGGAAATATGTTTCTATTTGAGTGTTTTGAAATATCTTTTAATATATCATGAAGTATAAGTGACGAAGAGTTAAAGGAAATTTTTATAAAAATATATTTGCATTTGTCATATTATTCTAGTTCGAAATATATGTACCTCAGAGAACAATCGTATTTTCCATTATATGTAGACAAAAGATTCAAAATATAATAATTGTTTTCGGTTATGCAGTATATTTTTTCTACAAATTGTAAATTGTTGAGTGTGTGTCAACTCCAATGAACACAAAACTTCTTGTTCCATTGTAATACCACAGTTTATTGCTTCCAGAAGCAGTTAGATTACTCTGCTGATTTTACTGTTCCAATCTCTTCTCTCACTCACGTGTACTCCTGGGAAATAAATTCAAGATGTGCAAAGATTTGTCACTTATTACGCACAGTGATTGGCGGTTTAATAAGTTTTCAAATCATAATTTTACGAGTTGGCTCCGTGCGGAAACAATTTCAGGTTGCGCAGTGGAAAAATTGGAACATAGAGATTAAAGGCGCCGACAACGAGTGAAATAACTGCTTTTGTAAGCTTTAAACTGTGGGTATACATATTTTTTATTGAATCTGAAAAACTCAAACAGGCAAAACCACTTTTACGATAAATATTGGCATAAAGATTTCAATGAGATGATGTTTGTGATTACTGATACGCCTCAAACTCATTATCAGTTGTTCCAGCCTAAAACATAAAATGCTCAGGAAACCATTAACTTGCAGACATGCGTTTTCGTAACGATTTGCAAACTGTAAGAAATCTGTTTGCGATTGAAAGTTGGAATGGACTGAGAGGTATCCTCTCAAAAGTGACCACTCTCTAGAAATAGTCAAAGCAGCCAATACCTGTCTCTTCTGCAAGTTTGTTGTAATAACAAAGGCCAGTGACGTGGATGTAATACTAGAAAGACAAGTACTAGCCGCACATTCGCTTTGACTCTCTCGTACTTTTCGGTCTGGTATTCACTGCACAACTGAATACAGAAAGCTTAGTCCGTTCTCCATATCTACGGTTGAGAGGGTAGGCAGAATACTGTCGGTTGCACGCTCATTTTTTTGTTTTTGATTCTATCCAGACCTGGGGTTAAACTAGAGTCCTCTTGGTTAGCTGACCGAGCATTAATCCGTCATAAAATGGAGACCACTTGTTATAATACGTTGCGAATACATTTTTTCAAATAAGAGCCCTGTAACCTCAAAAGTACCCAAAAATGCATATAACCTCAAATATTTCAAAATTGTTATTGGCTCCAGTATTACTTTCAATATAAAATTAAATTTAATCAACGGCCAATAGTCTGGCAATTACTATCTTGTACGGTTTCCCATAGAAATATTAATGAGACTCGTTGCTTATAAAAGCATTATTCTTCTAACATACAGAAGTTTATATCTTGTATACAGATATATAGATTTCAGAGGTGGCTTGTAGCCTATTCCACTGCGACATTTTCAGTTCTACTGTGATCCTCTAAATCTAAATTATATTCTTGAGCCTTATTCTTCTTAGGAAATCTATCAGCTTATAGACTAAATCTTTCAGCCAATGGCTTTCCTATACCTAGTACCAAGAACTGCATGTTTGGTATACTGTGCCAGTGACATAGAATGTGCTCTGTCGTTACTTCCTCTGATTGACAGAATTTACATAAGAACTCCTTGTTCACCCCCCTCAATTTTAGATGCCTATTGACCTTACAATACCCTGTCAACGGACCAAAACAGTTTTTCTCTCTTTATTTATCAGATCTGCCGTTAATTTTGGCGATTGTTCTAATATAAATTGTATCGCTTGTCTTTGACCTGGAAAATTCATCCACTAGTTATGCTCCGCCCATTTTTTTGTGGATGCATTAGTTAATGATATTGCGACACCGCAGAAAGGTTCCGGTCCAACGAATGGCATTGACGAATCCTGCTTAGCCATATCGTTACCCTTAAGACCCTTGTGCCACGGTGAATTTATTACCTACCAAGAACTTTCTACTTGACTTGAAACAAGTTTCAATTTCAATCATTATATGCAAATTAAAGGAACTGAGAACTGCTCCTGTGTAGCAAAATAAAAATGTAATGAAGTCACCTAGCGGCATAAACTAACCGATCCGCTTTTACTGAGGACGTTCAGCACTCATCACGCAGATGACGGATTTCAATTTAATTTTGCTAGATTTTAGTTTAATATGACGGATAATAAACAAACTATATACACTTTTCAACTCTTTTTCAGCCGATTTGTTACTAAGAAAATTTTTAATCGCTTCGAATGATAGCATAGAAATTGCTAAGGAATTAATCGACCTATTTTACACGATGCGTTCAAGAACCCCGGAAATGTTTGCAAACAGAAATTTTTATGATCCAGAAATTCAAGAGAGTATTGAAATAATGTAAGTTTATTTCTCTAACTTAGTATATAATGTTTATAAGTGAAAAAATCTATAATATATGACTATAATAGTTATTTGCGCAACTAGTTATGAAAAGTACGATATTGTTCAACAAGCTTAATATTTGCCAAAACTCGCTGGCGCTCGTTTTGGCAAATTACGAGAGTTGAACAGTATCGCGTTTTCATAACGTGTTTACGTACATCGTTTTATCTAAATCCGCGCTTTTATAATATTTACCTACGACCACCCCTGTACGTAGTCAAAAACACACAATCGGCAATCAATGTAAGACGTCTATTACGCACGTTAAAACAAAACGCACGGCTGTAAAGGAAATCGCACGGCTTCCATAGCAACCATTTAGCAACTGTCAATAGACGTAGCCATTTTATTCAAAATGTATTACTTAGATATTTGACGTTGAATTTTATTTTATATATAAATGGTAGATAGCATTTATTAGATATGAGATTGCATTTAATACTAAGAGTTATTTGGAATCATATGATAATTGGTTCCGTTTCATTCAATCCGCATCTTTTAGCTGTCTGAATGTATCTCATATTAGTAAACAATATACACCAAGCGACTAAAGTGGCCCATTAAATCCCGCGGGTGGTCAGCATCCTTCATACGAATGAATATTCTATGGGTTTTAAGAATGTAATTAAAATGTTCTTTATATTGAAAGAAGATATTTTGCAACATAAAAAGCTCTCAAGTATTTGCACAAGATTAAGCAATGATTTGTATTTATTTTAAAATGAATATGTAGGTATAAAATAATGATTCCGTGACCACGTGCAACTGTAATTTATGTCTGAATATGTGAAAGCACAGAAATGAGAGAAATGCAATAAAAATAATTTCAGCGATTATATCGAATGAAGCTTAGAGATTATAAAATATAAATTTCAACTTACCACAGCAAATTACGAAAACTTGGCCCATTTAATCCTGCGGGTGGTGTTTGATTAATGAGGGAAGTAATCCACCTAAGGGATTAGTCGAGAGGTGTATACGCTATTTTATGCAATTCCGGTAATTCTACATACATTTTTAATAAAAATAAATACTACTTATACGAAACTTGGCTGGGCATCGAGTAGCGACTTTTATAAAACTTGGCTGGGTATCGAGGAAGTACGTTTTTACTTGTTTTAAATACCTTAATAAGATTATAAACACAAGTACAAGTGTTTACAAAATTCGTTTATAATAGTATATTATACACCAAGCGACTAAAGTGACCCATTAAATCCACCTAAGGGATTACTGTCACTTTAGTCGACAGGTCTATACAATATTTTTTGTAATTCTGGTAATTCTACATACATTTTTAATACAAATAAATACTACTTAGGATGGACTTTTACTTAACTTGGCTGTGCATCGAGGAGGGACTTTTACGAAACTTGGCTGGGCATCGAGGACGGACTTCTAAAATACTTGGATATGCATCGAGGATGTACAGTTTTATATGTACTTTAAATCCCTTGGGATTTTAACTGTCACTTTATATCCCTTGGGTCTAAGAGTGACACTTTAATTTCTAGCATGTGAGAGTAACGTGACCACTTTAGTCTCGGAATTGCAGAAAAAATTAACAATCGAAAATGGGTAGCGATAGTGAGGATGATTTGACATTGAAGATGCTGTTCCCGATATGTAAACTAGCCATGGCTTTAGAAGGACATCGTTCACTATCCTGGTAGATGCAGGAGGTGATATTACTTATTTAAAGAGACACGATCGTTGATAACTCTTTCCGCAGGTGAATTAAGTATAACCATTTTTTCTGCATAAAGTTTTTTTATTTCCGAGTTATGAAAATTTTGAACGTTATTTGTTTCACGACGTAGGTAGGTACATGTACAAAAAGAAAAAAATATATGGTTCGTTCAGCGTTAAGCACCCGACTTGATAATTTCAGAGAAAAAATTCTCTAAACCATGCAACAATGACGGCAGTAAAGTTAATAATAAAAATTGTTATGAAAAATATTATTTGTTTATGATTCAGATGGTCGAATAAAAAGTATAGTTTACAATTTGCATGAAATGGCCCATTTTCAACTCGTATGTATATGAAATTTTGTAGTACCTACTCGTGGGAAATGTATGTCATTTCATGCTCATTGTACAATATACTATTCCTACAATATCGATTATTTCTTACCCGACAAATAAATGTACATTATATTCGGATATTCTATATTCTAATTCAAAAAGTAACCTCAGCCTCTTATCTCATTTTTATGATATCCCCCGTTGTGAGCTTTCCACCTGAAAATTTGCTTATATAAAGTGACAGGTCTTGCAACATTGGTTGCCTATTCCTGAAAATATATTTAGTGCGTACTGAACTCTAGCCTTAACTGCAAGTCTAAAGGGATCGTATAAAATTGACAAAAGGACCGACCATAGTTATCGTCTTCAATTATCATGTGTTAAACTTACCATCTGGAGATATTATCTCGAAAACATATACCTTGTGCGGAAGAGGCACAATTACGCCGAAACCGGTATGCTTTTAATCACAAACCTAAAGGGACAGTATTTTTTTTTTCTTTTTTTTTCACTATTTATTGACAATCAGAATGAAATACAATCTATAAGTCAATTTGCTGGCTAGTACAATAAAATTAACAATACATATTGTACATCTGTGGCGTGGAGAGGTGGGGCATCCAATGATGCTTCCTCAGTTTACTCGGAGATCTAGTGGCCAGATTCTTCTGAGTCTTCTGTTGAGGGTAGGTTGTAGTAGTGGTTGTAGCATTGGATTTGGATGGTCTTCTAGTCTGTTGTGATGCTTGATGTTATTTTCTTGAATTACGTTTTTTACATATGGAATCTTGAGGTCGTTATGTAAGGTTCTGTTTGACACATACCATGGTGCATTTGCCATGGATCGGATTATTTTTGACTGGGCTCTCTGGATGATGGAGATATTGGAATTACTTGCGCATCCCCAAAGCTCTGCACCATATGTCCATATTGGCTTTAATACCGTTTTGTAAATCAGTAGTTTGTTATCTATTGAGAGTATGGAGTTTCTGCCTATAAGCCATTGGATTTCTTTAATTTTTAAGTCTAACTGTTTCCTTTTTTTTTACTATGTGGTGTTTCCAGGTAAGTTTTCGGTCAAAGTGGAGTCCAAGGTACTTAACTTGATTGCTCTGGGGTATTCTCACTTGGTTAATGTTGACTGGTGGGCAGTTCCCTTTTCAGAGTGTAAATGTTATGTGATTAGATTTTGACTCATTTACTTTTATCTTCCATTTTTCCAACCATACTTCCATCATATTTAGATGGTCCTGTAGGTAGTTGGATGCTATCACTGGGTCTGAATGAGTTGCAAAAATGGCAGTATCATCTGCAAATGTTCCAATAGTACTTCCCTATGGAACGCCTGAGTGAATTATCATATTGTCTGAGTTTTCTTCATTTACTTTTACTGTAAACTCTCGTTGATGGAGGTAGGCTTCTATGGCTTTGTAATAAGGACCTGGGAGAATTGTTTTTATCTTGCAAAGTAGACCTGGGTGCCAAACTTTGTCGAAGGCTTGGCTAATGTCTAAGAAGGTGGCTGTGCAATATTGTCGGTTTTCTAGGATTCATTAATGGTGTTAACTATACGATGGCATTGTTGTATTGTTGAATGGTTTTGTCGGAATCCGAATTGATGACTTGGTAACCAATTTTGTGGGTTTAGCTCTGTGTTGATTTTGTTTAGAATAAGACGTTCGAGTAATTTTGCAATTGTTGGTATTAAACTTATGGGGCGGTAAGAACTGACATCTGTTTGGTTTTTCCCAGGCTTCAGTATCATTATGATTTGACCAATCTTTAGTGGTTTTGGCCAGTAGTTTAGTCTCAGTATTGCGTTGAAAATATGTAGCAGCTTGACTAGTCCTTTTTTAGGTAGTTCCTTTAACATTTTCGCTGTTATTAGGTCTATTCCTGGTGCTTTTTTTGGATTTAATGTGCCAATAACTTCTTTTATTTCTTTTGGTGTAATAATTATTGTTTGATGTGTTTGTAGTGGTTCGCCAAGGATTTGGTCTACTTCTTGAACTGGAACATTATTTTGTGGTGTAAAAACTTCAGATAGATGCTCAGCAAAGAGGATGGCCTTCTCTTTATCAGTTCTAGCCCAAGGTCCTGGAGGTGTTGAATATTTCCGTATTGGGGGTGATGTTGGTACAGGCTTTCTTTTGCCTTTTATTGGCTTCCATATAGAGTTGTCTTGCCTCTGTAGGTTTGATATATAGCTGTTAAACGATTCATTTTTTGTTTCAAGTAGTTTTAATTTTAGTTTGTTACTAATTTGGTTATATTTTGTTCTATTTGCTGGAGTATGTGTTCGTTGCCATAAGGATCTCGCTTTTCGTTTTTCAGCCACTAGTTTTTTAATTTCTAGGGGTATGTTGTTTTTTTAGAATATTAATGGGTGTTGCTGTTCTGGCGGCATGTTGTAGTATTTTTATAAATTTTTCACAATCTTCTTCTATTTCAGTTGGTTCTTTCAATCTTGTTGAAAGGTCTACGGTGTCTTGAATAATTTGCCTGTAGGTGTCCCAATTCGTTTTCCAGTTGTGTAGTTTGGGCTTAGGGTCTTTTGTTATAACTGTAGTGCTTATTGTGGCTATTATAGGACTATGATCGGATGTCAGGTCATAACTTGGTATTATGTCTGTGTATGTTGTTGAGATTCCATTTGTTATTAGGAAGTCTAGTAGATCTGGGAGTATGTTGGGATCAGTTGGCCAGTAAGTTGGTGTGCCAGTAGAAAGAAATGAATAATTGTTGTTGTGTAGTACTTGATCTAGTTCCCTTCCTTTTGTTGTTATAATTCTTGAACCCCACATCGTGTGCTTACTGTTGTAATCTCCCCCAGCTATAAATTTTGGACCTAATGTTTGGAGAAATTCCTCATATTGTTCTCTTTTTATATTGTGGCGCGGTGGACAATATACAGCTGTAATAGTGAGGTTGTATGGAAGTGTTTCGACTCTTATCGACGTTGCTTGAATGTGAACTTCCTCATATTTTAACAGTTCATAGTGCTTAATCTGGTTTTTGATTAGTATAGCAGTCCCACCATGGGCTGTACCATCAGGGTGATTAGTAAAGTATAGTTTGTATTTCGGAATATTGAAGTAGCTACGGTTTGTGAAATGAGTTTCGCTAATTAACAATACATCAATGAAATTTGTTTCTAGGAATATTTTTATTTCCTCTTTATGTTTTAGAAGGCCATTGGCATTCCATTGTGCTATTCTTATGTACTTAGCCATTACTATTTAATTTTGTTGATGAGCGTGGTCATCATGCTGAGGACCATACCATTTTGCTGTATGAGTTGGTTGAATAAGTTCCTAAATTCATCCAAGAATTTGTTTAACACCATAGTTGTATCTGTCTCTTTCAATGTTTCAGCGTAGCTTTTGCCCGTAGTTGTTTGTTGTATGTTTCTGGCATATGTCTCGTTGTTGTAAATTGGAGGTACTGTTGATTGTTGCCTATTATTTTTAGTGTTTCCTTTTGATATTTTTAGGTAGTGTTCACAACCCCTATAGTTAGCAGGGTGATTTCCTCCACATAAGGCACATTTTGCCGGCGTGTCTCTGGTTTTACTACATGTAGTAGTATTATGTGATCCTCCACATTTTACACATATATATGGTTTATTGCAGTACGATTTCGAATGACCATACTGCTGGCATCTTGTACATTGTATTATATTGTTTCTCTGAGTGCGAGGGGGTTCTATTTGTACCACCCTGTTTTGCAGGCCTGTTATTTTATAGATATCTTTATTGTTTTGAGCAGGTTCTAGATCCACAAAGAACAGGTTTAGCGGTTCTTTAGTTGTTCTATGTAGTACATTAGTAATATTTCTTACTGTATGTCCTAGTTGCGTCAATTCGCTTTTTATGTCTTCTAGATTTGTTGAGTGATGTAGATATCTTATAACTATCCTGTATGCTCTTTCTTCTTTTAGTTGGTAAGTATGGTGATATATATTCTTTTCTCTAAATTCCTTGACAAGTTTTCTGTAGGTGTCTGACGTTTTACAGTTTATCTTGACGACATTATTGACTAAGGTTTTAGTTTGGTAATCTTGTTTGTTGACTATTTCTTCGATTCTTTTCACCATTTCATTGTAATTTTGCACTCCGTGAACAAATATTGGTGGAGTTTTTAAAACATTGGTACTTGCCTCTTTTGCATTGTTTGCACCATCTGATTCATTTGGTAATTCTTGGAATTTATTGCTAAGTGTAATTGTATTTTCAGTTGTCTTTTGTTTATTATTGCACACTTTCTTTCTTTTGTAACTTCTTATTACTTGCCATTCATTGCTGTTTGTCTCATTTACTTCTTCTTCATCCTCGCTATACTCGATAGTCGAAATTGTGTAAAGTGACGTCATCGGTTATCTACCGATTTAAAGTGAACTCCATGAGCGTATCATAGTTTAAGGGTGCGAATACTGAAATATCTGGAATTTCAATTTTTAACATTTGAAATAATAACTTATCACAAGTTGTTCATAAGTAAGTTAAAACAAAATAAAAAAATGTTTAAAAGTCAATTCCAACTTACTACTACTAAAACTAAAAAAAAGTTGTTTGTCAAGACCAAAATAAATTACCAATAAGTATAGGTATGTTGCGAGGTCACTTGTAAAATGTCTGACTAACTGGAAGCGGTATCACTCCCTGACGACTCCTCAGAATCATCGCTTTCTCCTCCTATATCGATAATGAGTGGTTCCGTCATTACTTCTACACGTATGTCTAAATCCCAAAACTTTATTTCTTCTTTTAATACGTGTTGAATACATTTACGCCAACTCTCAGCAGTAACGGTATGCAGCGCCTCGTCAAACAGTTTCTCAACGTCAGCCATTTTGAATGTACTGTTTTTTCTCGCAACATAATTTTTCACTTGGGCCCAAACCAGCTCGATGGGGTTTAACTCACAGTGGTAGGGAGGAAGTCTAACAACTGAGACGTTGAAATCTTTCGCCATTTCATCGACAACGTACTTAATATAACTGCTTTTATGTTTCCGTACGAGAGATAATAATTCAACTTTTAGCATTGCCTCGTTGTGCGGAATGCTTTTACTCTCTAACCAATCAATTATAACCCTCTTGCGGCTAGCTGAAGTAGGTATTTGCTCCAGTCGACGAGAGTGGTATGAAGCATTATCCATAACTATCACTGAACCAGGAGTTACCTTTGTTAAAATTGATCTAAACCATGTTTCAAACCGGTTACCATCCATCTCTTCATGGTAATCGACAGTTTTTTTGGACTGAAAACTTAGTAATCCACCTTCTACAAATCCTTCCTCGCTGCCAATGTGAGTGATAATCAGTCGACGTCCTTTCCCAGAGGGAGCTTTTAAACCGGAAGAGAAACCCTCCATAAAGGCTTGTCGATTGCTTCGTATATTCATGTCTTGCCACACTTTTGACACAGTGTGGCCTTCATTTAACCATGTTTCGTCAAGATAATATATGTGCCGTCCTTCGTTACGAAACTGTCGTATCTGTTTTAAATAATTTCTCCTCCATTCCACAATGTCATTTCGTTAAATTAAGGCACTGTTTCTACTTCTTGTTTGGTAACGAAAATTCATTAATTTTAAAGTTCGTCTCAAAACTTTATCACTGATGTTTGGTAAAGTATCATCAGCTTCTATTACCTTGCTCAATTTAGCTTCCGAGGGGATTTCATTCCTAAAATAAAAAGAATGTATTTCCCTACGTATAGCATTCCGTGTTTGGTCGTCCAAAACAATTTTCTTTCTTCCCCTACTTTCCGGTTTACAGTTTTCACCTCGTTCTCTTGTCAAAGATCCGTCCCGCGATTTCTTTAGAATATTGTATATAGTACTCTCAGAAACTTTAGTTAAATAACTGCACTTAATCACAGCGTCACTAACACCCAACTGTTTGTCCATGGCACGCAGTCCTTCGTACACATTTAATATGAGGACTTTTTCTTCCCGAATTAAATTGTTACGACGCCGTTTTTTATCGCCAACACCGCTACACTCCGCCATTATTGTCACTAAATATACCGATATAAATATTACAATAAATACCAATAATAACCGATTTATCACACAAAACCACAACACAAATACTGATGTTACGTTCATGAAGAGAATGAACACCTCACATAACTGTTTACTATCACTGTCTCATTCGCGTAGCTCGATCTATCTCGTTCTCAAAGCCGGAACATTGAAGCGACTCTCCAACATTGTCAAATCGGCGAGTTTTTCACAACAAACTTTGCGTTCAAGAAATATACATAAACACTTTATTTCACATTTCAAGTAAACTAATTATTATTAGTCTGCTTGAAATTTGAAATAAATATATTAAATTGGTATTGACTTAATTACATTGCATCTTTTGTACCTGAAATATTGACACAATGGATTTGAAATGTATTTATAAAATACAGCATTTCTCTCTAGAATACATATGGCAACTGCGCATTAACCAAAGTGTTGATTAGATAGCTCTGACTCACTTTACACAATTTCGACTATCGAGTATAGTGGATGTCATTCTTTGTATATGGTGTCCCCTCTCTTCATTGTTTGCGTAAATATTGTCTAACATTGGTGGTGGTCCCTGGTTGGTTGTAGCATAGTTTAAATAGTTTTGAGATGACATTGGTTGATTTATCATAACTGCATTTGAGGGAGTGTACATTTGTGGCTGGTATTGCATTGCATTGTTTGAGTGTTGTATTTGGCTATTTAATTGTGGATAACCCTGTATATTAATGTGTTGATGAATTGGTTGCCCGTTATTATCATATCCGATAAGGTTCCCTTGAGAAAACATTTTGTTGTGGTGTTTTTTTTTATCACTAACACTTAAGAACTTGTTTTATTGTCTATTAATCACCGCAAAAAATTATCATTTATTATCACCGTAAAATTTAACATTATCGTTGTCGGATTCTCGCAGCGCTTCGAATATTTGTCGGTACGTCTTTACGCTACGAAATCTAAAACGAAACTAAAGGGACAGTATGAAATTAACAAAAGAACGGACCATAGTTATTGTCTTGAATTATTATGTGTTTGATGTGTTAAACTTACCATCTGGAGATATTATCTCGAAATATTCTAATCTATATAAATGGAATTTTTAGAGATATATTAAAGCTGCCGAAATTGTTAGGAACCAGCCAGATTCTAGTAGCAAGATTGAATAGCACTGATACAAATAAATATCATTTTCAATCAGCTGCAAAAATGTTTACAATCTTCGATGATGTTCAATTAACTACCGACGAAACATTTAGCGATAACGACATTGTTTTAATAGATATGTGCTGTTTTACAATGAAACATTTACCGAAAATATCTCTCGCCATAACTAAGAAAACTTTGGATTATATTCAGGTATGCTTTACAAATTATTAGCAAATTACACAGTGATATAAAATTAACCATACGTTTTAGTTATATAGAATAAAAACACTTCAATAAAACTCATTTAATCAAAATTTTTTTAAATAATTTGTAAGATTTCGTTTTTTTTTTAATTCAAATCTAAGTGCCTCGACAGCTATGGCCATTGGCAGGTACATTACATAATATATTTTTTCTACTTCAGTTACTAAAACCGCGTTTTTATAATACGGATTTGACATGCGTAAAACGACTCTTTGAACAATAGTGTTTAAAATGCGAAAAGTCACATCTCGTTTATCTTTTGTTTTTTAAACGTCACATATACTATATATTCCGTATATACCCGGAAGTTACCATAATTGGTTAGCGTGTTTCATCTGGTTTTCTTGGTCAAATGTCAATGGTCTGTTGTCATACAATTTCGAATTTCCTATGAGGCACAAACCATGTGGTATGAGGTATCAGCCTCAGATAAACAAATAAGTGCTTCTTTTTTATTCCATTGTTCTAGCAAAACCAATTCATTTAGAAGAAATGGACGAGGCAGCTGTGTATTTCTTTTTAAATATGGTGGATGGTACATCATTATCTGTTCTTCTACAATTAGATCTATTGTCCCTTTTCTCGTTTTGCAATGCACACACGAAAAAGTTCGTCACCCTAGAAAACAAAATGAAAATAGAGTATATTGCAATGACTTGATCGGTTATTTTTATAACAGTTTTGTACTTACTGCATCCATCTTTGAAATCAAAAACGAATGTGATTTTTCTGTGAAAACAACAACAAAAATCAACTTGGCTGGAGCGATAAATGTACGTATATAAAGGTTATCTATGGATATGACATAAAAATACCAAAACAACCTACTCAAATCGTTGGTTGTACTGGTGACATATAAATGACGGAATTTTCAGGCGTTCCATAAATCGAATATAGTTCGGCGGGTGTGTATTTACGGAATACAAAAATTGGAACCGAAGCAACCGAGATGATTTACGGAATATATTGATAAAGTGTATCTTTTGTAAGTTAAATTTCATGTTCCGTGATAATTGTGTTGTTCTGTACCATTTAATTTGTCACTCAGCCATCGTCCGCCCTGTTATGAATATAATTTTTTAATTCCTGCGGGTGAAGGAAAAGTATAGTAGGCACTTCGTGTTAAAAACTTCTTTAGTTACTCGTTCAACAAGTACAGTAACCTTTTTGACACTTTGTTCTCACAGGAATCACAAACCATCAGGATTCTGCGCAATACATTTCTGTGTTGATACATAAGTTTTTGATTGTTTGAAAACAGCTGGACGATGTTCACACAGGTTTCATTAATGGTTGTCCAACGTCCAGCCGTTTTCAAACAATTATAAACTTATTTATGAACGCGGAGAAATGGATTGCGCAGAATCCTGACTGTTTCTGATGGTTTGAAACTCGTGTGAGAACAAACCTAATATACTATTATAACAAATGTTAATGTCTTTAAGAAACTGTATAGTTTTGGATAGTTCACTGGGAGAACTTAACATTTCTTTTAGCTTCATGTTGTTTCTCAGTCTGACGTCATTGTACAGTTGACAGTCTATCAATGCGTGTTTAACGGTAACAGGACAGTTGCAGGCGTGGCATGTTGGGCCATGACAACAAAATAGAAGATATGATCTCTAGCCGTTAGAAATATCGTTGGCAGCGCGCATGACGTCACGCAGAGAGTACAATTTAAAACCGTGAGCGCGGGATACCGCATTTGATGTAAATGCCCACGAGTCAAACGTGTGTGGTCAATTCGCAGTCTTCTAACAATCCTTGCATCATGCCGTGAAAACTCGGTAGGGAAAAGGCGGCCAAGGATGGGTTGAATGTCACGAACAGTTGTATTCTTGTTGGTCCAATGAATTTGCCAAAATTTGTGGGATAAGACCTTCAATAAGGATTTCAGATCTTGGCTGAGTTGAATTGTAGTAGCAGTGGTAACGAGGGAGGCAGCTTTGGCATGTTGGTCAGCAGTCTCATTGCCATCAAGGCCGATGGGAGATGGAAGCCACATGAGGGAAACTTTAGTATGTCGAGCATGAAGCAATTGGTACAAGTCATGTACGTTTTGAGCTAGTGGAAGGTTGGTGAATTGGATTTTAAATAATTTATAGAGGATAGGGAGTCAATGCAGATAGCAACATGTTTAGATGAAGAGGGAATATACTTGAAAGCCTGAATGATACTAAACATCTCTCCAGTATGTATGCTGCAGTGTTTCAAGATTCTTTATATGAATTTTCTTCAACTTAACCTTAAAAATGCTTCATATTTCTGCAGTGGTAACTTCATTTTGGAATACCCACCCACAGTAAGTAAACTTTCGAATCGACAATTAGGCAAATGCATAACATATAAATACCTTCACAGATTTCAATGTTCATACCAATACCTAACACCTAACCTAATAAAATTCGTAAGTGGGGACTTCACCAGTTTCCCTATAAAAAGCTGTATCAAACAGGCGTCCCACTATCAAATAGTTTGTCAAACCTACGGCATTGGTGACGTCATACATGAATTTGATCAATTTCTTTATTTAGCAGCGCCTGTAAAACGATCAGTTAGTTTGATGAAATCTGATTTACTATTGGTCAATTTTGACATTAGAGAAATGACAGTTTTACGTTAATAATTTGGTCCGTCGTTCTCGTGTTTTGTAGTTTTTGGGTTTTCGTTTACCATTAACAGAGGCCCTGGAGAGTAAGAAATGTTCGATGAAGTAATAGTTATTTCCATTGCGGTTACAGTGGGAAAGTTTGTTTAAAATCGCTTTCCTAGGGATTGTATCAAAAGCGCCATCCATGCCAAAGATAGCGCCAATAACTTCTTGTTGACTGTTAAGTGCTGAAGAAATGTTAGCATGGAGGAGAGCAAAGATTATCTCGGGTTGACCGATTACGTCGAAAATCAGAGTAATTTGGTATTTTTCAAGGAACCATAAGTCTTTTGTTAATCATTTTCTCTGGGAGTTTGCAAGTAAGGGAAATAGGAAGAAAGGACATTGGTATTAAGGAAATTTGTTCTGTTTTTTTAATTGGAATGATATTAAATTTGTGCCATGTATCTGGGAATTGTTGGGAAGTCCAAATAATGTTATATAGGTTGAGCACTTTGGCCAGAAAAACATCGGAGTTTTTTAAGGAAGATGTATGGGATATCGTTGGGATCAGCAGCAGTATTTTTACAACAGGATAAAGCGAATTTTAGATCATACAAAATAAATGGGACATTGACAGATTTTACATCCTGCTGATCAATTTGCTAGGCAAGGGAAGGGGTAAAGAAGGAAGATGCCAAAATATTATTTTTGAATTTATCTTCAAAGTATTTGCAATAGCTTAACTATAAACTTATAAGCGAGTCGTTATAGAAAAGACTGGGGATTTTGAGGTTGGTCTTGTTACCTTGTATTTGTCGAATTTTATTCCAGACTTGACTAGGATTGTCAGTTGTCAAGGAGGAGACATAGTTTTGCCAGGAGGACTTTTTGCTTTGTTTTATAACGTATTTACCTTTGGCTTTGAGTTTCTTGTGTAAAAGAAGGTTCGCAGGAGTTCTATTTCGGCGCAGTTTATTAAGAGCAGATTTGGATTGGCGCCCAGCATTTTCACAGGCGGAATTCCACCAAGGAACAATTTTATGGGTGGCGGATAAGACGGTTTTACTTACGTGCAGGTCTGCTGCAGATATAATGGCATTAGTTATCATTTGAAGGTTACTGTTAGCATTCGTTGAAGGAGGTAATGAGGAGCATATTTTGAATGGCTAGTGGTAATCTGGTCGATTGGCAGTTTTTAAATTGCAATATCTGCGGGTAATTAGTTCTTGGTTAGATGGGCTGGAAATGAGAATGGGAAAGTGGTTGCTGTCATGCAGAATATTTTCTGTCACATTGCACTCTGAACCTTATGCATGGCATGTACTAAACTTCTTTATTGATGTTAGTTCCATGTATAGACATATCGTCAAAGAAATTTTTAGACCAAAAGATGAAGGAATTTTTAATAGAACAGATTTCAGTAAAAAACAAAATCTGTACAAAATGTCGCTTGATTCTCAGTCCTCGATCTGTTTTGGCAACTACAAATTCGGAACAATATCGAAGATATTTTTGTAATTTTTACATTTTTATTAGTTAATAGCTAAATAGGATACATATGTTACAGATTCTTATTTGCACTTAGTAGTATTTATTTTTAGGAAGCTCGTCCTGCTAATTTGAAAGCAATCCATTTCTTGAACGTACCTACCTTTATGGATAAATTTATTTCAATGATTAAACCATTTATTAGAAGCAATGTACTGAAAATGGTAAGTACCAATTACTTTTAGAGATCTCGACTTGAAAACATTGAACTCAATTTTTAATAAAACTGTTGATCATAATTTTCAAACTTCATTCATTTGGAATATGTAATAAGTTTTTAGCAAATTTCAGAAAAACAATACCGATTCATTTTTTTAGATAACCTTTCATTTGCCGAAGTCCACAACGTTGCACGAACACATTCCTAAAGAACTGCTTCCTGAAGAATACGGCGGTACTTGTGGTACAATTGCAGAATACAAACAACAATGGCTTCAAATTGTAATTCAAAATCAAAGTATTGTAACAAATGAATCATACTGGAAAATAGATGAAAGTAAACGTATCAATAACAGTAATTATGAAGAAAAGTTTGGTGCTCAGGGTTCTTTTAGAAAGTTAGATATAGACTAAAATGTAATTAAAAATAAATGAATGTTTATTGAATTCATTTTTCTAGCAAAATTATACACATACATTATTATTAGGTACATAGACACACACCCTGCAGGGTAAACTATCCTATATCAGAGCCAAACATTAACCTCTACCAAAACGCTGTCCAACCCCAACAAATCTCTCAGTTGTTGTCAATTCTACACTCTCATTCTTCACATTTTTTGATAATTAGTCATTTTAAATCTCAGAAGAAGCAATCACTATTATGACTTCCTTTTTACACTTTATTTAAATAAAATGTGTAAGCGATAACTGTTGGGTTAGGTGCTCTGCCGACATATCATTTCCTATCGCTGAGATGATTCAGGGGACAGGAATTTTTGGTAAGCTGATATGAGTAACTAGGTCTTGAACCTCAATTCAAGTGGTCCTTCGTGTTTTCACTCAAATATTCTAAAATGTTATCAGCAGAATTAAGCCTCGTCATTCAAATTCTCTTCTCTCTCACTCACTCTTTAACATTGTGCAATCAGGGTAAGAGCAAAAAAATGTATGTATTGAAGTATTTAAGAACTTCCTTTTTGCGCTTTACTTAAGTAAAATTATACGAGGGAATTGAAAAATTCAAGGAATAAATCAACCAAACATGTTATATATGTATAAAAACCAATCAAATTAAAAGGAAGACAAGATACTGCGATATATGTTTGATATTCATTTATAATTTTTCTTCTATATAAAATTGAAAAATAATACACACCTGATAACTAATATTAACAATAAAGTAAATCTTTTTTTTCGCACAAAGAAAAAAATATAAATCATTAATAAATTAACTTAACAAATAATAATTACAAAGTTTTATGTAAACTTAATGTATCTTTTAATAGTTGATTACGAAGATTCCATAGAGCTGCAACTACGTTGTCGTGTTGATCGGCTTTACGGCCTAGCCACGAAGTAACGTTTTTAATCTTTTCCATATCTGGTTCAGGAGTATTCTCCTGCGTTGCCTGTAGGGTTTTTTCCCAAGGAGTCACATGTTTGTTTTCTGCTTGCAAACCTTCAATGTATCTGAAAAGATAATGCATAATTTGTCATTAAGGTACAGATTATATTAAAATACTTTTTCCGTCGACCGTCCATTTATGGTGTATTGTATTGTATACTGACTGTAACTCTTTCAGTTGAATGGTGATATTTTTGACGTAAAGTTAATTACCCACTTTACCGTGAAGCGCTAAATAGTGTCCTGTTAGTTAATTTATGTCAATCCATAAAACATTCATTTCGAATACTTGAGATTTCTCTATTCATTGTATAAGGGTTTGAAATATTGTTCACAGTGCTAATTGAAGAATCGTAGATCACTCAAAGTTATTTGTTGTAACATATTAATGGTTTTTGGAGAGTTCCATAATTTCTATTTTATAAAAAGATAATTTGAACCATTTAAAATTCAATTGTTTGGTCACGTGTTGAGAAGGCACTTATAGAAACTAACTTTTCTTGTATTACGGGGCGTTTACGATCATTAAAGTAAAGACTAAGGGCTTAACGTTACAATAGACATTCAAACATGTCCGAGAATTCATAGAAATGCGAAAGTTCTTGTGATTGATTTGACTTCGTGATATATACAGCATCTCATATCACAACAGAGTGGATTGAATATTTTTCATGTGATAAACCGATCTAAATTGTAACGGAACTTTTTATTTCAATTCAAGTGACATACATAATGACAACTCATTTTGACATACAAATCTACAACCAAGAAGACTTTAATATAAATGTGTTAAATGCAGCAGATAGTCATTTTTCAATTCCTTCCTTTAATTTCAGTATAATTTCGGATATTAATGTTTACAATAATAAAACTACCACAAAGGAAAATTAAACTAATTTTGAATAGATATAAATAGGAAATAGTGATTGTTGTTTATCGTTAAATAGAAATTGGAAGATATCTTCATTTTTGAACAGTATGGCGAACGGAAAAGTTTTGAAACGAACACTTGAATTAAAATGTCGATTAACAATCTCGCTCCGCTCGCTCGTTAAATTATCTCGATCGATAATCGCCCTTATTAATACACTTGTTCGTTAAATAACTATTTCATATTCATTGACTTTTCAAAGTTTTTAAATTTATAAATATACAGCATCTTTGATAGAAGTAGATAGAATTTAATTTGGAGAAAAAACTCAAATAAACGTATCTTCCCCTCCACCTCCCCTCGCACTCACTATAGCTATCTCAGAGACGATTTGAGCAACTTTTTTCGGATATCAGAAATGCTTGTATGCCGTCACAAAAAAAATATGATCCCCCTCTTATCTCCTTCCCTCAAACGATAGAGGGCGTAACTGAAATCTACTTTTTTATAATTCGAGCTAGCGAAAAAATAAAAATTGCAACTGAGAAAGAAAATTCCGACTGGTACTTAGGACTAATAAACCGATTTTTTGATTTGAAAGATTACACAAGGAAATAAAAAGTATTTTTTCGAATTTCCAGTAACGAATAAGCCAGCATAAGATATCACATCAAACCCTCTTCCTCATATAACAAAATTCTCCGGTCTCCTTTTTGGGGGTCTAGAGATCGTCAAAAATCGACTTAGATACTTAAGGCTTTTTCTATAAACGGTAGCGGGAAAACTACCAAATATGTTTTAAAGAGAATAACTCGACAAGTACATAGGACACATGAAAAAGGGGGGTTAATGGGGAAAATATACAGGAAAAAATTCACAAGTAAATTCAATTTTTTTTTGGAATTTCGGGTTATAAATTTGATAGGGCAGCTTGTCAGGTTAAAACCCTTTTCAATGATATATGGGGGTAAACCCCCTTTTTTTGGGGTCCAGCATTCGCAAAACATTGATACTGGAATCGTGATTTTCGGGGATCTTCCGGATTTGGAGTGTCTAGGCGTCATGGGTTTGAAATATTTTTAGGACCGCCTCAATGAGGCCCCCAAGAATGACCGCGAATTGAATGTGGAAGTCCAAATTGATGTAATTAGGCATGGCCGCTAATCTGGGGTTAATTTAGGTTAAAAATTTCCCTCGATGTCTAGCCACCAAATTATCCAGCTCGAAGGCCAAAGTATTCCTAGATGCCAAGCCACGTTTTTTTTGTATGGGAAATCTCGGTTAGGTTAAGTTCGCAACGTGTACTTTGATGGATTTGGATCCGTTGAAAACATATTTTTTTTCAATCGACTTTTTTGCCTAATCTGGGGTTAATTTAGGTTGGGCGGGTTAGGTTAAATTAAAAATTTCCCCCGATGCCTAGCCGCCCCATTATCCGGCTCGAAGGGCCAATTTTTCATTCGACTTGTTTTTTTGCCTAATCTGGAGTTAATTTAGGTTGGGCGGGTTAGATTAAGTTAAAAATTTCCCTCAATGCGTAACCACCAAATTATCCGGCTCGAAGGGGCAAAGTATTCCTCGATGCCTAACCACGTTTTTTGTATGGGAAACTATTAAGTTAGGTTCGCTACGTGAATTTTGATGGATTTGGATCCGTTGAAAGCATACTTTTCTTCAATCGACTTGTTCTTTTTGCCTAATCTGGAGTTAATTGATAATTGTGACCACCATCAGGTACACGTCCAAATTTTTTTTCATTAATATTTGACCTCCCTCAGATTTTTGGTGGGCTCAATTTCTACGCCAATATGTTCAACATTTTCTATCCTAGACATGAACGTTTTTTTTATTTTTTTCCAAGATTCTTCCTTCTCTTTCAAAAACCCAACTCGTGTTGCCGTTTAACGTAGTAGCAGAACCGGCTTTAAAGGGCAAATTTTCAAAATGCTCCGATTGATAAGGGAGTGTAAAATTGGCCCAGGCAGACGGTCCCGACATTGAAAATTCTCCAAAACGAATTTTTATCTGTCAAAACGTAACATGAAATTTTCGCCAGGACCCACTTTTATGCTGCAATTTGTATGAAAGCCTAGGAAATGGGGTTTTCGGGGACGAGAAATACAATGAGTAAATCAGTTTCTCTGTCAGACCTATTTGACAGGCTTAACAAAATAAAAACCTCAAAAATCAAAATATATGCGAGGTTTTAAAATAGTTATACGATTTTCATAAGAATTTGTAATTAGAGGTATGAACAAACGAAAATGGCAAGAAGAATCATTTGGAACATTTTTAAGTCCATTTTCCTTAGTCAAAAGTATTACCATTTTCAGTGCACACTTTTTTCAAAAAATACATTTTTATGACTAATTTTATTCAAAATTAAAAAGGGCTTATTTTTTATTAATTTAAATGGCCTTAAAAATGTTCCAAATGAACCTACCTACTCACAATTCGTTTGTTCAACCCTCTAGCAAAGACCCGGTATGAATGTTTCAGTTGCCAAATAGATTTTAACTTCACTAGTTTCGAAATCCAAAACGTTGATCAAAATGAAAACTGTTACTTTGGAAAATAAAAAAATAAGAATTGGAAGAGTTCTAAGCACAAAATTTGATTTATACTCACTTTATATACGCTTCCGAATGTAAAACACGCTGAGGACGTGGGGGAACAGGAATAAACATCGGCTCCTGGGGCTTTTGAGCATTTGGAGATAAAACGGGGGGAGCTGTAAAAACAAAACAAAAACTAGTTTTTAGGATTATTTTACAGATTGTATAAAATATACCCAATTTTTTTATTATATGCAATAATTAAATAATGTCCAACGAATTCTTGAATTAGGAGCTGATTATTGACATCTAGATATACAAGGAAAAAATAAATCTTTTAGAGTGATATACCTTACAAAATTATGCAGTAACATTTCAGAAAATCAAAAATTGAGGTTATAAGCAAAATTTGCTTGGTAATGAATGACCAAAACAATTGAATATTCAAGTAGATTATCAGTTTAGCACTTTATTACAATATTTTTATATCTCACAAGCCCATGATATTCTTACTTTAATGAATGGTATCATCCACTGAGAAACCAAATAAATCATTTTTGCTAAGCTCTAGAAACTATTGATACGTATGAAGCTTATTTCATGTAAAAATAAAAATGTACTTTTAATATTCACAAGTTTTAAGGTAATCATATTGAAATTCTTTTTCCAAAAAAAATGGAATAAATTACTATAAAAATCAAGACTCGTAATCCAATAATTCCTTCAGCTTAACATTCAGATGGCTAGAAGGAAATTATTTCAATGGTGAATTGAAATGTAATATAAATATGGTTACCTGTAATGGACGAAGAAGTTATATTCCCAGAAGTTGTGATGAAAGTATTATTAGTCGCTGTTTGCATATAAAAAAATAAAATTAGTAAATTCAATTACAAATAACTTTTTAATTGTTGCTAAAAACGTAAACTACTACAATTAAAAACAAAATCAAACTACGCCGACAAGCTAATTACAGATATACAATTGCTACAAATAAAATCCATTCTAGCCACATTTATACTCTATATACAAAATAATAAGGGTAATAGTACCAACGCTAAATATTCGATAGTTTTTCAAATTCAAAAGTATATAAAATTTAAAAGGTTTTGCAAGATCAAAACTTTAATATGAAAGTCCCCACTATCAAATTCTTATTGATAGAATACAAGTTGTGCTTTAATCACTACAACTGTACCATCCTAGCTTGGTTAAAATTTGGGCCTTTCTATCACAAGCAGGGTTGCCAGATTGGTTTTTTTTCTCGCAATATTGGGGAATATTTTTGTTTGGCGCGAATAGGGTAAATTTTAGGAGAAATGTGCGCGCAAGTTAACGGCTGAGATCTAAAACTTATGAGTTGGAATGAAGCTGTCTTCATTCAGTGATTTTTGGTTTAATGTTATTTTATTTTTAATTTAAATACTATCCATGGTCTATGCATTGTCTTTTCTATGATCTATGTCATTTGCCGTCGTCCATTAAATCGCCGAAATCAGGCTGAGCGACAGAAAAAGATGAAAAACTTGAAATAAGTTATTTTGGTGTGATTTTAATTTGCATATCAAATTACAAAATGTCGAAAAAGCGAGTAGGCATTATCGTGTAACTTGGGAGGCAGATCCACAGGTTCTAGTTTAAATGTTTGCCGTTATTATTATTATTTGTTCTATATTGTTGGGGTAAAAATTTGAAAATCTTATAAGTTTGGGAGAATTTTATAAAACTTATCTGGCAACCCTGGTCACAAGCGGCCCGGAGCTTTATACTGGTCACTTCTGTCAAGTACAGTTTGCGGAGACATTTTTTTATATTTGTCTTTGGAAGTACAGTAATCCTCTTTTAAATATTACGTTGCTTCCTTTCTTCGTCTGCACACCTCAAAGGCCAAGCTAGAACGGTATGGCAGTAGCTTGATATTGGTTATCAAGCATAAGTAAGGTGTCACTAGAAACATTAACAATTCCCTGGATACAATCTATGCTGAAATGCAGAATTATTGTAGGGACACTTGAAGATGAATCAGGATAACAGCTGGATGAGGTTATCCCCAAGGAGAAATTCTATCGCCTCTACTGTGGTCGCTGGTTGTCGACAGCCTGATAGTGAAACTGCACAAATCTGGTTTTACGACTCAAGGATATGCCGATAACCTGGTTGTAATCGGCAGGGAAGGACATGATGGAATAATTTCCGATTGCATGCATGTAGCCCTAAACAATCGAAAGCTGGTACTCAAAGTCCTAGTAAAACAGTGCTGGTTCCATTCGCCAGGAGGCGAAAGTATAAAGCTTAAAACCCCAACTTTCAGTGGAACCCAGATAACATTTTCCACAGTTAAATTCTTGGACGTCATAATCGACCAAAAACTGACATAAAATAGCCAAATTAACCACATCACTTCCAAAAAGCTGGACATGTCTCGGAGTATTTGGTAAGATATGGGATCTTAAACCAAAAATGATCTACTGGACATACCAAACTATCATCAAACCCATGGTCACCTACGCTTCACTGATACCGTGGCCAAAGATACAACAAACCTCGGCACAAGCCAGGTTGCAGAAAGTACAACGATTAGCATGCCTAGGTATCACAAGAGCAATATATACATGCCCTACTGCGGCTCTAGAGGCAATGCTGAACCTTCCACCACTGCTCCTATGTGTAGTGAAAGACTTAGTAACCACCAAATTTGCACCGATAGTGGACCTCAACTGGGAAGGAACACATCAGCTTTTACACTGATGGATAGAAGGGCTGGAGTGAGCATGACAGAGCTTAGCTTCATGCTATCAAAACTCCTTGGCAGAGCCCCTACCACATATCAAGCAAAAGTACATGCTTTAGAAATTTGTGACCTCAAAGGGACACCCGGAGGGCAGAAAACTATATACTATCAGATAACCAGACAGCATTAAGCTGACTTGGGACTATAAACAATTCCTAAGACAATTAGCAGCAATCAACCAGGTCACTCTGGTGTGGTTGCCAAGCCATAGGGGCGTTAGAGGCAATTATGAAGCAGACAGTCTTGCTTATGAAGGAACAAACTAGGAATTCCAGGACTCGGAAACCTTCAGTGATGTATATTTTGGCGAGATCAAAACAAACAGTGGGGTCCCCATGTGTGCTGTGTCAGCTGTAGCGTATAATTGGTTCAGTGGATGAAAGGAAAAAAAAAGAAGTATGCCTTTTGCAGTTCCAATGGTATGGCGAGAACCCACCAACCAATTTGATTATTGCTATTTTTGTATGACAAAGACTGTAGGTCATTACAAAAAATAAAAGCTTAAGATCGAATATCCAAATTTTTAATCTGCCATAAGACCTGTTCCGCACAATGCACCACTAGAGGAGATTTGTTGGGAAAACGATTTAATGAAATCTCACCGGAATAAACTGCCAGGACAAGGACAATCGAAAAGGCTGGTACGCCTTTATCCAAGGAAAGGTAAACAGAGTCTCCTCACTGGACATTGCCATCTGAGGTATCACCACAACAAAATGAGCAAATCAGGGAGTGAATGTTGCTGATACTGCAAAAACATCACTGAAACTGCAGAGCATTTGCTTTGCGAATGCCAAGCACTTTTCTACAAAAGGTTGAAGTTCCTGGAAGGGGGCCTTCCTATCGCCCTCTGATGTGATGAACTTAGCTTCCAGGAAACAAATAAACTTCGCACGAAGTCTTAGAATCCCGGGCTTCGAATAGACTAACGGTTATGCATACAATATATTATAGATTGAAGTACTGTACGATCCCCTTTACAATCTACAAAGTGTCAGTAGTTCTAAGTGATATCTATGTATAAAATATATAATACAGTAAAATTCAAATCCTGTTTGTCAGATTCTTTCGACAAATCAAATGAAATATTTGTCAATTTAGAATATGTGTAAGATCATCAAAGTTACTAGTGAATTAGATATTTTTAAGCTACTGATATTATATTAGTAGGTAATTGTGTGAATTATATGCTTACTTTTTATAATTCTACAATTTAACGGGTTTATTCACTTTGATTTGAGATTGTTATTTACAACTTCTAATGTATTAAGATTTTATAATTACGAAAGATCTACCACCAACTACTCTTAACTGAAAAATTGTCTACAAACTAAATTATAATTGCTCTAAACTATTTCAACTGAATAAAAACTTCATGCAATAGTTTTAAATACTAGATTTCTATACTCTCAATACAATATGTTAAGTTTTTTTTTTAAATCCACTTAGCGTTGGTACTAAAAAGCTAAATATAAATATCTAAAAATAAAAATAAAAAAATTGAAATTAATAAAACTCACGAGCATTGGGAGTAGCAGAGGGAGTCGGACGACTAACAGCTGGAGGCTTACTGGAAGGCTTGAAGTTCCTACCACAACATCAATATGATACTCATTTGCAATACACTACTACCGTACATATTTCCCAACAAAACTCATTTAAGTTATTGCACAGCTTGTAATCAATTTTTTTTGTAATTTATGAAAATTATTTCAAATTTAATTCACATGAATTCTTTATGTGTAAAATTACACTTTCTAAAATTATTCTCAGTGTGTAAGGCTGCCTGCAATGAAAACTCCAAAAGCTCAACTTTCAGAGTTACATAAATAGTCAAAATGTGTTCAAATATTATTGAAATGAAACTGATTGGTGTAAGAGGACATGTCATTAAAGAATATAGGAAAAGAAACTAATAAATGATTATTAAAAACTGTCATCAGAACAATCATATACTTGTTTTACTTATGGCAGATAGATAGTGTCAAAGGAAACGGATAAAATATGGCAAAATATGAGGCAAGATTCCATGAAAGGATGTTCTACTGAAATAAAAGCATCTTAGGGAAACGTAAGAGATTAATAATTGATCGCATTAATTTACCATATCGATGATGGCTTACATATTAATTGAAACAGACTGCTCAAATCATGAAGACACAATCAATGACATTTTTAAATAATACTTCCCACAAATGATACATTTTATTCCTGCTGGATCTGTTATAATGATGGATCATTGGAAATAATAAAAGGAAACAGAAAATGCTATCAAGAGATAGAAATTGGTCAAAGGTATCGGGAATGATTGACTAGAAAAAATATTTTGTCATTTATAATGTACCAGGTGGCCTACTAAGAATGGACGCCGGCCATATCTCAGGAACCGATGACCGTACAATTTCTGTAAAAAAAATGTAATATGTAAATCGCTCGAAATTATTTTTAAGTTCGAAAGATGGCCGCAACTGCTACGGCTAATTATAAAACGGGTGTTTTCTACAAACTATGCAAGTAAAGATATATTTTAAATAATGCCTTCGTAAACACCGGAAAATTTGTGACATTTTTTGTTTAAGGTATTTTATTCTACTTTATAAAATGTAGTGGTGGGGGAACGTCAAATATGTTTTTATTTAAATGGCAATAATTCCAGTATGGATTATCAGATTTAAACAAACTAGTGTAGACACTAACGCTTATAATTTTAAACTCAGCGCCGCTTCTACTCTTATTTCACTTACTTCCCAGTGGCTTGCTAAACAAAGCCATCTTTACTCTCTGTGGCCACCAGCGACATTTTTCACAATGTCATCGATGGGGTTAAGATGTGTTTATTTTAAAATGAATAAAATGTTCAAAATCCAAGTTTGAGTTTAAATATTATTGAAATTAAGTGCTCAAGTCTATACTAGGTCTCGTTTAAAACCGCTCTTTTTACTTAATAATCTGCCGTAAATTGGTACCTAGAGGGCTCCGTTTGACATTACTGCAGTTATTCGCACTATCATGAAAATTTTAAATAGTAGGCTATGTCTCTTTTTACATAGTTAAATACAGGACGAAATTTCTAGAGTCAGCGCAAACCGCAACTTTCAATTTTTTTTCTAACTGGAGATATTAATAAAAGAAAAAACATTAGGCCACTGGCTATGGAGTATCTCCGAAACCTACAGTAAAATATTGAAAAACACCAAAGCCAGTTATGGAACTTGAGAAACAAATTTAAATTAATTACTACATTTTATTCATGGCGTCCTAATTGTTCAAATTACCGTCCATCATTTCGATGCACTTATACATTATTTCCCGCGTAGACCAAACTGCAGTGTCTAGTTCCACTGCTGATATAGTTTGCATACAATCCCTTATTCGTCCAATCATATTATCCCGTGTAGTAGGTCGAGTTGCGAAAACCTTGCTGGCCATGGAAATATGCTGCTTCGACCTATCCATCTACCATTATAGTTGCCGTCCAAAAACTCCTGAATGTTTGCTGCAAAGTAAGCTGGGCAGCCATCGTGCTGGAATAACGTTCGTTGACGAATTCCAAGGGGCACTTCCTCTAACAAAATCGCAATTCTCCTCTTAAAAACGCTAGGTAGCTGTTACCACCATTTAGTCGTTCATTAAAAAAGAATGGCACGATAATCCGTCCTTTGACTGCTGAAGATTCTGATCGAAGATTAGATCATTGCCACTGGCTTTTGGGTATGATGGAAGAAGATCGGCAAGTTCTGTCACGTATATTGTGCCACAATATACGTGACAGAACTTGCCACAATAATTGTGGACAGATGAGGCCACTTTTCGGAACAATGGAGGTGTGTGTATTGGTTAAGAACGAATCCGCACTGGATGCAAGAAGTCCAGCACCAAGGGCATTGGTCAATAAATTGTTGGGCAGGAATTCTAGGATGACGGATTATCGGGCCATCCGTTTTTAATGAACGACTACATAGTGACAGCTACCTAGTGTTTTTGTTAGAGGCCGATTTTGTTAGAGGAAGCGCCCCTTGGAATTCGTCAAAGAATGTTATTCCATCTAACTTTTCAGCAAAAGTTCGGGACATTTTGGATGGCAACTATAATGGTAGATGGATAGGACGAGGCAGCATATTTCCATGGCCGGCGAGGTCTCCGGATTTTTATTTGTGTAGTCGAGTAAAAGATATAGTTTTTTTGCAACTCGATCTACATCACGGGATAATATGATTGAACGATTAAGGGATTGTATGCAAACTATATCAGTAGTTGGGGGGTCGAGGGTGTCTGTATCTTTTCTAATAGGCGTAAAGTTGAACGGAAGAGAAACACAGAGCCCAGGGGATACGTTTTGCATGGAGGAAAGTCTTAGGACACTGCACCTCTTTAAACTATCCCAGGATCGCTGGGTACTCCCAACATGATGGGAGTGTGTCGTGGCTAAAAGTCTGCACGGGGTATACGATGCCGGAGGACCCCATTTTGTGGGACCTCTGTGAAATGTCATGTCTCGCGGGCTAGAGAGTTGGGGGTCTTGGCTAGCCACCTGGACTAAGAGGAGGCAACTTCATCAAAAACCTGAATCCTTCGCGAAATAATGTACAAGTGCATCGAAAACGATGGACGGCAATTTGAACATTTTGGACGCCTTTAATAGAATGTAGTAATTAATTAAAATTTGTTTTTCAAGTTCCATAACTGGCTTTGGTATTTTTCAGTATTTTAATATAGGTTCTGGAGATACTGCATAGACAGCGGCCCGATGGCATACTATTTAAAATTTTCATAATGCGCAATAACTGTTGTAATGTCAAACAGCACCCTCTAGGTACTGTTATGGTTTGAATTTAGAATAAAATTCTTACTTACATTATTTCTTAAATACATTCTTTAATTTAAGAATAATTAAACAAATTTTAAATTGGTATTTTAATAAATCCTAGTGGACAATAAAAATAACATTGCACATTCATTTCCTGTATGTAATTATGGTGCGTCTTAATTTTTTTTCTTAATATGCATTCTTTTATTGACTGTTGTGGACTATTTAATATTTTGGGACACTCTGTATAGCTAATAAATCTAAAAATGCTTCGGTGATCGGTAAAACTCGTATCCCTTCTACACGGCTGGTATTAATCCCCGACTCGCCGAAATTGCTTCGCTACATGAACGGTCTTGCTTTTTCACAACATGTGTAATTATTTATTAAAGCGAGAATAAGGAAGGAGAATGTAGGAAATTTGGACGTACTTCGTTTGTTTCTCCATTGTGATCGAGAAATACATGTTTACCAACTGGAATAATTTAAAGCCTAGATTTTAATAGTTTTTTTAACGGACTTTTGGATATTTCGAATTTTAAAAACTTTTGATATGGTTTGTATCATTGGTTTTGAAGCCGTCTTTTCTTTGGAAACGACGAAAGGTACGTATTGTATGGTTTGAGGAACGAAAAGGGTTCGGTGCTTTGTACGAGTTATTTTCTTAGTTTCATTCTCATTTACCCTAATTAGGGGATAGAATTTGCACAAATTGTTTGGAAATCTGACTATTTTGAAAAAGCAATTAGTTTGGAAGTCGATTTTCCGCCGTTAAGGGATATTATTTTGCGCTGGAACCACGATTCACTAAGATCGAATCAACTTTCTTTCAACACCTGCAAGAATTCGCCATTTTGTAAGCCTATTGGTGGAGGCTTTTCCATACGTGCAAAGAAGGTGTTACAGGACTTACGGGTGTAAACTATAACAACATTCCCTTTTTTTTGTAATGTAACGGTTAGAGAAACTGAACTAGAAAAAACGAAAAACTAAATAAGAATTATTGTATTGTAATAGTAATTCGGTATCTGGTGTTAATATTTCAATCGAACTAGTTCAGCGAACTATTTCACATGAACTAGTTCATTGAAATGAACTGTTAAGCACACCTCTAATACAGGAGTTATTGTGATTTAAATAAAAACATATTTGACATTTCCTCGCCACTACATTTTTTAAACAAAAAATGTCACAAATTTTCCGGTGTTTACGAAGGCATTATTTAAAATATATTTTAATCGCATATTTTTTGATAAAACGCCCGTTTTATGTTTAGCCATAGCAGTTGTGCTTCCTAGCGGCAATCTTTCGAACTTGAAAATAATTTCCAGCGATTTCCCTTGGCCGATTTACCTATTAATTTTTTTTACGGTTCCTGAGATATGACCGGACAATGGTTTTTATAAAATATATCAATAAATTCCAATAAAAACATAAATCAGTTTTGTCTTTGTAAATATTAAAAATTGATCAAAATTTAAACAGTTCATTCAATACGAAAATCGATGCTATTCAAGCACATGCCACTTGTAAACGAAATGTGGACAAACCAGAAAAAATTTCGGCAGCTGTAGAAATGGCTGGCAACAAAACTGGCATCACTCGATTCCCGATAAAATTCCTGTTTCAATTATATCAAATCAATCTTTCGAAGATTTTAAATTAAAATCACATTTTTTAATAACCAGATAAAAATTATTGTAAATATGTAAAATTGTACATTCGTAATTCGTTGAATGGTATATTTAATTGAATTTAGATTATTCTATTTTAAAAAAAGTGGATAATCAAAGGCAGTTTAACTAATAGACAGGGTTGGGCAAAATCTGATTTTTATCGAAAAAATCACGATTTATTTGATTTTTTAAATTTGAATATAAAATTTGAACATTTTGATTGTTTGAAATTTTAATTTATAAGTTTAAAAATTATAATAGAATTTGCGGCTCAAAAACTTGTGACAACGTATTTGTCGCGCTTCTTGCAAGACATTTTTTATCGCGATTTGTTTTTCTTCTGTCCTATACACTCACTATACAGTGCCGAGTACTACCGAGTGAGACACGAACGCTTTTGTTGAGCTTTTTGCAAGAATATTCCTGTCGAGGCTTGTTTTCCTTCTCAACCTATAAATTGACGTTGCCCAACAATTTCACGCATTTCGCTAGTTAGGTTAGTTAAGTGAAAACATATAAATACAGTAAAATGAGTGGAAGAAAAGAGGACCCAATTTAGCAGTTCAATATTAAGACAACAAATCCAAATAAAATGGGGTGTAGGGATATTTGTAGAAAGTGCAAGAAAGATATTCAAGGGTTAGTCCAAAGACTTAAAGCACACCACAATGTTTGTAATTATCAAGAGAGGAATACAGGTAATTAAATTATTAATTTAATTTTATTTATATTCAATAAATATTTTTATTATTAACCCGGGAATAATCGCGTCGTTAGATTTTGCCTAACACTTTTTGTTTTATGTTGATTCTCCAAGCACTTGATATTTTATTTTTGAGATAATTTAGTGTAATTTTTAATTATATATTCTGATATTTTGAAATATTTTTTAAATATATACGTATTATATTAGAAGTAGATACATTTTTGATAAATAACAGAATACAACAGGGTAACAAATGTTTCTATGTATTAAAAGACAAATTTAAATCAAATATATTGTCTACAAACAAAAAATTAAAATATACAAGACAGTAATTAGACCAGTCGTACGTTACGCCGCAGAAACCTGGAATTTAACAAAAAAAGAGGAAAACACATTAGAAATCTGGGAAAGGAAAATACTACGGAGAATATACGGCCTAATTAAAGAAAATAGAGTATGGAGAATATTAAGAAACTACGAAAAATTCAATAGCCCAATAATAACAAATGAAATAAGAAGTAAACAATTAAGGTAGGCAGGAAATGTACAACGTCTAGGTAATGAAAGGTGTGTCCAGAAAATACAGGAAACTAAAAGACAAGGACGTAGAGCAAGGGGACGACCGAAAAGTACATGGTTGGATGGTGTAGAAGACGATCTTAAAGAAATTGGAATAAATGACTGGAAGAACAAAGCAAAAAACGGGAAAGAATGGAAAAGAACAGTAGAAGAAGCAAAGGACAGACTTCAGAGCAGAAACTAAATCATCGAATTCACAAACTCCCTTCTGATTTAAAGGAGTAGAGTATGTCACTCAGTGGGACATCATATTAGGTTTGTTCTCACACGAGTTTCAAACCATCAGAAACAGTCAGGATTCTGCGCAATCAATTTTTCCGCGTTCATAAATAAGTTTCTAATTGTTTGAAAACAGCTGGACGTTGGACAACCATTAATGAAACCTGTGTGAACATCGTCCAGCTGTTTTCAAATAATCAGAAACTTATGTATCAACACAGAGAAATATATTGCGCAGAATCCTGATGGTTTGTGATTCCTGTGAGAACAAACCTATTAAAAATCTGCGAAGAAAATAAAAAGGAGATTGATTTCACTATTTACCAAAGAGTTTCAAATATTGCGATTAAACATACAGCACAAGATTATTTAAACATTTTATAACCTATAACAGTTGCTCTTGATACTGTGCAGAGAAAAAATGCCAATATCGCAGATGCTGTAGAGCAGTGGAAATGGAAACTTTTACAATATATCTTTGATGAATCTGTAGAATTACCACTACAAAAAACACAACAATTTAATAATCGATATAAGCAAGCACTAATGCCATAAAATTTTATACCGTATATGTTGAATCCACAAAAAACAAAATACCAGTTAACACCAGAAGAAAAGAATATAGCTTTAGAAACAATTAACGAGTTATATGAAAACACTGGACTGTTACCTTTAGTAATAAAGTTACAATGCCCGCAGTGCTCCATTTACGCAAGTTATGTTTTCGGACGAAGTAATAAAAAATGTAAACGGACTACAATGGTGGTTATCACAAAATGATGAGCCGAAAATCTTGAAACAGTTGCCAATAATAAAACGGTTCCTGTGTGCAACTGCTTCTTCAGCTTCAGTAGAACGCGCATTTAGCTCTTTTGGTCTTGTACACTCGGATATTAGAAACAGATTAGGCATAGAAAAAGGAGGAAAACTCGTTTTTTTGTTTAAATTGTATAACGAAAATGAATAGACTGAAAATATACAGTAATAAAATTTAGGTGTTACGTTTAGCTTAAGAATTTGGAATTATGTACTTCTTTTTTGTTGTTTTTGCTAAAAGCAGATACTTGTTTTTATTTTTGAGAAACCTTTTATATTATGTTGTTATCTGGTTCTGACTAAAAAGGAAAAAAATTGATTTTAAATCATGATTTTAATCAGCCTAACCCTGCTAATAGATAAGAAAATTTAAACCATTTCCTTGTTTGAAATAAGTACACCATGTTTTTAAACCACTTTCTCAATCATTGATCGAATTTATCATTTATTTCATGTAGTCAACTTAAACAAGCAGCTGATAAGTACAATTTAAGATTTTGGTTAATTCTAGGAAATTTTTCCCTGATATGACCAACATCAACATGTCATTGACCATAGTTACACTTTAATTATTTATAAATATGCTGATTCGATATACATATATTATGGAGTACATTAACTTTCATTAACATTGAAAAACCTAACCTTGTAGGAGTAATACTCATGTCTTTCTTAAAACTTGTTTTCATAATTAACTGAGATAAACGTCTTTTTAATTGATCAATGTTTACAAGTAAATTAATTAGCCTTCTAAATTTCCAACGACCTTCTAGTTCAATAACCGTCACAATCACTAACAAAAGTTAATTTGTTCAATATATATAAAATGTACCAAGCATATATTGAAATAGAAAGAAACATAAAAAATTTCAGTAATCAAACCCATAACTAACATGAAGTTCCACTAGAAATCCAATATTTACAGATAAGAAAAGTTCTTATACTAGAGAAAATGACTGTGACAATAGTAAAGGAACCACCAAGGAGGGATTCTCCTTATTATCGTCAGTGCCATTCTAACCTCAAACTACTGACCTAGGCTCTTTAAAACTGCTGAAATAATATGGGGATTGCTACTTAAGCTTTGAAATATTGCAACACTGATGTCACATCTAACACTGTCATCCTAAAGTTTGACATTTTTAATGGTGAACGTACTCAAAACGTGTTGCTTACAGATCATCTTGGTCAAGAAATGGAATTAAATCGTGAGCATCTTCGATGTGGATTAAACCAACAACAGTGTGTAGATCAACTCGCTTCAACCTTTGGTGATGAAGTATCATCACCACGTTTTGCTGGTTTTCCGAATTCAATAGTGGTCGCATTTTGCTGCAGAATGATTTTCGTAAGGTCGTTCAAAATCGTTTGTTGTAATGATGTGCGTGAACCGACGTTGCAAGATCGTCATTTATGACACACCGCTAACTTGGGCATTAGTTCCACTCACATACATTCAATATTGCATGCACATTTGGCAGTCTAAGATTTGTTCGTGTTGGATAACGCATAATTTGACAATCCCTTAAAAAAAGCTCGTGTCGATTGGTGCAAAGAAATGTTGAAAAATTCAATCGCGGTGCTTCAAAAGACGCCTAAACGATCAGGCAATGAATCATGGAGCTATGCATATGAACACTGGTCTTTTAATCGAATTGTTCGGGCATGAAGCACTTTGAAGCAAATGGTCCCCTGTTTTTTCAGAATAACTGGATATGTCGCTACCTGGAAAAAATCTACTTTAGTGGTACAACGCGGATTTTGATGAAAAATTTTTTTCTGGCTAATTCGAGGTCGCTGAACACGAAAATGAAAGAAAAAAATGGGGCTCTCTTACCAAAATCGAGTTATGAATTTTTGAAGATGTGTTCAGATGAGTACTGCACTGGATTTATTGTCACATTATAACTGCTATAATGATCCGTAATAACTGCTCCACAATGTTAGTGATACACTATAGTTGCCTTTTACAATAATACTCTCTCATGCACATTAAAAAAAAACACTGATATTGATATAAATTATTTTTTTAATTCCACAATTATTATATCTTTTGACGTTTCCGTTTAATATGACTGACAAATAAGTTTCGTCTGTTTCCTCTTAGCAGTAAGACTTTTACCTACTAGCATATACAGCCATCATTAGTTACTTGAAAAAAAGTTGCTGCATATTTTCGATATGCACAGATCATAGCACAGAAGATATAAACAAGATGTACATCATGAACATACACCGGCTCTTGTGCACCCTTTCCCTTCTTGAATAACCTGATGTGCGTTACAAAGTATTAGATATCAAGTTATTCAAGAAGGGGAAGGGAATATAATCATTGGTTTCGCCCTTTCCCTTCTAGAATAACCTGATGTGCGCAATTTTTTTTGTGTGTTAAATGTCTCCAATTGAAGTAAACTTTCGATTCTACTATAGAAAATTGTTTAATTTCATGGGTCGTAAAGTGCACAAGAGCCGGTGTATGTTTATGATGTACAACTTGTTTATATCTTCTGTGCTATGATCTGTACATATCGAAAATATTCAGCAACTTTTTTTCAAGTAATTAATGATGGCTGTATATGCTAGTAGGTAAAAGTCTTACTGCTAAGAGGAAACAGACGAAACTTATATGTCAGTCAAATTAAACAGAAACGTCAAAAGATACCGTAATTGTGGAATTAAAAAAATAATTTACAAGAGATTTGTATCAATATCAGTGTTTTTTTAATGTGTGTGAGAGAGTAATATCGTAAAAGGTAACTATAGTGTATCACTAATATTGTGGAGCAGTTATTACGGATCATTATTGCAGTTATAATGTGACAATAAATCCAGTGCAGTACTCATCTGAACACATCTTCAAAAATTCATAACTCGATTTTGGTAAGAGAGCCCCATTTTTTTCTTTCATTTTCGTGTTCAGCGACCTCGATTTAGCCAGAAAAAAATGTTTCATCAAAATCCGTGTTGTACCACTAAACTAGACTTTTACCGAAAGATTTGATAGAATAGGACAATTTAGATGCAAACAGGACTGATAAGGTATTTAAAATTATAATAGTAATTAGTAGTATATAAGTAGTAGTATTTTGTATAGAGTACAATAAGAACCCACAAAAAGACTGAAGAGTCAAATTGGATATTATTTACTTTCTACACTTTTTCCAAAAGAATAAAATATGATATAAAACAAAACAAAATAAAAATCACTGAGTTAGTAGAATTTAAAATAAAATAATAATAATACAAAAAATATAACAATAATATAAAATTTAATAACTATAACAGTACCTCAATAGGAATGGAAAAAGTGCTTCAACAATTGGTTCAAACACATGGAAAAGTGTATTGATCTTAATGCAGAGTATTTTGAAAAACAATAAAGTCGATTATAAATAGATAGATAGTTAGTTTTATTTAGCAATCTTGCTATTACATTCATATAATTTGGTTATATCAAAACCTAAGTAGCAACCCACGTACTAATCCCAAAAGAGAACAAAAATCAAAATTAATTTTCCTAAGTATATTTACCAAAAGTATCCAAAATGCTTGAAATATGACAACTGCAACGAATAACTCTAAAACAAAGGAATGGGAACCTCACCATCAATTTCTGTTTTACAAAAAAATATTCTACAGTCCACTAGGTTCATAGAATAGCTCACAACATAAGTACAATACGCACGTCCACTTTCTTAGATGTTTCCCAATCCTTTGAAATAAAGGCTTGATTTTACCATCACATAACATCCTGAATGATATAGAATTTTGAACGAGAGTAAATGAAAGCGATTCCAACAAAATCTGGTCTCAAGGGGCAGCATTCTTGGTGTCATTGTATGTGATACGAACAGTAGATCTCAATAAACTAATATGAATTGGAGAGGATACCATTACAACATCTACCATTCCTTGGATACAACTAAATAATGCATATATGTGATAACACGGTTACAAAAACAAAATCAGTGCAAGTGAAATTCACAATATTTTTACTTTTTCTTTTACTGCCTCTCTACGTAATCAAATCTTTTCACCAATGTAATTCTCGAACGTCCTTCATAGAGAAACTTTGGTGTCTACCTCTTTCAAACCCTACATTAATTTCAACAGTTATATTTTGACTTTTGCCACGATTACCAAGGCACTTTTTGTAATCTATTAGTGAATACCTTAAGAAAAACTTACTTGCTGCGATTTTCAGGGGGTACGCTTCTTCCATTACCCTTGTTGATGTGCATATCGCGAACGTGTCTGATCAAACGAGTCATATTAGGGAATGGCTGAACATTTTTCTTAGCCCTGCTGCAATTACGCCAATAACAATTGAATTCGGTTAAAGAGTTTTCTGTATAAAAAGCTTGAACGTGTCCTTGAGACTCTTTATCCTTAACACAGTGCTCTACCAGATCAGAAACTTCTTCAAATTGGTAGTCGCAATTGTCCCAAAGGCACTCAAATACCTAAAATTGAAACGAATTCAGTTGAATTGGTGATTCAGTTAAATTTAATATATATACACTTACTTGATCGACAGGTGGTGGGGGTGGTTGTGAGGAAGCTGGACTGCCACATTGTTCTTGTTCTAACAGTAGTAACGCTTTAGTTTCTTCATTTAGTTTTGACGCCTTCTCTTCCCATTGTTGTTTTTCATGTTGGGGCAATGATTTCCATTCACTGCCCACAATTCGACTGATATCACCAAACGTGGATTCTGGATTATTTTGGACCACTTGCTTACGTACTTCACGAGAGTACAATATGTAACCAGTTACAACTTTGTTTTTATTAGATTTCTGCATGTAAAAGAACGCAAAATGAGTAAAAACAGTTTTTTAAAGGAAAATAAGATAAAAGTACATTCATTGCAATGTTTGTCAGTTTTAAAAAGTTGGAAATTTTTCAATAAAATTATTTTTGTGAATGCTAATTTTGAGTAAGAAAACTTTTGACAAAACATACGATGTTGCAACATTACCAAATGCTATCCAGTTTGTTTAATCATCTGGGACCTATTAACGTACCTTCTTAGAAGTAGGAACAGGGGTTGGTACAGGGGTGGTTGAAACAGGAGTACTTGGAATAACAGATGGTATTTCCCCTGAACCAACTGACGGTGGACCACCGTCCAGGGAATCTTCCATAGTTATATCCATATCATTCATTTTAGTTAATTGTGGGGATGCCTCCTAAAAATTATTATATACACCATAAAAATTTATACCATTTTTCACAATTTAACCCAATACTTATCTACAATAAAAAGGAAAAAAATACTCTGGCATGAAATTTCATATTGACCAAATTATTAAAAATTGAAACTATTCCGACATTTTTATCTAAAATAAAGATATAAAAGTCAAAAGATGACAGCTGTTAATGAGATCAATTCTTTAAAAGTAGGTACTGCCTATTAGAACTTTTGAATAAAAATTACTCAAATTAATTGAACATTGTATAAATTTAGAAATAATCAATTAACTAAATAGCGTAAAAAGTAATAATCATGAGACACCTAGAAACACTAGGTAAAGGCTGGTTATGTCATCTAACATTTTGTACAAGATACTGTTATTTATGCTTAACTTATCATATAACATAACCTATTTATTAAGTTTCACACATCATGTTGCCGAAATGTGGATTCTGGTGGACCGGTGGATGTTGTATACACAGACTTTTCTAAAGCTTTCAATATAGTGGATCAGGTATTTTGCTTGAAAAATTAAACCAATTTGGATTTTCCCTGAGAATGATTTTGTAGATCTTACATTCGTCATAAACAACAATTTGTTTATTAGAACGGTTTGCAAAGCATAAATTACATGTCAAATTCAGGTGTGCCACAATGTTCCAACTTGGGACCATTGTCATCCTTGTATAAATGATTTGGCACAAACTAGAGATACTAATAACCTGTTTTATGCAGATGATTTAAAGATTTACTTATCAATATGTGACTTGCGTGACAGTGATAGGCTGCAAAATGATATTGATAAGTTTGAAATTGGTGTGTTTTCAACAATTTATCCTTGAATGTATCGAAATGTAGTACAGTGACTTTCACAAGTAAGAAATGTTATATTAGGTATTCCTATGCTTTAAATGATACCATATTGGATACAAATTACTGTATTAAAGATATGGATGTTGTTTTTGATTCCAGATTAAGTTTTATTTAGCATATTGACTTGAAAGTATCAGAGGCAGATACGATGTATGGATTCATTGTAAGAAATTGTAAAGGTTTCACCAACCTCGTTTGTTTAAAGACATTATACTTTTCTTATATTAGATCTTAACTTGAATATTGCTCTAATGTATGGAGTCCTCATTACAGCGCCCATGTATCCTGTATTGAAAATTTACAAAATACTTGGCATTCAAGGTTGATGGTACCTACCCACAATGAGGTTTTCAATATGATCTTTTACTTGACAGATTCAATTTTGAGAGTCTAGCGTTAAAAGGATTCTTGCTTCCCTGTCATGTCTCTTCAAGCTTGTACATTGTCTTATTGACTGTCCAAGTTTTCTAGAGCTGCTAAATTTTAACGTACCTCCATTTAATAATAGGCAAAACCTACTGTTTTATAATAACAATTCGAGAACTAATTTCTTACTGAGATCACCTGTATTCAATATGTACAATAATTTTAATAAGGTTTGTAAAGAGTGTGATTTGTTTTTTCGTAGTTTAAACCACATTAAACTTGTAGCAAGTAGTATGTAATGTTTTAATTTTGCTTATGTTTTGTTTTTGTATCATGTATGTCACTCATATCACTGTTTTTATTTGTCTACTTTTATATAAATATAAACAGACATGTATGTATTGCCCTTTAAAGGGATTGTAAGATCTGTTGAGCAATAAATGCTATTATTATTCCATTTAGAGACAAAAATGTTTCCAAGGTCAATATAAACAATTTTCAAATTCAGGTTTAAGCAGGATGTGACAAATTATCTTAACTTGTGAAACAAGTCATCTATAACAAAACTTTTGAATGGATTGATGTAAAAACTGAGATTTTTCTGCAGCGAGGTCAAATTAATAATGAATTCTTCCAAAATTACTCAACTGTTACAAATTAAGTATTCTTAGAGCAAAATTTACTGAAGGTGTTGGTCAATGATGGTCAGCTAGAATTCAGAACCAATATTTAAGATACAATGTAAGTTGAACAAGATATGATTAATTATTACGATAATCAATTTTGAAATACCCCGAATATGAGCAGAAAAGTGAAAATTTAGTTTTTGTTTTTGAATTAATATACAGTCTGAATTGTCATTCGAAACTTCCACATGGTATCAATTTTCAAGTTCCCATCAGGAATGAGGAAACTAAATTTGTGAAACAAATTTCATGAAACCATTAAATCAAAAAATAAATAGGTGGATAAACACATCAAGTTTCACAAAGTTCACTACCGCGATTTCATGAAACTTGTAATTTTGGTTTCACTGTTAAAGTTTCCTCCAGTTTTGTCATTATGTGTGGTAAAACTACCTGCACTAAATGTTGTTTTATTCATTTATTTAATTTAATCACGGGCAAGACCAATTCACATAAAGCTCGGGACTATCACAAATACCATTTATTATGTTGAACAGCTGTATCAGTTCCCTTTGCCTTCTGCGAACCTCCAGAGTAGGAATGTTTAAAAACGTTCTAAGAAATCATAACGAAGGTAAACATGCATCTTAAAAAATTGTGCTGAACAGCTTCAAGTTTCGCTTTATATCGAATATAATGAGGAGAACATACTGGTGAACAATAATCAATATGAGTTCTGACCAGTGAGCAATATAGAGATCTAATAGCAGTGATGTTAGTAAAATCAGAAGTGGTTCTCTTTATAAAACCCAACATCTTCATAGAATTTTTAACAATAGCGGTAACATGAGACTTATAATTAAGTGTGGAGTCCAATATAGCACCCAAGTCCTTAGTTTGAGAAGCACATTTTTGAGTTTTATTATTAATATTGTAACCAAAAGCTATTGGGTGGTGTATTCTATGAAAACGCATTACATGACACAGATTCATTCCATTAAGTGTACACCAATTTGATAGACTATCTAAATCAGATTGTAATATTAGAGCATCATCCCTGCCATTAATCACCCTAAAACATTTCAGGTCATCAGCAAATAACAAGGCTTTGCTACCTTGAAAACAATGCATTATATCATTAATAAATATGTTAAATAATAATGGTCCAAGATGAGACCCTTGGGGAACTCCAGAGGTTACTGGAAAAGTATGAGAATAGTAATGATTAACTCTGACCATTTGTAACCTATTCGTAAGATAATCACAGCCATTGTAATACAAGACCGTCAACACCATAAAGAAAAAGATTATGTAGCAAGAGCTCATGATCAACCCTGTCGAAAGCTTTAGAGAAATCAGTTTACATAGAATCAATTTCCGGACCCCCCTCCAAACCGTCAGACAAAAAGTCAACATATGTGAGTAAACCCAATTCTGCAGACCTTTTATAATCCGTAATAATACTCTCAAAGACTGGGAATTATGCTAAGGATTGATATAGGACAGGGATGGCCAAGAGGTCGACCGCGAAGACGATTTAGGTAGCCCGCGAGAGTAAAAATAAACTGAACAGAAAATATTTAAAAATAATATCATTTATTTTAAAATGTTCCTTTTCGCGCCAAGAACACGTCTATATAAGTAGGTACTCACACGCTTCGGTCTGTCGTAACTCGTAACGTGGTATATTGTTGTCTCTTTTCATTTCGCATTGTTTTCTCTTTTTGTGACCTCGCCTACGAAGAATCGGCCAAATAATAACAAGAGCCAGTACTAGTTTCGACTTGAGTGCGAACGTAGGTATTTACAACTAATTTGTTGCGTCGCGATTATTAAAAGTTAACGTAGGGGCCTTGAGACTTAGTGTTTTTCAACTATTTTATCAGAATGAGTGGGCCATCTAGTTCGAGTGCTAAAAAAAGTAAAACTTACCATTATCACAGTGAGTGGGAAGAGGAATTTTTTTTCGTTATGGTCAAGGATAAATGTGTGTGCCTAATCTATAACTCAAGTGTCGCATTGCCGAAAAGAGCTAATGTTGAAAGGCATTTTAAAACTACGCATTCCAAATACGCCACCGATTTTCCATTTGGCAGTGAAAACCGAAAGATAAAAGTACGTGAATTAAAAAGCAGTTTAAACGCACAACAATCTTTTTTACAAAACCAGATTCGAAATCAAAAGCTGCAACACTGGCGTCATTTGCTGTTACAGAAATATTAATAAAACGAAAGAAGCCTTTCGAAGATGGAGAAATAATCAAGGAAGCCATGCAGAGAGCTGGAGAAGCACTTTTTAATAACTTTAAAAACAAAAAACAAATTATTACAGCAATAACTGATATTTCACTTTCACAGAACACAGTAATGCGACGCAGTGAAGCCTTAAGTGAAAATTTGGAACAATTACTTAATGAAGACTTGCAGAAATGTTGTTTCTTGTCACTACAGTTTGATGAATCCACCGATGTAACCGACATTGCTGAATTGTGCGTTTTCGTGCGCCTAGTTTTTGAAGACATGACAACAAAAGAAGAATTATTGACAATGATTCCATTGAAGGGGCAAACCAGAGGTGAAGATATTTACAGATCTTTTAAGAGTTTTGTAGAAAATACTGCATTTCCGATACACAAACTAGTTGCTATCACGACAGATGGAGCACCCGCTATGCTGGGACAAAGAATTGGTTTTATTTCATTGTGCAAAAATGATGACAACATTCCAAGTTTCACCAACTATCACTGCATCATACACCAGCAAGTTTTATGCTCTAAAATTCTGGAATCAGATGTTATTATGAAAATTGCTTTTAAAATAGTTAATTCTATTCGAGCCACAAGTTTGCAAAGGCGTCAATTTCGAGCTCTTCTTGAAGAGACAGAAGCCGAACACTCAGACCTTTTGCTACATACAGATGTTAGGTGGCTTAGCCGTGGTGCCTTTTTGAAGAGATTTCGCCAATTACTGCCAGAAATCAAGACATTCGTTCAATCAAAAGGAGAAAATATACCTGAGCTTGAAGATGAAAAATGGCTTATGAAGCTGGCCTTTCTTTGTGACATAACAGAAAAACTCGATGAGTTGAACCTAAATCTTCAAGGGAAAGACAAAACCGTCATTGACATGACATCTTTGATTAAAACTTTTAAAATTCAAATGCATGCATCACAATTAAAACGAGGTGAACTCAAAAATTATAAAAACATGGAAGAAGAATGTACGCACAATTCAAATCGAGACTACAAAATTTTCGCTGAACAGCTGGAGAATTTGCATCTGGAGTTCGAAAGAAGGTTTGCAGATTTTGCCGCTCTCGAAGAAGTGCTAAGTTTCATGGTATTCCCTTTCAATGAAAACATTGACAGCTTAACCGTTGAAATCGGCAACTTGACCGATACTGAATCTCTTGTGGTCGAAGAAGAAATAATAAAAATGAGAAGAGATATATTTCTGAAAGCTAGAGCATCTGGTAGTACAGAAAGGTGGCTTTATATTTGACTTCATTTTTTGGTTCTACCTATCTTTGCGAATCAACGTTTTCAACTATGAATGCAATAAAAACCAAAAATCGTTCCCGCTTAACAGACGCTCACTTAACTTCCTGTTTGCGCATCGCAGTTACTTCATATACTCCCCAATATGATAAACTTGTGGAGAATATGCAGTGTCAAACATCTACTCAAAAGCGTAAAACGCAATGAAAAATTCAAATTAAGTATGTAATATTCAATACATAAATACATACAAACTTATTACAAAAAAGTTTTATTTCTCTCTTCTAAATTCTACCTTGCAGTCGACCGCAGGAAGTATTTTCGAGCACAAGTAGACCTCACAGGTAAAAAGTTTGGCCACCCCTGATATAGGACGATAGTTTGGAATGTCTGATTTTCTACCCAATTATACACTGGAGTGACGTATGATGTTTTCCAATAATCTGGAAGTTCGCCTATAACAAGAGACTTATTAAATATATGAAAGAGCGAACGAGATGAAAGGAAGCTAAATTCCCTTACAAGAATGGAAGGTATTTATTCCGATGTTGTTTGACACATTCTGTAGAAACTTTGGAATTTTCCCTTATCAATTTAATTCTTTTGCAATTACATAATTACTATGCTGCCTATCTTAATTGAACAGATGAACCCAGCACATATGTTTTATCTTTTTATTTCGTAAACACCAATACAGCATTAGCTGTCCGGCGACATGGATGTAATTTAAAAATTGATTTTATTTGTATGAGGCAATTATGAAAAAAGTCCGAAAAGCTAGAACACCATTTAAAAACAAATCATGCTAACATAAGTAGCCAGCCACCTGAATTATTTGCTGGAAAATTAGTTCTCTACTTTATTGTTAATAAAAAACAAACAACGAAACCAGCTGCAGTGATTTGAGAGTAGATCTTAGTAAGCGCCAAAGTCTTAGGATTCCTCAGCTTGTCAAAAAAAATGCATGCACAAAAGTCATCTTGAAAATAGGAAGTAAATTTTCATTGTTATTTTTGACTAAGTAAATTTTGTATTATTTATTTCATTAAAAGATAATTTACTATTAAAATTATTTAAAATAACCATGTATATACTTGTATTACAGTTAAATTATAATAGTTTCTTAATTAATAATATTAGTTTGTTATATTTAATCACCTTTGAATTTGGTTAAAACTGATAAGATGTATGTAATAATGTAAAGGGTCATGGGTGGTCTGTGGTACTTCACTTTCAGGTTGTGTGGTTCCTAGACATCTGTGTGTCTAGATGAACACAATGTAGATATAACATTATTGTCCGAAACTTGGTTTAAACCGGGAATGCAAATATCATTTGAGGGTTATAGTATTGTATGTAAAGATAAGGATGTATATTGTATACACTCCGAAATTTCTCCAAAAATGTAGTATATCTGGATTTATAGATAACGTTGTACTGGTTCTGGTGAGCTGAAAATCAATAGGGTTCATCTGTGAGACACCCTGAACAATATCCAATCATAAAATTGGACACTTGTATACATTCTAGAGGCTGTAACAAACTAAAATTTCACCAAAAAAGACCAAACACTTGGTATATCTGGATTTATAGGATCTGTTGGACAGGCTTGGTGAGCTTAAAATCAATATGGTTCATCTGTAAGACGCTCTGAACAGTATGCAATCATAAAATTGGTCATTTGTAAACACTCCGGAGGCTGTATAGTGCTAACAGAAATTTCTCTCAATATGTAGTATAGCTGGATTTATAGGATTCATTGTGGTTTTGTTGAGCTGAAAATCATTAGGGTTCATATGTGAGATGCTCTGAACAATATCCAATCATAAAATTGGTCACTTGTATTCACTTTATCGTGCTAACAAGACATGTTACAAAAAGTGGCCAACGACATACATACAGGATTTCTGATCTAAAAATCCTGGAGTACTTTACATTTAAACATAAAAAACACTCTTAACCTAAAAAAATATCCTCGAATTATCTCACCACTTCTTATGGGAATTGCAGACACAGCAACCTCATTTCCAAGGATTTGCTAATCATATCATTTTTCATTTTAACTGTTTTAATCTCTGAATTGTTCACTTTTAAGTCAAGCTTTGTAGATATCAGATGCATTTTTATTGTAATAATTAATTATTAAAATAATTTTTAAAAAACTAACTTGAGACTTCGAAACATTTGTCATGTCAACAAAATAACTCAAATAATGATGAATGAACTATGCCTAAATATATGGAACTTAGGACACATTTATATGTTTGGTTAGCTTTGTGCTGTTGTCAAATGTTAAATTATGATTTGAACGAAGTAATCATTTCAGTTACTTATAATAAACTGAGATACTTTTCTTGTAATTGTTTTGCACTAAATCTGCAGTAAATTCATAAAAATACTTCATCATTTTCTTAAATACACTTTTACATAAAAACTTCTATTGAAAATATATTACTATGGAATTGAAAATATGGTACATATGGCAACATTACCAATTAGAATGATACGTTTCCTCCAACAGCGGTTAGAATGTGACTTCATTGCCGTTAAAATTTTTGTAAACGATCATATCTGTTTTGTTTATATATCTATGGATCAGATATAGAGATGACAATGTTTTTGTGTCTTTATTTATCTTGTCGGGATCAAGTGAATTGATTTGCATAATAGATATATTTTTTAAGGAATATTGATTCTGAACATATCAGTTTATCATGTTTTTCTAGCTGATAAACGAAAAAATAACTAAAAAAACAATAATTCCAACTTTTTGGGGGTAAACCAATACTTTTTTCGCATCTTAAATAGGGCTGTACAGAAAATTAATAAATGAAGATGATTATACAACTCATAATATACTAATTTCCTATTATTATTGATGCTTAGCTAGTGATAATCATTTGACTAATAAGTGAAAATCACTCATGCTGTCATTCCAGCAGTTGCTATAGTTATTCATGGTTTTCTTACAAACAAACAAAAACTGTCATCACTTTTGTAATAATATCACGTTTTGGAAGATTTACACTGAAAAATATTGAATAATCCACAAGTAATACTGTGAGATTGGAAAGTTACATTTGAAGTTAGTTTATGGAATTTTGTGATGCACATTGTCAGATGATTGAACAGAAGAACTGACAAATATCTTGCAAGATTGGGCATATCACATGAGAAAAAAGATGGAACAGAATACAAAGAGTGTCGTGAAACTCCTGTGGAATGTTAGTGCAAAATTTTTTTTTTCAACTCATTTAATGGCACTGGCTACCGCCAACTGGCCAAAACTTCGTATCTTGTAAAGTATACTCAAGGTAGTCTTTATTAGCTTATGGTTTGTCAATTTTCCCAGTATGGAAGAATAAACTATATGAATTGATTAACTGTTTTTCTATTACATTTTTTTTTCAACTTTTTTCTGGAATTTTTTTTTTTAATATTTTTTTTTTCAAATACATAGGCACTTTCAATGTGTTAGATGCTTCTATAGCCTTTTTTTTAATTTAATATTTTTTTTCTTTTTTTTAATATTTTTTTTAATTCATTATTTTTTTTTTCAAATACATAGGCACTTTCAATGTGTTAGATGTTTCTATAGCTTTTTTTTAATTTAATATTTTTTTTTCTTTTTTTTTTAATAATTTTTTGTTATTTTTAATCTTCTTTTGATTTTTTTTATTATTTTTTTTTTGAGACAGGGACACTTGGTAGGAAAATTTAATTGCCGGAGGACCTCCCGGACAGGTGTAGACTTACACAGGTGTTAATCCTTGGATGGGTAAACATAAGAGTGGGAAACACAGACTTATTCTATATTTACAATTTTATACCCGCGTCATTTATATATTGATGTAATGCAGTGAAACATTCCTGATTGCTTAGTAGATATTCCAGATTAATGGGTAATGGGATTTTTTTTGGACTAGCTGATAATAGAGCTTGTTGATCTGTAAGGTATTATTGCGACACTCTAGGATGACATGTTTTAGATTTCCTATGCTACCACATGTACAGTCTGGGCTATTTACTAGTCCAATTTTAAATTGATACTCAGGATACATGGCATGGTTGCTCCTCATTCTGTTTATATTTGTAATGATTTTCCTGTTTTGGTATGTTTTAAGCCATACTTCATTTGGGATATTTGGTTGTATTGTTTTATAAAAGCGACCTTTGATGCTTTCTTGGAAACTTATGTTCCATTTTTCTTTTGTTTGTTTTCTGAGTATCGAAAAATAGTCTGTAAATGGGTTTTTAAATCCTACTAGTTTTTGTCCGTTTTCTGCAGCAGATTTTGCTAACAGATCTACTTTTTCATTGCCCGTAATACCTACATGTGCTTTAATCCATACTAAAGAAATATGTTTATTGTCAAGTTTTATCTGACTGTGAAGAGTCAGTATATCAATTATTATGTGATTTTTAACTGATGTAATTGTTGTGGTTTTTATTTTTTCCAGTGAGCTTTTGCTATCAGTGAAAATGACGAAGTTAGTCTTACATGAGTTTAGGCACATTTTTAATGCTTCTCTTATTGCAGTAAGTTCCGCTGTGAATATTGAAGAGTGCTCTGGTAGTTTGAATGCCTCATTTCTATTTATGTTTTTGTAATATACAGCGCATCCAGTATTACCTTGACTGACTGATCCATCTGTGTATATTTGTTCATAATTTGTCCATTTACAATTTATCTCCTGATTTATTATGTGTATATTCTGGTCATTTTGTGGTTTTTCTATGACAATGATTGGAGGGTTATCAAATATTTCATATTGTGTAATGTGACTTGCAAAGCTTTCTGTTTGATGTATGATTTGTTTATATTCCTTGAATTGATTATATGATTCTATCAATAGTGGTTTTTTCTTGTGAGTCCAGTATTTCTGACTAGTGCATAACTGAGATAAAATTTGCAATTTCTCTGATATTCCATTATTTTTAGCTATAAGTTTTAATGTAAATTTTCCTGCCAGTAAAACCCTTCTTATTTCCATTGGTGGTTCTCGAAATTCAGCCTCAAGTATATTTATTGGTGTACTGTTCAGATATCCACCGTAAATGCGAATACTTCTATTTTTTATTTCTTCAATTTTTTCTAGTTGGGTTTTGGCGATGTTATAATAGAATAATGAGCCATAGTCTAATATTGATCTTATTAACGATCTATAAAGTAAAATTGTTATATTAGGGTCTGCTCCCCATTTTTGCCCACGTATTGACTTTAATATGTTAATTGCACTTGCTGCCCTTGTTGTGATGTAGTTAATGTGTTTTTTCCAGTTAAGCTTCATATCCAGATATATACCCAGGAATTTGACATTTGTTTCATATTTAATATTGAACGATGACAGTTTAATGTAACGTGGTGGATTGTACCTTTTTCTTGTAAAAGTACAAACGTTGGATTTCTGTTCTGATATTTTTAAGCCAACTTCCTCAGTCCATTTTTTAATAATTGCAATATTCTGTGAAAGGGTGTTATTACAGCTGTCTATTTGTTTTGATTCTGCATAGACACATATATCGTCAGCAAATTGTAATATTTTAGTGTCTGTTGTTAATAAATTTTCTAATTCCTGTGTGTATATTATATAAAGGAGTGGGCTTAAGATGCTTCCTTGGGGTAGACCTATCTGTGTCTGTCACATGTCAGTGAGGCCTCTACTCGTTCTGATATATAGCCGACGTGTTGAATATATCTTTAAAATATTTATTATAATTGTCTTTGGTATGCCGAGATAGTGCAAAATTACTGCAATGACTACAAACGTTCTATTGATCCCTTTAAGGGGAACATTTTCGAAAATGCGAAAAACACTAATAGCAAAGAACTCCAATGTTTGCCAGTGAAGAGGAAAGTAGGTGCTGTAGCTTTAACTGAAAAAGAAATTGTGACCATTGCTTTGAATTACGATGAAGACACCCCAGAAGGACTTCAAAAAAGGTTCTATCAAATAATAGCCACTGAATTAACTGAGCGGGGAAATGTCTGCTAGATTATTTTCATGAAGAAACTAACAATGATGGTTCTTATACAGGGGGCATAGAATACAAATCAGTGTTCTGTAAAACAGCCCAAGGAGGAGATAGAACTTTAGCAAAAAACAAATGGTTCATTCCAACATTCCAAACCAAGAAAATGAAGAATTGGTCCCGTGAAATTTTTTAAAAACAACTGAAATCATAATAACCAGAAGATTGTTTTTAAGTGCAAACAAGAATTGGGTAAATTCTGTATGGTATAAAAACACACCCATTGGGCTCGATACAAAAAGAAAGAGAATCACTAATTATTCCAATAGAACATCAACCGTTAGTAATTTGGTGTGAATTTAGAAGAAATAATTAAAATAACTGGCCATACAAATACAAGTTCCCTGAAGCCACATATGAAATGGAAAACATCATGTAAAGATTATTTCTTCCTTAAAGAATAACACTGCTACTACACCACTGCCATCAACGTCCAACTCACTGAGTACCTCTTCGATACATACAGCTATTTTAAGTGAAAAAATCGTAGCGTTCTTTATAATAATTTCACATTCAAATTTTAGAATAAAATGCTCACTTATTCTTTCAATAATATATTATTCATTGAATACAATTCTTGGAATCCTGACTACTGATAATCGGAAGGGTTGGTGCACTCAACATGTCAAATAATTCCACTCCTCTTTTAGACTCTTGGAATTAATTTTTGGCATGTTTTGTACTCATGATTCCACTCCTTGTCTTGTATTGTATATGACAAGCCACCAACAGCAAGATATAAATCAAATCCCGTGAAATATATTATCCTTAAATTATATATTTGATTCTTTATGGAATGAATTATCACTATATTGACCTAAATAAACATGATCAAGTTCAACAGCAGTTTTTTTAGACACTTACCTTATGATAATTAGTGGCTCCTAGAAAATTGAATGTTTGAAGAAATTTCAAATATATTTCAAATATTTAGTCAATAAATTTAAGCAGAGCAGTTTTTTCCTTCAAAGGTAAATGAAAATAGATTTTAGCTTTTGTGAAACAATGGATTGAAGTTGTATCTAAAAATATATATTTCAAACATATTTTAATAGTTGTTTAGAAAATACCAAACACTGTAAAAACGAAAAATGTGTAATTATTTTTATTCTAAATTTTAGGAAACTTTAATAATGATATTTTAATTTATGAGTCACGTCTAATAAACGAATGAAGGAACCATTTTAAAACAGTTATTTTTTTAATAAATGAGTTTCAAGATTGATGACCTAGAATATTAAAATGCAATCTTCTTGTACTGAATCATTTACAGGAAATAAAGATATCGAAATGAAAAAAACAATAAGAGACAACGCCTTGTTACCCCGACTGTAAATATTTTCAAGTAAATTCATATTCACAAAAGCCACATTAAATCTAAATACATTTTACGTAATTTCCTAAAAACCCTACTTCTAATGTTTATCCCACAAACCATAAAATCTAGCACTTTTAATAATAGAAAGTTATTTTTACATTTTATAACGATTATAAACTCTACTTATAGGTCATTAAAGAAGGTTGAATATAAAATTTACATTTCCAGGAAAAGGAGAACTATCCATTGCAGTTTCCATGATGCCTCGAATTTCCACCAACTATACTTATTCACATTATACAAATACAACAATTAATTTGATGAAAAACAACACATTTCACTAAAAAAACGTCAAAAAAGCGTTTTTATCACCATTCCACCATCACCGTCAGCTTGCATTTTTGACAATATTTGACAGAAGTTGAGGTTAATGTCGGTTAATGGCGTACTTCGGCGCGCGAAATTTAAAATTTCGAACGTAATATTTTGATTTCAAAATAAACTTTTTAGGATAGACATTTTGAATACCCCGTTTAAATTTAAGGGAAAAAATTGCGGAAAGCTGAAATTTGGCAGTTGTTTTGTGGAGTAACCTGCACAAAATAAATATCACAATAAGCTATACAAAATTAAAGTAGAATAAATTCTCTATAAAAATGGTTGTGTGTTCATTTTTTTGTAGTTCAAACGGTTTGGAAGATAGAATGGGGTCAAAAACAAAATGAATTTTGTTTGGAAGAAAATTATGAATTTAATATATTATGTCGGGACTTTAGTATGTGTAACTATAGTAATCAAAAAATTGTGTGACAGTTATTGAGTTTAATATATAACAGTTGTCAAATAAAACTTAAAGGGTCGTAAGATTATTTTCAATTAATAAACCTAGCCCCAAAATCTCATAAATTACATTGTTGGCATCTCTGGTGGGGACTTTAGGGTTATGGAAATAATTTAAAATTGACTGTCTCGACCCTTACTTTGTGGAATATGCTCAAATTAGTGTTTTTAAATGAAACTCAAGGTCTCTAGTTAATTCCACAATATAATACAAGTTATTGAAAATTCTAAAAAATTGACAATTGTTTCGATAAATCAATATCATCGTCAGAATGACAGAAGTTACATTTCATTTTATGTCTACCTGATGTTTAGTAGTTATATTTGACTAGACCAAGAAGTAACCTAACTTGTGATTGGCTTAATATATGTTTATAGAAAAAAGAAGAAGATGTGATATTACAAATATTGAAGCTTAGATATTATTAGCCCTATGGTGATATCCTGGATATCATTTTTGCAATTAAGATCAGTATAACTGTGCAATGATATAGAAAACCAGGAAAACTATATCTGCTGATCTTTACAATTATCACTTAAGAAGACAGTTTATTAGTGGAGAATTCCCTAGATTTAACTGTTCATTGACAACTTCATATTGTGGGTTTCTTAAATGTCTTCTAATTTCCAGTTCTTCAAGGAAATCCAGTTCTTGTTTCTTTTCACAAATATGCAGTACTTCTAGTTTTGTGTTAGGTGTCAATGAATGATTGGTGTCAAGTAGATGTTTTGCTTAGTGGGATTTATCTGGTTGTTTTAATCTGTATGCTCGTAAGTGCTCACGGTTATCCATTAGATATGATAAATAAGCTAATTAGTAAAAAAGAGGAAAAAGTGGCATTACAACTAATATATCCTAAACAAGCTGATGAAATTAAAACTTATAAAACCATCACATATGCAGGAAATATTTCAAAGATAATATCTTCAGCAACAAATACAACAATTTCTTTTAAAACAGAAAGTAACGTTAGTACAAAATTGTTAAATGTAAAAACACAAATACCACTATTAAAGAAGTCAGGTATATATAAACTCAAATGTCCAGAATGTAATGCTGTCTATTTGGGTCAGACCCTTAGGAATTTTGAAATACGATACAGTGAGCACTTACGAGCATACAGATTAAAACAACCAGATAAATCCCACTACGCAAAACATCTACTTGACACCAATCATTCATTGACACCTAACACAAAACTAGAAGTACTGCATATTTGTGAAAAGAAACAAGAACTGGATTTCCTTGAAGACCTGGAAATTAGAAGACATTTAAGAAACCCACAATATGAAGTTGTCAATGAACAGTTAAATCTAGGGAATTCTCCACTAATAAACTGTCTTCTTAAGTGATAATTGTAAAGATCAGCAGATATAGTTTTCCTGGTTTTCTATATCATTGCACAGTTATACTGATCTTAATTGGAAAAATGATATCCAGGATATTACCATAGGGCTAATAATATCTAAGCTTCAATATTTGTAATATCACATCTTCTTTTTTCTATAAACATATATTAAGCCAATCACAAGTTAGGTTACTTCTTGGTCTAGCCAAATATAACTACTAAACATCAGGTAGGCATAAAATGAAATGTAACTTCTGTCATTCTGACGATGATATTGATTTATCGAAACAATTGTCAATTTTTTAGAATTTTCAATAACTTGTATTATATTGTGGAATTAACTAGAGACCTTGAGTTTCATTTAAAAACACTAATTTAAAATTGTTTTAAACTTGGGAGTAAACAAATTGAAAATGGAAGGCCTCAAGCTAGAGAGAAAGCCAATCAAGGGGTTACTGCAAAAGGTTTTTAAGAAAATAGAAGAGGTGTATCTTAACGATGAAGAACGCATCCACCGATTCCTGACACAAGTTATGGATAAAGCAGAACGCGTGTTTGCGTTGAACAGCAGCATAAAAGAAATAATATTCATTGAAGAAGAATATTGCACAGAAAATATTAGTGAAGAAATAGAGAATCGAGAGAACATTCTTGATGAAGTTTGTAAATACAAAAGACGATGTGAGTTTATGATTAAATATGTAAGAGAAATGAAAATTAGGGAGACTAGAGATGAGAAACTCAAAAACCCAGTCAAAAATTTTAACTGCCAAAGTTACAAATCAAAAAATTTGACGGCAATATCAAAAATTGGGTAAATTTTTGGGGGCAATTCAAGAAGATTAACAACGATACTGATTTACCAGACGAAGACAAGTACCAGTATTTAATACAAGCAACAGAGTGATATTAACCAGTGGCAGCATGTACAAGGAAAAATGAATATAGCAGATTTGTTATCACGTGGTTGTAGCGGCAAACAACTAATCGAGAAAAAATGGTGGCGAGGACCACAATGGCTCAAAGAATCAGAAGAAAAATGGCCAAAAGGAGAGGTTCCTGCTACAAAAGAAGTGATGTAGATATGTAAAAAAGCGGTTACTACTAATTTAGTAGAGTTCTGACGAATTTTATCAAAATCTAAATTATTTTGGAAAGTATTCAAAATAAAGACGACTAGTAGGTTGGATTCTTAGATTATATCACAATGTTGAAAACAGGCAAAGAAGTAAATGGATGGAATTCAAGAAAAACAACAAATTTGATTATTTAGACATTCAAGAAATGGAAGAAGCAGACATGTTTGATAAAGTTTGTTCAAAATAAAGACATAAAAGAAAATGTGAAGGGATTGAGATTTTTGAAGACAAAAATGGAATTTTAAGATTAAAAATCAAGCTTATTTATGGTGATTTTCCTAAAGATTTTAAATATCCCATAATTAGTCCTAACAACAATGAAATAATAAGAAAACTTTTATTTGAGGAACATGCAAAAAGTTGTCATGCTGGTCCGAAAATACTTTTAGGAATAATTCGAGAAAAATTTTGGTTAATAAAAGCAAGAAAAACTCTAAATGCCATAATTTACTCATGTGTTATCTGCAAAAAATTAAATAGTAAACCAATTGAAACACCCTTTGCTCCATTACCTACTAACGTTGGTGTCGATTTAGCAGGTCCCATATATTTAAAGGGGGGTGAAAAGGTATGGATAGTGCTATTTACATGTGCAGAATACAGGGCTTTTTTATACGATCTTCCACGCTTTATTAGTAGAAGGGGAAAGTCTAAAATTATTTATTTGGACAAATTTTCATGGCAGCAATAACTTGTTTGGTAAGTTAAATTGGGAAGAAATTGAACAATTTTCTGGAACCAAAAGAATAAAATGGAATATTAATCCACCATCGGCTTCTTGGTGGGGCGGGTGGTGGGAACCGTTAGTTCGAGTAGTAAAAGAGCTGCTTCGTCGACAATTAGAAAAGGCCTCGCTTTACTTTATCGAGCTATACACGGTTTGGTGTGATATTGATGCGGTTTATTAACGTAAGGGCGCTTACTTATGTTTCTGATGTTCATTAGTGGAAGGTTCTAACCCCATCAAAGTTTTTAAAACCATTGCATAGCGCTTCTGACGAGATTGTTGATTTAGACATCGTAGATAATATTTTTTTTAAATAATTTCAAGTTTTTACAAAATTTAAGAAAATCATTAAGGGGGAGGTTTCGAAATGAATTCCTTGCGGAACTGGTTAACGTAGGATGCAGAAAAAACGATAATCTGAAGATAGGAGAAGTAGTGTTAATTGGTTCAGATAATAAAAAACGGATTGCTTGGCCTTTGGGAAATGTTGAGGAATTATATAAAGGAAAGGACGGTATACATAGAGTAGCAAGAATAAAAACGACTAAGGGTGAACTAATTCGACCACTACAACGGTTATATCCATTGGACTTGTTTTCTTCGACTAAATTAAACTCTGAAGAAAATAAAAAGTTATCCACAGTGGAAGAGCTACACATTGAAAACCCAAAGAAAATAATAAAAACATGTTTTGGAAGGAAACTTAAAACTCCCTTGAGATACCAGAGTTGATTGATTTTGTTTTAGGGATTTGAACTACCACGTCAATACTGGGCCGCAGTATGTTGGGACTTTAGTGTGTGTAACTATAGTAATCAAAAAAATGTGTGACAGTTTTTGAGTTTAATATATAACAGTTGTCAAATAAAAATAAAAAGGTCGCAAGATTATTTTCAATTAATAATTAATAAACCTAGGCCCAAAATCCCATAAATTACATATACAATAGACACATAATTTACTTAGTTGCCTATGAACGGAGTACTTGGGCAATAGCTACGTTTAAACACTTTAAATCTCCGGGAAAAGACCAAATCTTTCAGGATCTGCCTTAGCAGGGCTGAGAGGCTATTGGTCCAATCTTAGTGCATGTCTTTCGAACCTGTTTGACAAGCAGATATGTTCCTGAAAAGTGGAGATAAGTAAAAGTTGTCTTTATACCCAAGTCCGGTCGTACTACATACACCAGTGGCGTACCCAGACTGGAATTTTGGGGGGATATAAATATATGTTTGACCAGAAAGCATATTTATCTATGATGGTGGTTATAACAATTTTAAGTATTACAATAGAACAGCTAAGGACCTTAGCTTGAGAGTAAGGTCATCAATTATTATTTCTTCAATTGATATAACTTCTTCTCTATGAATTAACAGTATGGCTAGCTCAATAATTCTCACTTGGGCAATAATATTTCTTAAATAAGTTTTTATAAGTTTTAAGGTTGAAAATGTTCTTTCTGGTGTAGCAGTGGACACAGGCAGTGTACAAAAAATGTTTAGAAGTTTGTGAACATTCAGATAGGCATGCTAATTACAAACTTCCGTTTGTTTTTTATTTCTGAGCATTTACTTAAAGGTTCGTGTCACAAAATAATCAATTGAGATCTAAAACTCCCGATGTTTTAGCACAAGATTGGACTTGCATAATAGAGTTTTTGGGAGAACACAATCACAATGTACTTATCCGACGTCATATAGGTGAAATCGCTAAACAAGAAATACAAAAAATATTTTGGGACGATACTGTTTAAAAAAAAATGGAGGAATGTGTAGAAGAATACAATACGTTATCAGCTGATCGTCACTATTTTTACAATAAAATATATTTTTATAAATTATGGATATTTATAAGTTTTGCCGAGTCCATGGGGGGGTATCCCCCCCGTAAGTAGGCCACTAACATACTCCATGGCTAAGTCTTTTAGCACTAACATATTTTGTGCTGAAAACCCTGGAAAGGTTGGTTGATCGGTATATGAGGGAAAATGTTAGGTATCCTTTACAACAACAGTCAGCATGTGTTCGGGTGTGGCAACGTAACAGAAAGTACCTTAAACCAATTGGTAGATGGAAAAGCTGCTGGAAAATGGCATGACCTCTCTAGGTGTATTCCTGGACATTCCTGTGATACAACAACAGTCAGCATGTGTTCGGGTGTGGCAAGGTAACAGAAAGTACCTTAAACCAATTGGTAAAGGTGCTGTAAAATGGCATGACCTCTCTGTGCGTATTCCTGGACATCCCTGTATGTCTTTCGACAGCACCCCTGGAGAATCAATATGTAGAGCTGCAGTAAATCATGGAATAGAGCCCGTTGTGTTTTATTCTACTTTAAGGTAATTTTGTTGTTATTTATTGCCAACCGGCTGCATATATTCCCCCTATAAACAGACGACATGAGAACATGAGCTCAGAGTGAAAAGAGACTACGAACGCCTAGCAGCTTAAACAGGCCACTCTCTAGTTTCAAAGCAAAATAAAGGAAGTAAAATATTCAGCCTGTTTCATTTAGAACACTAGAAATTAAAACAAACGAAACGTAAACAAAGAACCAGAACAAAAGAACCTAATACAGTCCAATAAACAATTCATTACAGAGGCAATGATAACTTACTGGCTTGGAGCTATGCTACGCAACCGCACAATAGAAGGCGCATGGAAGAATCATGTGGCTAAAATGGTCGTCGATAGGGGTGTCCTTTCGCTCACATTGTGGAACCTAGTAATCGACGAACTAATATTCCAATTAAACAGTGAGGTCTTTCTAGCAATTGGGTATTCCGATAATATTGTGGTTCTTGTTGTTGGAAAGCATATTACCGTCCTAATGGACCTAATGTGTAAAGGGCTTGAATATGATACATGGAAGGTTAAACGATCACGGACGTGCAGTGAATCCTGCCAAGGCTGAGGTAGTTGCGTTCAGCAAGAAGAGAAGTATAAGACCTAAGGATCTGCACCTTGGTGAAGTGCCAGTTCCAGTGGTTGTTCAAGTTAAATATCCGGGAGTGATCCTGAACAAGTCACTGATATGGAAAGCTCACCTTGATAGTCGCTTAGGCAAGATGAATAACACATACTGGCCATTGGTCCGAAATGGGGAATAACCCCGAAGACTATCTTGTGGTTTTATGAAGTGATTATGCTGCCTATGCTCACATACGCCGCTCTGGTCTGGTGACCAAGAGTAATCTTGGCTACGGCTAGATCACAATTGACTCGCCTCCAAATGGTGGTCAGTTTGGGGGCAACTGGCTGCATGAAGACTACACCAACTGCTGCGTTGGAGGTGATTTTTGGACTTCGGCCTCTTCTCCATGTGCTCGAGGCTGTACTATTTTTGTTCATATATTACGATTTAGTAATTTTTGTTAGTTAGAATCATTTTATATTTTCTTTGCAACTAAAAAGTATAAAATAAAAGTAAAATAAAATAAACGGTTTTAAGGATTAAAACTAACTTTTCCGCATCTGTGACCCTGAACAATATTCTATCATAAAATTGTTACTTGTATACACTTCGTGGGATGTATAGTGCTAACAAACAGAAATTTCTCCAAAAATAACCAAAAATGTAGTATATCTGGATTTATAGGATTCGCTGTACTCGCTCTAGTCAACTGAAAATCAATAGGGTACATCTGTGAGACGCCTTGAACAATATTCAATCATAAAATTGATCAATCACATACTCTTTGGAGGCTGTATCGTGCTAACAAACTGGAAATTCTCCTAAAATGACAAAAATTTGGTACTTCAAGTACCATAGCTCCCGTTGTACTTGCTTTAGTGAGCTGAATATCAATAGGGTTCATCTTTGAGATACTCTGAATAATATCCAATCCTAAAATTGGTCATTTGTATATACTCCGGAGGCTATATCGTGCTAACAAACTAAAACTTCTCCAAAAATGACAAAAATATCGTACTTAAAGTACTGTAGCACCTTTTGTATTAGCTCTGGTGAGCTGAAAATCGATAGGGTTCATCTGTGGGTTGTCCTGAATAATATTCAATCATAAAATTGGTGACTTGTTGAACTCCGGAGGCTGTATCGTGCTAACAAACAGAAATTTCTCAAAAAATGACAAAATGTCGTACTTCAAGTACCATAGCACCCGTTGCACTGGCTCTTGTGAGCTGAAAATCAATAGGGTTGATCTGTGACATGTTCTTAACAATATTAAATCATAAAATTGGTGACTTATTGCACTCCGGGGGCTGTATCGTGCTAACAAGGCATGTAAGAATTAGTGGCCGACGACAACGACGACGACATACACAAAGGATTTTTTTTCTAAAAACCGTTTTTTCGTGTTGTTGTTGATGGAAAACGTAAAAATAACTCAAAATTTTTTTTCAAAATTCTACCTTTTTTTTGGGGTAAACCAATACTTTTCTCGCATATTAGATAGGTTGGGCGGAAAAGTAAAAAAATAAAAACTGAAAAAGAGGCATTTAAATCGTCCCCCCTCCCTTCGACACCCACCACCCTCAGGGACTTTTGGTATTTTGTACAGGGCACTTCACTGAACAACTGTGCAAATTTTCAACTTAACGCAATTTATTTGTTTATCATTATTTTGGCTAATTTCACTGAGCTAGAATTGAAATGGTTAAACATATGTGTCAAAAACGAGAATATTCTATTTGAATCAAATATGATCTTCATAACAATAGAAATGAGGAAAAAAGTGTGATAGCCCGTTTACAGCATGCAACTTCATACTATCCCAAAAAAATAAATGTAAACAAGCAAAAAATGCATGTAGAAAATATGGAGATGATTGTTAATTAAAAATACACTTTTTTGTTGGTTTAAAAACATGTACTTCCAAAATTTGGATGGTAGAGAATATTTGTAGATAAATATTTTATTTCAATCATTTATTATGGCCTACTCACCTTCTGGAGATCTCAAATATATTTTGTTGCTCGATAAAATTATAAACTTTCTCAGACTCAAGTTTATATTTTATTTAAATAAAAGCAAATTGTTGCAGTAGGAATATTATAAATATTCAAATGAAAATTATATTTACCCAACTTTTTAAAACTGAAAACACATAATACTCTTTCAAAAATAAATTTAACTATTAAATTCCACAATTGGGTATCAATATTTGAAATTTATATGAAATTATAATTTTTTCTTTGTAATGGATAATCAAATTCAAATATCTTAAAATTTCTAGTGGTTTTTGTAAAGTTTGATGAGACAAATGCTACTAATTAACAATTAATGCTTGAAAATAGAAATAAATGCAAAAACACACCAAATTGCAGAAAACATGATGGGACAAGTTGTGATAAATCTTTTTATGTGCCAAGAAAATCGATATTATACCACCACTGATTAGTGGAAAAAGTTTTGGCAGCTTACTGTTACTACACAGATTAATTTTCAACTTTCGATAAATTTTGGAAATAGTAATTACATATAAATGGCAAATTTGATACCTTCAGCTAAAAATATTCGATAAAAACATGCAAAAAATGCAATTAAATGTTAATATGTATTTTAATTATTATTGGTTACACTTGACCATTTTTGATATTCACATAAATTATCGTCAATGTACATTTAAAAATATTTAAAACAAATTAATTTTCATTATATAGTTCGATAGTCTTGGTGGATAATAAGAGGCAAAAAATGTTGTGTAGATACATGAAATTTTACTAAAAGTAACCAATTTCAAACAAATCTTATACAACCCGGAGATACCTAATTATAGCAATACGATCAAATTTACCCTTCTATGATAATGCTTTCTAAATACATTACTACATGTAGCATTCGAGACAGTTTCAAATAAATATAATAAAAATACAGAAGCGCTTGATTGTCTCAATAAATATTTTAATACAAATTATGCTCAAGCAAATTACAATATTATAATTGAAAAATTACATCTACTTAAATGAGTGTTCTAAATGTGCTAATTTGACAGTAACCTAGTAGATGCTACAACAACATGGGTAGTAATTATGATACTTTATACTCGGCTATCGACTTTAACATACTAATACATATTTCTAATAATTCCAATACATAAAAACATTTTAAAAGGTTTTATATGGGTCATAAACTTATTGATTATAATATTTTTATACAATGTAAATCAATATATTTTATTTATATTAGGCACCAATATTGCTTCCTCTAGTTATCATTTATTAAATCATTATGGGAAATTTCTAATGCTATAAATTCAAACAGCATTTAAAAAGGCAACTAGTATCACTTAATATTCCTTCAAAATGATATCTCTTGATGGTCCTTATTAATAAATAAAATTAACAGCAGGCTACTTATTTGAGAGAAACTTCATTTAATCAACACGTCCAACTTTTCTTTTGCAAAAATAAATAGCTAAGTGTGCAGGTGCAAAATACGTTAATTTGGTGATTGTACACATTTATTAAGAATCATGCAATTGTAGATATTCAAAGCCGGTTCTGGGACACTAGTTGTAAAATGTCCGCTAGATGGCGCCGTCGCGGGGGTATGGTGTCATCAGTTGTGTGCTCCATGTTATCCATCTTGTGTTCTGTGGTATGATGACATCATCATACCACAGAACGAATGACATGGGGCACACAACTGATGACACCATACCCCCGCGACAGCGCCATCTACTGTCCCAGAACCGGCCTTGTATATCCACTATTCATTTTATCAACCTCTTAACGTCCCATGTTCCTAGCTAGGAATATTGAATTCAAATAGTTAAAATAATTAGAAAACTTAATTTACTAAATGTACACCACTGATATGTTGATATAAAAGTAAAATAAAACACGGAACCAACATGTAACGCCCTCTGTTGTAGTGTAGCAATAGGAGAAACTGAAAATAGGCGAGGTCACAGTAAACAACTTTTTCTACGCCCATGTCTGTAAACGTCAAAAATCGCACTGTCAACATTCCTTGTAAATGACACTTAACAATAACATGTACGTAATGAGATCCCATAACATACACGTGCGTTTTGAGAAGAAAACTTAAACTTCTTGGTTTGATTAAATTACAATCAAATTTTTATTTATGTTAGACTTTATTTGGTCTATTTACACAAATTTAGTCAATTAAAAAACATAAAAACTTTTAGCATTAGCGAGATATATTTAGGATTGAAAGAGTGATGCCCCTAAATGTAGGCAGCACATTATGCAATTTCTTTAAAAATTGGACGTTTTCTTAAGTAGCATGCTATGAAAATAAATGTTGTTATTTATATTGTCAATTTCTTGAACACAATATAATACAATTATAAATAACCGTTCATCACCATTAAATAATAAGGCACAATCGATTTACAATAATTGTTCAATTGTTATTAACAACTATTATAATAAAATTTAAATAATTGCGATGTTTTGGATTTAATCGAAGAAAATTAATGGGCGTAGAAAAAGTATAGTACGTTATACGAGTTGTAAGCCCATTACGCACTCATGAAATTTATGCACTCGCCGCTGCGCGGCTTCGTGCATAAACTTTTTCATTTCGTGCGTAATGGGTTACTTACAACTCTTGTTCCGTAATATACTATTATATTAATTGAGTTGTCAATTGTGATTTTTGCATTCGCTGTTTTTATATTTTTTTGTGATTACTGACCGAAAACAAAAATACTGGTGGGTCCAATAGATAGTTTATTAGCCTATAAACATGTTTTTTTCTTATATTTGTTTGTACTGTCATATTTTGTCTAAGTTCCAAATCTGGAACAATGGACACTGGTGGAACATATTATAGTTCCAATTATGGATCAATGGGCATTTGGTGTAAAATATATACAGAAGTTATTTTTTGTAGATTATGTCTCATATAATAAGTGAAAGTGAGAATGAAAATCTCAGCGATTCGGATGGCGATTTTGAACCAACTATGTCATACAGTAAACAGTTTACATCTGAAGATAAAACCTTAGAAGTTGAAATTACCACCTACTGGTGCTACTTCTAAAAATTAGAAAAAAAAACTCCTGGACCAAAGTAACGGGTGGTACAGATTTTGTTCAACCTCAAATGGTTTGACAACAAAAGTGTTCATTTAGTTAGCACTTTCTGTGGATCACAACCCATGGACACCGTTGAACGTTTTGATCGGAAGATAAAATAAAAAATTGAGTAAAACAGTACAATACATTTATGGGAGGAGTCGACCTCTTAGATGGTGTTATATACTAGTATTATATGTACATCCTGTTTATCGGAAAATTCTGACAGGGTCAAATAAATACTGAAGTCACATCAAAGTCTCTCCTTAAATTGTATTGAAAACACAATATTTTGGAGACGAGGATAAAGGAAGATTATTTCTATGGAAATAAAACGATCCACTGGTTGATTTCTGTAAATTTTTCCAATTCCACCATTCAGAAAAATGGCTCAAGATTTGGTACCTCTCATAGCTGCTCTAAGCGGACTAATTAACAACCTACAACAACAACGTTTGAATACAGTTGAAGAAATTCTTCAAACGCTGGTACTAACTTTTGAATCTTTTGGTGAAACCACCGAAAACATTGATAGTTATTGTCAAAGACTCGAGCATTTTTCAAACCGAAAGATCTGTATAACCATGATGTGAAGACAAATGATGGTTTTGATAAACTGTCTAGGAAGTAAACATTATAAACTCCTGTCTCCGGATTTACCAACGACGAAATCGTACCTAGAACTCATAACCCTGCTTAAAAATCATCTCGCACCTAAGCATAATGTGTTGGTTGAACAACATGAATTCCTCTCAAGAACCCAATGTCCTGGGGAATCAATATCAACATATGTTGCAGCGCTGAAGGACCAAGTAAAAACCTGGGAGTTCAAATCACAATGCAACGATAACAAATGTTCAAAGTTCATCGTGAATTTTTTGCTTCAAGCACAGTTCATTCGTGGATTCAATGATACTGATATACGTGAAAACATTTTCCAGCAAACCAACATAACTTTCGAAAATACATTAGAATCTGCCCTAGCAATTACAAAACCAGAACAGGGAAGTGTACAAAACTTCGTTAACATATTCAGTAATGGAGGTGGATGCAAACTCGGCGCATCAGAACGGAAATCGAATCAAGAGTACTAGAATAAACAGGTACCTTACTTAATCAGTCGGAAAAATTTATTTCAGAATGTCAACGGGAGAGGGAATAAACTCATCTGCAATCTTTGTAAGAAGAAATGCCATGTAGCATCAGTATGTATATGGATTTTTCTTCATGATCATAACTTAGAATGTGAATCAGAAACTTCTGTTAATCTGTATGAACCGAATATGTTACTCCACCTCAATATCAATGGAAATTTAAGGGAGTTCGAGTATGATACAGTTAGTCCCGTAACTATCATATTACAAAAATATTTTGGAAAACTCCATCTGGGAATACAACTGCAGAAAACAAATGTTTCAATACAGATCATACACTTAACATCTATTTAAACCACTTGGTGTTGTTCAAGTTGAAGTTTCATAGAGAGCAGAACATTTTACGGAAGACTTATATGTTGTTCCTAATGGTAATGCTATAGTTGGAAGATGGATTCGAGCATTAAATGTCAATCTACAAAACTTGAGGCATTTTTTCTTGAAAAACTGTTTTAAAACAGTTTCAAACTGTATTAAAACGGTCCATTTTCTTGGTCGGTTAATGACGTCAGGAATAAAACTGTCAACGTTTCTAAAGGTTCTCCAAGACCGTTTTAAGCTGTCAGCAGTGGTGTCATTTTTATTTTTATACAAAACAAACGGATCCTGCGTTTTTAATTTTTATTCACTTTATCACTTTTATAGCTCCGATTTTTTCAATTTATTGTGTTTTGCAATGGACCAAATGATGACTATCACTTTCAACGTAAATGTCAGAGGATATATAAAGATTTGAATCAATGCAACTTGAAGATCTAAATCAATTTTAATACATGAATTTCCGAATGATTTTCACGATGAATCCAGACGAATTCCTTATGCTCTATAAGATAAAGTTGATAAAGAATAGTTTGGAAGAACAAGGAATTATTGAAAATTTGGATTGTTCAGAATGGGTAACCCCTCTAGTAATGGCAAAATAAGATTTTTATTCACTTTATCACTTTTATAGCTCCGATTTTTTCAATTTATTGTGTTTTGCAATGGACCAAATGATGACTATCACTTTCAACGTAAATGTCAGAGGATATATATAAAGATTTGAATCAATGCAACTTGAAGATCTAAATCAATTTTAATACATGAATTTCCGAATGATTTTCACGATGAATCCAGACGAATTCCTTATGCTCTATAAGATAAAGTTGATAAAGAATAGTTTGGAAGAACAAGGAATTATTGAAAATTTGGATTGTTCAGAATGGGTAACCCCTCTAGTAATGGCAAAATAAGATTATCCGCAGATTACAAAGTAACTGTCAATTATCAACTTCAAAACAACCGATATCCCATTCCAAAAATCGAAGACATTTTTAACAAAATAAAAAATGGAAAATTATTCTGCACCCTTGATATATATAACGCATACCTTCATCTTCCAGTTGATGAAGAAAAGTGCCAAGGTACAAGACATTTCAACTCATCGAGGGACGTACCACGTGAAAAGATTCGTTTTTTGGTATCAAGACGGCACCAAATGAATTTCATAAAGTCATTGACCAGGTTGTTCAAGACCTAGATGGCACCGCCGTCTATTTTGATGACATATTAGTTCAATGGAAATTCAGACTTATCAAAGTTCTAGAAAAATTACGAAGATGCACTTTACACTTATAAAATAAATGAAAATTTTTCGAAAAAGAAATAAATAATTTGGGACACATCATATCAGAGCCTAGGTATCAGAAAATCCAGCAATTTTAGAAGCTCATAGTCGAAGAAGTTGAAAAGTTTTTGGGATTGGTTATGTATTACATGAAATTTATTCAAAATGCGTCAGACATTCTTCATCCCCTGAACAGACTTCTCCAGAAAGATATTAAATTTACATGGTCAGCCGAATGCGAAGCAGACTTCATGAGAGCCAAAGCTGAGATCGTCCTCATGCCCTTTACACTAGAATTACCTGTTGTTCTTGCTACTGAATCCCAGCCCTGTCGGTTTTTCTGGAATATTATCTCACTGTTTACCAGATGGAATGGAGTACTCATTTCTAGATCTCTTAGAAAAGCTGAACGAAAATATAGCCAACTTGACAAGGAAGCTACAGCTATATATTGGTATTTCAATATATTTATAGCAGAAAATTTACCCTCATCGTGGATAATAAGCCATTGACAACAATTTTCAGTAATCAAAACAATTACCAACACTAACAGCTAGAAAGATGCTACGTTATGCTCAATTTCACCCCGGATTTGATTATGAAATAAAGTATCGAAGATCATCAGAACATGTTAACGCAGATTATTTTTCCAGAATTCCTTTGAAAATGGATCAGAAAGAGTAGGATAGACTAGATGATATATACAGAGTGAATTTCATAATTGTGAAAGAAATTTCTCGATACAGTAACATCCCGAGAAATTGCGATCGAAACTGATGTAGACCCTGAGCTTTCCAAAATCAAAAAATCAGTTTATGACGGTACCTATCGAAATTCAGAGTTTTCTCTAATTTATTTTGAGGATACAAAGTAGTCATTCCGAAAAAAAATTTCAAGTTGTTATACTAAAAAAACTACATGCTACCCATATTGGTGTTGTGAAGATGAAAGCACTTGCCAGGAATTATTGGTACTGGAAAGGTATTGATTCTGATATCGAAAATATCGTAGTAAGTTGTAAACCATGTTGTGAAATAAAAAAAATCACGGGAAAGCACCTATCCATAAATGGGAAGCGCCAATGAAAAATTGGCAACGAATCCATATCGATTATGCTGGACGATTCCTCAATAATTACTTTTCATTGCCGTAGACGCTAAATATAACAAATTCTTATGTCAATACAATCACCAACAACTACCAGTACCATGAATAAACTGAGAGATATATTTTTTAGTCGCCATGGCTTGCCAGAAATTTTAGTTAGTGATAATGTTTCAATTTTCAAGTCAAACGAATTTCAAGAATTTTGTACACGTTATGGAATCGCTCAACGTTTTATCGCACCAGGACATCCAGCAACCAACGGCTAGGCTGGTTGCTGTCAGGCGTTAAAAGCTAAATTGAAGTGTATGCTACAAGAACCTGGTCAATTACATGAGAAATTGCACTCAGTCTCTTGAAGAAAATCCCCAGCAGAAATTTTATTCAACAGAAAACAAAATTAGACCTTATTCGAGGACTGCCAGAGAAAATCAAAGATGAACGACAACCCAAGTTTTATAGACCAGGAGATAGAGTTCAATCACGGAATTATTCTGGATCAAATTTGTGGAAATACGGCAACATTATCGAGAAACTTGGAAGACCACGTTATTTGGTCGAGTTGGATGATGGTTATGTCATCAAACGTCATTTTGATCAACTGAGGTTGTGTCAAGTTGCCAAAGAGAAGAAATTTGATAGTTCATTATATACCACTTGAATAATCAACAAAGTAGTGGAGCATTGGTTTCTCAAACGAACAATTCACCAGTACAAATTATTAATTTATTTATTTATTAAAGTCCTAACAGGTTTTACAACCTAATTATAAGGACATTAGCTATATAATACAAAATATAAAATACACAATACCGAATCCAAAATAGAAAATACAAAACTGACAGAACCAAACCGAATATCTTATACTCCGGTAATTTTTAAATATTTATATATTTCATGCCTAAGTTGCGACAACGGGATTAAAAAATTTATTTCCGACAATTGATATACATTGTTCGCTAGTTTCAATAAGGAATTCAGAGGTGAGGAGGAGATGGAAGATTCTAGTATTCCAATTTTGCACCTTGTTACCTTTTGGGGTACTTTAAAGCAGTGCTCCGCAACCGGTGTGCCGCGGCACACTGGTGTGCCGTAAGCCGACTTGAGGTGTGCCGCTCTTTCAGACAATACGAATCAGATTCGTATTGTAGCGAGAGCCGCGAAAAATAAAGCAATCTGACAACAGCGCCGATGGTAAACGTCTATCCGTCTATCGGCGCGGCGCGGCGGCTTGATTCTCGAAGGCGACTAAACTAGAAAGATCCGTGCCGTTCGAGGCGCGACTCGATGTTTTCCTGAACATCGCCGCTGCCTATATAAGCGCGTCTGTCGTCGCTCAGAGACTCAGAGAGAGTCGAATAGTCAAGTGAATCAGATAAATACGCGGGCAAACAAATAAATCGTAGAGTTAAATAAATAGTGAATTGCTATATAAATAAATTCTTGTGCCTTATAAATAAGTGAATATAAATTAGTTATAATTAGTTAAGTGTTATTTTTAGAGTTCCTGTTTTCTTTTTTACGTTGTTGGCCATATTGTGTCTAAATAAATTAAATTAAACTGGACTAAGTTTTGTTGCAGTATCTACTTTTATAAATAACTATAGTGCTTCAAATATGGATAAATTTTTGCTTAAATCACGAGCAGATGACGAAGAACCTAGCACAAGCTCCAGCATAAGTGCTGCAAAAAGAGCAAAAAAGGTGCTGAAAAGGAAGTACAATCAAGACTACCTTCGATATGGTTTCACTTGGTGTGGCGACGAAGCGGCTGCAAAGCCTGAATGCGTCATTTGCGGTGAACAGTTGTCAAATGAAGCAATGGTACCCAGCAAACTAAACCGTCATTTGATCACAAATCATCCCAGTTGCGTCAAAAAAGACATTCAATTTTTCCAACGGCGCTTGGATCAAAATAAGAAACAAAAGCAGTTTATGAAATCGGCGGTTACGGTTTCTGAAAAGGCATTAGAAGCAAGCTACCTTGTTGCAAAATTAATTGCACAACAAAAAAAAACGCACACTATCGGTGAAACGCTTATTAAACCAGCATGCATGAAAATTGTTAGACTTATGCTTGGGCCAAACGAAGTTAAGGACGTGAGTAAAGTTTCTTTGTCGGCCGATACTGTTAAAAGACGTATCCAAGATATGTCAAGTGATATTTTGGGAACACTAATTAAAAAAATCATTTCGGCTGGAATTTTTGCGCTTCAAATCGACGAATCAACCGATATTAAAAATAAAGCACAACTGATGGCTATTGTACGTTTCGTTGACGAGGACTCTATTAAAGAACATTATTTATTTTGTAAGGAGGTTCCAGAGAGAACTACCGGTGAACAAATTTTCCAAGTAACTGATAATTTTTTTAAAATACATAATATTCAGTGGACCAATTGCGTTGCTATTTGTACAGATGGTGCTGCTGCAATGATGGGCAGTAAGAAAGGTTTTGTATCTTGTGTAAAACAAAAAAATCCGTCAATACAAATTACACATTGCTGCATACATCGAGAAGCATTGATGGTCAAAAATTTGCCCGAACAGCTTTCGATCACAATGAATGAATGTATTAAGATCATAAACATAATTAAATCGACAGCCTTAAATTCGCGAATCTTTGGAATACTCTGTGAAGAAATGGGAAGCGAACATGAATCCTTACTGTTTTATACAGAAGTTCGTTGGTTATCCCGGGGAAAAGTTTTAGCTCGACTGTTTGAACTTCGCTACGAAGTGCGTGAGTTTCTTTCAAGTCAAGATATGTACGATCTATGCCAGCACCTTCATGATGAATACTGGATAGCCAAACTTGCATACATGGCTGATATATTCGAACATCTGAATGAACTTAATAAAAAAATGCAAGGACGGAATGAAAATATATTGACGTGCTCCGATAAATTACAAGGGTTCAAAAAGAAACTTGAACTTTGGCAGGAACAGTTGCAAAAAGGATGTATCACAGGACCAACCACAGTACGATCGAAAACAAGCAGTTGATTGTGGATTTGGCCCAACAACATTTAAGTATGCTTCAACAAAAATTTGAATACTATTTCCATTCTATCAACACGGAACAATACAATTGGATTCGAAATCCTTTCGCAACCAATGCAATAAGTTCCACGGAAGCACTGCCATTGCAAACTCGAGAGGAGTTCACAGAATTAAGTAATGATATGACCCTAAAACTTAAATTCGACGAAGTTCCGTTAGATGTTTTCTGGATTTCCATCAAGACAGAATATCCACGCATCTACGACAAGGCCATCTTCACACTACTTCCGTTTTCCACAACATATTTATGTGAGCAAAGTTTTTCAACGCTTGTATTAATTAAAAATGATAAACGGTCATGCTTAAAAGATCTTGACCAAGAAATAAGAGTTGCGCTGTCTAAAATTGAGCCGAATATAAAACTTTTGTGTTCAACGAAGCAAGCGCAGGTATCACATTAATCAGTCATCATCATGTCAAAATATTTATTACTATTGACGTGTCAACAGAAGTAAATTTAGTATACCTACCTGTCCTACCTAGTATTTAGTATAGTTCTCATGTATGTACCTATTTGTATTTTTCATTCTATCTGAATAATAAAAAAAAATATGTATTATGTCCTGAGTGAAAATTTTGATGCCCCAAATCTGAAAGGGGCTTCTTCACATTTTAAAACAATAAAAAAAACTAAGGTAGTTTGGACATCTATAAATAATTAGTATACATGGAATGAACTGACCCCCGACCTAGCTACGCCACTGCTATAAATGTATTTTAGATTTTGGTGTGCCACGAAATTCTAGGGAGCAGTTTGGTGTGCCTCAGATGAGGAAAGGTTGTGGATCACTGCTTTAAAGGGTATTAAAGAGAGTATAGCACTAGAATTTGTGATACTGTTTACCAATTTATACAAGAAGGTCATTGCTAATAACTGACGTCTAGACTGTAGAGAAATAACATTACATTCTATACGTAATCTTGTTGATCTCACTGTTATAGTCCGGCCATTTTCGGTATTTCTTGAAATAAAGATATCTCATGAATCTATTTTGTACTCTCTCAACAGCTTCCAAATGTAGTTTTGCTTGCTCTCCCCAAATGAGAGATGGAAAGTCTAACTTAGGTCTAACCAAAGTGTTATACAAGACAGATATTGTATTAATATCTGAGAAAAAGTACGTTTGCCTTCAAATAAAGCCTAACATACGATTTACGATAGCAACAGATTTACTAATATGTGAAGCATATGATAGTTTATTATCATATGTTACACCCAAATCTTCAATTTCTTGTAATCTACATAAAGTATCCTTTTCAATTTGGTAATCAAACTCTTTTTTTACGCGACACGCACATAACAGAACATTTATTAATATTGAACTTTAATTGGTTATCAATACTCCATTTATGAATATTATTTATATCTCTCTGTAATAAAACGCAGTCTCGAACTGTTTGAATTTTTCTAAACATTTTAAAATCATCAGCAAACAATAAAAAGTCAGAAAAACTAACACATTGTGTGTGTGTTAAGGAACAATAATGCACTGATTGAAATGCCAAGTACCAGCTCATCGACAAATGATGAATCTGGAGATTTTCCTGCAACGTTCTACAGTAATAAAACAATCAATTGAACGTTTGAATTTATGAATGTTCAGTTTATTCAGAGAATTTTTTAGTTTTTCTGCAGTCGATTTCAAAGGGCGGAAAAACGGTTATATACTAGTATTATATGTATACTTGCGAATTTGAAATACCGTGTTTATGACAGGGGGCATTGTGTAAATGTTAAATACAACAAGAATTCATAAAGACCACACATACTGCCTCCTCATAAATTAGAAATTATCCTTTATACCTGCGTACTAACGGGGTCGGAGTAATCACCAAGCAGGTAAAGCAAGGGTGCAGTCTTATCAGTCTGTCACTTTTCATCATTGTGCATTGTGCAAACATTGTGTCGAATGAAATGGTGATTGAAATTAGTGACAACAGTGATACTGAAGATGATGTTTCGGACAACAGGAAGGTTAAAAGAGAACATTTAAAAAAATGTTTACCAAACTCTAATTGAAAAAGGGTGTTCAACTTCTTTCACCGTGACAAGTGAATCAACAAAAGTCCCTGTATCTACGGTAAGGGATATTAAAATAAGGGAGAGACAGAAAGACAGAAACGAGAAATGAAAAATTTTTCTAGAATCGATGAAGCGGCGGGAACTGAAATAAAACAACAAATTTACTCTTTTTACAAAGAAAATAGGGTGCCAAAAAAGTCTATGATTTTGGAAAGACTGAAAGTTTCGGGAATTGAAATAACCTATTCGGAACAATAGTTTCGGAAATATTTGAAAACCATAGGTTTTGAGTGTAAAACCCTCAACGGAAGGATGAGCATCATGGAAAGTGGACGATTAAAAAGATTGCGTTGGGAGTACGTTACAGAAATAAGAAGATTTCGCCAAGAAGGTCGATACACAGTTTGGTTGGATGAAACATGGTACAATAGCCATGACGTTATAAAGAAACGATGGACTGATGGCACAAAAAGTTGTCTAGAGGCCCCTCCGTTTAGGGGAAAAAAGAATAATTTTACATGCCGGTGGCAGCGATGGATGGGTGTCCAATGTGTTGCTGTTGTCTGCAAAAAATAAAAAAAACTGTTCAGCCGACTATCACGAAGACATGAATTCACCACATTTTGAGACTTGGTTTCAAGAACAACTGTTGCCTAATTTGCCCGATAATTCTGTCATTGTGATGGACAACGCCAGTTATCATTCAAAACAAATTAACAAGAAACCCACCACAAGCACGAAAAAAGCAGAAATCCTACAATATATGGCTGAAAATTATATAGAAATACCTACATCAAAATGCACCAAAAAAGATATTCTAACCATTATAAAAGACCTGAACATTCCTACAAAATATCGGATTGACACAATGGCACAAGCTAAAAGACATACGGTACTGCATCTTCTGCCCTACTACTGTGTATTAAATCCCATTGAGTACTCTAAAACGGGGAATTCGGCGTAAAAATACAGCTCTAATATAGTTGTGTATAATTTTTTTTAACAAAATCAATTTTACTTATATTTAAACGGATACAATGTATATATAAATAAATTTTGCAGAAAAAAAAAACAAATAAGACATTGATTCACAATGAAAATATACAATTTAAAAACTAATAAAAAAAATTATTAAACTTAAAGGTGGGATTTTGTGTCATCTTGTTCATAGAAGAGAACATATGCTTCTCCACTGACTAATGGCGATATTAATAGCACTCTTGAATCGTTATATTCGTGCCACTGTCCCGTGTAGGGATGTTGGCAAAATGCTGTGTAGTGACCATTATAAGTGGTTCCACAGTGATTAGATATAGCGTATAGGTTGTACATACAAGGTGCCACATTATCAGCCGCGTAATGGTTCATATCAAGCCCTTCTATTGGAAAATCTATTGAATCATTAAGTTTTCCACTAAAACTTTCTGTTTGCGAAAAGCGCTTCAGGTGAATAACCAGTATTTTCGGAAATTTATAAATTGAGAATGATTTAATGCATCGTCTTCGTTCCTTACATTTCGAACAAGTTGGTTTCTCATCACCGTCGAGTGTTTCTTCTCTTGTAAACGAATCTAAACATTGTGAAAGTCGTAATTGACCTGTTCTTTGTGGTATCGCAAGGGATAAATCCCAAAAAGGATCGTAGGTAACTGAACAGTGACCACAGTGTGTGCACTTGATTGTTGATTTTAATTGACCAACAAAGTTATCCATAATCTTGGAGTTGTCCATTCTCGCATATCTTAACCAAAATTCTTGTGCTTTCTTGATATCACTAAATTTGTCATCAATTTCTGTTAATATGGGCTTTGGTTTTTCATATACCTTGTTGACATCTTCGTGAAGTCCTGCTAATAGGTAACGAAGAAACTCATGTGCATCATGTTGAGTGTATCCCATGAACCTTGAAGTAAATCGCTGAATCTTACTGTTCAATGATACTGTATTAACCACTCTGTCTGAATCGTCTTCAGACCAAAGGTCTTGAATAACTTCAGCAAATGCTTTAATTAGTGTTCCTTTCATGCTAGATATGTTTATGTTAATATCTCTTATGTATGCATCTTTCTTTAGATATTCTAATAGCCACCTTGTGTTTGATAGGCATTGGATAATACTATTCATGAAACATGTGTTACCAATATTTTTGAGGCCTTTGAGACCCAGAATCTTGGGGAATACCCTTTATGGATCTGAATGTGGAAATATTGTTAAAAGCTCTATCGCAACTACTATCATTGTACGAATAATCTCGGATTCTATGATTGTCTTTCTCACTTGATCGGCGTGATAAGGAATTTGAATTGATGATGTTTGCTACTGAATTGGATGTAGATATTACGAATTTGAAAACTGTTTTGGATAGAGATAATCTATTGCGTATAGGAATCGCATCATTCTCTAGCATAGTCATCTTCTTCAGTATTCCTATGAATGGGACATCATCTGGCTGGTGGTTATCTGTATTTTTTGGTACACTGAGGCCCAAAAGCTTGTTGGGGGCATAATTTATTAAATTGTCAACGCATGTATTATCAGAAGGTACACATTCTAAAGAAGAGAATGAAGATGTTAAATAAGAATTTCGGAAATAGGAAAGATCACATATTTTAGGGTCTGTAATGTGAGAAAGTTTGAAAGTGGTAGAAGAATTACGTTTCTTATGATTAGGTTTCATAAAAAGTTCTTCTAGAGGCTTAGAACGGGGAAACGTACCGAGAAAAGATGAAGCGTTTCCTCTTTGAATTGCAATACTTATTTGTTGTATAAAGAACAAAGTTTCTCTTGAATCATTGGTTTCTAGTGATATTTTTTTACCGATTTCTTTAATGAATTTTAAAGCTTCATGGCCGAAAACACCAAAGGTTTCAATTGCTACAGGAATAAAAATGTAATTGTTCTCCAAATTTTTGTATTTATTGATTTTAAAAGTTTCGCCTTGTAAAGCTGCAGCGCCTGCGGAAGTAGATGTGGATCGGACATGGGACGGAGCCCAAGTGTCAGTGCAAGTGAAATCCCATATAACTGGCCTGCCGCGTTGCCATGGAATGAGGGTCATACCATCTGGACGTTTACCGTCGTCGCGGCAAGTACCTAACGGTTCCAACGAACAGGGAATCTTTGCAGATGTCATGCCTCGTTTGATTAGGTCATTTACTGCAGAATGACGTGAAAAACGACCGGCACTTAATTTGCAGCTTAGGCCGTGTCTACCATATTCATCAACATCAGCTCCGCAACGACAGCGATGTTTTACACAAATTTGACAACCTAAACGGAGACCAATAGAAATACGGAAACTTTCGTCATCTAAAAGCGTACCTAATGGGGCCGACGGTAAAGCGTTCAACCATGCTCCTGATTCCTTTGAAAATGCTGCATTCAAACGAGCCTTGTCTGGTAAATTGATAGCTTTCTGAAGCAGATTTTCTTTTTCAATGTTCAATAAAGGAATCTCCCAGGATTTTTGAAAGGATCTATAATCATCGGGTATAACTTTGTGTATAATTATAATGTAATAATTATATGAGTCGTTTTTGTTTGTTTTCTACTCAAATTTTTAAAGACGTCCCTGCGTAGGGTCGGACTGTGTACTTGGTTTTGATTTACAACTATTCTATTTACGGTCCATAAATAGTTCCCCACTGGGTAAAGTTAACAACGGTCGTAGATAATAAACACGGTATTTGAAATTCGCATCTATACACCCTGTTTATCAGAAAATTCTGACAGTGTCAAATAAATGATGAAGTCACATCAAAGTCTCTCCTTAAATTGAATTGAAAACACAATAGATTGACTGATTCCATGTTATAGAATAGGACCAAGAAGTCAAAAATGGCACTTTACTGGCTTGGTTTTGGTTAATGCCTGGTTACATTATAAAGCTGATATGATATTAGCAAATATTTGAAAAAGATATATTCTGGATTCTCTCGCTTTTCATGCTGAGGTAGCAGAGTGATGGGAAAAGGTGAAAAATCAAAAAGTGGAAGACAAAGTTCCTCAGTTGACAGAAGTCAAACAAAACAAATTTCACAGTTCGACATACGCACTGACAAGATCTCCCATTCTCCATGTGAAAAAGAAGAAATATAGAGACACATTTATTTCTATTCTCATCTAAAGATATTTTTTCACAAAATTAATTATGTATCTCAATTTGAAATGAGCGGACATTAAGAGGTTAACAACATTTAAATTTCAAACTAAATGTTGAGACAATTTTATAAATAATTCAAAGAAAAATGTGCTGCACAAGAGAAATAGTTTTGTATCGGATACCTCTAAAAAGTGTTCAACAGCAGATTAACTTTTTTATTGTCCGTTGTTAAACATCACTCTCCTATAAATTAGAAGGTAGATTTTCTGAATCTTATACTCAAGAGTTGTTGATCTCAAGGTAATATTTTTTTCTCAAACATCTATTAACATTAATATAACACAATAAGTAAGTTTAAATCTACGTAAATCAATCAATGTCCTATTAAAAGTGTTTCGGCAAAAAAATAACAAATAAAAATGGATAAATAACAGTTTGATGCATTGAAAAATATAAACTGCAACTATACAGAAATAAATTTGAATAAAAGATATAAAATGTTTGTGGAAAAGATATATTATGTACTAGATGAAGTAGCTCCAAGAAGGGAGGTAAAAATACATAAACATTACCAGAAATTTTGGAATGAAAAAGTTAAGCAGGCGGCAAGAGACAAGGATGAAAGTTATAGAATATACATAAAGAACAGATCAACAGACTACTGGGAAATATACAAACAATAAAGAAATATAGCTGTAAAAACAATAAGGGAAGAAAAGAGAAAGTATTTTGAAAATAAGATAGATCTTAATAAACAAAATCCGACAGAAATGTGGAGAATTTTAAAGGCGTTCATTCCAAATGACAAACAACGAAATAGTTTAAATATAATAGATATGGGTAATGGTGAGTTAGTCTCGGATATAAACGTAATACCAAATTGTTTAAACACATATTATATTAATAGCATTCTGGATATAACAGAACAAATTGATAAAACTTTTGCAAATAGTTTTCCAGTAGTAGATAAAGTTATTACTAATAAAATCACCACTTTTAAGTTAATTCGTCTAGAGGAATTAGAAAAAATAATTAGTTCATTAAAAAATAAAAGTAGTCCCGATGATATCAGTGTAGAATTATTAAAAAAGTGTTTCAAGGATATTTGTAATCCTGTATTAAACATAATTAATAGTTCTTTAGAGTCAAATCAAGTTCCTACAGAAATGAAAATATCCACTATAGTACCTATACCCAAGAAACCAGATACAAATAAAGCTCCAAATTTAAGACCAGTTAATATGATTACTGCAATTGCTAAAGTATTGGAAAAAGCTGTATATGAGCAACTGGTGGATTATCTAGAAGGTAATAAAATTATTTGTATCAATCAGGATTCCGTAATAAACATAGTTGTGAAACGGCTCTACAATGTGTTTTGAGTGATTGGAAAAATAATATCGAAAATAAATTAGTCATAATTGCGGTAGTTTTGGATCTACAAAGAGCATTTGAAACAGTAGATAGATATAGGCTAATAAGGAAAATTAAAAGCATAGGTATTGATGGGACAGCTCTTAGTTGGATAATAGATTATTTTAACAACAGGCAACAACTGGTAAAAGTCAATAACATACAGTCAAACATGTTATGTAATGATATGGGTGTACCACAGGGCAGTGTGTTGGGGCCTTTGCTATTTTTGGTTTATTTAAATGATATTGTGGACATTGCAAGTAAGTGCAAAATTCATTTATTTGCAGATGATACCCTACTGCTGTAGTGATATTGAGCACTACATAAGGGTTATAAACGACGCCCTAAAAAGGGTGCATATGTATTGTTGCGCAAATTTATTAAAAATTAATATACAGAAAACAAAATGTATGGTATTGGACATAAAGGATCGGTATAGGGAAGTTAGTTTAAATATAGAATTAGGCGATGAAACGATAGAGGCAGTAAAAAAATTTGTCTATTTAGGAGTGACTATTGACAATAATTTGAAATTTAAAGAGCATGCAAATCAAGTTATTAAAACTGTGGCATATAAAATTAACTATTTAAGACGATGCTCTCCACATCTCAGCCAATGGTCTAAATTAACTGTCTTTAACACTGTAATATTACCACATTTTAGTTATTGCCCTACAATTTTGTATCTACTCAACCAAAATGAAATCAATCGTCTTCAAAAGATGCAAAACCGTGCCATGCGAATAATATTAAAGTGTTCTAAGTACACTCCTATAAACAGCATGTTAAAGACACTTAACTGGATGCCAATAACTAAATTAATGCTATATTTAACATTAATTTTTATTTTCAAAGTTAAAATTGGACATGAACCAGTGTATCTGCAGGAAAAGCTCTCTAGTAATCTTGAAGTACATAGCTATGACACAAGAAAGAAGGAAAATTTGAGAATTGAAATGTGTAGGAGAAGCAGTACATACAACTCTGTATTTCACAAAGGTATTAGTTCTTTCAATAGTTTACCAGAATACAATAAAAAAGTTCATCTGTAAATTCTTTTAAAAGAGCTTTAAAGGATTATTTATTGTCAGAGTGAGCAGTCACAGTGTAATCTTATGTTTGTTTAAATTTGTTTTATTTTAATTTCTTTATGACGTACCTACTTTTTATACTATAGCCACTATATGTTGTACTATTCTTTTATTTTATGTTGTGTATATTATGTAAATAGAATTAGTTATTTTGACTAAATAAAGATTTGTGATTTTAAGTGTTTGGAGAAGCCATTACAACGCTTGTATTTGTTTCTGAAATCTTTAAACCTCTGCATTGAAAACCAGGTCAGACATGTGAAAATTGGTGGTTGTTCTGTCAACAAAACCATACTTCTCTCACCACTTAATTATAGGTGATACAGAAAAAGTATACAAACAAAAGTTGTAGAATAAAAACAGAAGTTTCTAATATTGTTATTTTTTATTTTGTGAACGATAGATTTTTAAATAATTTTTTTTGCAGATTTGCTTCTTTACGTTCTGCATATTAATATTAACTTGGAAGTAATACGTAACAAATTTCAAAATATTATCAATATGACCCATTAAAAACCCTTTTTTTGTTTTTTCTACTATTTCTAAAATATACCGAAATACAAACACATACATAAAAACAGGCCGACCTACCTTTGGTGGATTGAGCACTCGATTGAAAAAGTAAATTTCATCTTCGGTGACAGCCGGACTGTGCATGTACTTCTTAAGACTGCCCGGCGTGAGTTTCTTTACTTGTTTGTTGATTTCATCGTACATGGATGCGCATATGTAGATGTCAGATTCTGGTATTTCTGTCGGTCGGTCTATAAATGGAACATCATCACAAATCTCAGAACTTACCTTTCAAACGTACATTTTACCAAATTTGAAAATAAAACAATTCGTTGAAAATTTATTTTTATATATTATATACCAGGTACATCAAAAAATGAAATAGAATACACTGAACTTTATCATTATTATATTAATATGGTCGATATCTTGCATCAAACCTAGAATAAGTATGGGGCAAGTTTAGCAGAAGCGTAAAGGTTTGTTATAAAATATTTCGACAATGTATCATAATCCCCATTTGTTACTAGCAAAACATATCATAGGGAAACAGTGTATAATACCAAAGATTAGGTAATAAAAGATATTAATTTTGTATCTTAAGTAAAACTATATCAATGCATAAATCTGATCCTACGAAAAATACTTTCGTTAAAATCAAGACACAAAGAATATGTATGCTTTCTAATTAAAATTATTTATTCATGAAGCGTAAGTAAATTATGAAAAAGAGCTTATTGGAAAAAGTTATATGACTCTAGTAAACTATGGAATATAATACATGAAAAAAATAGTAAAAATAGAGTAAATAAAAATCTGAACATTAATAATTATATGGTGGATGATGAGAATAGAAAGAGAAAAGAAATGGAATGGAAAGATAAATCTTATCCATAACACAAATATGATTGACATTAATTTTTGAATAAAACTCAGTCAATATCGATGGCGAAACCCGAATAATGTCCAACTACATTTTGATAAATTTTCCTGGATACAAAAAACTTTTTTTTAAAACTGGTTACGCCGATTCTTGTAAAATTTTAAATGTAGGTTCCATGTATTATAACTTCTATTTCTTAAAATTCCGCAAGATCTTTTTCGGTACTTTAAATATTATGGTGGATTTACACAGATTTACAAATTTTTTATGAAAATTTCGTTTGGAGTTACACAAGTTGCGGTAAATAATAAGAAATGATGTGACATATTGACTTTGAGGGGAGGGCAAGGAATTGATGGAGCAAATAAAGGAGCTGGGAGTAAAAATAGAAAAAAACTTGCGAGGAATTGAGGAAGATGGCAAAAGGTAGAAAACAGAGGAAGAAAGGGATACAACAGGGACCGGAACCCCTATCCGACACCTGAAAGTGTAAAACTCCATGAGAAGAAGAAGTTACCGAGTTCCTGATAAATATAAATCAACTATTTACAGTCGAATCACTTCTTTATCATTATGAAATATTGAGAAAACAATTCAATGAATCTCGAAGTAATACTAGAAAAAGTCGTTATTATTACACAAAAATTATAAAAGAATTAGTGATAAAAATAGATATTTGCACTATAAAAAATTACTATAAAATAATCGTAAAAAACCGATATCATAAGAAAACCTTAAAAGAAAGAGTACTATTTAAATTGCAGTAATGAAAACTTCACTTTATGACATAATTATTAATCAATTATATGTAAATTAAACTGGAAAAATATACCAATTATATATAGGTCAAATATCGTAGACTTTGTAAATGATGGATGTAGGCTGGTAATGTATCTTCTTTAGTGATGATTGAATTTGATAATTTACGTAGAAATACAATATGAAATGATCACTAATGTTTGTACTTACATATCACCCAATCGTTTAATTCTAAAACATGGCACTTTCCAATAATACTGACAATAGGACTGGTTTCTTCTAAACTGGATAAAAATACTTCTTGTTTGTAAAATAACCTAGTTGGATTATGTGGTATATCCGTCGGTAGTATAAACCAAGGACCACGAAAGTAACATTTACCACTGCGAAAAATAAATTTAGTTACATTTCTGTGTAAATTAGACAAAACAATTACATTAAATAAATTCCTTAATTTGAAATCTTTAAAGTTATTCTAATAATAAGTGAGATATAATGAATTAAAAGTTCCATCAATTTGGGTCATTCATGGTGGAGCAGCTACATTACGTAAATCTAGCACTGGAAGATAAAAAACTGCACAAGTGTCTTCCCCGATGTCCCCTAAGCTTTCAACACAAGGACCTAAACTACAAAATCGTAAAATATTATATAATACCCCTAAAAGACAGAGAATTCCGAATAAGAATGAATATAACCAGATCCATTACTATTTAATAAAAGCAGGTGTCTCTCAACAACATTTTTATGATTTTATCCGACATAGTTTTCTCAACAATACTTTCCTATACACTTTTTCTACAACTTTATCCTAGACAAACGCGAAACTGCTCTCAAAGCATAATAAAAAATAATTATATGGGATGGAAAAACAATATAAAGAGTAAAGCTCAATGGAATTGGATAGAGTATACAAAAAATTAAATTTGCAAACATACTTACTCTTTTGTCTCCCATATACTATCAATTTGTGCTATAATTTGTTTACCCCCCTCAGCTACAACGTACACGTAATCGCCCGTTTTAATTACACCTGAACACATTGTATTAAACTGTTCGTAATATGTATTACCGTCATCTATGTCCATATTATTGTCGGCCACCACATTCTAAAAACAAAATCAGATTAGTTATTTGTCATTGTAAAATAATCATTTTCCAATTTTTAAAACCGAAATTTTCTACAAGGGAGTATTACGTTTATTATTACTGTTATTAATTCAAATAATATGAGTAGCAGTACTTTTACGAAAACTTTCAACTTACTGATTTTTCCTTTTCATCGAATCTTTCCAAATCTTCCAATTCTTGTAGTTCGTCTTTGTGTTTTTCTATGCGTTCGCGGAACACAGACATCACCCTTTTGGGTTGAATTGGAACTTCCCTTGGTACTAGTTTTATTGTAGGATTGTCGGGGTACACTTTAATTTTTTTAAATAATCTAGTCCTAGTTCGGTATCGAGATTCACATACATACACATCTTTCTCATCATAACCTACAAATCGATTCAAATATATTATACATTAGAAGAACAAAACATTACAATAAAGTATATTAGAGGTGAACCAAAGTGAGTTTCCATCGAGACAAAAAACTAGGTAGTATGGGTAATCCAAAATTAAATCGTACCAATATTTTAGTTTATTATCAGAATATAGGCGGTGTGCATACAAAATTGTTTGGATTTTCAACAGTCAGTTGCTTGTTCTTCTTACGATATTATAGTACTAGTGGCTATCATCCGATTTTTCTGATTCAGAATTAGGGTTAGCGGACGTTGATGTCTTTAAACAAGGCAGATATTTTTCTGAACCAAATTGAAGAGCAGAAGTAACAAAGGGGCTAGGCGGCAAAATTGTTAAAAGGATATATATATAAAAAAAATTTCTTATACCTAAATAACAAACATGTTATTTTCAAATAATAAACTGACATATTTGCTTTACGACTAGATAGGTTACAACGTAAACAACAGGAAAAAAATGGAAATTAGCAAATAATTAAAACATTGTGAAAAATGCCAACATATTAATTGATTAAGTTAGAGAAAAATTCTTGGTATTTACGATCTAATAGATAAGGAATCATTAATACTATATCAAGTATTATATTATTACGATTACTGATATATATTATAAAGAAAATGATCACACAACACATCAAGACAGTATGTATTATGATACTCGGCCCTTTTGATGTGAAAATGACACAGCATGACACACGTTTGATAGGATAGTCTATGGCACTTAGCCCCTTTGTTACATCTGCTCTTCAATTGTAAGAAACGAGATACTATTTAAAAATAATGAGTTAGTAGATCAAATTTTTGTTTCTTTTAATTAATACCATGAAATCTTGGTTCTTGGCAGTTGCTACATTCCTCTTTCTTCTGACATGGTTTGTTATGAAGCCCATTGCAATGTAATTGAAAGTTTAGTTATACATTGTCCAAATGATAAATTTATAGTTTGCAAATATTATAATAACCCAGAAGCTAATTGGAACAATGATGATTTGGGTGTTAAATGCTCGGGGTCATTTGGTGGCAAACTGTTTCGGTTATTTACACATGTTTCAACAAAATTTAGTTCCTAATAGCCAAAATCGGTACATAGATTTAATTTTTCCATATATAGAAAACTTAAAAGGTATTGAAGCAAATGATTGTTTGTTTTAGAGCAGCATTCATCATAATCCGGTTATTCTGAACTTTAATGTGGGAAAAATTGATACAATAAAATGTAACGAGTATTTCTTTGTTTTTAAGAATGTTAATTATTTTGCAATTAATAATTTCCTTGCCAATTTAATGAATGGAATGGAGATTAATCATTCGAATTTTTATATAACGCTATACAAGAAGTCATAAATACATTTGTCCCAAATTTTTTTTATAAAACTTTTAATTTTCCACCATGGTTCACAGCTGAACTACAAAAACTGGTGATAGATCAGCAAAAATATAAAAAAATTACAGAAAATAATTGTGGACCTGACGATTATGGGATATTTTCTCAATTACAAATTTAAGTGATTAAGCTGTAACTGTTAACAAAAACAATCTCTCTCGAGTGGAAGATGAAATACACAATAGAGAGAGAGAGAGAGAATATATGTTTATTGTCCAAGAACAAGTCTTATTGACAAACACCTTGTAAAATAAGTTAATAAGTTAAAAATTAAATTACCAACAAATCATTAAACATTACTAGATAAAAGATATAAATAAAAAAAAAAATAAATACATTCACACACAAATCTTACATATTATATACATACAACATAACTTATATGTATTGTCAATAAATAACTAAATTATAATACAATAATTAAAAGCACTCTAAAATATTTTAATTTCATTTTCTTTACTTGTTTATATACACTGTTGACAAGAATAATATTATAGAGAATGTATATGAGAAAAGCATTCATTTAAATTGTAGTACGCCTCGTCTATCAACTTTTCTTTCATTACTTGCCGAAATTTATTTAAATGCTCTATATTCTTTATATATGCTGGCAACAAATTATATAATTTGACTCCATTGTAAACAAATGAGGCTTTCACCAAGGAAGTTTTAGGTATAAGTAGCGACAGATTGTCACTTTGTCTTGTATTATAATGACTTTCTGTAATATACTGCTCTTTGTTCTTATGAATGAGGGATGTTACTTCTAGTACATAGAGTGATGTAAGAGTCAGTATTTTGTGTTTCACGAAATATGTTTTACATGAAGTTCTTTTATTTATTTTACATAAGAATCGCATAGCTCGTTTCTGCAATAAAAAAATACTTTCGAACAGCTCCCCATTACAAGAGCCCCAAAATTGTAGGGAATACCTTAAGTGCGATTCCACTAAAGCGTAATATACATCTTTAGCTACCGAGAATCCCAATTCACACGAAGCTGATCTAACAGCGTAACAGCCTGAGGATATTTTCTTTTTTAAGATATTAATGTGTCCTTTAAACGTCAGGTTACTATCAATGTTGAGTCCTAAAAATGTTGCTTCTTCAACACTCTCCACAGTGTCATTTCCAAATTGAACAGGTGGTAATCTGCATTTAAATGTCATTATTTTTGTTTTACTTATATTTAGTGTTAGGTAGTTTGCACTACACCATTCCTTAACCGTTTGTAAGTCATTGGATACAATGTTATGAAGCCTCTGTTCATTGGACTCATGCCAAGTTAATGTGGTATCATCGGCAAACATAGTAAAATTACCATGAATATTTAAATTTGTAAGATCATTGACATAGAGAAGAAACAAGATTGGACCCAACACTGAACCCTGTGGTACTCCCCATTTACCAGATCTGACATTTGAATTTGAATGTGGTGTTCTAACAAATTGCTTACGCCCAGACATAATCCTGCTCCCTAATAAAAGTTAGAAACATATCCATAGAGCAAGTGAATCTGTTCAAGTATCTAATCAAAAATTAATATTGGGAGGTACACATAGAAAACCTTGTTACAAAAATGAGCTGTATGTGTTTTGTAATAAAACAAATACGTGGAACAGTCTCACTACATGCACTTAAGCTGACTTGTACAATCCATCCTATCTTATGGACTACCTTTCTGGGTCCATACGATAAAAGTTTTTAAACAACAAAAAAAAGTAATAAGATGTTTAGCAGGACTACATTATAATGAATCTTGTAGGGGAACATTCACTGAGTTAGCCATACTAACTTTACCCAGCTTATACATTTACATAATAACCTTGAATGTAAATAAAAACGAAACACACTACACCAAAAATAATCTGCGACTACTCTACTCTTGTCTGGCTCTGAGACAAGTCTCTGCTAGTTATCAAGGTATCATCTGTTACAACCATGCACTCAAATTATTAGGATACACATGTGGCTTAGTAAGTTTCAAGTCAGCTTTATAGAATTATCTTGTCCAAAATGCTTTTTACTCTGTTGAGGATACACTTTCTGATATAATCTACATAAATAAATGGTGGTTCCAAGAAATGTTTCTTATGTATCTATTTGAAATAAGTCTTTTCCAGTGTAAGTATTGTGTTTCCTGGAGTATTTTATCTGTTTGATTGTATTTTGTATATATCCTTAGTGGCATCTTTGTGAGTACTCACATACAGTATAAATGCTCTCTTTTCCATCATGTGACTGATACGACATCAACCATATGCATCTTAATAAAAAAAAATTCGAAAAACGCTTGTATTGAGTTTCACTCTTTGTCTGTTATTAGAAGAAGAGTACCAACATAGTATGTGTTGAATAATATCGAGAACTAAGTCAAGTGATGGAAAAGCTTCACCGTTTCTACTGTATATGTTTTGTTTTTACTATTTGTTAGGTGTACATACCATAGAAAAATTAAATTAAATAAATAAAAAACAATAATCAAATGTTACATATATTTTGAACTATTGTGTCTGTACATAGGTTAGTATCCTTGACTAGTCTGATAAAATTTTATAAATGTATGTAATGCAGTTGTAGAATTTTCAATGATGAACAGGGCCGGCTCGAGGGGTGAGGCGACCGCCTCGGGCGGCATTATTTTGGGGGCGGCATAGCAGCATTTCAAAATGTTTGAACAATTATAGTGAAATTAAAATAAATTCGAAAAATCCGAAGAACGCTGCCTTTTAAGTGAACGTGGCATCATGGCATCAGACACATTACTCAGCTATATTTCTTATTAGGCATCAGTTGCCTGAAATGAGATTATCTACGTAGTACAGTATTGTGTAATATATTGTTGATAGTCGGGAAGCGTTATAAAATAATATTTATATAAAAAAGGTAAGCCTATTTTTTTTATTGAGTTAGTGATTGGTATTACTAAATTAATATTTTTAGGCCTAATTTTCACATGTATTGACAATGAGCGATTTAAAAAGGAAGAAGCCATTTAGCAGCGAATGTAAAAAAAGCGGTTGGCAAAAGAAATCAGCTGCACAAACTCTCTGGTACAATAGAAAAATTTATAATTCCTTCCACTTCCACATCTCTCTAAGTTCTGAATACAACTGAAAGTTATTTAGAAGCTTCATACTCAGACGGGGATACAATAAAAGAGATTATTGTCAAACAATTCAAGGAAGATGAAACAATTTATCAGGATATTCCAAAAAATGATGATGAGCCACCTGACAGTAAAGCCTTTACAGTTACAGACGTAGTTACCGAAGTTGATAGTGACCCAGCTTCCTAGAAAAATTTAAATGTTTCCCATCATCAGATAATAATAGAAAAATGGCCATTACAGGTTAAAGGCGTTGATTTTTCAAAAGACGATTCTGGAAGGCATTTTTCTCCTTCATATTATTATTGTATAATGTCTAATGGAGAAAAATTAGAAAGAAAAGGGTTAGTTTACTCCAAAAGTACTGATACTGTGTATTGTTTTTGCTGTTTGTTATTTAAAAATTCTGATATTAACGCGGCGAATTTGGTCAAAAGGCTATAGAGTCTGGAAAAATATTGTTAGAAGTATATAGTCTCATGAAAGCTCTGGGAAACATATGGACTGCTTTAATAAATGGAAGGAAATGGATAATATACTAAAAGTGTGTAGAACAATTGATGAAGAACATCAGAGAATTTTGAACCTAGAAAGGCAGTATTGGCGAGATACTTTAAAAAGAATTATTGCTGTTATACAACTTTGCGGTTCACAAATGTTACCACTTCGGGGTAGTTCTGATACGGTTTTTGAACGAAATAACGGACATTTTTTGAAAAGTTGATTCCGTTACTAGAGAGCATTTGAGAAGAGTTTCGTCTCAATCAAACATTATCCACTACTTAGGTAAGAATATACCAAATGAAATTATAAGTCTATTAGGAAAAAAGTTCGAAATACCATAATTGAAAATATTAAATATGCAAAATATTACAGTATTATATTAGACTGCACCCCCGATGTAAGTAGGATAGAACAAATGTCCTTGGTTATTCGTATTGTGACAAAAGAAACCTTAGAATTTGTTTGCAAAGAGTATTTTATAAATTTTCTACCTGTCGAATCGTCAAGTGGAGCAGGACTTACAGAACTGTTAATACAGGAACTTAACAAATTAGGGCTCGAAACTGGAAATAATCATGGCCAAGGATATGATAACGGAGCCAATATGAAGTGAGTGCATTCTGGTGTCCAAAGAAGAATTTTAAATGAAAATCCAAAAGCGTTTTTTGTTCCCTGTTCCTGCCACTACCTGAATCTTGTTGTTAATGATGCAGCAAAAAATACAGAGAAAATTTCCAATTATTTTTCTCAGGTACAAGAGTTGTATGTATTCTCTTCGGCTTCAACTCAAAGATGGAATGTACTAAAAAAACATATTTCATCACTAACGGTAAAGAGTGTAAGTGATACAAGATGGGAAAGCTGCATTGAAGCTGTTAAGCCATTAAGGTAGCAACATGATGAAATATATGATTCATTAGTTGAAATTTCTCTAGATGAACAAAAAGACGCTGATACCAAGAACAAAGGTAGATCATTAGCGTCCATAATTTCTAGTTATAAGTTTATTTGTAGTACTATAATTTGGTGTGATATTTGATATAAAATAAATTTGGAATCAAAATTGTTGCAAAGTCCAAATATGGTGTTAAATGAAACTACCACTATTCTAAAAAATATAACTTTATTTTTAAGAGAGTTTCGTTTGAATGGTTTTAATCAAATGTTATACACGGCTAGAGAAATTGCTGAGGATATGGAGATCACGCCAGAATTTACAAGTACTGGACCTCTTCCTTTTAGAATTAGACACAAGACAAAACTCTTTGAATATGAGGGAGAAGATGGTCCTATAGAAAATCCACTAAAACAATTTGAAGCATAATTTTTTAACTGCTTAGTGGATATCGCCATTAATTCAGTTGAGCAGAGATTCAATCAGCTGAAATCCCATAGTCAACTTTTCGAATTTTTATATGATATTCCTTTCCTGAAACAAATGGACTCAAAAAATGTTTTGAAAAGGTGTCAGGATTTACATATTGAGCTAACTGATCCAAATGAATTGCTTAATGAGCTTTCAACTTTGAGAGCGAAATATTGCAGAATAATAAATACACAAAGCCTTTAGAAGTTTTAAATTATCTGGAGAAAAGCAGTTTGACCAAAAACTTTCCCAATGTAGCTGTTTCGTTACGAATTCTTCTTACCATTCCTGTATCTATGGCAAGTGGAGAACGCTCCTTTTCTAAATTTAAATTAATAAAAAATTATTTACGTTCAACAATGACGCAGGACATATTAACATATCTCGCCATACTTACATTGAGAACGATATAGTGTAAATATAGAATAAGACGATATTATTGGCGATTCTGACAAAGAAAAACGCAGAAAAGTTTTCTTATAAAATGATAAATATTGTTTTCTGTTTTAGCAATATTTTATGTTTTATTTTCATATATCAATACCTCGTTCTTGGGAATCTGTATATTTTAGTATAATAAATTTTTATTTTATTGAATTCTATTTTAATTTATTTTCAAAGGGCGGCAACATTGGGTTTTGCTTCAGGCGACAATTATGCACGGGCCGGCCCTGGTGATGAATAAATTTCTTTCTGAGATACAGTTATGTAACATAAAAAATATGACAACCTTACACAGAAAAATGCGTTCCCTTTGGTGGTACTATCAAAATAGGATATTCCATTTAAAAAAAATGATGATGACGTCATAACTCCAACAGTGATCAAAAATAAGAGTACACCACAAAAATGCTTAACTTAAAAATAAATTCGACGTGTCTGAGGTTTTTTCCCCAATGGCCAAATCAACCAACCTTTGCACTGTATAACAGTCATGTAAGTATAGATTTTTATTCGGATGATTAGATATTAGATTATATCTAACACTCAAGTTAAGGTTATTAACGCGACCGTTCCCGAGTTAAGCTATTGTTCCTGAACTTCTAGTAGTTACAATGCTTGTTCGGAGACTTCTTGCATACTTTTTAATATTGTATTAGTGATTTCAACGACTTCATCTAATTTTTATGGACTTAGTTAAAAAATAGGGAATTTTTAAGTCAAATTTTAAAAAATAGATCATTTTAGTGACGAATTATATAAATATAGACCTATTAGGCTCTCTGCTTGAATAGTTTCAATAAAAAATAAATAACTTACCCTCTGGCCTCATAGTAAAGTAATATTTGACATTTACTACACAACATCTGCCTATGATTTCCTCCACTGGTACAGCTATAAAAGAATCCGATTTAAAAACTTCGTTTTCCAAAAATTTTCTCGTCGATACGTGATATGTTTCGGCAGGCCTAAAGAAATAGTTTCCGTATATCATTTGTTGTCCGTTGTTTTCCCACAACCTCTCGATACAGAGTATGTTAGTATCGCAACCTTTTTCTTTGGCTTCTAAATATACAAATTCTCCCACTTGAAAAGTCCGTTGTTTACACTTTTCGTTCGATACACAGCCGTTCGTTTCATCACTTTTATTAGGTTCTGAGTCATTTGTAGTCTTGTTAATTTTCAGTTCATTATTTACACTAGGTTTTTTATTATCACTGTCTTTTTCACTTTTCATACATTTAATTTCACTGACCGATTCTTCTTGTGTATTACCTTTACTTTTTATTTTATTATTACTTACATCTTCTCTTGGACTATTATTATTAATTAGTTTTTCTTTTTTGGCTAATTCGTTTTCGCTACTTTTCGTTTCTTCTTCTTCTTCATCATCATCATCATCTTCTTCTCCGTTTGTTTCTTTCACGTTATTGACCTTTTTACTAACATTAGTATCGTCGACCATACTTTCTTCTTTGATATTCTTAAAATCTTCACTCGACCTGACTTCTTCGTTAACATTTATTTCTTTTAATATAGAATCTTCTGAACTTCTTGTTTCTGTATCATCTTCGATAGACTCTTTGAGTGCTTTTTCCGCTCTAACATCATCTATTGAAGCTCTAGCGTCAGTTTCGGTATAGAGAAGAGCAGGTGATGTCAATAACTCTCCATTTTTAACCAATTCGTCTCTTTGTCTGATAAAATACAGTTGTAACTCTACAGAATCTTCGAAAACTTGCGAATCAGTCCTAGAAAGGTTCCTTGCTCGTTCCATGCAAGCAAAAAAGTCATCTTGAAACACGTCTAATCGTTTGTACAAACCTTTGTCCATTCTTCTCTTGATTACGTCTAAAGAAAGAGCTCGTATCCTGAAATAGAAACTCTCATTTTGGAAAACTGCACATTATTCTCGATGAATGCATTGATAGAAGAAAAACTTACTTTTTCCCGTTTATCTCCTCGTGTTCAGGTAGATCTAACATCGAATCAGAATAGCACCTTCCATCATCATCTTGATAATTGTAGACGTTGGTAAATAAATTAAGGAAGATATCCTGTACGGCAGCAGATACATCAGGCACGGTATTTTCATCCTCTTTAAGTTGCATCTTTGTTTGGAAAAGAAACCTTTGAAGAACTAGTGCGTCTTTGTACAATTGAGAATCGGGTTCGTTATATTTACAAGCATTATCGAAAAGTAATACAAAATCAGTAGCTAGTTCTTCGATATTTTCATAATCGTTCGAACGGATTTTTTGCGATATTCTTTCCATATCGATTGGATTAGTTATTACTTCGTAATAGTCGGGGTATTCCATTTTTGACGGTAGTCGCATAAATGCTTGGGACAATTGTCGATTGTCTTTAGGATCACGATAGTATCTTATGGCTTCAAAGAAACCTTTGAGAGTTTTTTCTAGAGGTGACAGAATCCGCCTGGGTTTGTATCTAAAATAAAAATATTTAAATGAGTCATAAAACCACGCAAAAGCTGCCATCTCGTTGGGCAGATGCAGAATGTGTTGTAAGTACTGGGGGCTCAATTCTAAAATGACCTTATGGTTATACACAAGCATGGTTAGGCCTATAAAAATAAAGAGTCAATCTTCAAAAAAATTAGGTCAAGCCCTTTTTAAATTATATAAAATACAAAAGTGAGAAAAAGATACAATGTAGACAAATATAAACTACAATGAATACAGTTATTAAAACAAAATTCATGGGTTGACAAAATATAAATTACTGAACACTCAAATCACAAATAAAGCTTTTAAATTTAGTAATTGAAGCATCAAAAAGTGGAAGATCTCCCAGCGAGTTGGCGAGTCTCAAAGTTCTAGGAAGAAATATGTAGTATGCATAATTATATCAGTGAAAAGGTATGTGAAATGTTCGACTCTACCTTGTGGTCCGAGATGGAGCACATAAACTGATTTTATTTAGAAATTGAGGACAGTTATATTAATAAACATTGGATTTGAATCGTTTATGACATGGTTTAAATATATTTTTAAAATATTTCCGAGACAGGTTCGGAAATTATGGGGTTGACAGGAGTCCTAATGTATATTCTAGCAATCAGAGGAAGGAACTGCAGAGCACATTCAGCGGCGGGGTTGGCTGTAAGTTGGCTATTGCTTTGCTTATTTGCCTACTTGTAGGTAGCTTTCTGCAGTCCAATGGAAAAATGTAACCATCGAGTGTCTGCCTCCTCGTGGCACAGCTGGATACATTAGCACTGTTGATCATAAGTGACAGCAGTGTTGACCAACCAAATGACACTCCAACAAAACCCAAGCTAAGGTGTAAGGAACATTCTAATGGCTGAATGGTCACAGGGAATGCGACAGCGAACATCCCCCTGGGGGTACCAGGCGACACCCCCTTGAAAATAGCCTTTCCCTAGCATGCGGGGCTCTGCGATAGACGACAAACCTTTCCCTAGCGACTCGTGGGATCAAAATGGATCAGCAACAAAAACAAAAACCGGAGGATGAGCGAGGACACACACCTCCAACAACAAGCTGGCATCTTTACAGACACCACCAGCGCCTCTCCCTATCTAGACCTGGCACCAGTGGGAGCGATGCCAGTTCCTCCTCCAAGAGGCCCGGAACGCGTCGCTCCCCAAAGAAAAGAAGCGCATCCGCTCCAGTACCTCGGGAGGAGAACTCTTCCAGAGGAAAGAGGATACGGATGGATGCTAAAGCAAAAAGCTACAGCAAAGCAGCTACCAACCATTTACGGGTAGCTATTATAGACAAGGCCGATCCATACGGTAAAATAATTACCGATAATGTAGACCTTGTCAAAAGACAACTAATGGAGGCTTTGGACGAAACGCTTATGTCCGCCTTCGGTAGTCAGAAAAATCCACCTACTTTTAAGTCATGGTCGCACTCTGGCGAAATAATCAGAGTGATCTGCGATGACGAAACGCTTGAGTGGCTAAAGAACACGGTTTCCGAACTGAAACCGTGGGAGGAGGCTAAGCTCGACGTGGTGCACGTCGACAACCTCCCACAGCTTACAAAAGTCATTCTCTGGGTCCCTAGCAAAGCTCACGCTGACCTGGGTGACAAAGAGCATGTGCTGCGCCGGCTGGAAAAACAAAAACCAGAGTCTGGTGGATGCGTGGTTTTCCTTCCACCACGAAGCGAAGATCAATCCCAAAGGGCACCTCTCCGTCTTCGGCACAGGAGACGAGGAAATGGGAGTTCTAGAAAAACGATCAATGAGGATGAGCTACGCGTTCACCTCATAGGGATCGAGACCGAACTATAGAGGCAGCACTTCTGTCGAAAGTAGAGCACCCTGGTGTTAAATAAGAAAAACATTGTGATGTAAACAGTATAATAAACAACCTACAAAATGCAAAAAATGAATAGATCTTTTTATTTTCTTTGCCAGGAAAAAGTGTTATGTATGTATGTAAGATGGGTGTAGAGGATTATCTGATTTTTGATTATTGACAAAATGAGCACTGCAAATTCTAGTATTTTATTTGGTTCCCAATCCTCCCGATGTTTTCTGAAAGGTAATTGAAAAACTTGAAGTGATTCGTTTTGTACAAATGTTTACTTTCTTCCCCTTAATAGTATTTAATTATTTGAACTTATTATATAATATTAAACTCAGCAAACACATAACTAGTTTTTTATTTTATATAATCAATGAAATCGTACAGAAAACAACATTTTATTCTCTCGATAATAATCTTTTATTTATGTAGAAAAAAATAGCTGCTAATTGTAGTATCATACTGATTATACACAAACATTTAATATCAGTTTTAAAAAATGAACATTTAATAATGTTGATTATACAAAACTATTAATACTGCTAATAGTGTTTACATCACATTGTTTGTGGTTTTTCACGGCAGATGGCATAAAAGTCATCTTTCTCGGTCCCTATTGATCGGAAAGGAGGAGATCGTACATGGATCCCCCTCTCCCATCCGAGAAACCCCAAGGAGCTGTTGCTTCTGTGGAGACTGTCGAACCATCCCCTAAGATGGCGACCGACAGAGTCCTGGCAGAACTAACAGTTCTAAGTCAAGATACAGGCAACGTCAACCCACCTCCAAGTGTGGACGTGGAGATGGCCTAAAATATATTAAAACCTATCTCACCATCATCAAGCAGAGATGGGCAATGAAAAGTTAAGATTTTTTTCAGTGTAACCTTCAACACAAAATGTGGCCACAGCATCACTATACCGCCACCTTGATGTGATGCAGGACACAATAGCACTTATCCAAGAACCCTGGATAAGACAAACCAAAATCATTGGTATAAACAATCCTTCTTCTTCTCCGCTCCCCATACCCTTTCAAGTGTCAGAGTGTGATTCCGGTTTCTCATTAACCCATTTTTTCCACTCTCTTCTATTCCCTGCTGGGAATAAAAGAAAATAACTTATATGGGTAAACGAGTGCCACAAATCAAGGTAGTGGGAGAAGTACTTTGCGTACGAGTTGGACATAATATTTTTTCTACGACCACGTTTATTAATAAAAGAAAAAAGTGACTTATATGAGTAAACAAGTGCCACAAATCGAAGTAGCGGGAGAAGTGCTTTGCGTACGAGTAATACACAATATTTTTTCTATGAATACGTTTATTATTAAAAGAAAAATGTAACTTTTTTAAGTAGGTGAGTGCCACAAATCAAGGGCGCGGGAGAAGTGCTTTGCGGATAAGTTGTACACAATATTTTTTCTACGACCACGTTTATTAATAAAATAAAAAAGTAACTTATATGGGTAAACGAGTGCCACAAATCAAGGTAGCGGGAGAAGTGCTTTGCGTACGAGTTGTACATAATATTTTTTCTACGACCACGTTTATTAATAAAAGAAAAAAGTAACTTATATGGGTAAACGAGTGCCACAAATCGAGGTAGCGGGAGAAGTGCTTTGCGTACGAGTAATACACAATATTTTTTCTATGAATACATTTATTATTAAAAGAAAAAAGTAACTTTTTTAAGTACGTGAGTGCTGCAAATCAAAGGTGCTGGAGAAGTGCTTTGCGGATGAGTTATACACATTATTTTTTCTACGACCACGTTTATTAATAAAAGAAAAAAGTAACTTATATAGGTAAGAGAGTGCCACAATTAAAAATAGCGGGAGAAGTGCTTGGCGTACGAGTTGTACACAATATTTTTTCTAATACCACGTTAATTAATAATAGAAAAAAGTAACTTATATGGGTAAACGAGTGCCACAAAACAAGGTAGCGGGAGAAGTGCTTTGCGTACGAGTTGTACATAATATTTTTTTACGACCACGTTTATTAATAAAAGAAAAAAGTAACTTATATGGGTAAACGAGTGCCACAAATCGAGGTAGCGGGAGAAGTGCTTTGCGTACGAGTAATACACAATATTTTTTCTACGAATACGTTTATTATTAAAAGAAAAAAGTAACTTTTTTATGTAGGTGAGTGCCGCAAATCAAGGATGCGGGAGAAATGCTTTGCGTACGAGTTGTACATAATATTTTTTCTACGACCACGTTTATTAATAATAGAAAAAAGTGACTTATATGGGTAAACGAGTGCCACAAATCGAGGTAGCGGGAGAAGTGCTTTGCGTACGAGTAATACACAATATTTTTTCTATGAATACGTTTATTATTAAAAGAAAAAAGTAACTTTTTTAAGTAGGTGAGTGCCGCAAATCAAGGATGCGGGAGAAGTGCTTTGCGGATGAGTTGTACACAATATTTTTTCTGCGACATTTATAAATGAAAGAAAAAAGTAACTTATATAGGTAGGCAAATGCCGCTAATCAAGGGAGCCTGAAAAGTATTTTGCGTACGAGCTGTACACAATATTTTTTTCTACAACCACGTTAATTCATGAAAAAAAAAGTAACTTATATAGGTAGTTTATTTAAATTTTGAACAGAAAGAATTTAAAAAATGAATATCCAATTTAGAAAAATCAATTAAACGTAGGTATAATTATTAATGAAATTGGACAATTTTGAATGTTTATGCCTAGTGCATCTTTTTTGATAATGAGTTTTAATTAATTGTAATATTAGTGATTGTCGACGAAATTCATAATAAAGATAATGTTAGATTGTCAAAAAGAATTTTGTCATTGACATTTCGTTTCCACCAGGTGGCGCTGCAGCATATCAACTTCTATGTTGTATACTTTTTCCACCAGCGCAGAAGTGCCGCAAATCAAGCGAGGGAGAAAAGTGTTTTAACGCACGAGTTCTACACAATATTTTTTCTACGACCACGTTTATTAATGAAAGAAAAAGTAACTTATAGAGGTATTTTGTTTAAATTTAGAACAGAAAGAATTTAAAAAATGAATATTGAATGTCGAAAAATCAGTTGAACGTAGATATAGTTAATACTGAAATTTGAACAATTTTGAATTGTTATGCCCGGTCTATCCTTTTTTGAAAATAAGTTTTAATTAATTATAATTGTAATATTAGTGTCTCTCAACGACATCCAATTTAAAGATAATGTTAGATTGTCAAAAATGTTGACATTGACATTTCCGTGGGGAAAAGTGCTATAGCGCGTAAGCAGTGACTAATGTCTGCCGGATTCATCTAGTATAATATAAATTTCAAAATATTTTTAATGGAAAGCAATCAATGAGTGTAGTAGGTACTGGTATGTTGTTTATTAATTATTATTATTCATTTTTGATTCAGTTTATATCTCAACTTGGAAAATATCATTGTGCCAACATAATGTTAAAATAATAATAGTAAATCAACATAAAAAATAGAAAGGGCTGATTTGACCAAAACTGGTAAATTGTGTAATTAAAGTATCAATTCATATTCTCTTATATCGATATTTGATGAATCTTCAATTCGAATGTTAATTATTATGAAGTAAGTTTACAATGAAGTTATTTTTATTCTCTGATGCTACAAATTAAATAATCTGTCCACTTCGGGTTTATTGCCGTTTTCAGATAATTACCCGAGTTTGCGTCAACAATGTGATAAATGGAAACGAAGTATAAGTAACTTTGACGGTAAATAATAAGTAATGAATAAATTGAATTTTTGGATTCTTACGGTTTTAAAACAATGCGCTCCCTCTTTGGTTTTTCAGGCGTTACATACACCGGTTTGAGTTGAGTGTCTCTATTTAACAGGTACTTTTCCAGATTATTGGCATCTTCGTAAATAGGCGAATTTTCTTCATTAAATTGCCTACAGTTACTGAACATTAATTTAAAATCTTTGACGAGATCAGCCTCACTACTATACTGTTCAGTTTTAATTTTCGATTCTATTTCAAGAAAATCTATTGGTTCCGATATTACTTCGTAATATTCGGGATAGAGCTTTTTAGAAGGTTTCTCTATGAACGCCAACATCGGTTTTCTACCATCTTCAGTCTGGAAATGTATGAATTTTTAATTTAAAAAATTTATGATTTCAAATGTATTTACCGTATAATCCAACATATATTTTGCTATGAGATGTAACCGTTTCTTTAGGATGGTGGAATCTTTCGGAGGACGTCCTCTAGTAGGTGCATATGTTCCTAATGGACTATTTTTCGGTTTAGGCCCAGGCTTTCGTCGTACCACTGTATTGTCTGCAAACAACTAAAATCCCACACCATTGTCTTTAATATTTTATTTAGCATTTCTAAACTAAAGGGTTAGCAGCAGTAGCAAGCTTTAGAAGAGTATGTTAAATAATGTTTATAAACATATAATTATTTAGGAAACATTTGTAGAGAAGCGTAAAAAGAAACAAAAAATATCAATTTTGTTACCAAAAGATTTGTATATGTATTATTTGTGGTTCAAACCAAACATTTATTAAATAATTGTGACATCAAACATTATTATTAAACAGGAAAACTTTTGGTAACAAAAAAGGATCACAAACAGTGGTTAAATGGTTAAAACAAAGATACAATCAAGCAAGTGCGTTAGCATACCTTTCGGTTTTTGTTAGTAACTCTTTGTGTTACCTGATCAACATCAAGCAGCTCTTGAACTTTAGACTGCATCAATTTTTGAAGCCTTACAGCATCCTGAAAATAACATTAAAGGAAATTTACAAACTAATTCGGTACAAAACAAACTAAATAACAATTCCATTAATGAACTGAAATAATTGTAAATTTGTCAGGACAAAACCTCTAGTAGACAAACAGCTACTGCCCAAACTGGCGAAAAATTTAGAGAGAATAATCAAAAATCGTATCTCACAATTCCCTGGTGACCAAATTCATAAATATCAATTCTGATTCAGAAAATGTGGACCAACTTGACAACCACTAACAATAATACAAAACAACATATTTTTCGACATCAATGAAACATCTGACATAAAGATCTTCTGTATAAACTACATATACTTAACTGCCCAAGATATTTAGTACACATATGTAACAGTTTAGTAAACCTTTCGATCACGGCTAACAACATTACTGTATATCATCCCGGTTATGATATTTACAACCATTTTTACAATGATGTAGAACATTTCGACCACCATGCAGATGATACAGCACTAGTAACACACAGCAAAAACATTGAAAATCTTATCGAAACTACGATTATGGGGTTCAACAAATAGAGGCTCAAACCTAATCCGGCTAAATCCTATTTAATTCATTCATTCGTTTGGGTTGTGCTCAACAGCCCAGGCATTTGACCTAAGTCATACCATTCCACTCCAGAAGCTTCAGGTCCTCCGTATAGACAACTAGCTTGGCTAGGGGGATTTTGATTAGATCTGATGGTTGTATTGTTTCCTTTCCAAAATGCTTTTGCCTGAGGTCTTGTAAGTTCTTACTTAAGTAGGTGTTTCATTTTCTACATATATGTTCACTAACTTTCCCTTTTTTTATGGATGGTTCCTTAGGGTATAATATCCAGTAATCAAATCAATAACTGTCTTTAAATATCTCTTGCTCAGTTTCAATAACCTGATTAAGAGATATTTGTTTTTGCATGATGTTGACCTTCTGTCAGCCTCCATTTGATTTGGTGTTCCTTGTTTATGATATTTACAACCATTTTTACAATGATGTAGAACATTTCAACCACAGTGCAGGCGACACACACAGCAAAACATTGAAAATCTTATCGAAACTACGATTATGTGGTTCAATAAATAGAGGCTCAAACATATCCAGCTAATTCCTATTTAATTCATTCATATGTTTGGGTTGCGCTCAATAGCCCAGGCCCTTGACCTAAGTCATACCATTCCCAATATTATTGTAATGTTTTTGTTATTTATTTAAACAATAAATGGGTGGGATAAATTTTAAACACACGGTAGGTTCACTTACTTAATTTATTTAAACACTAAACTAATCACTAACACTTAATTTATATATACTCAGTATATTCACTTAAACTAATTTATATAATCACTTAATTTATATTCACTTATTTACTGTTTATCTCACGATGTCAAATTATAAAACTAAACTAATTCTTCCTGATCAGTCCCTTATATATTAAAGCCTTTTTTACTAGTAAATTCCGGACTGCGGCTTACACACACAAAAACAATTGGTTCTGGCCTTTTCTAGATAAGTCTGGTCACAAAAACAATGTTAAGATGAGATAGTTGTAAACAGTGCGTATCCGCCATAATTTTAACTTTTATACCTGGCTTAGACAGAGTCGGATTTAGGGACTATACCAGTGTGCTGTTTCGTAACATTACCCCCTCCTTAAATGGAAGTTCCTCCTGGAACTTTTGTGTAGCCGAGACTGGATGTTTGAATCAGCAAGTAGCCCCATTTCTACACTTTCCGATCTTATGGAAATAGCAGAGCACCGTCTTCATCGGATACTGATAACGGGGGTTGTAGCTGCAAATTAATATCTGGACACCGGTATCTTGAAAGAAAATCTCTACCATGTTCCTGATGATTCGCCAATCCAACTGGTTACTCGCTATCTTAGGCATAGCCAGTTTCTTCACGTTGGATTCCAACACATGGTCTCGGAGGTTTCGAAGTGCTTCCCACACATCGCGGTAGGTAGATCGATCTTGGAATTCAGTTTTAGTGGCCACGTAGAAGACGTACCGCGAATTATGTTTCAGTGTCTTGCCAGGGGCTGGAATCTGGCCTTCAAGTTTTTCTAATTGCCCGAACTTCTTTCGAAAGACGGGCGGGGATGTTGTATGCCAGTGAATAATCTTCCGGGAGAGTGAACAAATCTTGTTGTTGTTCCGAAGTGACTCCATATCTAGCTTTCCCGGTACCTCCACACGCGCCCATAAATTCCTCAAAGGTCGGGTCAGACACGTCTCGAATAAGGTTTACTCCTTCCTCCAGGTCATGGTCTCCTTTGAATGGCGCTAGTCGGTTTTGGTGAACTACTTTTGGTTTTCCGTTGGGGATATTGCTTATGCGATATATAACATCATTGATCCTTTTCTTGATTAAGTATGGACCTTCCCAGGATATTTGTAATTTTGGAGAAAATCCTTTTCTCCTCGTCGGGTTGTGTAACCATACTTTGTCCCCTTCTTTGAAACCGCTTTCTGTGGCCTGCGTGTCGTACCGACTTTTCATTCTGTCGTTGGCAACTTCAAGATTTGTTCGAAAAATACAGCAAAACATTGAAAATTTCACCGAAGCTACCAAGAAATGAAGGCTCGAACCAAATCCAGCGAAATCCCAATTTATAATATTTAATCATCCCCTACAATAAATCTTAATAATCACATGTTACAACCACAGCTGAACATAAGTACCTGGTCATCACTTTTGACACCAAAACAAATTTCAATGAATATTTACCCTAAAATAAAAAGAAACATGTTGACCAGAGCAACACATTCCACCAGTTAACACATAAGCGAATATGTATAAATACATCTACAGCCTCTATGATTTCTACAGTGATCTGTCCTCCAATAAGTTGGTTATCCTATATTTTTAAACATAAAAACAAAATTGAAATTAATTAATGTTGCAGAAAAGGATAATTTCAAGAATTAGACATCCCAATAACCCACGTCACAACCTATCCAATAGTTTACTATACCAACTTACCAAAATTGAATCTATTGATGTCCGTATGAAAACATTAACGAATAAATTTGCTGAAAGGAATGAAAACAAGCTACTAATTGAAAATTATTCCATAATGAAAGATCCAAACGTCTACCCAAGATATCAGCACTCATAATAAATAGTATTTGCTGTTAAAACATTTAATTTTGCAGTACAATAGGCAGAAGGACCTCAGCCGATAGCCTATTGGACTAAATTGTTTCCGATATTAATAAGAATAATAAATTTAACCATCAAATATGGATAACATATGTTCTTATAAGAAAAAATTATTACCTTATACAGTTTGGAGGTAGGAATATTGTACTTTTTGGCATTTTCGAACATTATAGTCAAATCTCCAGCTACTTCGCTTAATGTACCATAACCTTTCTTGACTAGTTTCTTTCTAATTTGCTTCAAAGACATTGGATTTTTGATTTCACGATAATAGTCCGGATAGAATCTTCGAGAAGGTAGCTTCCAAAATGGATCTGACATTATCCTGCCGTTTGTAGCAGTTGCTGTCCTTACAATTTCAAATAGTTTCCAATGGGGATTTTTAAGATCTATCGATTCTTCGGGCTAAACATATGAAGGTACAACATTCAATAAGAATACTTACAAAATTGTGTTTTTATTAAAACAAAAATCCTCCTTTACTATTAAATGTGTTATAGATCTAGAGGCGGATACTTTTTTCTACTGAACTGATTTTTTTGTTGGAAAATGTTCAGGGGTAAATCTCAGCTGGCGAGTGTCTGCCATCATCTTGGAAAACAAGTTTTATAAAATATCTCATGAATTGCGCATCGTAAGACAAAAATAATAGAGATCATTTTCGTAGATGACAACATTTTCTATAACTTTTATACAAAATTGTTTTCTGTATAATGCATAGGTTTTTATTTATAACACTCCTAAGCATAACTATATATTTAGCAATAACCATATTGGAAAAAGTTTGGTATGGCACAAACAAAAAACCTATGCGTTATAAACAAATAAAAGTTATCGAGTGCATACTCTTTGCCTCTATTATCTTTCGTACATATTTAATGTCAATACTGTCATTATTCATTGTTGTATTAGAGATGAAATAAAAATGAACGTTTTATAATTACGTTACGTTTTTTATTTTTAACTAATTTTCAATACTAGGAGTTAAGGCAGCAGAACCTTCATTAGTTTTAAGAAGAGAATATCTTACAGAAAAACTCATATAGAGAATGATGTCACAAAATACGATAGAACAGGTTTATAAATTAAACCAAAACATGAATAAACAATAATGGCAAAAGAAAAGGCAATCTCCTTACTGCTGCAAGTTTCCATTGCCTTCAGGAATTTCAGCTGACATATATCAACACTTGTTACAGTAAATATGAACTGCGTGAACTGCAAATTCCAGTATACTACCTATGTGACAAATCAACAAACTCCGAACTTTTATCTTCAATAACAAAACGATGGCCCAATTTCGAATTTATTTACACAGATGAATCCAAAATTGAAGAAAACACCGGATGTGCTTTTTATCACGTAAATAAAAATGTCTCCAGATTATTTAAACAAAACATTAGTCTATACATCTGAACCCATAGCAATTTTTAGAGGCAATCAAATATACAGGGTGTCCCGTATAAGAACCGGCAGAGCAGAGACGTATAGGGGAGCCCAAAATATGACGATTGGAGCTTCCACATCATCAATTATTGTCAATATATTAGAAGAAATCTAACCATGTTTTGACAGTAATATGAACACTACATTTGTATGTATTAAAGGCCATAATGTGTTGCAATATAATGAAAAGGTCAACAAAATGGCAAAACAAGGCACAGAAGAAGGCGAAGAAAAGAATATAAAGATCCCAATCCCAATTTCAGAAAATACAAGCACAAGAAAGCCATTGTTTAAAGATAACTCAAACAGACATTTTATAAAAGCAATTAACAGAATCTGGTCTAGACATGGCTTATACTCGGAGTATAAACACAAGATAGGATTAGAGAACTCTCTGAACTGCGAATGTGGAGAAATAGGTTTGAAAGTCGAAACCAAGAGTTCATGAAGGAACTTGTAACAGTTGGAGTCAAGTTAGCCACCAATTTAGATACTTTAATGTATACAAAAAATATTAATATTTATTATATTGTATATAAACATTTGAAAAAAATCAAGAGATGAGATGAGAAAAAAATAATATACATACTATAAGTAAAAAAAGAATGGGTAAATAAAAAAAAGAAAATATATTCATAATAAAAGAAACAAATGAACTAACAATTTACATAAAGAAATGTCGGGAGAAAGAACTAATGTAAATGGCTAACTAAAACTGTAGGTGCAAATCAATAATAAGAAAATGTATAATTATAACAACTTAGCAGAGAACTTGGAATAATGGTTTAAGAAAAAAAAAGAAATAAATAAATAAAACAATATATAAAAGAAAACAAAATCTAGGTTTGAGCAGGCTTATTGGTGGCAAACCAGGGCCTATAAAAAGAAAACAACAACAAACTAATTTTATGACAAGTTTTCACAATTGTGGTTTTAAGTGATCCCAATACTTTTTCCCAATATTATAGAAATTATTATCTACGAAAACGATCTCTACTATTTTTGTTGTATGATGTACACTTCATGAGATATTTTTTGAGAAAACGCGTTTTCCAAGATGGTGGCAGATACTCGACATTCGGAGGACATGCCTGAACATTTTTCAACCAAAAATTCAGATCAGTAGAAAATTGCATTATGAACCTACTTTCTTTTGCTCTGGCTCTTAAACTATTATGTGAGTAGGTACATTTCAATTTCAATATGTAGTTTCATAGTAGTCAATATAAATATTCAATTAAAAAAAAACATCAATTTTACAATTAACATCAATTTTTATAGTGATCACTATAAAATCAACGCATTGTAGTTTCAACGTATATAAATAAGTAGCTAATCACAATTACAACAATTGTTTAGAAAATATTTCATATGTCTAGAAAGTCTACATTTAAATTGTTTAAGATAAGGGCAAATTTTTACATCAGCTGGTAATTGATTTAGATTATAATCATTTAAGTCCATAAAAAATAACAACTTCATATTCACAGTATATCTTGTTTCTACAATATGAAAATGACTCTGATTTCTTGTCATATGATTCTAAATTTCCCTATTGTAAGTCATGAAAGAGTAATAATATACAACAGAGAGGGCAATTCATTCATACACATTTATTTATGCACCCAACAATCCTCGACACCAATCGTAAAATAATGAATGAATTACCAAAAATGGGATAGTGTTATGGATACATGGCTAAGGTAATTTCGGCTGTTTGTCTGACAAATTTTGCACCGAGGAATCATGATAATCCAAAAACAAAAGAACTAAACCTTTACTCAATACTCATAATAAACAAAACACATTTGACTTTTACTACAAATACTACAGCGAATAGAAATTATCTTGGGGCACACGATATTTGCATCTCTCTTTATGTGGTATTTAAACAAGGACAAAACTACTTAATAGGTTACCTGGGACGAATGTATATAAGAATATGCTGTTATTAAATAAAATTCAAAATATTTTTAATCATTTTTAAAAGCAAAATCATAATCATCTATAATAAATCCCAAATATTTAAACTCTTTGACAGCCTCAACTTTATCACCCTCAATTTCAATTCTTAAACATTTTTAATTAATATTGGAGACTTTATTTGTATTACTGATGATTATTGATTCTCAGGTAATTTCCAATATTTTTTAAACTCCTATTTGTATGTTCAATAACTAAGTCCAAAGTTTGATCATAACACCCTATTAACGTGTGATCAGGAAATAAATTCAAAAAATCATATCAATCTGTAAGGTTTATATTGTTTAAGTAACAATAAATAACAACGATCCAAGAACACTCCTGAGGAACTCCCATATTATTTACCAGATGTGCAATCACCCATCTTTGTTAATTGAGATCTGTTTTTTAAGAAATTATTAAAGCATCAATTTATTATCATGATTTTGGTTTTATTTATGTTGACATCCATATTCATTTTTTCTATCTCCGTTAATTAATTTTTAAATTTTATCTTTGGAATTTGATATTAAAACCACATCATCAGCATATAGTAACCTACTCATTTTTACAGGTTCCATGTTTCTGTATCCAATTATTGTACTCAGATGTTCACTTTGTCTTTTTATGTTTTTAACTATCTTGTCCATAATAAGTATAAACAGTAACGGGCTTAAACTGTCCCCTTGTTTAATTCCTCTGTCAATGTTTTTACATCCGATAATTATCAGTTCTCTATAGCCGAGCATTGCCGAATAGATTTAGAAAGAATGGTACAGAATAGGTTCACGGAATAGAAAGAAATTTCCTCTCTATACTCATAGAAAGAAATTTCTTTCTACGAGACGATACAGAATAAGCGCCCAGATTGTCTCTATATATACTAACTTTTCAAAAGCATTTGATAGAGTCAATTGTGACCTTCTAATTGCAAAACTATTTAGTTAGGCATTGACAGTACCTTTTTGAACTGGACCGAATCTAATTTGAGGTAGGACTCAATGTGTCAGATATGCTGGTTCTGCGTCATCAGAAATCTGGGTAAAATCTGGGGTTCCCCAAGGATCCCGTATGGGTCCACTACTTTTTTTGTTATTTGTTAATGATATATCAGATGTAATACAACACAGCTGCCACTTTGTTTGGTGATGACTTCAAACTCTATAGGATCATTGACAATGTTTGTGATGCTGAACTGTTGCAAATAGATATGAGCAGTTTGTCCCATTGGTGCAATATAAGGTTTGTTCCAACCTTCAATCACAAACAGATTTGTTACAGTTTGTGAATCGTTTCCAAAGCGCATGTCTGTAAAATACTGGTTTCCTAATCAATTTATGTTTTAGGTTGGAACAGCTGATAAAGAGTTTGAAGTGTGTAAGTAAACAAAAAGAGCACTATTTCCGCTGAAAATATCATAAATAATAATTCATTCAATGTAAAAAATAGCACCATACCTACCTAAATAATTTTGGGTTTTAATTATCTGCTTGTTTAGTAGCAATTCTAAATTTTTGTCATCACTACTTTCAATGGACGATATTATTTCACTAATTTCACTAAAATTTTCATCGTGCATACTTAATGATTTATTAAAAAATATTTCAAAACACTCCAGTAGAAACAGATTTTCAGTTGGGGATTTATAAGCTATTTATTATTTAGCACTTTGGCAGAAACAGTAATGCGCATGCCGCAAATAAATTGCTAGAGAATAATCCACAAACTGTTCTGATAGTTTACAAACAGGTTTGAAAATCAGTTGGAATAGAAAACTAATAGTTTACTAACTGTAAGAAACGCAGGTTGGAACAAACGTAATTATGCTTCATCTTAATATAAACAAATGTTATCAAATCCCATTTTCGAGAATTATGAATCCAATTCAATACTCTTACCGAGTGAAAAATGTTAATTTGTCAGTAGCTGATAACATTGTTTCGAAATCATTTAAATTATTGGGCTTCATTGCAAGATATTCAGATACATTTTGCCTTTGCACTCTTCATTAACTACTTTTTATGTCAAGAGATGACAACTTTTTATTCAAATGATTGTATCACTTCCAATAGTTGCGTCAATCAAGATCGAAATTATCGTCTGATTTTAAAGTGTTAATTATTAAGTTTCAAAAACCTAATAAATACATTAAGTAGAATAATAGTGCCCAGAAATAAGACTGTGCATCTGGAAGTATTGTTTAAACCGGAGGTGCAGTATTTCTTCCAAAAACGGTGACCTTCAAACGACCCCTACGGTTATTAAGAGAATAAGAAAATCGAGAAATAAATTAAAATAAGTGTAACATGGTTTCATGTAGTAAGTGCAATGCTGAGGAGACCGAGACGTATGCCCACGCAAAATGTGATGAATGTAATGTTTTGCTGTGTGTTAACTGCTCCAACTTATCGGCCTCAGAACATAAAGGAATAACTTTGAAAAAAAATCACCCTGTGTAAGATACAGCTGTTGTGAGTGCCTAAAATCGATGAAGGATGAAAATAGAGGTAAAATTAGGAGATCCATAGGAGATATAGAAACATCACTTTTTAAAGCAATGCAAAAGGGATTTGATGACATAAGGGCAGACTTTTCAAAAACTGATAAGGTCTTAAAATACATAGACGCAATGAATAGGACAATTAACTCAATAAAATCTGAAAATGGAATAATAAAAGCAACAGTAGAAGACCTAACCTCAAAAATTTTAATGATTGACGAGTATATACAAAAACAAAAACCAGAGCAACAATTACTGCCCAACGATTCACAGACAAATTTATCATCTACCAAAAAAGACATGCAGAACAGTATGAATGGTGCTACCAAAGATGACGAAAATAAGATTACATTGAGTCAAGTACAAAGAGCCGTAAACTCAGCACTTGTGACAGAGGATAATACTCGGGATGATACATCAGACTCTGAGACATCAAGTGAAAATAAAACTGTATCAAAACAATCTGAATTTACTGGAGTGCAGCAAAATAATGAAGCAGTATCATCCCATGTAAACAACCAGCTCATTGGGATACCAAATAAAAAGTGGTATTATATAGGACAGGTTTCAAGTAACTCAACAAATCAAATGGTTATACAATATATTAGAGAAAAAGCCAACATATCCGAAAAGGAACCTGTAATTGTGACTCAGCTGCAAACTAAAGGGAACACTAAGTCTTTTAAAGTTGGAGTACAGTCCAAGCATAGTAAGGAATTAGAAAGTAAGGACTTCTGGCCACCATTTGTAAGCTGTAGAAATTTCGTTTTTCGCAGACAAGGTTTACAAAACTCAAACAATAATTTTAATAACAACAATTTTGGACATCGTAGAAGTTTTTTTCTGAGAAATCGTGGGAACCATTGGAGACAATAAGTCAATGTCATATTGTATATCTCAATGCTCAAAGCTTTACAGCCCATAAAGATGAAATAATTGCTGAAATAATTAGTGAACAACCATGTGTCCTAGCTCTATCGGAAACAAGAAGTACAATTGATATGGAGGAAATTGAACTTAATGTGCCTGGATATTCTTTGGTCCGTTGTGATGCTCCAAGTCGATATACTGGAGGAATCTTAATTTTTGTAAGAAGTGATGTAATTTATGAAAATGAAGTTACTTATTCTGAAAATGGTAATTGTTGGTGCACTTTTATACATGTAAAAATCAATAATATTTGTTGGACTGTTGGATGTCTGTATAGATCACCTAGTGGTAGTTTACCATGTTTTTTAAATAAACTGGAGCACATTATTGAGGATAGTATGAAAATGAATAGAAAATGGATATTGGTAGGAGACTTCAATATCAATTATTTAAATATAGATGATTTTTATTGTAAGAAATTAATAACGATGTTGCAATCTCTAGGAGTAGAGCAGGTTGTTGGGGAAAGTACTAGACGTTGTGATTATTCTAGTACTCTTATTGATTATGTCTTGACAAATAATGATATGCTAGAAATTAAATTATTTAAAACACCAAAGATTACTGACCATTTAATTATAGGAATTAGATTAGAGAATGTTAATAGTATAAGTAATGGAACAAAAACAATTCTAACTAGATGTTTAAATGATCAGGCATATTGCCAATTAAATGTCGAACTTATAAACTGTGATTGGAATTTTGATTCTGTTGATATTAATGTGATATATAATGATCTGTATGAAAAAATTAATTCTGTGATAAATAATCATCACCCAATAAGGGAAAAAAAATGTAAGAATGAGAATGTTCCTTGGTATGACAATGAAGTTAGTATAAGAGCTCTTGAGCGAGATAGGGCATATAAATATTTCATAAACTATAGTAATGGTAGTAATAGTAACATTCTATGGAGTGATTATAAAATAAAAAGAAATTTAGTTGTTGATTTGCTAAAACAAAAAAAGATAAAATACTTTGAGACTATGATAGACAACAACAAAAACGATCCGAAAGAAATGTGGAAATGTTTGAAGACCATAATAAAAAATAAGGATCAATCCATAAATTATAATAACATTAACTTTGGAATGAATGAAAGTACTGTTTTTGCAGAGAATGAAAGGGAAGCTGCATGTATGTTTAATTCATGTTTTATAAGGAGTATTGAGGAGATTATAGCAAGCTTTGATAATGTACAGGAATGGTCTGATAGTGATCTACCTGTACTTAAATGCAACCTGGATGAATTTCAGCCTTTGACTATCGGTGAATTAAAAGAAATAATGTTATCATTAAAGACGTGTAACAATATAAATATTCCTCTCAATTCACAATTCCTAAAGAAAACTTTTGAGACAACGGGTTATGCAGTACTTAATTTTATAAATAGTTCATTAAAAAGTGGAACTTTTCCTAAAGACTTAAAAGCTAGTTCCATTACACCTGTCCCAAAAACTCAAGTTAAATCAGAGGTATCTTCATTTCGACCCATTAATACACTGCCTTGCATTGAAAAAGTGCTTGAAAAAGCCGTTTATAATCAGATAGTCTCATACTTTAATGAGCATAATCTTTTTCTAGGAAATCAGTCTGGGTTTCGAAAGTGCCACTCATGTGAAACGGCAATACAGCTTACTATCTCAAAATGGAAACAAACAGTTGATAATAACAAATATGTAGTAGCTGTGTTTTTAGACTTGAGAAGAGCATTCGAAACCATAGACCGAAACTTATTAATTAGAAAACTGGAATACTATGGTTTTAGGAGGAAGGTTATAAGTTGGTTTAAAGAATATCTAAATGGTAGATCTCAGTACGTTCAATTAGGTCAGAGTAAATCTACGGAGCAGGGTAATTGTTTTGGTGTACCGCAGGGGAGCGTACTTGGCGCTTTATTGTTCATAATTTTCATAAATGACATTAATTATGTTGAAGAGCTGGAATTTATCAATTTATTTGCAGATGACACATTGATTGCATACAGTGGTTATGATATTTTTAAGGTAATTGGAAGGATGCAGCGGTTGTTAAAAAGAATTCAGATGTTTTTGAATACCAACAGGTTAAAACTTAATACAAGTAAAACAAAATCAATGATAATTTCTAGTAGTCATAAAATAAATAATCTTGACATTAAGAATATGAAATTACAAGTTAATGATGAAGATATTGAATGGGTGAATCAGATAAAATATCTTGGGTTTGTACTAGATAATACACTTACATTGAAACCTCATTTTGAGTATATTCGCAAAAAGATATCCAAAAAACTTTTTTTCTTTAATAGAATTAGCAAGAATCTATCACTATTCTCAAGAATGACAATATTCAGAAGTATAATCCAGCCCGATTTTGACTATTGCTCTAGTGTTCTATATTTGGGTGACATGGGTTCAATTCAATCGTTACAAATCTTGCACAATAGAGGTATGAGAATAATTCTAAGTTGCAACTGTTATACACCAATTGAGATCATGCAGTCTACATTGGGTTGGTTCTCAGTGAGAGAAAGACTTTACTACCTTACTATGGTTTTTATTTTTAAGTTAAAAAAGGGCATGTTACCTGCATATTTTGATGAATTTGTGTCATTAAGGGAGCAGATTCATTCATATAGTACAAGAAATGTTCAGGATTTTAATATTCTAAAAACAAACAAGTATAGTACTATGATATCTTTATTTCACAAATGTATGAATGAGTATAACCATCTTCCATCTAGTGTTAAATGTGCAGTGACAATGATGACTTTCAAGAGACTGTTAAAGGCCCATATTTTATCAGACTGAGATTTAATGTTAGATTTAATGTTAGTAGTAAGGTTGAATGTTGTATGATAAATTTTTGATCTTAATTAAGTATATATATTCATTGTAGTAGGATTTCTATTTCAAATAAAGCTTATTATAGTTTTTTATTTTATTTACAACTCAAATCTGAAGCATTAGATGTCGTCGTGGTAACCACAAGAGGTTGTATGTAAAAAAAAATCGATTTCTGGCTTTTTGAATCTGTGTAACCGAAATCTATAACGTCATGCATCGCAATAAGTTGTATGTCAATCAACCAACCAGGTACCGACAACGCATCTTGTTGCAATATGACGAAATTTCAACTAACGCAATTTGATTACAGTAATATGTCGTATATCAGACTTGTTGTGACATGAGGTATACGCAGTTTGCCACACTGGTTACAACAATAAGCCGTATATCATGAATGTGTTGATGTTTGCGCGCTATAAGTAGTTTTCTTTATTGGTGTTTTTCATACTTTTAAAGCAAAAAGGACTAACATAAGTATTCATGTCACTATTGTATTGTAAGTAAAATTGTTAGTTCATGTTAGTTTGAGGTAATATAGAAACATTTTATTTGTAAATATGATCATAACCTAACATTATTTGAAAATATGAATCGTTTACTGGGATATTTTTTGAAAACGTTAGAGGTTTATGTACAATAAATGTATATTAGTTGCTAGTACGTATATATTCATTGTAACTAACAATATCACATTCCTTGTCATATCAAGTTTTGACATACTACCATTTGCTTTTTATTTTCAATGACATTCGGCATATTGAATCATTGTTACAGGTTACAATATAATCTAGGAAAGTGATATCAAAATGTTTGGAAAGGGAAGGAGTGCTTATATTTTAGAACTGGCGACCCGTGAAACTGAAGCCCAAGTAGAAGATGATATTGGTGGGTACCTTTCTTAATTAATTTCAATTTTAAAATGTTTCAAAAAGCATTTACCATTCCTAATTTTGATTAAATAATTTTTTTAGCAGCATACCGATCAACCTTAAACGAAAAGTTTTCGATACCTGTATACTACCGATAGCGACCTATGGACTAGAAACAATGGCAATGACAGGGAGGACAGCAAATCAATTAAGAGTGATGCAAAGAGCGATGGAACGAGCGATACTCGGAATTACTCTCAGAGACAGAAAAAGGAATGAAGATATCCGACAAAGAACTAAAGTCATGGATATAATAAAGCGTACTGCGGAGCTGAAATGGCAATGGGTAGGGCATGTGGCCCGGCAGGATCAAGCTAAATGGACAACCAAACTAACGTACTGGCGACCAAGACAAGCAAGGCGAAGCACAGGAAGACCACAGAGAAGATGGCTTGATGATATCAAAAGACAGGCCGGAAACAGATGGTTTCAACAAGCACAGGACAGGACAGCATGGAGAAATATGAAAGAGGCTTACGTCCAGGAGTGGATAAGAAGTGGCTGAGAAAGAAGAAGAAGAATTTTTTTTGTGGTCTCTTCATAATTGTTGTTTAATTTTTGGAAATATTTAAATATTTTTGATAAATTGTTCAAAGTTACAAATGAGTAGGTAAAACAGAATAAACACAAATCGTACAGATAGCAAGGTATGCATGGCAAACCTATTTTGGTTGGGGAATCGCACACACTGCCTAATGTTTTGAGTTCCACCAAAAATTGTATCATTGTCTATATTTCTGTTTCCATAGGATACGGATCCACAAATCAATGGTAGAAAAGCTGAAGTCTCAAATTTACCTGATGATGTATCTGACTTCAGTTCGGGATCTGGTGAGCTGTATGAGCCGTCAGATCATGAACCTGATTCCAATTCTGAGGACAACAGAGTGAACACGGAACATTGTATTGAAACTGAAAATGAAGGTGTACCTTTAGCACGTAAAATAAAACGCAAAGGACAGGTCCATAGAAAGGAATGGAAGCGGCAGAAAAATTCGATACTACATTTAAAAGGTGGAAGCTACATTGGTTTTACAAAAGATGCAACTGGCAAATACAAGCAGAGTTCTACAAGAGAAAATAGAGTTCTCAAAGGACGTTGTAATGGCCACCCAAGAAAATTATTGAAAAAAGGTGGGCCCCGGCAAAAATTTCTATGTTCTACAATTACTGATGAAGAAGAACGTCAGTTAATATTCTCCAATTTTTCGTCACTCCCATCATGGGATGCTAAACATGTGTTTGTCAAAGAAAATGTGATTCCATCGTATCCCATACATCGCAAAAAAACAAACGATGAATGCTCGAGAAAGCAGACTTCATTGCGTTTTTCTTTAACAGTTAAGATGGGAGAGAATCAGAAATAAAAGAAACAGGTTTGTAAAACTATGTTTCCAAACACCTTATGTTTAGGTGAGAAATCTTTACGTACTTGGGTTTTAGAAACTAAAGTCTCTGAAGATAATACGCCTAAACGTAAAGAAAAACATGGGAACGCTCGATCCTCGATCACAGAAAGTCGAGTCTCATTATTGCCGAGCATCCACTGGCAAATTTTATTTAGAACCCACATGGTCCAGCTTAAGGGAAATGCATCGATATTATGTACAACTATGTAAGGACAAGAACGAAAAATTATCACCATCGTGGACCATATTTTTGAAAACCTTAAGAAAAATGAATTTAGATATATACACACCAAAAAAAGTTCAATGCGATAAATGTACATCATATAAACACGGTAACTCCGACGAAGAAGCATTTCAGCAGCATACTAGAAAGAAACAGGCAGCTCGAACCGAAAAAGAAAATGACAAAAAATCGACAATGGAGTCAAGAAATTCTGTGCTATACCGTTGATGTCCAAGCAGTGCTTCTGTCACCAAGATTAAATGTTTCTGCTACTTACTACAAAACAAAGCATAAAGTACACAACTTGACCTTTTTTGATTTGAGCACCAAAGACGTTACGTGCTACTTATGGCACGAAGCTGCTGGGGGCCTTGAAAGCGATATTTTTGCGTCTATATGGACAATGTTTATGACGAAAGAAATTGAAAAGAAGAATCCAAAAAAAATTATAGCCTGGAGCGACGGTTGTGGTTACCAGAACAGAAATGCTCAATTATCCAATGCTCTTCTCGAGTTAAGTATTAAGTACGATGTATTAATCGAGCAAAAATATTTAGAAGTGGGTCACACCCAGATGGAAGTGGATTCCATTCATGCGACAATCGAAAAAAAATTAAGAGAAGAGAAATATTCGTACCAGGAGATTACATGACAATAATCCAAAGTGCCCGACTAAATCCAAGGCCGTACCTACTCAACCTTTTACTGCGATTATTTGGACTTCAAAACATTCGGCACAGATTATTACAAAAGTATATGACCTGACAATAAGGTTGGAGATCCACATGTAAATAACGTGGTAACATTCCAGTACCACTAATAAACTTTAAACTTGACTTCACTCATATCTGGGCTCCACTTCATAGGCATCCAAGTCATCCAGTTGAAATTACACAATCCAAATTTATAACAAGGACCGTGTCCTATCGAGGCGAGCAAACATAAACATTTGCAGGAATTAAAACAGTTTATTCTAAGAGATTACCACTTTTTCTATGATTCACTTATTTCGAAATAGAGTTAGTTAAATTCCGTTGTTTTATTTTGTTTCTTTATCATTAATGCTAGTAAAGTGTTCTTCCTATTTTCTTATTGGTTTAGTATCCCTAACTAAGTTTTGAGAAAGAGAAATAAGTGACAAACAACTTATTCAGTTGGTATGTAGGAGTACAAATTTTATGTTAAGGGTTTAAGGCCACTCATTGTGATTCCAAGTCGTACTTTGATGTTATTTCCTTTAAGTGTGAGAAGGTGTATGTCAACAAGAATTGTTCATGTTGAAAAGCAATTTGTAGTATATCAAATTTGCTCACGTCAGTAAAGCTAGCACCCTCACTTTTTCAAATTTAAAAAAAACTTATGTGTAATTTAGAACTAATTTGTACCCAAAAAATTAGAATTTGTACACACTTAATTTTTCTGAAAAATCACTATTTAAAGTGGGGGTGCTAGCTTGAGTTCAAGCTAACACCCCCACATTGACAAAATCAAATTTTATTGGCATAAATCTAAACTTTGAATTAAGGACTAATTTGTACCCAAAACATAATAATAATAATAATTTGTACCCAATCAGTTTTTCTGAAAAACCGTTATTTAAAGTGGGGGTGCTAGTTTAAGCTCAAGCTAGCACCCCCCCTTTTACAAAATCAAATTTTAACAGCATACCTTTAATCTTTGAATTTAGGACTAATATGTATATGGTTTTAAATATATAATTTTCATTTTCTATAACCTTCAATGTCCAGTTATCGACAGTAGTGTCAATTACTGGACAAGAACATGTCAATAATTGGGTTGAACACTTTTCAGGTATGGCCCCAAAGAAGAATTATAAACCGGAGCAAATGGCTGCAGCTCTTGGAGCTCTCGAGAGGGGAATAAATGGTTCTGCTGCAGCTAAAGAGTTTAATGTGCCAAGAGTAACACTTCTTTATAAATGGAAAGGAAAGAGTCCAAGAGAATGTTCAATGGGACCATCAACTACTTTGACCGCATTGGAGGAAAATATTATAGTACAGTGGATAATCGCGATTTCGAAACTTCATTATCCAATAACAAAAGACCAGCTGTTAGACAGTGTGGAGTATATCATAAAAGAAACAAACAGGAAAAATTCATTTATCAACGGGCGACCGGGTGAAAAATGGTACAAATTATTCTTGAAATGACATCCCGAACTTAGTGAAAGGATATCACAAAATTTAACAACATCCAGAGAGAGTGTCACAGAAATTCAAATTCGAAATTGGTTTACCGAAATTAAGGAATACTTGTAATCAAAGAATCTCTATCAATTAACTTCCCAGCCAGAAAAAGTTTTCAATGCTGATGAAGCTGCATTTTTTTTGCAACCCAAGGGAGAAAGGGTCATTGTTAAAAAAGGGGAAAAATGTATACTTTGCTGGAAACAAAGACGAAAAAGAGAATTTAACAGTTTTAGTTACTGCAAATGCTGCTGGTACTATTGCACCACCCATGGTGGTATTCTCCTATGCAAGAATTCCCAGTCACATTGCTAACAGTATTCCTTCCACTTGGGCTATTGGCAGATCAGAAAATGGCTGGATGTGTGGTGTGACTTTTTTTGAATACATTACGAACATTTTCCTACCATGGCTGAAAAATGAAAATATTGAACGTCCAATCCTATTTTTTGTTGATGGACATGTCTCCCACATGACACACCATTTATCGAAATTCTGTTCAGCTAATGGAATAGAATTATTTGTTCTATTCCCAAACTCTACACATCTGTTGCAGTCGATGGATGTTGCTGTTTTCAGACCCCTAAAAAATGCCTGGAAGAAGGAAGTTAGAAATTGGCGAATGGAAAATTCTGGAAATAAATTTCAGAAACAGAATTTTGGTAATGTTTTCAAAAAATGTCTTACTACCATATCACATGAAACTTTAAAAAATGGATTTCGCAGATGTGGCCTATGTCCCTTCAATGTCGATAACGTAAATTTTGAAAAAGTGTCATCAAGAAATCTAGAAAATAAACAAAATCCCGAAAATATAAGGCCCATTGGTCTACTGACAGAATTGGAAAACAGAATTGGTAAGAATAAAGTGATGATATTTAAAAGAAATCTCAATAAAGATAAATGGGAAGGAACAGTTGAAGACACGTCTCTTTTCAAAATATGGAAAGATCTAACACAAGAAAATATCCAAGAAATAATAATTAGAGCAGAAGAACAGGATGAAAATGAAAGAGAAACCGGAAAAAATACAAATAATGGGGAAGAACATGAAACAATGGAAGTAAACCAAGATGGCGAATGTCTAACAAATGAAAATGGAGATTCAAACACCACTGAAGCAACATGTCAATCAATTTGTACAAATCGTTTGGAGCAAAGCTTCAAAACTCCCCTCAAAGATGTAATAAATGAACAATCACTCATCAAGAGCCCTTCTACAGTGGTGACTCAGTCGTCTATACCATTGGACGTTCCGTCCCCCTTTAAAAGAGCGTTATTTTGGCCTGAACCTGAAGTATCTACAAGGAAGAGGAGAAGCAAAGAAAAAATACCTTCTGTAATCACATCTGCTGCCTGGCAGGAATATCATACTAGAAAAGAAAATGAGAAGAAAAAAAGCAAGAGGAAAAAGAACAGAAAGCTAGGGTGAGAGCGGAGAAGAAAGCAGAAAGAGAAAAGGCGAAAATTGATTCAGAAAGTTCGGATGAAGAAGAATGGACTGATAGTGGAGATAGTTTGGATGATGTGACTATATCTGAAGAAAAAGAATATTGTGAGCTTGACGGAATGAACAATGTGTCCGCTGGAGACTATGTCTTAGTGAAATTCTTTGGAGGAAAAAGAAAAACAACTCAATATCGTTATGTTTGTGTTGTTCAAAATGTACTACATGAAGAAAATGAGATTGAAGTTATGTCAATGAAAGTATCCAATACTGAAAAAGATGTTTTTACAGTAGATGACAGTGATGTGTCACTGGTGGAAATGTCGGCGATAATAGGAAAATTGCCATTTCCTGAAATCCTTGTAATTGGAGACAGGGTGAAATATCAATTCCCAAAACCAGTTGACGTCTTTGAGAGCACGTAGGGATTCTTTTCATTTTATTATGACCTGATCTCAATTCCTGCTTACTTTTTTATTATATTCTTGCTTAAGAAAGTTAAGTCTCAATCTATTGTTTATTTTTCACACTACTTAAATGAAATTCATATATTCACATATGTACAAGTATTGAAATGAATAAATTTTTATACTGTCAAACACTGGGTGTCAATTACTGAGTAGCCTCGAAACATGTTCTGTCAATAACTGGTACAAAAAACGACCAATACTTTAATTTTTTCACAAATATAATTTTATGATTCCCAACCATTTTCATTAGTAGAAGTGGAGAAGGACAAGTTAAGACATCATCTGGAATAAACAGAAAAAAAAACGACTTTTTCTTATCCAGTCATAAAAAAAAAATCTGAATTTTTTGTTCTAAAGGTGTCAATTGTTGGGTGGTTTACTTTAATATGTACCCAAAAGCGTTTTTTCATTATTATATAATTTTGTTTATAAAAGATGATAGTAAATTATACAACGTGTTTTATTAATTTGCAAGTGAATCGTTAAAAGATTTGAAATTATCAAAGATAACTAAATATTATTAATTTTCGAATATAGGACTAATTTGTACCCCAAAAATTAAAATTTATACCCACACAGTTTTCCCTGTAAAAGGAGTTTTAATGTGGGAGTGCTGGCTTGAGCACGTCCACCTTTAAAAATCCATTTTCCACAGCATACCTTTAAACTTTGCATTTAGGACTAATTTGTAACCAAAAGCGTTTTTTCATTATCATATCATTTTCAGAAAAACTAGTGGGTACAAATTCTAATTTTTTGGGTACAAATTTTTTTAAATATGAAAAAGTGGGGGTGCTAGCTTAACTGACCTATTTTGCTCACTAATTAAAATACTTTCTTAATATGTAACATATCAGCCTTCTTCAGTAGTATATTCATTGTTTAAAGCCTGAGCACTATCAATTTTTTTAGTTAGGTGCACAAGTTATACTGTTTTTTGTTTCTCCTGAAAACTTTCAAAATATGACATACAACGTATTGCTCTTACCACGACAATGTTTAGTCACAGTCTTACAAAGAAATCAAATTTTTTTCATTATTTTCTAACCACTTAAACTTACTTACTTACTCTGTTAAATGAAAACAATTAATTTTGTATCATATTTATAAATGATATACTCACATCATGGTCATCCGCTTCAGATCCTTCTTTATTAGTAGATGATCGCACACTCCCACTTTTGATTTTCTTATGTTTAAACCTTAAGCCTCCACTAGCAGGTGATACACTTGCACCAGACCTCTGAATCCTATTGAGCTTTGCACTAATACCTACTTTATGTACACTCGATATACTATTTCTATTTACACTACCATTACCACTAAGTCTTTCCCGAACTGAAATGGGCGTATGCCATCTTGAATTTACACCACTACTCGTCCTGGTAGAATTCAATGAATTACTACTTTTAGTTACACTCGGCGATCGACTGTGTTTAACTGAATTTGGAGATTTACTATTCAAATTTAGGCTGGTACGACTTGAATTTAGTGAAGTTCTTGTGCCCAAATTTTTCACGGTTGGACTTGAATTATTCTTAATTGGGGTTGCTAATACTGGCATAGTACCTCGACGCTGGTCGATTTCAATCCTCTTAGCTTGTACAAACTGAAACAAATTACTTTTTAAGTTGGATAAAAAATATACTCATCAATAATTAGCCAATTAAAAATATTTACACAAGATATTTCACATATTTGCAAAAATGTAAAAAGTATATCAATTATTAGTTAAAACAACTTTTCATTACCTTTCGCAAAGTCTTGGCTTGTTTATAAATATGGGATCCAGGTTCATTGTACAAACAAGCATTCTTACACATCAATAGCAAATCTCGTTCCATCTCTATAAGAAACTTGTATTTCTTATTGTGTACTTTATTCGTAACCAATTTCAAATCGACAGGCTGCTCAATCACTTCGTAATAATCAGGATATCTCTTCTTGGAAGGCAGTAATTGGAATGCTGGATGTAGCAGTTTATTATTTTCATCTTTCGCATCTAAGACGGATGTTAGCAGTTCTTCGAATGGATCATCTTCCTCATCATTTGAATGATCTGAATCCTCATCATGATTAACATTATTTTTTGTTACCGTTTTAGTTAAGCTGCGTTTGGAATTGGTTTGAACCGCCGGTGACTGTTGGGGTTTTTTGTTATTAGTAGCAGACTTTTTAGATGAAAAGTCTTCATCTACTGTTAGTAATCTAATGAAAAAGAAGACGGTTTAACGTAAAAGTACAATACACAGTAATTATATGAAGCAGCTCAATTTTAATTGATATAATTATGATTTTAGCGAGAAGATTGCATGGAAAGCATGAAAAATAATTCACAACCATACATACATTAGATTAAAACGTTCTGTATTTTAATATATAGTGTTACTTTGTTACTTACTTGTTTTTAGATATTATAAACAAGTCAAGAATTTCAACAGCGTCTTTATACTCCTGAGTGTTTTTCTTAAAAAAAGACTTTGCATTGTTAACCATCAATTCTACATCACACTGTAAATCGTCTATATCTTCATATTCATCCATTTTTAGTTTTTGATGTATTTTTTGAAGATCTATAGGATTATTAACAACCTCATAGTACGAAGGTTCTTGCCTCCTTTTTGGTATTCTAATAAAAGATTCACTAAGCAAAGAGCCATCTTCCTTCTTGTAATTTCTGAGTATATCTACTAATTGATGACAAACTTCCATCTGGAAAAACTCAATTCAATCAATACAAAAAAAAATGATGTCTAAAGATCAAATTTGGTTTGTTGATTATATTATGATATAGCTTTTCCCCCCAACCTATCTAATATGCGAGAAAAGTATTGGTTTACCCCAAAGAAAATTGGAATTTTGAAAAATTTTTTGAGTTATTTTTACGTTTTCCATCAACAACAACCCCAAAAAAACGGTTTTTAGAAAAAAAATCCAGTGTGTATGTCGTCGTCGGCCACTTTTCATTAGCAAGATACAGCCTCCGGAGTGCAATAAGTCACCAATTTTATGATTGCATATTGTTAATGACATGTCACAGATAAACCCTACTGATTTTCAGCTCACCAGAGCCAGTACAACGGGTGTTATGGTACTTGAAGTAAGACTTTTTTGTAATTTTTTGAGAAATTTCAATTTGTTAGCACGATATGTCCTCTGGAGTTCAACAAGTCACCAATTTTATGATTGAATATTATTCAGGATATCACACAGATGAACCCTATTGATATTCAGCTCACCAGAGTCAGTAGTATAGGTGCTATAGTACTTTAAGTACGATATTTTTGGGGAAATTTCAGTTTGTAAGCACGATACAGCCTCCGGAGTATATAAAAGTGACCAATTTTATGATTGGATATTATTAAGAGTGTCTCAAAGATGAACCCTATTGATATTCAGCTCACTAACGCCAGTACAACGGGTGCTGTGGTACTTGGAGTACCAAATTTTTGTCATTTTTGGAGAATTTTCAGTTTGTTAGCACGATACAGCGTCCAGAGTGTATAAAATTGACCAATTTTATGATTGAATATTGTTCAAGGTGTCTCACAGATGTACCCTACTGATTTTCAGCTGACTAGAACGAGTATAGCGGGTCCTATAAATCCTGATATACTACATTGATGGTTATTTTTGGAGAAATTTCGGTTTGTTAGCACGATACATCCCCCGAAGTGTATACAAGTGACAATTTTATTATAGAATATTGTTCAGGGCCACAGATGCAGAAAAGTTAGTTTTAATCTTTAAAACCGTTTATTTCTCATTTCTCTATAGATGTATTATTTTTAAAGGCATATTAAAAGTTATTGATTTAAAAGAAACTATTTTTATGGTTTCTAAGACAAACGATCATTTCTTACTTACATTTTATTATTAAAAAAATATTTTAATAACCATTATGAGATTAATTCAAGTATTGAAAGAAACTAAGGAGCCCATATTTCAACTATACAATTTATGCTTAGATATGACTCAATGTTTCTAAAAAGATTGAGAAATGTATTTCAATATTTCCAACACTTAATATTTAACAATTTCCTTGAAGCACGCAACACTAGCTTAAAATATTTAATTCTTTTGAGTCTTCCCATTGGCCCACTTTGTTCAGCAGCTACATTGCTTGCCGTTCTCCATTCTTGGCAAATTTTTCATCTCAGTTCTTACCATAAATATACCCACATCTTTGAGATCACTATTCATCTTCGTGACGCCCTGAATAATGTCCAATCATAAAATTGGTCACTTGTATCTACTCCGGAGGCTGTATCGTGCTAACAAACTGAAATTTCTTCAAAAATGACAAAAACGTCGTACTTAAAGTACTATAGCACCTGTTGTACTGGCTCCGGTGAGCTGAAAAGCAATAGGGTTTATCCGTGAGACATCCTGAATAATATTCAATAATAAAATTGGTCACTTGTATATACTCCGGAGGCTGTATCGTGTTAACAAACTGAAAATTCTCCAAAAATTACAAAAATTTTGTACTACAAGTACCATAGCACCCATTGTACTGGCTTTAGTTTGCCAAATATCAATAGTGTTCATCTTCGTGATGCTCTGAATAATACCCAATCATAGAATTGGTCACTTGTATCTACTCCGGAGGCTGTATCGTGCTAACAAACTGAAATTTCTCCAAAAATGTCATACTTAAAGTACTATAGCACCTGTTGTATTGGCTCCGGTGAGCTGAATATCAATAGGGTTCATCCGTGAGACGTCCTGTATTATATTCAATAATAAAATTGGTCACTTGTATATACTGCGGAGGCTGTACGTACTAATAAGCTGAAATTTCTCAAAAAAGACAAAAATGTCGTACTTCAAGTACCATAGCACCCGTTGTACTGGCTTTAGTGTGCTGAATATCAATAGTATTCATCTTTGTGACGCACTGAATAATATTCAATCATAAAATTGGTCACTTGTATATACTCCGGAGGTTGTATCATGATAACAAACTGAAATTTCACCAAAAATGTACTAAAAGTACTATAACACTTGTTTTACTGGCTCGGGTGAGCTGAACATCAATAGGGTTCATCTGTGAGATGTCCTGAACAATATTCAATCATAAAATTGGTGATTTGTTGCACTCCGGAGCCTGTAACAAGACATGTAACAAAAAGTGGCCGACAACAACAACATAGACAAAGGATTTTTTCTAAAAACAGTTTTTTTGTGTTGTTCTTGATGAAAAACGTAAAAATTCCAACTTTTTTTTGGGGTAAACCCTCGCATATTAGATAGGTTGGGCGAAAAAGTAAAATAGCCTCTGGCTCCCGGTCTATACGTAAAAGAACTCTCAAAATCGGTCCATGTTAGCAATAAAAATACTACCATGGACAACTGGTTTACTTTGTCAGTTTAGCTGATCCATTGTTAGCAGATCCTTATAAATTAACAATTATAGGTTTGCTAAATAAGAACAAAAAGGATTCCTCCAGACCTGTTGGATCTAAGTAATCGTAACACAAACACTTCAATGCTTTGATGTCTTACATGCCAAAAACAAAAAGTAGTTTGTTACTGTCAACAATGCATGGAACACACTAACCAGCAAGTATTCAAAATTACAAGGATACTTAAGCCGGACACACATTTGAGCAAATATGTTCCAACGTGAATTGTAACAGAAAAACGAAAATATGGCTTTTATGTGTGTTTTAAGGGATGCTAAATATGGCTTCTATCAACACATATGTTCTGTATTCTTCCAATATGCTGAAGATAGGCCACAAATACACATGATAGATTTTATTAACAGCATTACAGAACCATGGATGTGACAGAATTAGTATCAAGATTTTGCGTGGTAATATTGGATATACCTGCACTTCCTACGGAGCCTGGACAAGGTGATCCTCAAGAAAGAGAAAGATGCGTTTTTACTGTCCGACGTATGATGACAGCAAAACATATAGTCAACCAATTTGTGGTGAATACCGGGACAATGTTTGCACAAACTGTTCTGTAAATTAGCATAACATTGTTTGTATGACATAAATACACTCCTTAGTTTTGTAGGTTTATTAGAATAAACGTCTATACTTATCACAGTTTTTCATAAAATGTACAATAGTCCGGTAACCACGTTTAGTAATAGCACTCCGATATTCTAGGGTTAAGAGTATGTACCCAAAATTTTAAAACTTTATAAATTATTTCCCCTAATGTCATTCGTATTGCTAATTTACGTCAACTACTGATAGTTTATAAAGAATTGGTGGCATTCGTTTGAAAATATAACACAAGAAGCTATAGCAACTGCTAATTATCAAAAAGCTAATAATTCACCTTTTTCATATGTATGAAAATGTGTTTCATCTAAAATGGAGACATTCAATCAAACAAGTGTCTTTTAAATATTGATTAAAAAAATGTAAGTTTAAAATTAAATAATTGTTTATCTCTGACCTTATTTCAAGTACAATAATAAAAAGATGCGATCATTTGAAAGTGTTTTACAAAGCACTCATATATAAATTTCCAAACATATACTAACAGGGTCAAACAATTTTCTTCTTTTGTGTGTTGTAGGGCCGCTGCTTGTAGACGCTTCGATACTATCCAAGGAGTCATCTTCGGTGTATCTAGGCAAAGAACCTGCCCTCCGTCTCTTACTCATGTTATACCTAAAAATTAAATAACCCAATGTTTGTCATTTTCATAAGATTGGTTCAATTTTTTTCACTGAGTTTTAACATTAAATAAGAGGCCGTATGAAAAGAAATACGTAATTATATTAGCTTTACAGTAAATAATGGAATATAATGCTAAAATAAAACAACAAACGGCATACCAATCGTTTTTTTGCTGTCCTATTCAAAGAGGTTACCTTTCCAACATTGATAAAAGTTCTACAAACTAATTACACGATAATCGTCTTCATAGATATTAGGTATTGACTAAAGTACCAAACAATATTTTTAACATGCTGAAGTTTTATAAAATACAAAAACACAAATTATATAAATAAGGCGCGACAAGCGACTCATCACTCAATTCGATATTTATACAATGGCGGCTAACGATGTTTAGATAGAGTGAAAGCATTTACTACGAATTATGTTAAACAGAGATAGAATTATACACAGGACTAATGTAAAACGCCATTTTGATGTTTAGCGCCATAGACAAAATATATACCAAACTGTCATTTACAGATAGTTCACAGTACCTCCAATGAACGTCGCTACTAGTGTTTTTATGAATTTCGATGTATCTATTATATCAATAAATAAACTGTGGGTGCAAATATTGTGTTAATTTCAAAGAATATTTCGTATAAATAATTGCACTCATATAATCTTTGATTGCACTTTACAAATAACCTACGAAGCTCCCAGAAAGAAACAAATCTTACGCATGCGTAGTCCAATTTTTGAAAATCCCCCATATTTACAAGAAGTTTCCTTTTATCGATAGCAAATAAAAACGTTTGTATCTATACCACTATCTTATAGCCACTATAATAATATTTATGTTATATCTTCTTCTTTTAAGCATACACAATGCAATATCTACTGAGGCGTGACGTCATATGCGCTTTTGTGCATTAATTCAAAATGGATAGAATAAAATGCAATAATTTTCGTTAAAAATTAGTTTATCGCTGAAATAATGTATTTTTCAGAAATAGCAGAAAAGTGCCTATATTGTAGAAAGGGATTTCAAAATCTGTATCATGCATATTGAACGATATGTTCTTTACTGCCTTTTGATTTCTTCTACATAGTAGCAGATTGGCGTCATTTCCGCCTGGAAAATTGTGGCGTACTTAGATAGGCTTACTGGGAAAGCTATCCCTTGCTCTAGCCCTACTACTCCTTCCGAAGTATTTGAACCGTTCTACTATGTAGCTTTCACCTGTATGGGTACATTTCCTTTCCAGTCTACCCTATAGTTACTTCCGATTTATTATTAAAGCTACATCTTGTTACTGTTGCCCCTTTACATTGTCCGCGTTCAGCTTCCGATATTTGGCTAGCTAGCTTATGTATTAATTTGTGCATTATAGATCTGGTCTCGCCTTGTACAAAAATGTGTAGAGGCGTTAGATTTACCAAAACTTCCATAGCAGCTACCAGCTGTTGGAGTAGTTCTTTTGCTCCCCTAGTAATCTAGCATTTATGTATTACTTAATAGCCTTATAGTATAGTCTCCCTTTACTGTGTCATTGCCCACCTCACCACCGACGCATAGGTTACCATTGGCCTAACCACACTTGTGTATCACCATAAAGACATTTTAGGAGTGAGTTCACAGTAAATTATGTACCCCTTGAAGCATATTTTTTCTAATTTGGAAATATAATAAACAAGTAGATTAAATGAAGAATAATTTATTAAAATCAGATAACAAACAACAAAAATAAAATATTTCTCATGAAAATATTGAATTTAGAGTTTCATTGTTAGCAGGGGCACTGGTGAACAAACTACCTGTAAACAAAACAAAAATATTTGAAACAATAATAGAAACAATTGATTTAAACATAATATAAATATTTATATAACATTTTTTGTCAACTATTAGAGATCCTGATATGCCCTTTGATTAATTTTAAATCCAAATTGAAATTTATTAAAAATAATAACATATAAACTTTGAGAGACATTAACTTACCTATAAATTGTCTTTTTGAATCTTCCTCATTAGATATTACTTTACAATCTTTAATATCGATTATTTGAAAATCTAAACATCTAAAGTTTTCATCATTTTGATAAAGTTCGCGCAGTGCAAAAGGCGAAAAATAGGGTCGGCCTGAAAATGGGTTTATAAAGTCAGCCCAATAGCCGACATTTCTCAATTTATCACAAATATTTTTAGCAGCCATCAAAAACTGAAAAATAATAAAAAAATCGTCAAATTAAATGAAAAAGAAATGGTATAATAATAAATATTTATGTTCTAAGGGTCATAATAACGATAATTATGGTACTAGCTATGAATACTATTAGCTGATTCTGATAACATGGCATGACTGTTTATGATCCGAATTACATACAAAATTTTATATTCCAACAATTTCTTTGTCAATAAAAATCTTCAAGAAATATGCTGGAAAGGGGAAGGTCGAATAAACAAAGGAGAATATACTTTGTTTTATAGAGAGAAAGACACGACGAGGAAAGAAAAGATCAGGTTGTAAGATATAAAAAGTTTGGGAATACAAAACTGCAAAAACCTGTAATAAATTGTTAATAAGTAGTGCCGATCCCCCCATAAAATACAGGGTCAGAAGAGCTCAGATTGAGCCCCTACAATTCCAACTCTGGAGTGTACTATATATATATATATATATATATATATATATATATATATATATATATATAATTTAGAAATATTTGTGAGGATGCAGCAATTGGCTTGGAAATTAGACTCCTATTTTAATTTAGTGAAAGCTTTCGTAATAGTTTTATTACTTCGTCAGTCACGCTAAAATACAATGTATAACTAAAAATGAAAAATCAAAAAATGGGTACTTACATTAAACGAGTAAAATATATAAATTAAAATTCAGAAAAAACAGTGTAAAAATATTGATATATGCTTGAGACTTTTCAAAAATTATTGTCAATATGAAGTTGACAAATGGATGATATAACAGAAATGTTCGTAAAAATTATTGTAAAAGGTTGAACTAGGTTATTGAAGAAAAATTATTATTAGATCTGTGATTCTTTTTATTTAATTTTGTCTCAATGTCCAGAATATTAGAGTAAATAATGTTTAAATTTTGGAAATCACTTTTCTTGTTCAATCTATTTGGTTCATTTTTTATATAAACCATTTCTAAAAAACATCTTTTGAACAAATTATTTTCTTTGGTTAAAATAGAAACGTTATTGAAATCTATGGAATGTCCTGTTACATCAACGTGCTGTGACAAAGCACAAGCATTCGGTCTTAAAAGAATATCGCTCTTATGTGAAGTAATTCGTGATTTTAAATTTCTTGAGGTCTCACCAACATATTTTTTATCACATTCTTGACAACTGATTTTATAAACAACTCCAGTCTGATCAAGTATAGGTGTTCTATCTTTTAATTTTGTGAATAATGAGTGAACAGTTTTGATAGGTTTATTAGCCAGAACTATGTTTTTTTCTTCTTTCAGTACATTACTAATTTTGGGAGTGAGTTCTTTTATGTATGGGAATGATCGAAATTTTTTTATGATATTTTCTTGAGAGTTTTCATTATTATTTATAATATTATTTGTTGAAAATATTAATTTATAAAGTAGTCGTTTTGGGTAGGAATTTTCGATAAGTAAATTAAATAATTTCTTGAAATTTTTCATTTTCAAAGTTCCATGACATATTTTGTCTATTCTATTCTTCATCCCAAGTACTAAATTAATTTTGGTTTGTCACAGCACGTTGATGTAACAGGACATTCCATAGATTTCAATAACGTTTCTATTTTAACCAAAGAAAATAATTTGTTCAAAAGATGTTTTTTAGAAATGGTTTATATAAAAAATGAACCAAATAGATTGAACAAGAAAAGTGATTTCCAAAATTTAAACATTATTTACTCTAATATTCTGGACATTGAGACAAAATTAAATAAAAAGAATCACAGATCTAATAATAATTTTTCTTCAATAACCTAGTTCAACCTTTTACAATAATTTTTACGAACATTTCTGTTATATCATCCATTTGTCAACTTCATATTGACAATAATTTTTGAAAAGTCTCAAGCATATATCAATATTTTTACACTGTTTTTTCTGAATTTTAATTTATATATTTTACTCGTTTAATGTAAGTACCCATTTTTTGATTTTTCATTTTTAGTTATACATTGTATTTTAGCGTGACTGACGACGTAATAAAACTATTACGAAAGCTTTCACTAAATTAAAATAGGAGTCTAATTTCCAAGCCAATTGCTGCATCCTCACAAATATTTCTAAATTGTGAAATAAACAGCTGCTAATACAAATTATTATATATATATATATATATATATCTAACATTAATTTGACAAACTACAATAATGTTCTATTTAATTTTAATCATAAAATTCTATTGTTTTCAATAAAAATTTTATATTTTTGTCTTTCATTATAGTATTCGGTACTCTAAGACAGTCTACTAAAATATGCCATTTTGCCAATATAATTTTATTAGGATAATCCATAAGAATGTCACTATGATAAGTTGGAATAATACAAACAAATATATTTACCAATACCTAATTGATTAATGACACTAAAGCTTAAAATTATTTGGCCACCCAAATAAAGATATAAAATGGATCTTCACAATTTTATCTTCTACCATTCGTCTGGTCACATAAGAATATGTAATCAAAATAAGAAGAACAATGCAGATGGCCAAATACTTTTGAGTGTTAGTATATATAAGACTTACAGTTTGGGCTAATTTCTCATTCTCCAATTCTTTATTTTTCCTCATATCTTTTATATTCGGCTTCATAGCAATAGTAATCACCGAAAGATCTCCATTATCATGTTGTGTTCTATAAGGAAATAAATCTTTGACGATTTGCCGAAGTAGAGTTGGACAAGCCTGAAATCTAACTACCATATCTTCATTAGTCTGAAATGAGGCACTAAATCAGTTTTTAATCAAACAGTGACAATGGAAGTAATTCTGAACCTCACGCCACTGCATATAGTGGTGGAAAGTGTAGCAGACAGAAAGAGATTCAGATTGAGTAGAGAGGGAATTTTGCAGAAAAAATTCCTCACTCTCTAGTTTGAGAACAGGAATCCTGGAACATGCTACATGATGAAATGTTGAAAATGTATATTTTCTTAAAGAAATCCAATACAAAATAGGAATGGGATCAAAACACCATTACTAAACAAAAGAAGGAACTGGGATTGGAGTGTATGGGCCTGAAACAAAATACTCTGAAAGCCTGGGAAAAACCCCAAGCATATTCCGAACAGAAATCTATGTTATTGGGAGATGCACCCAGTTCAATATCAATAAGTAATATAGAAGGCAGAGAATAATAATCGTGTCGGATAGCCAGGCAGCCATTAAAACGCTGAGCTCTTGTTAGTTTGGGAATGTTTAAGCATACTTAGATATGAGCCACGAATATTTCCAAGCAAATAATGCGAATTTTCGCGAAAGTTCGTTTGAATCTTCGCTGGAATATTGGCGGAAAAAATACCAGGAAATGAGATTCAGCCAATGCATGTACCTACATCTCAAGCCAACTAAATCCTATAATTAAATGGATTAAACTGTTGGAAAACGAGTTTTTTATTACAATCAGTAAAGTTGTGGAGGCATTTTATGGGTCGTTATCAAATGATTTGGTATCAACATTAACAGTCAGTGTTGCTGAAGAAAAAGAAATTATTTCTTTAACAAAAAAAGGTAAAAAATTGTGTCATTATAGAGATCATTTATTAGACCCACAATACCAAGGATAACGCTAAACTGTGGATGCTATTCAAGTTTGACACAAATAGTTGAGAAAATTGAGGAGCTTACTAAATATATAGCAAAGTGTGAACTATGGTTCAAACCTTTTATTTGGTTTTCAAGTACATGTCTACATGAGATATATTGTTCCCATAATGAGACTATTTTGGAATTTTCCAAATTATTTTATGATAGTAAATTTAATACTAAATGAGGACAAGGCTCAAAAATTTACAGTTAACCTAGATCCATTAGATAACAATGAAGGAAGTTCAATGAAATATTTGGGCATTCGAATCTATAAGTTATCTTGGGAACCTCATATAAATAATCTTTTAAACCGTTTATAAAATTATACATATTTATTAAGACATCTAGCTTACCAAGTAAATGAAAAAGGTTTTATTTAATAATAGTATGTCTTATGGTATACTTCTTTGGGGAGACACACGTCATTTGGGTAAAAATTTAATTGCACTAAAGAATCATAATTAAAGCAAATTTCAGGGACAGCTGTCAACCACTATTTAAAAAGTTGGGAATCTTAATATGTATAAATCAATATATTTTTGAATGTCTGATTTATGCAACGAATACTATTGGTAACAATAACATATACAACTCCTATAAAACAAGAAACATACGAGTGAGATTACAATTTTTTTAATTTACAAGAAACAACAATTCCTTCCTATTTCTACATGTCAAGATGTATAACCTACTCCCCCTTGAGTGGCCCCAATTAAACTTGAATGAATTTTACAAAAAGATCAAAGAAATTCTGAAAGAAAATGTATTTTATAGCACAATAATTTTTTTTTTGCATTTTGACTTGACACATATTGTATAAAAAAATATAAAAAACATTTTAAACTGTTTTTTAGTATGTTATATTTTGTAAGATTGTCATTTTAGTAAATTGTAAATATATATCTATACTTATATTGACTTTTGACTTGATGAAATAGCAAAGAAAGGGGCACAAATATCCTTCTGGGGGCCAGAACCTTTTTGCGAAATCAGCATTGATACAATATTGGAAGAAATGAAAAAAAAGATAAAAGGAAAATAATGGACTACTGTGACAACATAGTTGGACAAAGAAGATACTATGACCAGAAGAAATCTGAAGAATGCATTATCAAGAGCAAATCTGTACTAAGAGTTTTAATAGGGATTCTAACAGGACATTGTCTCCTGAATAGACATCTCAAACAACATCCATCCACATACTTACTGAATGCAAGGCACTGCAGAACCTCAGGTCTTGAAAGCTGGGAACACATTGGATATAACAGGAAGATTTACCCAAATTGAAGCTAACATTTATTAAAGAATCAGGAATAAAAGAACTACTAGTTTCAGACAGACAGTATTCGGAAACTGAGTAGAGGACGGGGCACAATAGATTTTTTAGTTCTCAGTGAAGCATACATACAAAGTACTATACTTACATTGTCGTCTATTTGTTCAAGTACTAATTCATGTGAAGATTTAACTGTAGTTTGTGTATCATACCAGGCAAGTCCAATATTGCCCCTTAGGAATAAAGGAAATTCGGTAGCGGCCAATAATTCATAGCTAGGATCTCGCCAAACTAAATTGCAAGAATCTAAAAACGTCACAGTTAGTAATCATAGTGATATTTTGAAGTTATCCTTACCGTCCATGGATTCTTTGGGGTTTACGTGTTTGTATGAACTATCAGTGGTACTTCCATTTCCAATTTTTCTTGAATAATTTCTAGATATATTAAAACGATCTTTGGATTTAATTATAGTCCGTTGTAATAATGAAAAATATTTACTTGACATCTTCGAATTTCATCATCAAATTGTTTTTGATTGATTTTAAATTTCACTTTCAAATGTCAAATTTGTACTGGGGCGTTCATGCGTCAATCCTCTATAGGTAATTATTTTCTCTAGATAAAAATTTGAATCAATTCGAAATGCCAATATATAATTTTTTATTCATAACAAACATATTATTAAGATCATGATACATGAGCATTTATAAGCTGTTTTCAATTTGAGATTTAAAAATGGGAAACCATAATGTGCTGGCTATTGTTCGTGTAAAGTGGCCACAATTATATAATACACAAAAAAAATAGAAGAATTTTGTGACATTTAAGGTTATTTGCGTGAAAAGTAGACATGGCGTCTATTTAGTATTTTTTATTAAATTTTCATTTTCATAATTTCATCTTTTTAAAAGACGAAAAGTGAAAATATACATCAACCATGGATCAAAAATACGAAGAAGGTAGGTCTATTCAAATTGTAAATAATATGAGTTTATAACTAATGGATTTTTATTTTTTAGATAATGCGTCTGCCAAAACATCTAAACAAAGTAATGTTTTACCACTCTGGGGCAATGAAAGAACGATGAATTTAAACCCATTGATTTTAACAAATATTCAAAGTTCGCACTACTTTAAAGGTATGTAGTTGTCCGTTAATCTAACGGGAAGTACTCTAATACAGTGTCCTAATTTTGTTTTTCTCTGAGCTATTTTACTTAATTCTTGGCTATTAGTATTATTATTGAAGAATCTAACGGTAAATCTAAGGTAAAACTATAACACCCACCCTTTGAATTTTACATTTGGGGTCATATTTCAATAAAACTCAACGAGTGGAGACAAATGATACATACCACTCCCAAAATGCGGAAAATTTTAATAAAAAAGCTACGAATTTTTGAAAATATTTATTTAGTAATAACGCGCTAAATTTTTCAGTGAAACAATTAATTACAAATATGACTTATACTATCTAAAATAATGTGAGAACAAAATAACGTACTTTTTTTGAGATTTTTTTTTTAAATTTTGTTAAGGCCGCTTGACATGAAGCAATACAATCTGCAATTTATTGCAAGGTCCAAATATTGCATGTGATGAATCTTGCGCGTTCTTTGACATTATGCAAGGCAAATAGAAAACTTGAAAAAAAATGGCATTCACAAAAATCAGGAATCAACAAGAAGGTTAGTTATACAATAAAAAGTGCTACAGTCAATTAAGTGCACAGAAAACGGACCCGTCGTCAGTATTTTGTGATCAAGTGAATTGACTGACATTTGATTGGTTGTTAAACCAAAAGTAACTAGATTTCTCCCTAGAATTGCAACTTGCATGCAATAGAAATGGCACCAAACCGATAAAGTTGCAATTCCGAGATCTATCAGCTGAGCTTCATCTGCACATTGCCCAATTGCCATTTTTTTGTCTTCCGGGAGTTTATTTTTGGGAGAATATTTTCTAGTTTGATGAATTGTACCACAGTCAAACAAATTTTTACCCGGCTAATTTTTCATCAATGGAATGGTGGTAAAAAAGTTATTGAAGGATGGGCCAAATCCTTTTCGCTCCAACTGATTAGTTAGTTTTAGAATGACACGTTCTCTTAAGGTATTTATTTTCACTTTGAGCTTCTTCTTTACCTTGGTATACATCAAATGCCAATAAATATCCACTCATGGGACAAGCCATAGCCCAGCTTCGAAGGCATATATTGTTTCAGAGAATTTCGCCCATTGAAAACCATAATACTTTCATATATTGCTACACTTCTGTGTGGAGTAAAATAAACAGGAAACCCCTCACTGAAATGTTCGATGACTGGGCGAATTTGATATAGTCTGTTATAGTTAGGTAGGTCCCAAGAATGCATTTGACTGTTATCATTGACATGCAAAATTTTAAAAATCTTTTTATTGGGAAAACATTGGAGATGCGTTTATTGTGAACATTTTGACTTCTGAATCGGTATTTTCTTATTTGTGGCAAATGATTAAAGTCCATTATTAGTAAAATGCCTATAAAAGCCTTGAATTATTCCACAAGCCCTTTGTGATTTTTTGTGGCATACAAATTAGATTGTTGATCAATACTATCCAAAAAATTTCTTGTGAAAAATATTTCAAAAAAATGTATAGGCTCCTCAGAAATTATTCATCTATTTACCTGAACCTTTGGTTCCATTTCATCAATGAAGGTAAAGTTAATATATTTTTGTAGAGCAAGGGGTATTTTTTTCCAGGTGGCAAAATCATCAGTAGGGGTTACTTGAATTTCTTGTTCTTCCTCACTGTCGCTATTTTGTGGAACTCGGAAAAATCGTGGTTCGCAAGGCTCATACGTTTTGTCTGTGATGAAGTCATCGCAATTGTCAAAATCATCTTCAGATGGCAATGAAACTAACTATCTGATTTTTTCCTTTTCTGTGAAGATTGGGGTGTTGGTGTCAAGAGTCCTGATTTTTCAGGGGTATTCTTAAACTTGCTTGCGATAACCAGGTATTGGTGTATGATGTTTGCTGTTAGATTGTTTATTTTTAAATATTTGCTTTGTGCTAGTATCGTGCAGCCTGCTGTGATATGTTTGATGGTTTCCATGTATTGCTTTAAAATAATTTATTTCTATTACATGATCTTGTATAAATCCCTCTGTTTCACCAAACAAGTATCCTTTTTGGAGCCATTCTGTAGACGCCTCGACGGAAGCATCTTACAAAATATTAGGATACTTACCAAGAAGCAGTTTACTGAGCCAATGGTTCTTTAAGTCAGACAATTAATTGCATGTGTCTCTTGGTTGGTGTAGTTGATTAATCGGTGAATTTTTGTCTAACAGTCTGACCACTCTATGTATTTCGAACGTTTATTCTTTTTCCTAAAAATATTTCTGTAGCCTCTCTTGCATAACAATTAAAGATCAAGTAGTTCTCTCCTATCTTGGTACATACAGCCGCTCAGTACATGCTCTTGGGTAATGAATTTGATACTTGGACATCTGAACTCTAATTCCACGATTCATTGTTTCAAGTTCGGTGTTCGACCATCCAAAGGGAATTCACAACTGAAATGAACAACAAAAGGGAAGAAATAAACACTTAATTGTGGGGTAGACAGTACAGATACGATCATATGATGAGAATAAATGGAAATTCGGAGTCATTGCTGGTAAAAGACGAAAATATACTATGAGATAAACGCAGATGCACTTTCTGACCAGAGGTGTTGCCATCTCTATTTATGTAAAATTTAAAAAAATTATAACTTTTTTATTAAATTTATCTCTACTTTGAGAGTGGTACTATTCGTATTCATATTATAGTCGAGCCATATCTAATTTAAATCTGTTTTTAGTTAATTTATATGAGTTGAAAACTTACCATGAAGTAGTAGATGAAATTTATTACAAAGTTAGCCACTTAGAGCCATGGGAAAAGGGTTCGAGGCGTACATCTGGTCAAACTGGCATGTGCGGTGGAGTCAGAGGAGTAGGTGCCGGTGGAATTGTTTCTACAGCTTATTGCCTTCTTTACAAACTATTTACTTTAAAATTGACAAGAAAACAACTGAATGGACTTATATCCCATTGCGATTCTCCCTATATAAGGGCACTTGGATTCATGTATATAAGATATACATTCCCTCCCGCCAATCTTCTTGAATGGTATGAAGATTATTTGGAGGATGAAGAGGTGCGTAACCAAAGGTAGAGTGGTCTATCACTTTTTTATATAAGGAGTGTTCTGAAAATTCGAGAGTGAGTAGTTGAGATCAAAGTAATGTTAGTTATGGGTCTTTAAAGTTTTTAAATAAAAATTTATATTTAAGTAGAATAAAGGAACTCTTGCCATCATGTGTCCGATAAAATTTTGGCTAAACTTTGGTAGGCCTTTGGTTGAGTTCTGGGTTTATATTTAGCACATTTATTTATAACAGAAAATTTTATTATATTGGACCACTTGATTATATTTGATGAATTTGTCTATGAACGAACTAAATGAACTGTTAATATAGAAAATAACGGAATTTTTACACAATACTCAACTAGGTAAAATAAGGGAGTAGCAAATTGACATTGTATGTACTATGGTGATATGGAGATATTTATATAGATTTCTAACATTATTTCAATCTCCACTATCATTTTAAAAATTTTGTATCAACTTTTTGGATGCACTGTACATTTTTCTTAATATATTTGTTTTATGTTAAATTTCGAGTTTGTAGGAACTTGATGTCAAAGCTGGTGGTGGTCAAAATATGACAATAGGGTTAATGTTACGACAGTGGCTCGTTAAATTGGAATGGTTTTCAACTTTATTTCCCAGAATTCCTGTACCTATCCAACAAAAAATACAAAAACATTTAGAGGTGAGACGCTGATGCCTTCAATACATATTGATTTTTTTCTAAAAACAATTTCTATTGTTTCAGAGTCGTTTTCCACCTCATGCTGTCCAAGCAGCATCGGAACGTGCTCGAGAAGATAGGCAATTGGAAAGAGATAGACGAGGCCATGAACGAGAACAACGTCCTGTTCGAGAAGATGTTAGACGAGATTTTTTGCGAGACGATGACCGTAGATTAGATAGAGATACTAGATTTGATAGAAGAGATGGAGATAGAAGAGATCGAGATGTAGAAAGAAGAGATAGGGTATATAGGGATAGAAGTCCTACAAGGAGTTCCAGAAGTCCACATCGATCCCACCGAAACAGAGATGGTAGTAAGGACAGGAGAAAACGTTATTAATTTTAAGTTGATATTATTTGAATTTATAAGTACCTCATGTCATTGTTTTGTGCACACTACTTACATTTAATACTTTTAAATTATCTGATCCAAAATTAATTTGTTGTAATTTTTTATGACAATAGATTATTAACAATACAATGTTGCAGATTTATTTATTGTACCCTTTTCTATTTAATCAATCTGAAGTAAAATTTGAGGATGTATACCGACTATTAAACTTGAATTTTAATTATTCAAATTAAATATAAACTCAATTATAGGCAATAATATCAGGGTCTATTTAGTCTGGGTTCCTGACCACTCAGGATTCAAAGAAAATGAGACTAATACACTCTCCAGAAAAGGAGCACGAACGCCTTTTATTGGGCCCGTGCCTTTCTGTGGTGTAGGAAAATGCTCTTATAAGAAAGAGTTTTGGAAGGAGAAAACCGAAAGAGAAGCATTTTGGCTGTGCCGTCCCAGGCTGGATCAATCCAAAAAGTTCCCGCTGAACTTGACACTGCCAGATCCAAAAAGTAGCTGGATCTCAGTAAAAATAAGCTACATCACACAGGTATAGAAACAGCCAGTTTCAATGTGGCAACACCAAGCACAAGGACCTACCATTCTATAAAAAAATAACACGCCTTGGGACTAGACAGAAAATATTCATATTCAACAGAATCATTGTAAACTGACAAAAGTCACTGTCGAGGGGAAACACGCCGATTTTAATTCTATAAAAAAATAACAAAGCGATGGCACTCATTGAGATTAGATGGATACTATTCATATTCAATAGAATCATCATTGTGAACTGTTAAAAGTCATTGTCGGACCGTATGAAGGGGTACAGGTCGATTTAAACATTAATTAATTCTATAAAAAAGTAACAAAGCGATGGCACGCATTGAGACTAGATGGATAATATTCATATTTAATAGAATCATCATTGTGAACTGTCATTGTCGGGGCGAAGAAGGGGGTACAGGTCGATTTAAATATTAATTAATTCTAAAAAAAATAAAGCGATGGCACACGCATTTAAACTGTATGGATAATGTTCATATTCAACTGAATCATCATGCCGTAGGATTTGAAGAAATAATTGATTCCATTAAAAAAATAACACTTCGATTTAAGAAAATAATTCATAAAAATATAACGATGCGCTGGCTACCCAATATGGCACATATTCTATTATATATGTCATTATGTTTTACTCCTTTATACACCATGTTGCGGTATGGTAATTAGCGCGTTATTTTGTGTGGCATGCTCATGAGGCCTATTCCACTAACCAGTGTGAAGTTAGTGGCCATTTTCTAGCTGAAATAGTCAATTCCAAGTGGGTTTTTAGCTTAATCAATGATGAACGGCTTGCACACACATCATATTCGAATAAACGACAGAGATAGCACAATTTTCTTAAAGATTATCAATATTTACGTTGCCTGAATAGCAATATTCCACCACATGGCAATAAAAAAACCAAATCCACCCTTCAAAAATGTTTAGCCAAGTTCAGCTCTCGAATTATATGCTGGAATGCCAGCTAAATGTTTCTGATGGATGATTATGCATTTTTCAATGCTAAGCGCAGTCAGAACCTCAGATTAATAAAAAAATAGACATGTTTGTTTTGATTTTTTCTTGCTTCAAACATCGATTCGAATTATTCTAAGCTCATTTCTACTGCTTTGCCATATTTACAAAGTCTCTTTAGTTGTTGGAAAAATGAAATTAGAAGTTTAATTGAAAATGTGTTAAAAAGTTATGCAAATAAAAAAAACTCATACTAATTTATGCATTTGAGTCGCTGCTTTTAAAATTAATTAATAATACTTGAATTATTTAATAAAGACATATTATATAAATTTTAAACAAGTATTTGTTGTATCCTTTATGGTTATAACTAAAAGTGGCAACATTGTTCAGAACTTCAGTACCTGTTCTATGTGTCAATGGTAATCTATTTAGTAGTTTTGTCCTTGTTTAATTACCATATAAAGAGAGATGCAAATATCGTCAGAGAGTGCTCGACGATCATTTCGAATCACCGTAGTATTCTAGTAAATAATGTCAAACGTGGTTTGTTTACACGAGCGCCATTGCGACTAGAGAGTAAACATTTAGTTCTTTCGTTTTAATGAGTTTCTCAAGACTTTTTGTGACAAAATAAACTTTTAAGTTAATTAATTTAATGATTTTGGATTATCATGGTTCGTCGGTGCCAAGTTTGTCAGAAAAACAGCCGAAATTACTAAAGCTATATATCTACAATACCATCCCCACTTTTTGTAATTCATTCATTATTTCATTAATGGAGTTTAGAATTGTTGGCCGCAAACATAAACGTGTTAATGAATGATACGATGCGTTGAACGGATTCTTACTGTTATGTATGTGATCGTGTGGAACACACCTTCGTCTGAAGTTGACATGACGTTGGACAGTTGTTGTTTGGCGGCTAGTATTGCCGGAAAAGTGATTATTTTATGTAAAGAGTTTTGATAGAAATAAAGACATACAAACATCAGCACACCTGTTATTGCTCCCTAATATGACACTTACCTCCCTCCTCCGTATCCCGAACATAATCAGTACTCTGTGCTATTAGTCCTATTTTACAGGTCTTCTTTGATATTGGTTTGGTTTGATTATTAGCACAAAATTCATTTTTAGTTTTTTCATTATTTTTTTAATTTTACCAAAGAAAATAGTGCGTTGACCATACCGGTTTGAGTACGAAGCAATACGTTATCTGCTAAAAAGGTTTTCTTGACAACTTCTTTATGTCAACGTAACTCCAATACGGATTCGTGTAAAAACTTATGACAAGCTAAAAGTGTCTAAAAAATTAAATCGACCTGTACCCCCCTCTACGACCCGACAATGACTTTTGTCAGTTCGCTATCATTATACACATTGGGTGCATTCCACTTAAAGCCCACAACGATCACAACGCCCACTTTACCCTTCCACTTTAGGCCGAGATCGTCGCAAGCGGTCGTTCGACGTCATAGATGACGTCAGTGTTTGTGACCGCGTTTCGCCCACTTCGCCCGTAAATATTAGTGGGTCTCAGTCATAATATATGGTCTCAGTGTGCTTTTATTAACACGTGGTGATTTGAAACATGACGACCAAACAAATTATGTTATATAATCCTGAAACTGATGTTGCAGCTACCCACATGTCAGCAGAGCTTGATGAACTATCAGAGTTGATATATTCAGAGTCTCTCATTCGTTTTGTTAAAAATGTCACTATACATTTATGGGAATTCATAATTAATTAAATTTTACCCAAGTCTATAGTCTATACGAAATATTTAGTCCACACTACACCAATTTTTTCTTTATTATTATTCACTGAAACAGCAGGTTTTCACCAACCACCATAGAGAAATATATTGTCTCTGTATATTATTATTTGTCTATGCCAACCACGCTCAAATGTGCATTCCACTTATAACTTTCGCCCACAACGACCGTGGCCTTTTTACGTAAGTGGAACGGGTATTTCAGCGGTCGCAGTCGTGGGCGTTGTGGGCTTTAAGTGGAACGCACCCATAGAGAAAGTAGTATTATTTGTCTATGATTATACATTTTTTTTGTCTCAATGCGTACCATCGCTTTGTTATTTTTTTATAGAACGGTTGGTACGTGTACGCGGTGTTGCCACATCGAAATCGTGGCTGTTTTCACACCAGTCATTTCACGGGTTTCCTGCCGCATCAGAAATAGGGATGCCACCTTTAAAAACAGTTTGACTCGAAATTGCTGACGACAAAAAACACCTATTCACAGGGCGAATACAAACTGCAAAGGTTATCTATTTCCTTCAAAATAACTTTGAACTAAAACAAGTATTACATACATTAGAATATAATATAAGAACAAATCTTTGTTTTCATAAGTATGACTATAGGTGCGTTCTTTTTGACTGAGATCTCAGATCACATCAGTTAAGGTGATCTGAGATAAAGTGATGTGAGTAAGCACCAAAAAGAACGACATCTCAATTGAAGCGCGAGGTCTGTCGATATATTTAAACTATACGACAGATTCGTATCAGCATCTAATAATGTTAATAAATGTATCCAAAATTTGTAACAAAAGAAAAATAGATTATGTGTGTTTATTGTTTATATGTCAATGGTTGAAACCATAAATAACCTTGGTTAAAACTACAAATAAACCAAGCAAATCAAATATTTTTTCATCCCCTCCACTTTATTTCCGACTCAAGTCCAACTGATTCCCCCTTACAACACATTCAGCATCGGTGAAGGGGGAGGAACAATATCAGCTCAATTAAAGTGAGTAAAACAAAAAGAACGCTCACATTACTGATGTGAGCTGAGACTAACTGAGATCTCACTCAAAAAGAACGCACCTAATCTAAAGTTTATTAAAATTAACATTGTAGATTCATGCTTTTTTAAACTGTTTTTATATTACTTTGACATGTTCTTAATAACGCATTTTGTTCACTTTTTTCTAAATACTCTGCAAATTTTTGACATGACATTAAAATTTACTATGGTACCATAGAAGTGGTTACACTTTTTAAATTCAATCAATAATATCTGCCATACTATTAAATATATAATGAAACAATCCCATTTTTTGCATAGAATACAACTCGCAAAACAATTTTTGGAAAAAATAAAAGGCAAAAAAATAAAAACAGTGTTCCTCCAATTGCCCAACCGTTGGGTGAGTTGGAAATGTAACGAAAAATCAGTCAAAATGGCAAGTAAAACTGTCCGATAGGTGACTTGACAACAAATGAAACTTTTCAAAAAAGTATGCTTCCATTATGCAGGGTGACAAAATTTTATGAGAACATTCACTTTGAAAAGTGTAGTTATTTTAGCCTAGAGATCTCGGAGTAGTAGTTCAACTAATAGATCCGAGGATGAAATAATAAACATGTTTTTTTGAGGTTAAGCTGCCATTTTGTAAACCACCAAATTTATCCATCACGCCACCATCTCAAAACAGCGGTGGAATGGTATGCAATTTTGGTTGATGCAACAATAATAAATGATCGCCTCATTTCATCAATCTGAAAACCACCAATCAATATAAAAACGTAGTTGATGGATCTACCGGTGAATAAAAAATGGATGGGGAATAGAGTGCTATCACCCCATGTATCTTCCTTGATCATACAGTGCACACTTTTTATATATTGAATATACACATTTTTATTATTATAATATTGTATGTCATATACCAGTACATTATTGTGTTATTAATTAAATGTTAGGTACCTACCATCTACATTATGGCCGGCGCAACATTAAGGCACAAAAAACAGTTTTCGATTAACTTATTCTTTATTAACAAAATATAAATTTACGTTTATATATTATTTGGTTGTATTTACATAGAATTGGCAATTCTGGAAGGTTCCGCTGATAGCTAAATTTCCTGCAACAAAGCTTTACTCATGAATTCTAGTTTCTGTAAGGAAATACGAGATCTAGATGGTACGCTTACCAAAATTTTTGATACTTCATTTTTTGAGGACATGCTCCCCTCTAAATATCCTTCAGCAACTGTGATATTGTTCCTTCTTCAGCACTGGATACTTCAACATTTCACATATATCACCTCCTCTACCGGAACTCGTTAATAACAAAGTTACCGGCCGATATTTCTAGCGGCTTGGCGATTTTTCGCCAAGCCGCTAGAACTTTTTACCGTTACATAGTCAATTATGAAATAAAATTTCAAAAACCAGGTACATATTAATTATTGATAGTACAAACATTATTTTGATCACCTTTCTTGTAATCTGGGCGCACTATAGATAGGTCAGGTACTGAATGAGTTTCAACACATTAATATACTAATACTCAGAGAGGAAAACCTAATACATTTGCACATTCTTTAAGTATTGTAATGTTTTTCTAATTTATTTAAACAATAAACGGGTGGGATAAACTTTAAACACACGGTATGGCTACTTACTAATTTATTTGAACACTAAACTAATCACTAATACTTAATTTATATATACAGTATATTCACTTAAACTAATTTATATAAACAGTTCACTAATTCACTTATTTATTTGTTTATCTCACGATGTCAAATTATCAACTAACTCTTCCTGATCAGTCCCCTTATATACTAGTGCCTTTTGTACTAGAGAATTCCGGGCTGCGGCTTATACACACAAATAATTTTTCTGGCCTTTTCTAGATAACTCTGGTCACAAAAACCAGTTCTAGATAAGATAGTCTCAATCGTAAACAGTTTTTTATAACTGCGTATCCGCCATAATTATAACTATTATACCTGGCTTAGACAGGGTCGGTTTTAGGGACTATACCAGTGTGCTGTTTCGTAACATTACCCCCTCCTTAAATGGAAGTTCCTCCTGGAACTTTTGTGTAGCCGAGACTGGATGTTTGAAGCGGCAACTGGCCCCATTTCTACACTTTCCGATCTTATAGAAATAGCAGGGCACCGTCTTCATCGGATACTGATAACGGGGGTTGTAGCTGCAAATTAATATCTGGACACCGGTATCTTGAAAGATAACCTCTACCATGTTCCTGATAACTCGCCAATCCTACTGGTTACTCGCTATCTTAGGCATAGCCAGTTTCTTCACGCTGGATTCTAACACAAGGTCTCGGAGGTTATGAAGTGCTTCCCACACATCGCGGTAGGTAGATCGATCTTGGAATTCATTTCTAGTTACCACGTAGAAGACGTACCGCGAATTATGTTTCAGTTTCAGTGTCTTGCCAGGGGCTGGAATCTGGTCTTCAAGTTTTTCTAATATTGCCCGAACTTCTTTCGAAAGACGGTTGCCAACCCTCGTGCGTTCTTGATATGAGCGGGGATGTTGTATGCCAGTGGATAATCTTCCGGGAGAGTGAACAAATCTTGGTGTTCCGAAGTGACTCCATATCTAGCTTTCCCGGTACCTTCATACGCGCCCATAAATTCATCGAAGGTGGGGTCAGACACATCTCGAATAAGGTTTACTCCTTCCTCTATGTCAGGGTCTGCTTCGAACGGCGCTAGTCGGTTTTGGTGAACTACTTTTGGTTTTCCGTTGGGGATCTTGCTTATGCGATATATAACATCATTGATCCTTTTCTTGATTAAGTATGGACCTTCCCAGGATTTTTGTAATTTTGGAGAAAATCCTTTTCTCCTCGCCGGGTTGTGTAGCCATACTTTGTCCCCTTCTTTAAAACCGCCTTCTGTGGCCTGCGTGTCGTACTGACTTTTCATTCTGTCGCTGGCAACTTGAAGATTTGTTCGAACTGATTCATGAATATCATTCAGCCTTCTTCTCAATTGGATTGCGTAGTCTTCGCCTGCTAGATCTTCTCCAGGCCGGCAGCCAAACTCCAGGTCACAGGGAAGCCTCATTTCACGTCCAAACAGGATTTTCGCCGGTGTTTCACCCGTGGACTCATTGACAGCAGATCTATAAGCCAATGCGAATAGGGAAAGATACTGGTCCCAATCTCTCTGATGGCTGGATACTACTTTGGACAGGTATTTTCCAATAGTCCTGTTCATTCTCTCGACCATTCCATCTGACTGTGGATGTAAAGCTGTTGTCCTGGTCTTCTTCATTCCCAGCTTGTCGCAAATCTCCTGGAATAGATGGCTTTCAAAACTTCTTCCCTGGTCATTGTGGACTTCCAAGGGTACTCCATATCGGCTGATAAATTCCTTCACCAATACATCCGCGACAGTTGTGGCCTCATGGTTCGGGATAGCGTAAATTTCCACCCACTTTGTGAAATAATCCATTACAACCAGTATGTACTTGCTACCATTTTCTGTCGTCGGAAATGGTCCAGCGATATCTAAAGCAATCATTTCGAAAGGGCTTCCAACATTGTACTGTTTCATGGGTGCCTTTCTCTTGCGATGTGGTCCATAACTCGTGGCACAAGTCGTACATTTCTTACACCAGTCCTTCACATCGTCGGAGCTGTTCATCCAATAAAACCTTTCACGGACTCGCTGAAGGGTTTTCTTCACTCCCAGATGACCTCCCGATGGACTGTCGTGTAACTTCTTCAGTATCTCAGCTACTCTCGCTCTCGGGATAACTATCTGTCTTCTCTTCTCGGAACCATCATCGTTCTCAAGGATTCTTTTCAATATGCCTTCTTCCAGGACAAGGGAGTCCCACTGAGCCCAATACGCCTTGAGTTTCGGTGAAAATCTTGACACTTCTTGCCAGGTAGGTCGCCGGTTTTCTTTCTTCCATTGCCGAATCATCTTAAGGTGAGGATCATTCTCCTGATCTTCTCTGATCCTGGTGGGTGACCATTCCTCGTTGACTACAGTAGTTCTTGAAACTGCAGTTTCCTTAGATTTCGACTTGTTGCATTGTGAATAGTCTACAGGGCATGGCCGTCTAGGCAAGGAATTGGCTTTTTGATGATTCACATTAGCTGCATGTTCACCCCTGTCTGATTTCCCCTGTGTCTGGAGTTCTTGGGTTACAGGAGTCTTGGGGAGCTTAGACGGACTGCGTACGTGCTCTAGCTCGCCACACTTCCGGCATTTGATCTTCTTCGGCCTCTTGTCTGCCACACCTTTCAACAAGTTGACGATCTGATCAAGTTTGTCATCGTTATCTTCTTCCTGCATGGTTCTACCTTTGTTATACCGCGAGCTTTTCTTGGCTGCTTTGCATTTAAGAGGTTCTTGGTTTACAGGAGTCGTAGGACGCTTACACGAACTGCCTGTATGGTCCTATCTTTGTTGTATCCCGAAGCCATCGTGGCTGCTTCATATTCAAGAGCAGCAGTCAATGCATCGGCCAATGTTTTAGGATGGGCTAATCGAAGCGTCTTCTCCATATCGTGGTCACACAAGCCGTCAATAAAGGCCTGGATGCCTAAACATTCCATCATGTTCTCTGGTGCTGATGGATAAGCAAATCGAACTACTCGGGCAATATCCATTTCATACTCTTGAAGGGGTTCGTCACGTTTCCGCTTTCGGTTCTTCAGCTGGAATCTGTACAACTGTTCCAAATGTTCGTGACCATATCGCATGTCCAACCTCTTCTTCAGCAGCTCGAATTCATCCGTTTCTTCAAGCGGTATCGTCTGAAGTACATCTAAGGCATCTCCCCGAAGCGCTATAGTTAGGTTCGCTGCTTTCTCCTTATCGGACCCATTATTCACTCTAGCGGCTGCTTCAAACTGTTTCACATAATTGGTCCACGATGTCTTTCCGTCGAATGTTGGGGTCTTGACTCGTGCAAAACTGCCAGTGTCCTTTATCCTGGAAGTTATTTCTGGCTTGCAGGGTTTTATATGTTCAATCTTCTTTCCTTCTGCTGGCGTGTCTTCTGTTCTTAAATCTGCCATATTTCTCTCCAATTCCTTGATTTTCTCGTCTATCGTTGTTATCTTGTTTTCAATGTCTGATTTTAGAGACGTCAGCAGCAATGTCATTTTTTAACGATAATATATCGGCAGAAATGTCATTCTTCATGGTGGAAATCTTCTCGTCCATATTAGTAGAAATATCATTCTTCATAGTAGAAATATCGTTTTCACATTCGTTGAAATCTTCTCTTCCATGGCAGAAATATCGTTCTTCATTGCAGAAAAATCATTCTTCATATCAGAAATTGACGAGATTAAGGTGGAAGCCTCGTCTTTGAATAAGAATGTTTCTGGATCCAAGCCTTCACTTTCCAGTGCCATTTTGAGTTTTTCTATTAATTCGCTCTTCTTACCGGACGTTTCCAACTCGCGATCTTCCAATTCTGCTCTTAATTCCGCCACTTTCAGATCACTCAGTCTCTTGGCCATTTTGATGTAGCTATTTATTTTATTATCCCACTTCTGACACCAATGTAATGTTTTTCTTATTTATTTAAACGTTTTTATTACGGGTGGGATAAACTTTAAACACACGGTATGGCTACTTACTAATTTATTTGAACACTAAACTAATCACTAATACTTAATTTATATATACAGTATATTCACTTAAACTAATTTATATAAACAGTTCACTAATTCACTTATTCATTTGTTTATCTCACGATGTCAAATTATCAACTAACTAACTCTTCCTGATCAGTCCCCTTATATACTAGTGCCTTTTGTACTAGAGAATTCCGGGCTGCGGCTTATACACACAAATAATTTTTCTGGCCTTTTCTAGATAACACTGGTCACAGAAACCAGTTCTAGATAAGATAGTCTCAATCGTAAACAGTTTTTTATAACTGCGTGTCTGCCATAATTTTAACTATTATACCTGGCTTAGACAGGGTCGGTTTTAGGGACTATACCAGTGTGCTGTGTCGTAACAGTATAAAAGCTGGATACTATCCGATCCAGTTGTCATCTTAGACTTTATTTATTTTAATACTAAAACGACTTCAGTTTCATCAAAAGCTGTAATATTAAAGGTTTGAGTGTTAATTCCATTACAAGCATTAACGATTTCTTTAGGACCATGTAAAAGTGATGATAGGATGATTCTACAGCTTTCACAAAACACAAGTACCCACTTGGTTCGCAACAGAAAAATCGCAAATAATATTAAAACAATGACATTTATTTAAATTAAATTAGATATATAAAAAAATATTTATGAACACATTTAATACACCGAGATACAATTATTTCACATTCATAGTACAGAATATAAAAACTATCATTTATTCCAAAAATAAAACTTTATATTCTTTATAAATAGATAAAAAATTATCTATCAAAGCACTTATTTTATTTATTTATTTATCCTTACTAATTTCTCTAAACACTTTAAGGACATTAAAGTGAGTCTGTACACTAGGAGGAACGTCAACAAAATGTACTGTTCTATTAATATCAGCACCTAACTTTTTCAGTCCATTTGTAAAAAGTTTTTCCTCATTTTTTATCCACGGTCGACGAAGATCTGCTACTTGATATGGAGAAACATGAATATAGATGCTTATACCTGTCGAAAAATTTGGTTTTGGTCATTTTACAAAAACACCTTTATCCATCAGACTCTGGAGTTTTCTGTAAAAATAAAAATTACCTACCCATAGAGGCCAGTGTCTTTAATAATGGTAAGGGAGTTATCCAAGTATTTTGTCCACCTGAATGTCCTCCATCTAACCAATACATTGACTTGATTCTTTTCAATATATTCGGTTCGTTTCTATTATTCGATTTGTAATGATGGAATTCATAGAGAAATTGATTCAAAACAGTACATCCTTTACTAAATCCTATTAAAGTAACATCACAATCATCCAAATTCAAAGTATTTCTATAGGGAATATTTTTTGGAGTTTCAACATCTTCCGGTAAACCTAAAATAGAAAGTTTCGGTCAATATTTTGTACGAGTAAAAAGTATTCACTGATTCGTATTACTTGTTCCTGACCCAAGTCCTTTTCTAGAAACCTCAACGGCTTCACTGAACTCTTCGTTGCTCATCGTTCGCAATGTCCTCGATGCGTTCAGTATGATTAATTCTAAATGTTCTAAACCGTGATGAATGAACGTATGTTCGGGAACTCCACATTTTGAACAAGGTAAAAAGTTTTCGTAGCAACTGAAGGTTTTAAATTCCATTCTAAAAATATACAACTCTGTATAATACATAAATATACTTATCACTTCAAATAATTACCTTGCAGGACGTATCGTAATGATGTGACTGTCAACAAAACTGTTCTGTAATAACTTCGATGTACTTTCTAAATTCCACTGTATATAATTTCTGTTGTCCCTATGGCTAAGCATATTTTCTGTAAAATCCTGTAAAAAGTTCCTTATTTCAATATAAAAATACAAAATTCCAATTTATTCCTCGGCTAAATGTCACTACAATTAATTTTATCAGAGTCATGATAGAGTGGTCAATTTGTAGATACAGAAATCCGGAACAGGGTCTATAAATAAATACACAGTTCATGCGGCAAAATCACAATGAAAATAAACAATAAAAGAGCGAGAAAAAAAATTGTGTAAAACCCAAGCTATTCGTTTATAATAAATGAGCGAATTTTGAGTACGCCAATGAAATAATTCGAAATTTGCTTGATATCCGCCAAAGAAGCAGTATTTAATAAGGCAATAAAATCATCAAAATTATGCAGATTTTTAATAATTTGCACTCTTAGGCCCCTTCCTCACATAACAGTACGGTATCGGTGCAGTAAATTACATGCAGTAAAATTGTTACCGCTTCGTTACCGAGCGCCTATATTTGCATAAACGCTTTCTGACTGGCGCGGGCTGCGCGGGAGCGGGGCGGTATATGTTCAGCATACTGCATTGCGCGAAACTTGTGTGAATCGTACGGAGTCTACCATACGAGTGTATTGAAAATGGCAAATGAAAAAGCCACGTGTATTAAATTGGTGGCTGAAGTAGAAAAATATCCACTTTTATATAACTACAAGTTACCGGAATATTCGAGGAACGACCTGACGGAAAAAGCGTGGACAGAAATTAGCAATGAAACAAAATTGACTGGTAAGTACGTGTTATTTATTATGTATCACTCACACATACACTCAAACTCACATAATATTATTTTATAGTACTCTTCTTATTAATTACAAAGTATGCATAGACAGTAATTATGTATGTAGTTTCAATTAAATACAATGAGTGTATTGCCACGGAAGCGCTGCCCTAGGTAAAACAAAGTAATTAGTTAAGTATTTTCGGACTGTTGACCCGGCTGATCTAGCATTAATGGGAATTTCGTCTCTTTCAATGTTAAAATCTCGATTCTGGTTGTGAGTACCCTCATTATCTGTGGCAGAATATGGCGCTCCATCTCGTAATCGTATAAAATTGTGTAGGACACATACAGATTTAATTATGTTGTTCACTGTAGTGTAATTTGTACACCGAATTGGCGTTAGAAGTACTTGAAACTTTTGAGTCATCATTCCGAATGTACACTCTATTGTTTTGCGTGCTCTCGACATTCTGTAGTTGTAGATTCTTTTAATATTGTTTATACCTGTCATGGGGTAAGGCGCATTATATTGCGTTTCAAAGGGAAAGCATTGTCGGCAACAAAGAAATATGGCACTTGCTGTTGTGTATCATCATGTGGAAGTGCAGAAGATATAGGCATATTTAAACCAACTGTTTCCATCCAGTAGCTCAAAGCCGAAGCTTGAAAAATTCCGCCATCACTATTTCGCCCAGCATACCCTGTGTCAATCATAGTAAACAATCCATCAGCATTACATATTGCTAATAGGACGATCGAATGATAGCCTTTATAGTTTTAATTTGTGGATCCAGTATTCGGCAATTTTTGAATTCTGATGTGCTTGCCATCCATAGCCCCTAAGCAATTAGAGACATTCCAAAGTTCATAAAAACGATTAGAAATATCTTTCCATTTTTCTGTGGTTGGAATTGCCATGTACTCTGTCTTTAGTGTTGGCCAAATCACGTCAGTCGTTTCAGCTATTATGTCAGATATAGTGCTCACACCTCTTGCAAAATATAATGCCAATGCCGTAAATGTACTTCCGGTAGCTAAATATCTGCAAAATAAAAAAAAGCATCAGTTTAATTTATCTGTTCTGTTTGTTTCAGTTGCTGAATGCAAGGAAAAATGGCGCAATATCAGGTCCACTTTCATCAGAAGTATCAAACCACCTCCAAGCGGCTCAAAAACCAAAAAGCCTTATTATTTGGCTGAACATTTAACGTTCATTTTACCTTACGTTAAACCAGTTAATAGAATTCCTAATCGTGGAAACATACCACCAAATCCAGTAGAAAACACGGTGCCAGATACAGAACCGGCAGATAATACCGAGGCAGAACCTGAAGAACAAGTAACAGACGAGGGCCCTACTGATTCATCAGATCAACACCAGTTATCTGATTCACAAGTCCAATCTACGGCTTCTTCTTCTTCTACACCTATGCCCCGAGTTCGCCCCAAGGCAACATCTGCAGCAGCAGTAGACGCTGCAATGGTTAAGTTTTTAAAAAACAAAATCGACAAGACTGACGAAATTTTATTAAACAAAACCGAAAAACAAATGAACCATTACTTCCTCAGTTTACTACCAGAGTTTGCCGATATAAATGCCCAACAAATCCGATCTTTCAAAATTAAAGTATTACAACTTATAGATGACATTAAGACCGCACCGATATCAGGACCTTCAAGAAACTCCACTGGTAGTTCTTCAATGGACAATTCTCTATTTTCTCCAATATCATCAGTTGGTACTCCAGCACCAGCTGCATCTCCGCCAGTAATGAACTACCAGTCTAACTCTTTGACAGGCTATCAAAATGCAGATGAAGCCATGAACTACCAGTCTCACTCTACATAAGGTTATCAAAATGCAGATGAAGCCATGAACTACCAGTCTCACTCTACGCCAGGTTACCAAAATGAGGATGAAGCTGTTAACTTTTCTGTATTTCATTAATAAAAACTTTATTAATAAATAAAAAATTATATTGGTTTTTGATGATTTATACATATTTATGCCTTTGTGAGGGATTTTACATCAGACAGATGCAGATGAAAGTGGGTACCCTGCATAATCCAAGGGCACGATACCTCGGAGAATATCAAATAGAAGAGGGAGATCTACCCAACCTGAAGCCTACCGACATCCTGAACTTTTTGAAAGCAATAGGAATGGAGGAACTGCTCTAATCGCTGAGACATCCTCAACGATTGGGCAGCAGAAGGGGGCACAATAGATCTTATAGGTCGCAGTGTATCGACACCCCAACATTAATAGAATAGAAGTGGGTGCCTCCCTCAAGATGGACCGACAATCCTGAACGATTGGAGCACTATTGGTGAGACGTACAGTGTGCGACTCATCTACTTTATCAGGGAAACTAACCTTTACTGTATTGACGTAAGAGCGTGACAGCTATCAAAATAGATGACTTGATGTATCGCAAACTGTACGTCCAGCAGTGTATTGCAAAGCACTCATTTAAAGAAATGTACAGGTTCTTACCTCAAAGTAATGAGTAATCTCTCTTCGGCACTAACACATTCTCTATATGTAGTATTTTGTTTCGTAATGTGGGGTGCAATAAGAGACAGGAGTTCACGATAACTTTGTTTTGACATTTTATACATCGCTCGGAATTTCACATCATCTTGCGAAAGTTGTTGTGCCGCAATGAAAAGTCTGCATGAAATATTTTTGGCAATATACGGGTGTACCCAATACTTCTTTCTTCTTCTACGCAATCGTAAGTACATGTAACACGCAATGACATCTTCATCTTCATCCGATGACATCATTTCACGATGACGGCACAAACGCATCTGAATGTTTGCACCGATAGCATGCAGACAACTTACGGACAGTAAACCGATAAGTGAGGAGATCTGGCCGACAAAGTTTACTATCGGTATACCGCATACAGATGCTGCACCGATACCGTACTGTTATGTGAGGAAGGCGCCTTATACAATCATACATCCTGCATTGAAGCACAATATGTTCAAGCGTTTCATTTTGACGCGAGTTGCACAGAGTACAAATTTCTTCTTGATTAATGGTATATACGTTATTCTAACAAAAGTCTTCGAACATAAACGGATCTGACAAAATATTCGGGGGTAATACCACAAGAGCTCAGATTTAGCCGGATATTTTTTGTGGTTGTTTTCGAATACTTACCAATGCCAATGAAAGTAAGTATTCGAAAACAACCACAAAAAATATCCGGCTAAATCTGAGCTCGCGTGGTATTTGGTAAGACAATCCCATGAATAAAAAACTCAATTCAATTAAACTTTATTTAACAAACTAAATGAACAATGAGTAGAAAGATAATGTTTAGAATTACGTGCATCACGGAATTTTTTAAATGCCAAATCAGTGGAAGGGTTGAAAGTAACATTAAATTTTTCGAAATACATGTTTTGCAACATTTTCTCTGTTGTGTTCCACATTGTTTTCACCACGTATTCTTTATTCTTTTTCTTCATATTGAAGCCCCAGTCCATCAATATTTCTGCCACATCTTCCACTAACTGTTCGGTTTCCAAATTGAAGTTTCGTTGTTTACAAAATTCACTAAATTGATTCCATATGGAGGAATTTCTTGGTATTTTCTGGAGTTGATTTTTCAATCTCCCTTACTATTTCTGCCTTGCAAATATTTCCAAATCTCGACATACTTTTTGGAATTGTTATATGCTGTTTAATTCATTCTGTTTTTGACATTTATAATTGTCAAATTGACGTGCATTGCTTGGTAAACAGACAGTACCTAAATGCTAGGGTTGCTACGGTAACGTAATTTATCCGACATTTTTATCCACTTGCAAACTCTCTTCCTTCCTATTTAGCCGACAGCAAACTACGATTTTTGTATTCACAAATGGGAATTATTATACATGAATGGGATTGTCGAACTAATTTAATCGGCAGATTACTAGTTAGATAATCTGCAGGACCAGAAGTGACTGTTAAATGTTTATATATTACACAGTAATTACTATTAGCAAGGCGTTGTAAGTCGGAACTATACAATTTTTGTTTAAAATTCTCAAGAATTGCATCGTAATGGCTTTTTAGTGAACCAAAAGAGAGGTTATTCCACATGTCGTTCAACCCGAGATCTATAAAAATCAGTTTCATTTGTAGGGCCCAGTTATAGCAGGGGTTGTCAAAGTCCTCAAACTCTAAGAGCCTGAGAAAGACAATCTTTGGCAATCTAGTATTTGCAAAAGAAAACATTTTTAATAACCAATTGAGGCACAACTTAAATACAGTATAATCAAGCCTAACAACACCCACCTCAAGGCGTACTAAATAATCAGGAGTGTTTAGCGGTAATAGGAGCAATCTTTTGAAAAAACCAACTTGGGTTTTTTCAACAATGTTAAGATAACGCAGACCCCAGACAGGGACCGAATTGGCAAGTGTATTAATTACTATGGAATGATACAGGGTTATGCGCGATTGCCAGGAAGTTGTTTTTGAACGTGAGAGCATATTCATGACAGCACCTATGGCTTGTTTGCATTTGGAAGAGGTATTCATTGCGTGTTCGCGAAATAATGAAGAACAAGTGAGAGTAACCCCTAAGTATGTATAGTGGTTAGTCATCTCAATTTCTACTCTGTTGAACAGAAATTTGTAATTTCTTGTTATTTTGTGGCCGCCTCTCGAGAAACACATAATTTGAGATTTAGAAATGTTAACAGTAAGTTTGTTAAGACAAGTATATTGTTCAAGGGTGCGTAGCTTTCTAGCCAGATCTATTTCAGAGTCAGCAAGGATAACCAAATCGTCCGCATACAACAGAAGTAGCAAATCATTCCTGTTATCAATATTAATTACAACCATACCAGATTTTCTGAAGAAGTCGTCAATATCAGCAATGAATAGTGAGAAAATCAAGGGACTTAATGGTTCACCCTGGAGAACGCCCTCATTTATTTCAAAGAATTTAGAGTATTCATTGTTAACTTTTATACAAAAAGAGGATTTGTCATACAGAGCTCTGACTAGGCGAATAAATTTAGAACTGATACCCAGCTTAAATAATTTTTGCCATAAGAGGGGATGATTAATAGAGTCAAATGCGCGCTTCAAGTCTATAAAAGCGGCAAAGACTCTTCTGCCTTTGCGATGTAGGTGAGTTTGAATGGTGCTATTCAAGACAAAGATGTTGTCCATACAACTTCTGTTCTTCCTGAAACCCGCCTGAATTTCTGGGAGAATATTATTACTTTCAACCCAAAAGTTTAATCTGTTCAACATGATCATATTAAAAAGTTTAATAATAGTGTTAATGCAGGCGATGCCCCTATAATTACTGGGGTTATCGATGGGGCCCTTCTTGTGTACCATTGAGAGCGATACTGTAGACCATTCAGTAGGGAAAGCTTCGTTTTCGAAAACTTTATTAAACAAACTACACAAAAAAAGACACCAGTTTTGAGGGAAATATTTGAAAAACTCGAAGGGAATTCCATCTAATCCCGGGGCTTTGTTCCTTTTGCAACTGTTAAGCACCACAAAAACTTCAGATTGGGAGATTTCCGTGTCTAGAAACGGATGCCTAGCGTCCATCTGTAAATATTGAAAATCACATTTCACTGTGGTAAGGGTATCAAAATAAGTTTCCCAGGTTTCAAGCGATACACTTGAGATAATCTTATTGGGACGGAATTTTTTTATAGTCCTCCAAAATGTGAGACAGTCATTAGAGTTACTGAGCAATTGAACCATATTATTTTCAAATGCATTTTTTTTGCTGTACATGTGCTTTTAAAAGATTTTTTCGCCAATAGGTAGTCATTTTTGACTTCATCAGCAAAATTATGAGTTTTACAGATTTTAAGTTTTGACTTAACTGACTTTTTTAAGTTAATGCACTCTAAGTCAAACCAAGGTTTGTTATTATAAGTGAATGGTTTGTTTAAAGTTACACATTTTTTCTTCATACCACAACTATCGGCGGCAAGGTAGATTGAATCACGCATAGCGTGGTAACTTTCTGTATTACCATTGGACAACATTGCTAAGGAAGAGTTGCGCAAAATATGCTGATACCTATCTAGCTGCAAATCATCCCATACTAATTTAGTTGTTGTGGACTGTTTATTGCTTATGAATGTGTCAGGTATGATAAAGTTTCGTGTTATTTCAACCATTATAGGGAAGTGATATGATGTTACCGGTTCATTATTTAGCACTGCAAAATTTTCAATTAATGAAAGAGAGGCATTAGAGCACCAAATTTGATCAACAGTAGATTTACCGTTGGAATTACAAAATGTGAATTGACCCGGCCGATCTTTAACTGATCTGCCATTAAGTATGATGAATGAGTTATCATTCATAAACTCAGAGAGTAAGACACCTCTATTATTAATAATTGAATCAAGACTAATTCTTTTGACAAAAAGGCTTGTATTTTCAAAAATCTCCTCAGGAGTTTCACACCAAGACGGCAGTTGAAATCTCCTCCAGCTACATACAAGAAATCAGGATATGCCGAGTGCAGCTCGGTCTATGTTATTTGAAGGCTTTCTAAGATATACTTGAGCTCAAAACTAGGTTTAAAGTACACAGCACACAATATAAAAGAGAAACTTTCCAGAGTAATCAAGCAGAACAGCCAATGAGGAGAACTGTGAAGTAACCGAACATTGTAGTGTTTTTTTATTAATATAGAGATCCCCCCACTGGCCCTACCCATTGATTTCTCCTTAATAGCGTGAACAGAGTAAATGTTGAGATCAAAGAAATTTAGGATAGAGTAATCACTATTATGGGTAGCCCATGTTTCGCATAAACAAAATATATCAACATCTTGTGAGAAAACGTCATCGAAATTCCCGATGCCCTCTGAGTTCCAAAACACAATTTTAATTGTTGGATTTTTTTATATTCCTGGTTGCTATGACCTTTGTTTTTAATTTTATTAATGCCCTGACTTTGAATATCGCTCTTAGGACCAGACTTAGAACTAAAATTTACATTACAACTACAACTTACTCTAATACAATTATTTATATTCAGCTGCTTGGCCGAACCGATGCATTTCCGCAAATTCAAGATACGCATTAGATGTGTGGCTATCTAGTTTTTTGGCAGTACTTCTTTATTTTCATCACCTTCGGTAGGTGATCTCTCACTTGTGGTTCTTGTGCCTGTTTTTCTATGTGGTGTCACGCCGAGGTGTCTCTTCCCGTCTTCAATTTCCTGGCTCCTCATCAATTCCTCTACTGTGTATACAGTTCCATTCACTATGAGTTTGTTGTACCGCATTGTTGCACGCTTTCCTAGTTCTCTTGCCGAGATCAAATGTTTTCTAAGCACTTTACGTTGTTCCTGTACATCCCTCGGGAAGTCTTCATTGATGCTAAATTTAGTTCTCTTAAGTTGTTTACTGGCTTTCAGGATGTCAATTCTTTTATTACCATTTCGAAGTTCTACCATTATCGGTCTGATTTTGTTTTCTTCTTTTTTGCCTATTCTTTTAATCTCAACTATATCTTTTTCTGCATCAAACTCTACACCAGTTATTTTCACCACTTCAGCTACTTTATGTCCTTGCATTTTTTGATCCTCGTTATTAGCTTCATCGATTCCAAAGATAATAATATTTTTTCTCTTAGATTCTCTCTGTAATTGCTCGATCTGATCATTTTGTATCCTTAACAAACCCATGAGTCGTTCATTCTCCTGTTTTCTTGCTTGATTTTCAGCTTCTAACTTTGACAATTTAGTTTGTATATCATCAATTTTACCTTCAATTCTTATGTTTCTTTCTTCCGCGATCTTAATTTTATCTAAAATTTCTTTAGCATAATTTTCCATATTCAGTAATCTTTGCACTTCTAAAAATAATCTGAAGCCAGCCCTGTTGGCACTCTTGAAAAAGTTCTAATATATTTGCCTACTAATTTACTTGTGTTATCTCAATTTAAAAAACTGGTTTCTTGTCTACCGGCTGATTACTGTTTAATAATGGATACTAATTTAATGTGGCATATAACTAACAATATATAAGTAATCTTACTTGGCTGGTAGTTAATCTTGCTGCAATTTACAACAGGCACTTATTACACTAAGGTGAATGATTACGTTTAGTTTATAAATTAAAAATAATGCATTAATCCACAAATATCAGAGTATTTTAAGGAGCAGAGCTCAAGCACGCTTACTGAAAATAATGCCAGGACCGGACTCAATAATAACTGTCAAGAAGTCGAATAAAAGCCGTCAAGAAGTCGAATAAAAGCTGTCAAAAATCTGCCTCCCAATTTCATTGAATATTCTGGATGTATTGGGTTCAATTGTACAGTTTTTGGATGTATTAGTATTAGCTTAAATAAGTATAACAAATCAATGGTCTTGCCAAACCATGGATTTTGGAAGAACCTACATAAAAATGGAGAGGATTTACTAAGCCTATAATGACACGGTGGATGGAAGTCGGTTACAGTGGCTGAATGCTATAATAGCTGATAAGAAGACAATCGCAAAATTAGTAGAAAAAAATTGACTATCTCGACCCTTACTTCGTGGAATATGCTCATATTAGTGTTTTTAAATGAAACTCAAGGTCTCTAGTTAATTCCACAATATAATACAAGTTATTGAAAATTCTAAAAAATTGACAATTGTTTCGATAAATCAATATCATAGTCAGAATGACAGAAGTTACATTTCATTTTATGCCTACCTGATGTTTAGTAGTTATATTTGGCTAGACCAAGAAGTAAACTAACTTGTGATTGGCTTAATATATGTTTATAGAAAAAAGAAGATGTGATATTACAAATATTGAAGCTTAGATATTATTAGCCCTATGGTGATATCCTGGATATCATTTTTCCAATTAAGATCAGTATAACTGTGCAATGATATAGAAAACCAGGAAAACTATATCTGCTGATCTTTACAATTATCACTTAAGAAGACAGTTTATTAGTGGAGAATTCCCTAGATTTAACTGTTCATTGACAACTTCATATTGTGGGTTTCTTAAATGTCTTCTAATTTCCAGTTCTTCAAGGAAATCCAGTTCTTGTTTCTTTTCACAAATATGTAGTACTTCTAGTTTTGTGTTAGGTGTCAATGAATGATTGGTGTCAAGTAGATGTTTTGCGTAGTGGGATTTATCTGGTTGTTTCAATCTGTATGCTCGTAAGTGCTCACTGTATCGTATTTCAAAATTCCTAAGGGTCTGACCCAAATAGACAGCATTACATTCTGGACATTTGAGTTTATATATACCTGACTTCTTTAATAGTGGTATTTTTGTTTTTACATTTAACAATTTTGTACTAACGTTACTTTCTGTTTTAAAAGAAATTGTTGTATTCGTTGCTGAAGATATTATCTTTGAAATATTATTAGAAATATTTCCTGCATATGTGATGGTTTTATAAGTTTTAATTTCATCAGCTTGTTTAGGATATATTAGTTGTAATGCCACACAGACTAGCAGCATATAATTCAATGATACATAGAGCTTTTTCAGTTCCTATGAACAAATGTAATTTTGATAGAGAGATTAATACAATTAGACAAATAGCAACATCTAACGGTTATCCATTAGATATGATAAATAAGCTAATTAGTAAAAAAGAGGAAAAAGTGGCATTACAACTAATATATCCTAAGCAAGCTGATGAAATTAAAACTTATAAAACCATCACATATGCAGGAAATATTTCTAATAGTATTTCAAAGATAATATCTTCAGCAACGAATACAACAATTTCTTTTAAAACAGAAAGTAACGTTAGTACAAAATTGTTAAATGTAAAAACAAAAATACCACTATTAAAGAAGTCAGGTATATATAAACTCAAATGTCCAGAATGTAATGCTGTCTATTTGGGTCAGACCCTTAGGAATTTTGAAATACGATACAGTAAGCACTTACGAGCATACAGATTAAAACAACCAGATAAATCCCACTACGCAAAACATCTACTTGACACCTAACACAAAACTAGAAGTACTACATATTTGTGAAAAGAAACAAGAACTGGATTTCCTTGAAGAACTGGAAATTAGAAGACATTTAAGAAACCCACAATATGAAGTTGTCAATGAACAGTTAAATCTAGGGAATTCTCCACTAATAAACTGTCTTCTTAAGTGATAATTGTAAAGATCAGCAGATATAGTTTTCCTGGTTTTCTATATCATTGCACAGTTATACTGATCTTAATTGGAAAAATGATATCCAGGATATCACCATAGGGCTAATAATATCTAAGCTTCAATATTTGTAATATCACATCTTCTTCTTTTTTCTATAAACATATATTAAGCCAATCACAAGTTAGGTTACTTCTTGGTCTAGCCAAATATAACTACTAAACATCAGGTAGGCATAAAATGAAATGTAACTTCTGTCATTCTGACGATGATATTGATTTATCGAAACAATTGTCAATTTTTTAGAATTTTCAATAACTTGTATTATACAGGGTGATTCTTAATATATGCGACAAACTGTAGGAGCTGATTCCTGGGGTTATTTTGATCATAAAAGTTCATAAGAACATATGTCCAAAACCGCTTAGTTCAGAAGTTATAGAATGTTTAATAGAAAGTTAAAATAATAAATGGTTTTATTATAAATTAACAAAATAATTAGTAAAACATCGACATTTTCCATGGGAGTCGTGTACACTAATGTTTTAAGGTGGCCCCAGAGAAAAAAGTCCAATGAATTTAAGTCTGGAGACCGAGGAGGCCACGGCTGTGGACCTCCCCGTCCTATCCACCGATTTGGATACGTACTGTCCAGAAACTCGAGCAAGTAAACTAAAATGCGCTGGAGCACCGTCATGCATAAAATACATTTGTAATCTTAACTGCAACGGAACTTCTTCCAGCAGTAGTGGTAACGCCTCTTCAAGAAAATTGCGGTATATTAGAGAAACAGGCACAGACTTGTTTACGAGCTTGTATTACAGTTGGAGGCGGTCATTATCAACAGTTACTAAAACTTAATTTTGTTTTACTAATTATTTTGTTAATTTATAATAAAACCATTTATTATTTTAACTTTCTATTAAACATTCTATAACTTCTGAACTAATCGGGTTTGGACATATGTTCTTATGAACTTTTATGATCAAAATAACCCCAGGAATCAGCTCCTACAGTTTGTCGCATATATTAAGAATCACCCTGTATTGTGGAATTAACTAGAGACCTTGAGTTTCATTTAAAAACACTAATTAGTACAAAAACCTTATCTACCTAATGAATAAGCTTTAAGTATACCCTCAACTATCTTTGCAAGTCAAGATGTTATCTTAAAAAACGTTAATAATAATTTAGTGCCAAATGGCAATGAATGTGTACAAAATAGGATTATACATAATACAGAAAATGCTGGAATACACATATGATTTGCCACAATTGTACAATGTATTATATTTTCAAACCCATTGCCAGCGTTAAATTTCCTAGTTGACATTTTTTTGCTTTTGGTTAAAATGAAACAAGAGTTTCTGTTAATTTCATTAAAAATATAGAATTTTTCTCATTATTTACCTAGGATGAGAAATATTACTCTTCGTTAGGGGAATGGAATAAATAATAGCAGTTTCTCGGGCTAGTAAAAAAAAACAAATTCATGAGTTATGACTGTAAAAAAATCATTGTCGAATGAACAAGAACTGTACCTACTGTTTATGGAATGGATTGAAAAAAATGCTATTCCTGAAAATTAAAATTGAAACATTACCTGAATATCTCCACCGAAAAACACACATAGACTAGGTTTTTCCACGATCATTGATGGTCTGCAGTATATAACATCATTGGATCTATTTTCATATCCAGATATCTTAGAGAGACGTATTATTTCAGGCAGGAATTGTTCGTTCATAGATGTTGGATTCGTTATATTTTCTAACATAGGTGGTGCCCACTTCAAAGTTCCTTCAACAAATTTAACTGATGAAATACATTTTATTAATGCATGCTTTGATTTTTAATACTTTGGTACTTTTTTATAAAACATATTGCAAAGTATATATATTGGCACGATGAAGGACGATAAGGAGTACCTACTGATAAAATAGAATTAATAACATCTTCAATAATTATCTGAAAAACCAATTATTTTTTTATTTTTTACTAAAGTAAACATCAAAAGACTACTGATACACACTGACTCTTGTTCCTCTCCCTAATAAGGGTTTAGTGACTATGATGCCTTCATAGTGGTACTGATGGTATTATGCCACTCATGTCTTAGGCCATACTGATTGTTTGATCAAGTCTAATACACTGCTGCATATATATTCGTGTAACGGTGTCTCAAAATAATTAATAATTTAACAGAACTTCAGTTATTTATGCAGGAAAACTAAAGAAATAAGTTTTTATATTTATAGACTAATAAGAGCCTGCTAGACATACAGGGTGCGCCATTAGTGCGACAAAGTTCGATATGTCCGTTAAGATAGAAGATATGGAATAAAGTTATAAACGAAAATTGTAGACATCTGTAAACTTCACATTTCAAAATTATTACTTTTCCGCCAACCAATTGGTTTACCACAAAAAAGTTGGAATTTTGAAAATTTTTTTTTGAGTTATTTTTACGTTTTCCATCAACGACAACACGAAAAAACGGTTTTTAGAAAAAAAATGCTGTGTGTATGTCGTCGTCGTTGTCGTCGGCCACTTTTACTTGCATATCTTGTTAGCACGATACTGCCTACGGAGTGAAATAAGTCAGCAATTTTATGATTGAATATTGTCAAGGACATGTCACAGATGAACTCTATTGATTTTCAGCTCACCAGAGCCAGTACAACGGGTGCTATGGTACTTGAATTACGACATTTTGTAATTTTTTGAGAAATTTCAGTTTGTTAGCACGATACAGCCTCCATAGTTCAACAAGTCACCCATTTTATGATTGAATATTATTCCGGACATTTTGCTAATGATCCCTATTGATTTTCAGCTTACCAGATCCACTACAACAGGTGTTACAGCACTTTAAGTACGATATTTTTGTCATTTTTGGAGAAGCTTCAATTTGTTAGCACGATACAGCCTCCGGAGTATATACAAGTGACCAATTTTATAATTGGATATTATTCAGAGCATCTCCAGGATGAACCCTATTGATATTCAGCTCATTAAAGCTAGTACAACGACTAGTATGGTACTTGAACTACCAAATTTTTGTCATTTTTGGAGAATTTTCAGTTTTGCTAGCACAATACGGCCTCCAGAGAGTATACGATTGATCAATTTTATGATTGAATATTGTTCAAGGTGTCTCACAGATGTACCCTACTGATTTTCAGTTGACTAGAGCGAGTACAGCGGGTCCTATAAATCCATATATACTAAATTTTTGGTTATTTTTGAAGAAATTCGGTTTGTTGGCACGATACATCCCCCGAAGGGTATACAAGTAACAATTTTATCATAGAATATTGTTCGGAGCCACAAATGCGGAAAAGTTAGTTTTAATCGTTAAAACCGTTTATTTTCATTTGTATTCGGTGTTCTCTATCACCAGGGTGAACAAAACATACCTTTTTTTGAATGAGACACACTATATATTATTTCAGATTCACACTATATATTATTTCACCTCCCCCATACTCACAATATAGGATTTCATACAATGTCATCCCCAAAGTATGCACCATATGGGAAACTTATTCATTAAGGGTTTTTCGACGAAAAGTTATTCTTGATAAAAGTTTGTGCTTCCTCTAAAACCAAACATGCACCAACAAAATACAGTAAAACACACGTAATGTACGAGGAGCCTTCAAATATTTGATTTTAAGACAAGAGTAAAGTACTCTTATTTTAAAAAATCTCGGGATATGTTATTCAGAAAAGTTGTTCAGCATCAAAGAATACATCTAGTTTTGAAGTCATGGCCATCTTGGTGAAGTTTTATTTTTTTACCCATTTTTTTTAAATGGGGACTACGAAAAAAATTATTTGCTAAAACGATAAATAGACAACATCCTGTATACGACGGTTTATTAAAAAAGTTTTTAGTATTCCAAATGACATAACAAATGTGTTAACCACGGTCAATTTTTCTGAGTAAAATAATTTTTAAATTTTTTGGTGCAGTTATTTTTATTTTTTGTTAACACCGAAAATTACTCAAAATTATACAGTTTAGTAACAAGAACTTAATATTCAATAATATCAAATCACAAAACATCTAAATAAAATAGGTATTTCGGAACAAACTCATTGATTTTCTGGAGATTTTCTTGTCCAAAATAATTCTTATATTCGCTTTAAAAACAAAAGCATGTTTCCGAAAGAAGTATTTTACATCTCAGTATGATGTCCATCCCGCAACATGCACAGTTCGGTTCTTCTTACACAATCCTTGACTGCATTCGTAATTTGCTCCGGTTGAATGGCCCTGACACAATTAGTAATTACATTTTTTAAATGATCTCTATCCCTAAATGGACGATGTTTGTAAACTTCGTTCTTCAATAAACCCCATAAGAAGAAATCCATTGGGGTTAAATCTGGTGAACGCGCTGGCATTGGATACTCTGAGTAACGTCCTATCCATTTTCCATTGAATGATTCATTTAAAAATTGTCTTATTGCAACACTACAGTGAACACTAGTTCCATCTAGCTGATACCAAATTCTTTCTCTTTGTCTACGCGGCATTTGATTTAAAATTGGTAATAAATCTTGTTGTAAAAATTGCAAATATCGGTTGGCATTAAGGTTTCCATCAATGAAGAAGGGACCAATTACAGTATTGTTTAACAGTCCACATAAGACATTTACCTTGAATGAGTATTGGTCCTTGCACTCTATAGTGAAATGAGGGTTTTCTAAAGCCCACCATCTACAGTTCTGTGAATTTACGGTTCCATTAGTTGTAAATGTTGCTTCATCAGTCCATAAAATATTTATTGGGAACCGTGCGTTTTCTTCGTATTCTCCCTGATACCATGCGGAAAACTCAAATCTTGGAATAAAATCCCTTTCTTTTAGGGTATTTATAAATTTTGGTTTGAAAGCTTTGAATTTATTTCTTCTTAAAATTTTTTGTACGGTAGTAATAGGTACATCAAGAGATGTTGATACTTGTTTAATTGATGTCTTACCATTTTCGATGATAACACTTAAACACACTTCCTCTTCCACTTCTCTAGATACTTTTGCAGCTGAGTGAGGTTTTTTGAAATTGTTGTTAATACTGCCTGTTTCTTTAAATTTATTTAAAATACGGGTAATTGTAGTGTGATTTACATTGCGATTTGGATGCCTGGCATTAAAAATGTTTGTAACTTGTCTGCTTGGAGTATTTTCCCCACACAACAATATAATCTCAACTTTTTCTTCTTCTGTAAGCATCTTGATATTATTTAAATAGTACTTATTATCAAACGTTAACAAAATAAGCAATAACAATAACTACGTATTGAATATTCAGCATGTACTTAATGTCAAACATACGTTTGGTTTCAAAGCCAACTTAAAACTTATTTTGGACAAGAAAATCTCCAGAAAGTCAATGAGTTTATTTAGATGTTTTGTGATTTGATATTATTGAATATTAAGTTCTTGTTACTAAACTGTATAATTTTGAGTAATTTTCGGTGTTAACAAAAAATAAAAATAACTTTGCACCAAAAAAATTGAAAATTATTTTACTCCTCAGAAAAATTGATCGTGGTTAACACATTTGTTATGTCATTTGAAATACTATAAACTTTTTTAATAAACCGTCGTATACAGGATGTTGTCTATTTATCGTTTTAGCAAATAATTTTTTTCGTAGTCCCCATTTAAAAAAAATGGGTAAAAAAATAAAACTTCACTAAGATGGCCATGACTTCAAAACTAGATGTATTTTTTGATGCTGAACAACTTTTCTAAATAACATATCCCGACATTTTTCAAAATAAGAGTACTTTACTCTTGTCTTAAAATCAAATATTTGAAGGCTCCTCGTACATTACGTGTGTTTTACTGTATTTTGTTGGTGCATGTTTAGTTGTAGGGGATGCACAAACTTTTATCAAGAATAACTTTTCATCGAATAACCCTTAATAAATAAGTTTCCCATATGGTGCATACTTTGGGGATGACATTATTGTGTAAGTATATAGGGTATTTCAGAAGATATATCCAATTGTACGTTCAATGCCTTGTATAGTCCAAACGAAACAATTTGACATCAATATTTTGTAGATAAAACATTTTGATATTGGTCTAGTTTCATGTCACAGTGTTATTTTTTAGATATTACATCTGAATACAGAGCGAGCCAAGAGTCGAACATATGTTATCTATTTATTCAAATGAATCACCTCGTATTTAATTTCAAAAAGTGAAAAGACACCTTATAAGCTTTCATCTTTATCAGGCATTCCCTATAGCTAAAATCATTAATTTTTGAGATAATGTCAATCACAGTAAGACAAATTCCTTTACAAAAATAACTCAAAGGTGAACTTTAAATTGATTATATATCAAATGTTCGAAATGGCTATCCAAAACGTCAATACAGGCGATCTTTAAAAGATCGAATTACATTTCTCAACGTTTCTACATTAATATTCTGAAATGCTTCTCGTATTCTTTCCTTATCATATCGTTCTGTGTGGTTGGCGATATTTGGTAAACACGGTTTTTTAAATAAGCCCGCATAAAAAAGTCAATTTTAGTCAAGTCTGGTGATCGAGGAGGTCATTCAATGGGTCCTCCTCTTCCTACCTGTCTGCCAGGAAAATTGGTATTCAGATGATTGTGAATGAAAGCAGTGTGATGTATCGGAGATCCATCGTGTAAAATCCACTTTATTTGCCGAATGTTGAGCGGAGCATTTTCCAACAGAAATGGAAAATGATTTTCTAGAAAGTCTAAATAAACTAGACCATTCCCTCTTCCATTGAAAAAATGTGGTCCAATTAAGTTTACTTGATTTACCCCATAAACCAAATAAAAAACTTTCTCTCCAACGCTCATTTACTTGATTTACCCAATAAACCAAATAAAAAACTCTCTCCAACGCTCATTTACTTGATTTACCCCATAAACCAAATATAAAACTTTCTCTCCAACGCTCATTTACTTGATTTACCCAATAAACCAAATAAAAAACTCTCTCCAACGCTCATTTACTTGATTTACCTCATAAACCAAATAAAAAACTTTCTCTCCAACGCTCATTTACTTGATTTACCCCATAAACCAAATAAAAAACTTTCTCTCCAACGCTCAATTACTTGATTTAACCCATAAACCAATTATACCACCCCAAACATTCAGAGACCATCTAGTTTGACTTTGAATATAGACACCATATAAGAGAGCTCTTTTCCATGCAGTGTACCATCTCAATCAGGGACGGACAAATTGCTACATAGGCAGCGTGAAGAAAGTCTTTACCAGATGAATATTCTTTTGCAATTTTGAGTGGTAGATTACATTCAAGCGGAGGATGATGGGAATCTTCTGGAATTAAAATGTCGACAGCCTTCAGTACCTCAACATCAACTGGTGATAAAATGAGGTCAATGATAGCTCTTCTATCGTTTGCTATTTCGTTGAACTGGAAAAGATTAAGGAAAGCACAGATGTTGCATATCGTTTCAATACAAACAATCTCAGATTGTCAAGCTGTAGGAACAACGGCAACGAAACAATAATGGTCTACATCCCATATTGCTGAAGGAAGATTAAAATCACCAAACAGGAAAAGGTTTGCACTCGCTTATGGTGATTAGCTGATCAAAGTATGATTGATATAAAGTAGATATAGATTTGGGTGGAAAATATACAGTACTAATTATAAATTTGTTCTTAGATAAGAGGAAAATGTTTTCTTAGTTAATACACCCCCGCCCCTGCTGAAAACACTGGATTCAATAAAACGATCAGTTCTATAGATATTCCAGATGAGAAGCCAAGTTCAGCATCCGTAAATTCGGGTGTAAGTCAGGTTTCAGGTTCGTAAGAACAATTGCTGAGGTCATTCAGATACTTTTTTCGATTGTACGTGATGTTTTTCAAAAATATTAATAATAATTTAACAATTCGGCAACAATTGAAGTATGACAAAGAAGTGGTTCCTCAATCAAGAATAACACAGACTATCATCAATATTAAAATTTATCCTAAACATCAACAAATCAATATCATGTACCTATACCGACCCCTACGTACGCCCATGAATGAAGCAGAATTTAAAGATTAGACAAACAATGAACTCTCAGAAATTTATGGTTTAAATATAAGTCACTGTTGATCTGGGATTGTAACCCCCGAGCATTTTTCCTACTATAGTAAGTATGCATACCTATAAATATGTCTAGTGTTTATACTTTGACGTATGTTTGGTAGGGCCTGGTTCCCACTTTAGTCCGACTTCTACCCATTTGCGAATTTCAAAAAGATCTTCATCTCATTCACTAATGACGGAGTATAAAAAGCATCATTTTTTGTAAGATAAGCTACCTCTTTCGTGTGATGATTGGAATGTTGCCTTCATATTATGTACAAATATCGTATTTACATAACTCGTGCCAAATTCCTATTTATAATTATTAATCGAGGTTGAAACTTCAATAAACTACATTAAGTACGTTTTTCCTATATAAAATAATTTCACTACATTAGTAAGTTTAATTTCAGCGACTACTTAACGTTACTAATAATATTCTTCTCGAGTCCCACGGATTTTTTTACAACACTCTATTATCCTTAATCTGGTATCTTCTAAACACTGTGCGAAATCTTCTCTGATATTTTTCACTTTTTCCCTAATTTCTTCCCGCATCAAATTATAACACATAGCCACTAATCCCAATCCGAAAAATATATACACGTAACTCAACACCAATTTTGAATGTCCCTCTGTCTGTTCTTTCGTAGTGTTGGCGAAATGTGCGCCCGGTACAAAATCGCCCATTCCTATCTTACACAAACTAGTAACCGAAAAATAAACGCTGTCTAGGAAGCCCCAACCTTCCCAAGCGCTAAATACGGCTGCACCCGCAAGAACGTATATCACCATCACCCAAATACAAGCACTAGACGGTACTATTATCCTTTTAGGGATGTCGTTTTCTTCCTCTGGCAGCGTTGAACATCGGTACAACTTTCTGTATATCCACCTATGCAAAAAATAAACCTTTAAACATATTTATACGATAATCAAACTTTAAAACTGGAATTTAATAATAATTAATAGTGAGGGACAAAAATAAGGGAAATTACCATCACATGTTAAATGTAATAATTTTTCTAATTACAATCAACATATACGACGGCCGTTATTTATTCAACCTCCGGTGCAAGTATTTGAAAATTATAAAAAGCTGAAATCATTGGTGCATGAACATAAACCGACCGCTAAAACACAAGTGTTTCAACTAACCCAAAAGTATATACACTAAAAATTTAGAAAGATAAACAATCTTTTTAACCATCAGGAAAGACATAAAAAAATTCAGAAAATTTGAAAAATATCTTAAAGCTATCGATAAATATACATATATTTTTTTTATAACTGCTCTATAACAAGATGGCGGATAATGAGCAGACGTGTAAAAATGTACTCTCTGTTATAAATGACAATAACTTTGTTAAAAAACAATTTAAATGCTGCAGGACAAAGACAACCAACATTCTAGTGTGTGCCAACTGTGGAAATGTCTTCCACATGTCTTGTGTAGTGGAAAATAAACTTAAATGTGTGAAGTGAAAGTATGTGATACCAGAATCGAGTGTTGTGAACCAACTAGCCTTAAGGCGGCGCCAGACATTCGGTATTCGGCGAGTACCGAGCGACTGCTCGCAGAGTGGCAAGTAGTTGAGTTACTCGGCAGGTGAGCGCGGATTAATCACCAAATGGCAAGCACCTAAACCAGATATTCGCAATTCGTCACGTAACGGAGTCTCTGTGGGTATAACGAATATTCAGTATAAAGTGTATTTACGGCTTGCAATGGATAATGATACAGAGCTCGTTATTAGCTTGGCTACACTTGTAGTAATGTCTTGTGGTAGTGTGTTATTAAACAAAATAAAGAAGAAGCCCAGAAGAAGGAGATGGTGGATGGTTTCACTTAATAAAAGCAGAAAAACGTAGGTATTGAAGCTGGAAATAATTTCTTGATTTCAATCTGCCTTTTGAAATATAACATTATTGTTTCATTTTTATATGCATTTTCCAGTTGTTTAAAATATTTTTGTTTTAGCTATAGTGCCACAAACCTAATGGCAGATCTGCTCAAGGAACCATCCGGAAAATTTGAAAATTTTTGCCGAATGTCGAGCGATGATTTTAATTATTTACTTTCAAAAGTGGGACCAATGATTCGTAAGAAAGATACCAAGTGGAGAACAGCGATTCCAACAAATGAGCGCCTTGCCATAACCCTTCGATTTCTTGCAACAGGAGACAGTTTTCACTATTTGTTCAAAGTGTCTCCACAGCTTATTTCCGAAATAGTCCCAGAAGTTTGTAGTGCTATCATTGCAATTTTACAGGATTATGTTAAGGTAAGTAATTATTTTTAAATTAAAGAAAACTTCGAGGAACATTTTCTAAAACTGTTTATTTAAGAAATTAAAAGTAACATTATTGGAAATTAGTAAAAAAGGTTACCAAAGGCCGAGAATCCTCATCAGCAACAATATCAGCATTTTGAATGACATTCTATGATGGAAAAGTTTCTTGAGTTGAGTGGAATGCTGCTTGATGTGAAAGTGACTGCGAATATTGGGAAACAGTATGGTTCGAACTTAATGAAAACTGAGAGCTAGGTGATGGTGAGCTGAGTCTAGTAGATAAATTTTCCATTTGACAGGGAGGATCCATGTCATTATTCTGGGTTACATTCTGTGGTGATGAAGTTTCTTGAGGTGAGTGGAATGCTGCTTGATGATGTGAAAGTGACTGCGAAGTATGGTTGGAACTTGAAGACAGGGGGCTAGGTGTTGATGAGCTTTGTTTATAGTCGTGTGTACATAAAATATTCAGCTGCCGAGTAGGATTTATCTCATTATTAGCATGTGAGATACGAGAATTCATTTTCATTTCAAACAATATGTTATCAATCCGATGCATACAAACTTCCCTAGTGTGCTCCTCCATTTCCTGTAGTTTTGCAGCTACTAGTTCTCCATATATGGAACACACATTTCGTTCTTTGGCCGGTTTGTTAGTTACAACTTGTAATAAAGAATATGCATTATCCATTTTATCTTTAATTTCCTGTGCTTCAGCTACTTTACTCTTTTCTCGTGCAGGAGCTCTAAATGCAGACTTACTCGTCGAAGGCAATACCAAAGCTGCAATTAAGAAATTGTCGCATTAGATCAGTAAAATAATTATTTTGTGTTTTTTTTACACACACACCTTCATTTTCAACATTATCCCGTTCAGGTCTCTCAATTTCCGTGTTAACAGTAGCAATAGCTTCCTCTTCATCATTATTGTTGCCATCTTCTTCGGGCAAAAACTCCTAAAACATTTAACTATTAAAATCTTATCATTTATTCACAGCATTTTTTTTTCAGATTTTTTGTTTGTTTCAGATTCCCAAAAGTGCTAACGAATGGAAATGTGTAGCTGAAAAGTTTAACAAGGACTGGAATTTTCCCCATTGCATGGGTTCCCTCGATGGAAAACATATTGTGATACAAGCGCCTACTAATTCGGGATCTGAATTCTACAATTACAAACAATATTTTAGTGTAGTATTAATGGCTCTAGTGGATGCTGAGTATTGCTTCATGTTTGCTGATTGTGGATGTCAAGGTCGACTTAGTGATGGAGCAGTGTTTCGAAATACTCGCTTGTTTCAAAAAATCGAGCAAAATGAATTGCACTGCCCTCCACCAGAGCCACTGATGGGAAGAAATAAAGAAGTGCCTTATGTATTTGTTGGAGACGTCGCATTTGGATTTAGAGAAACAATTATGAAACCATTCCCAGGCAAACATGACAAAGGTAGTAAATATAGAATATTTAACTATCGCCTGTCACGTGCACGTAGAGTTGTTGAGAATACATTCGGACTATTAGCTAATGTATTTAGAGTACTTCGGAAGCCAATGTTGCTTCAACCTGATAAGGTCGCTTTAGTTGTTATGACCTGTGTTGTTTTACACAATTTTTTAAGAAGAAGTACGTCATCCCGATCTCTCTATTCTCCAAATGGTACCTTTGACTTTGAAGAAGATGGAAACGTTATAGAGGGCGCTTGGCGTCAAGCAAATACAGACACTATGACATCCCTATTACGACTGCGAAATATCCCTAGAAAGCCTAGCATGGATGCAAAAGAAATTAGAAATGAATTTGCCGAGTACTTCGTAACCAGCGGAAAGATACCTTGGCAAGATCAATACTGCTAATTCAAAATTACACTATTTGTACAAAGTTTATTTTTTAAATAGGTATGTTTGTTGAAATAAATTTTGTTAAATACCTATAATAATTAGGTACCTACCTCTGTATTTCTTGTCTGCCTTGGAAGATCCTTATCACGAAGGAATGTGGCCATTTTTTCATAGGCGAACCACGTTGGTTTGTAAATTTCATCAGTCCCTGCTCCACTTTTCAAGCTTTGTTTTACTTTATTTAAACAGGCTCTAAAAGACGCCATCAATGAATCCTTTTTCTTTTTCAATTCCGTGACTGTGTATTTCTGACCCATCTTGACTTCTATGTGTTTCCAAGCATCATAAACATCATTCCGATTTTTATGGTTTGGTAAAGATGCATTCCATATTACAGGTTCATTTTCATAACACTCCAAAAATTCAAAAACTGTTTCATTAGACCAGTCCATTTCTCAATTCTACTACAATAAATAATAAAATACAATCCGGTAATTCAACGATATGTATACTTACTACAGTTATCCCCTAGCCATAGACTATTGCTTGCAGAAGAACGAATATGTGGATGCAGATTCAGAGCGTAATACGGCGAATACTCGTTTCTTTTGATGTTGCTTCAAAAGACCGACAAACAACGGGAACTACGCGAGCACTGTACAAACACTAAAATTGGTCATCGGCAAGTAGCGATGAACCCTTTCATACTACTTGCCACTCTGCGAGCAGTCGCTCGGTACTCGCCGAATACCGAATGTCTGGCGCCGCCTTTATAGAAATAGGCACCCAAAATGCGCCAAAGGTAAATAATCAATCTTATGACTTGAAAATGGAAATCAAACTATTGAAACAAATTTTGAAAGAAAAAGAAGAAAAATATGATCTATTATTAGAAAACTCATTATGGCTAAAGCAAAACAATAAATTACTAGAAGAAAAAGTTAATCTACTCCAAACTGAAACTAACAAAAAACCCATTATCAGTATTGTGAGTGAAAAACAAGTCAACAAAGCCATGGAATCAGTCCAAATTAATTCAGCTGTAAACAGTGCAAAAACAGTTAATATAAACAAGGAATTCCCCATGTTGCCAAGTCTCTCAAAAATGTCTAAACTTGAAGAAACACAAAAAACTACCATGGACCATATAAACCTCAATCAAGAGAGTACAACTCATGATATTGATGATGGCTTCACAAAAGTCGATTCTAGAAAGAGGAGACCACAAAGGAAAAAAACTTCAGGAGAAGAAAAAGATTTTTGATGGATCTGTTCGATTTCCCAAAATTTTGGAACTATCACTTCCAGCGGAAGTTCCGGAGTGGAAATAAAATAACAACTTGAAGTGTTCTGGAACTTCAATTTTCCCCAAAAGAACCCATCCGAAAACTGTCTCCATAGCTGAAGGTTGGCGCAGTTTACCAGTTATTCGTCAATAATTTGCCCCAATATTTCTACCCCGACTAATAAATCTATGGACCTAGAAACGAAAAAAAAATTATCAGCTAAACTGTGGCCCTTTAGGTGATCCCATTGCCCTTCGTGTAAATCATAAAGGGGAAGATTGGACGATAACTTCGGAGCTACAATAGCTTCAAAGAAAAAGGTTGGACCGGGAAGTATTTCAGGTTTAATTTTGTAACGAGTAATTTCATTTGAGGAAATAGTATGAATAGTAGTGGAATAAGGGAGGCGAACTAGGCCTAATCTGCGAAAGCGTTTTTGACCAAATGAAACAATCGATACTACTCGAGTCTAATATGATACGAACAGGGTGATAACAGCCCTGACTGTCACAAATATCTACTACCGCAGTTGAAGCCCAACATGTTTGCCCTATTCTCATAACCTTTGTCCCCCTAATATTTTTTATATCTAAATTTAATTTTTTCAAAATTTCCGTCACAAAAGTATATATCCCTTCCCCTGTAGAGTCCAATATTGGATTAAACGCAATAAAACTTTCCTAACTTCAACCTTTTTTGAAGTGGTGTTAAAGACAACATATTTCAGAACAAGACTAATTTGCTCAGTATGACTAGTATCTGGTGTATAATCTAATATTATTGGAAAATATATTGAATTGCGAACCATTTCTAAAATGAACGATGAAATAAAACAATATAGTTTGTTTAAATCTTCATTTATTTGAACTAATGTTCAATTTTAACTTGTTGACGCGTTTCACTAACACAGTAGCTTTGTCAAAGCGAATGAAGGTAAAATATAAAAATGTCTTAATATATACAGTGCTAAATCTATTTACTAAGGTTAACAATGGTATTGAAAGAAATTACCTGGAAATTCATTCACTACAAACATTCCTAAGCTATATTCTAGGTAAAGAGGTTTAATAAAGGAGACTGATTGATATCTATTTGGTCGTTAAGGAGATTACCTGAATATTTATTTTTGTTAATCTCTAGGGCCTCTAATAAATTTAAACTAAAGGATTTACCGACTACATGGAGAATTTCAAAATTTGGGTCGAAAATGTGTTGGTTTTCTAATAAATGATTTGAATAGTTAGAATCTAATTTATTGTTGTCATAGCTACGTTTGTGTTCCGAAATTCTAGTTTTAAAAGTTCTACCGATATAAATTTTATCACAATTGTCATTACCACATTTTAATTTATAAACTCCTGATTTGTTTAATTTTGAAGATTTAGATTTATTATTTTATTTTTATTTTTAATGAATTTGGATAAATTGTGATTAGTTTTAAAGGAAATATTCATGTCTAAAGTTTCTAAAAATGATTTAATTTTTAAGGATGGTGTTCCAAAGTATGTTAAGCTTTTAAATTGTTTATAATTTTTATCTGAAGGGAATACTTGTTCTAAAGTCTGTTTTTTTATCTTTTTATTTATGATATTGTCAATTAAATTTGGATCGTAATTATTATTAACTGCTATTTGTTTTATGATTTTTAATTCTTTGGTATAATTATTAATATTTAATGGGACTGTTAAGAAAGAGTCTGTGTATCATACTATTGAAAGCTGCTAGTTTATGACTGAATGGGTGGACCGAACTATTATGTTAAGAAAGAGTCTGTGTATCATACTATTGAAAGCTGCTAGTTTATGACTGAATGGGTGGACCGAACTATTATGAATTGTAATATCTGTATGTGATGGTTTATGAAATATAGAAAAATCATGTTTATTATTTATATTTGAAATTGTAAGGTCTAGAAAGTTTATAGACTTATTTTGTTCAAACTCTACGGTAAATTTGATATTATTGTGAATTGAGCTTATGTAAGTGATGAAGCTCTCTAATTGTCTATTTGTACTGATGAAGCTAGCTAAAATGTCGTCCACATATCGGTGCCAGTACATAAATTTTTTACTAAGGGGGTGTGAATGAATTATATTTTCTATATTATCCATGAAAATTTCTGCTAGTAGGGGGCTGAGAGGGTTGCCCATAATCAAACCATCTTTACTGCTATAAACCTCTCCATTGAAATGAAAATAATTTTGATTCAAACACACTTTTAATGAAGTAATGATATCAGAGTGAATTATAGGATTAACATTATTGTATGTGAGCAAGTTATCAACAAGAGTTATAGTTTCTTTAGGAGGTATACTAGGGAATATATTTGTTACATCGAACGATATGAATTTAGAATTATGGGGTAGTATTATATCTTGAATATTATCAATTAATTCCGTTGAGTTTTTAACTGAAAATCGAGGTATGAATGAACAATATTTAGAAATGACATCTATGAGAATATTTGAAATTTTGAATGACGGTGCTGTGAAATAAGAAACAACTGGTCTGATTGGGTACCCCTCTTTATAGAGTTTAATTAATGAATAAAGTTCAGGGTGTTGCGGATTGGGTAAAAATAATTTATATTTTTCTTTATCGTTAATTATTGATTTAACGTTATCTACTGCTAATTTTATTTCTCTCTGAAATTTATTAGTTGGGTCTATTTTAAGGGTCTCAAAATTGCTTGCCTGAATAAAATTGTTGGTTTTTAATATATAATCTTCTTTAGGTAATGCTATTACCATATTTCCTTTATCTGCTTTTGTGAAAATAAGACTATTTGATTTGGCGACAGATAATTCAAAATTGGGTTTGTTAAACTCGACGAATTCTTTTTTAATAATTTCTGAAGCTTTATGTTTTATATTAGAATTATTTGGAAAATGATACAAATTAATTTCTGTTTCTATACCTAGTTTGTTGAAGTTATCCAATGAACATGTGGGTTGAATATTATGCTCAAAACCATTTTGTAATAATTGAAGTTCTTTGTCTGAAAAAATTGTATTTGAAAGATTGACGAATCTATTAAAAAATTTATGTTCTGAGAATTTGGTTTGTGGGTTTCTTGATACTGTTTTGTTGGTTAATAATGACTTTAATTTACGTTTTTGTCCTTGGTACTTTTTGTGAATAATTACTTTAATTTTATCTAAAATGTCAAACTCTATGGGATGTAGTATATGTGATAGTTGTGAATGAATTACCTTTACATAAATACTAAAAATATATCTCTTACTATACTGAATGTTCTTTTCTTCTTTCTGCTTCTGCTCTTGTTGTCTGTTTTTAATTTCATGTATCTAGGGAATACATGATTTCTGGAACACTGCCCGAAGAACCACAAATTTTGCGTACACACTGCACTTTTTAAAAGTAATTTAAAATACCATATAGCCAAATAGCTGATATGAGCTTTCTTCAAAAATTGAATAGATGAGGCTTTTACCTTCATTCGTTTTGACAAAGCTACTGTGTTAGTGAAACGCGTCAACAAGTTTAAATTTAACATTAGTTCAAATAAATGAAGATTTAAACAAACTATATTGTTTTATTTCATCGTTCAGTATGGATCTTCATCAAGTAAAAGCCTCATCTATTCAACATTTCTAAAATATTATTTCTTACTTTAGACGACAATAATTCAATTATTTCATTTTGTATTTGCACGCCTAAATAATGAGTCATTTTAACAGTTTTTTTTGGGAGTTACACACTCGGCTAAAGTGCTCTCTCATCACTGAATCAAAAGAGGCAATATCATCTCAATAGGTTTTAGAAAATTTCCATTATCATGTTCAAAAAGTTATTTAGAAGAACCTTGAAATGCCAAGCATTGTGTAGATAAATATTTAACAATCGCAATAAAAGAAATTATTAATCCATAGATAATGGACTTTTTTTCGCAAAAGTAGTAAATATAATACACTCATATTTTTTGTCCCTCACTATAAATAAATGTTTTGTAAATAACGTACCTGAATCCTCCCGCTAGAGCATCTCCAACATTCAAAAAGAAAAGGATATATAGAGGGATGCCAAATAAAGCGTAAATAACAGTAACCAACTTTCCATAAGGTGTCTTGGGTACTAAATTTCCATAACCTATCATTGTTATAATACCCAAAGAAAACATCAAAGCTGCCGAAAAAGTCCACATATCGTTAGTAGATCTTTCACTGTAACCATATTTGAAAATTTCTACCACTTTTTCTTGATAATTCTTGAGAACTTTGTTGGTATCTTCCGAAAAATTGTTTACATCGAATATGTTGTGTTTTAACGCTACATCGTATAATTTTATTAGATATTCCCGTCTTGTTTTATTGATTTCATTCGGTTCCGTGTTATTTCCTTTTTGTTCGAGGCTCATAAAACTTATAGCACCCACTAGAGTATAACCAAAAACTAAAGCACCTAACCCCACTTGCGTACACATGAACGCGATAATTTTACGACAGCAATCCTTAATTTTCGCTTTGGGGTCATTGTCGCTCGCCGAAGAAGACCCTCTACTTCCACGATAGTATTCTTCCATCACAGCGATCACTTTTGTCAGGAGAATTATGAAAATAAGCACTTATGAAAAAATGTATTTATAAGTTTATTTTTAGTTGAAACATATGCTTGGCTCGCAGCCAAGTCGTCGAACTTGTCAGCAGTAAACTTCAATTATTGATAAAATGTTATCACTATTCAACGATATACAAGATGTTCAGGAAATTAATACTAATATTATTAAATCCTGAGAAAATAATATTAGAAATTGATAAGTTTTGTCATACGAACAGTTATTTTGGGTTATATGTCCCCAAACATACCAAATAAGAACTTGTATCTAAATATAATACCTACAATAAAAATGAAGAAGATAAAAACACAACGCAGATAAAATAATTCAAGACACAAGAGAAATTAAAACAAGTGTAAAATAATAAACGAATATGGCACATTGAAGACAGACTATAGCGAATACATAAAATAACACACATGCTGCATTTAGACCTAACGGGTTAATGCTAGACTGGATAGTGATACTACGACAAGTACAAGTAACATAAACAATAATACGAACTATGGTATATGTAGCAGCAAATAAGTCTCAGTAAAATTTAATATACTTATTAATAGAAAATTCAAAACTAATAATTCCAGACAGTAACAACTGTTTCAAGTGAATACCAGAGTATATATTGGAATGAATTTGCTGCAGTAAGATTCAGGAATAAGACTACAGAGGGAACTAAAATATTACGAGGCGTAAAGACAAGGTTGTGTTCTCTCTCCATTGCTGTTCAATATGTATTCAGAATGCATATTTAGTGCAGCTCTGGAGAATGCTGAAAGTATAATCCTTCTGAACGAATATTAAATAACATATGTTACACAGACGATACAGTTATTTTCACTGACAACCTAGAGGGATTACAAGAACTCATGAATACAATTACAGAGTGCAGCCACATTTATGGGCTAGATATTAATATCAATAAAACGAAATTTATTGCCATAAGCAAAGAAAGGACAAACAACTGCCAACTTACAACTACAAGTAGAATGGGTGAGCAGCTTTAACTACCTAGGAACTAATGTCAATGAAAAAAGGGATCACTCTAAAAAAAATTCGAATTCGAATTGAAAAATCAAGACCTTTAACAAAACGAGAAACCTGTTCACAAGTTATCACATAGCATTAAAGACCAAGATAAGACTCCTTCGCTGTTATCTCTGTTCTCTTTTATGGCGAGGAAGCTAGGACACTGATGACTGGGGCGACAAAAAAGGCATTTAAAATGTGGCTGTATTGTATAATATTAAAAATATCTTGGACATATCATGTGCCAAACATCGAGGGTCTTAGGAGGATGGTCAAAGAAAAGAAAGTGGTTAACACTGTGAAAATTCGAAAGCTCCAGTACTTGGTACACATAATGAGAAATGAGAGCAGGTTCCATATACTGAAATCTATTCTGCAGGGAAAAGTGATTGGAGATGATGTGTTGGTAGAAGAATTTCATGGTTGAAAAACCTCAGAACCTGGTTTGATTTGAATACTAGTGAGCTGTTTCGGGCAGCAGTAAATATAATATGATAGCCCAACATCCGAAACAGATAGCAACACTGTTAGAAGGAGAAGATATTAAAAAGTTGTATATTGTGTGTAAGCAAAAATATAAATGTAGTATGAGTTTATTTATATGAGCCTCCAGATGAAGGTTGACAAAATTGATAGATATAATTAAGAATGTATACAAGAAAACAGATACTTTAAGTACCAGTTGGTGCTAAAATAATGAACAGTTTTCAAATTAAACATACTTGTTTTGTTTTCATACCCAATTTTAATTCATATTGCCACACTCAAAATAAAGTTATTGTTGCCGCCTAGAAGATATTAAAAAACGGGGAAAACATTTACATATCCAGAATCAATAAGTTTACGATTTAAGGAAAAGTAACGTGGCCCACTCTTTTATTCGTTTAATAAAATGTATATTATTCTCTGAAGTTTCTTTTGTTCATTAAACCAAAAATAAGTTTTAACTAATCTATAGGAAAATATGTGTAGACAGAGAAAAAAAATATTTAAGCTTCATCATAATAATTTTCCTAAAGGAAAACACATGTTAAGGGGGAAGTAAACCTAGTGGTTATTGTGAAATATTTCTTTATATCTCGTAAATTATATGAAATATTTACAATTTATTTTTAAACATACATTAAATTGTTTGTTTTTAATTTAAAAAAAGTATAAAATACATCAGACTTACGGAATAAAATTTGATCTAGTTTTCTCCAGTGAATTTTATGTCTAATTAAATTTATTATCATTCAAAACCATTGGGATAAATTAAATTTGAAAAATATTTTGACAACTCGCTTATGGACTTCTTTTTTTACATTGACAATCAGTTGGTTCTTAGCAGTCCGTGTTAAATTTTATAAGTACCTTCTATGCACCAATTTTAAGATAGAGCATGCTGCCATTCTGAAGTGAGCAGAGCTTATTTTCACCTGCCTTAAAAAATAGAGTTATTTTATATTATAGATCCATCGGGGGGAGTGATTTTTATTAAATTTTATAACTATTTTGAAAACAGTGATCTCAAGTTCAATATATATTTGTTTGAATATCAAAAGTTATTTTTTTCTATTATCAAACCTTTAAGCTGACATTTGACAGTGTCGATAGAAAAAGTATATACTTTTCATATACATATAAATTATGTATATGATACTTTTTTTAACAGTGTTGATAGTTAATCATATAAAGGCACTAAATGCGGAACGATCCGTGTACATGTTCTCTTATCTATGGTCGTTACGACCAAACTGAAAGGATATTATGACGATAGATTGCTCAAACCGTACCACTCAGAAACGAAAAGATTGGTCGTTACGATCGATAATTTACTTGTTTGAAAGGAAACAATGAAGACGAGCACAAAAAATGCAATACATGATAACGAAATTCTTTTCCTTACCTATGTGGCGGTAACTTTAATTCGAATTCAGTAGAAGATCTAGAAAAGTGTGGGTTGAGAAGTGGTTATTAATGCGAAATCATTATTCGCATCTAAATATTTTAAAGGAATTAAGGCTCGGCCCCACCTGCGATATATAGCAAGATCGTAAACTCGAAAATTGATCAATGCCCATCTGCGTCAAAATTTGACTAGAAAGTTAGTAAGTTTTCGTTCATATTTGTTTGAACGTTTTTTTTATTTATTGTGTTTTTTATGCTTCCTTACCTTGAAATATGAGGTTCCTTTGTCTCGTCTTCTCCTATATACTGGTCTTATCATAGAGAAAGTAGGTATTTGTCAATGGGTCTTATGTCAGTTAGTTACGTCATCAAACTTGCGAATATTCGCAAAAGTTCACATTTACGCGTCAAAATAAAAACAAGTTTAAATTTTGCGATGTATCGCAAAAAAAGCGATATATCGCAGGTAGGGCCGAGCCTTTAAGACTTAGCGACATCTAGTGGAAATATATTACAACTACTCTGTGGTGACTGTGGCTATTGTGCCTATGATTACTAGAAATACATATTAAATACTTTATGAATAGAGTATTGCAAATATTACAGAAATTTATTTATTACTTTTACAGAATATTGTTTTATTTTATTAGGTAGACTTTTAAAAGTATTTTAGGGATTTTTGGCTTTAGCTTTAGGGATACATATCTTTAATAGTTGGTGACATTGCAAGTTGTGAAATGTGTTTGTAAATTTGTATTTTTAAAGTGGGACTATTATTATTATTATTATATTATTATTATGAACAAAATAAATCATAATGCCAGGAACTACAAGAAGAATTAATCGAAATAACGTACGGACGTCGCCTATTTCATCTCCAGTATTATCAAGTTTTGCGAATGATTCTTGTGGACAGAGATATGCTCCTCTTGGGGCTTCTGTTCCAACTGTTCCTGCTCTGGAATCACCTGCGCCTCCAAAACATTTTCCATTTCCCAATACACCAATTGATAATGACTTATTTTTCGAGAGCTTAATGTGGTTTTTTGCAATTGCAACAACTGCACTGCAATATTTACATCTTTATAGATCCGTATGGTGGTTGCCACATTCGTATACAAGACAGGCGATGGTAAGATATATTAATAGTTATACTAATGTTTCCGTATAAATGGGTCTTCTAGTCACTTAAAGTAATCGATAGGCAAAATATTTGCTTTAAACATATACGTTTTTTAGAACTTCTATCTGATTGATCCCTATTTGGTAATGTTTATTTTTTTGGCATTGTCGAGAAGACTTATTTATATGATTGGATGTTTAATGTTAAATAAACTGGTGACAGAGGCACAACAGGAGTATGTTCAGTGTTATTTTAGGTAAGTATACTTATAAAATAGTGTTACAATTCATAACCAATAATACTAAAAATCTATAATTCCATAGAGAATTTGCGTGACTTTGGTGATTAGGCACTAGCAATCATGGCTGCGAAATTTAGCATCTAGTATGTTGGAGAAATTAAATTTTATAGTGTTGACCTCCAAGATTCGGTAATGCCTTGCATACAACAATTATGTGGAAGGATGTTTCCACTTCTATCCCACAGAATCTGCAGTCATCTCTCTCCACAAGTTTAATTTGAGCTGTACATTCAGGCGACAATGTCATGCTAGAACCCTTCTTAAAACTCAGTGCTGACTTGCTCTGGTTAGGCATTCTTCTGATGTTTTCAAGTCATAGTTTCCCAGTAGTATATTTGTCCTACTGTGTTGTCCCAGTAGTCCAATATTTTTCTTATTTATTTTTTTGTGTTCATTTCTTCCAATATTATATCGGTACTGATTCCACAATAGGGTTCTTGTCCCCAGAAGAGTGTTTGTGCCCCTTTCTTTACTAGTTCATCAGCTATCTCGTTCCCTTCTACTCCAGTATACCTGCCTATTTCATTGAGGATACCTAAGCATTCCCAAACCATTTTAGAACTGATTATAGAAGTGCTCAGGGCTTTAAAGGCTATCTGGCTATCCAACATGACTATTATTTTCTGCTTTCTATATTTGTTATTGATGTTGAACTGTGTGCATCTCCCAATAGTGTAAATTTCTGCCTGAAATTTGGAATATGCTTGGGGTTTTTCCCAAGCTTTTGGAGTGTTTTGTTCCTGGCCGATACAATCCTATCCCTCCCGTCTGTATACCATTTAATGGTATTCTTACCCTGTTTAGTAATGGTGTATTGATCCCTCCTATTTTTATTACTATATTCTGTTTTGAATTACTTTAAGAAACTATTAATTTTCCTGTTCTTTAACTAGCAAGGGGAGGTTTTGTTCCCGCAGAATTCCCTCTCTACTCAATCTGTATCTCGTTCTCTCTGCTACAGTTTCCACCACTATATGCAGTGTCGTGAGGTTCAGAAGTACTTCCAAAGCCACTGTAGGGCATGTGTTCATTGCCCCTGTTATATATATAAATTTATTGTTGTCTCGTATAAAATACATGAACAAGGTGGTGACAATATTTCCAATATATATGGGGCAGTAGGTCCAATGGCCCTTCAAAAAGCTTGGGAATGGTAGTACTGTAGCATTTTTATGGTCAGTAAAGAAAGGGTTGAAATCCTTCTTATCTTTCCCCTGATTCCATTGGAGTAAAGCTTTTGCCAAAGTATATCAAGATTGATATTATCAAAAGCTTTTTTGAAGTAGTGCAGAAACTTTCCTCCCAGGTAGCTGCATATGATTACTTATTACCAAGTAAAGAACAAAAATATTATCTTCTGTGCTTCTTCGTTTAAGAAAGCTAGTCTGACATTCTAGCAGCGATTCAATTGATTGTACTCTCTGATTTATTATTTGGGCGAATAGCTTAGTTTTGTGATTGCGTAAGGCAATACCTCGGTAATTTAGAGAATAATTTTCAGGGCCCTTTTTATGAAAGTCAATCATGTTAATATTTGTCCAATTGTATGGCAGGTGTTCTTCCATGTATATTTTATTAAATCATTTCTATAAGTGTATGATCCAGTCAGTAGGCAAATTTTTATAGAATGCATTTGATATTTTATCATCCCCTACCCCTTTATCATTTTTTGCTATTGTTATTACATTGTATATCTCTTGGATTGTAACGGGTGCCTCTAGATGGGCTGCCTAGCATTCATTATGGATAGGTTTATATTAACTTCTGTGGATTTATAAAATAAGTTATTAGTTCTCCCATTCTTTGGTGGTAATAGGGTGTTCATTATAGGACTTTTTTTATAAAGGTGTATATATTTCCAAAATTCGACTTCGCTTGTAGTTCTTGTTGATATTTGCTTTGTTTCTTTTTAATTAGTGCCTTAAATATTTTATTTTATGTTTTATATTCTTCGATTGTATTGATGCTGTATTTATTTTTCTTTGATTTTAATAGTTTGTATTGTGATGAATGTTTTACAATTTTTAGCCTTGTGAATAGTATGCTGTGTTTTAGGTTTTTGTCCCAAATCCGTCAACGATTGTCTATTACTCTTTCTGTATGTCTCCTTGAGACTCACCCTAAACTCATTTTTATTAATGGTTGGCTTTTTGTTGTTTTTTAACATCTAGCTGTTGGTTTTAAAATGTTTGTTAAGATTATTTTCGCATTGTAATAACAATAAAAAATAGAAATAATTAAAAACATATTTTATGCATTATCAGATCTAGCTTTATTTTTAATGTCACCTAAATTCATTGCCAGCCAATTTGTTTATTCACTAATATTATTTATTTCAGTAAAGTTACTTTTCCATGTTTATGCTTTGAATTTGTGAATATTACAAATTATTTTTCAAAATAAATGAATAAATTAATTTAAATTAGACTTCTATTTCACGTATGAATTTATAAAATTACAAAAAGTGGCACCACTAGTCTACGCAGGTTCTCTATAGTTGAAAACAGCGAAAAGTTTGAAACTGTAAAATCTTTTCTACTCTTTTAAACATATTTTATAAATCTTTACTTGAACAACATTTTATTTTCAGGTTTTTGTTATTTACTGTAATATGTGCAATTTTAGCAATGTGTATGTACCTTGTCATGCAGAATCATCATTTGGAAAAAATTTTATATTTATATTACCCGTAAGTACCTCTTAGTCATTGTATGGTAATACTCAATACTAAAAATATGATTATTGTTTCTAGATTTTTTATATATCTTATATTGTTTGGTTTCAACATTCACCCATTCTTCGAAGTGATTAAATGGAGTTCAACACCACCGCCTCTTCATGCATGTACTTCTAACGCTGTAGATATAAGAAAAGAAGTAGAAAATCTTATTGCCAACTTCAATTGTAGAATGAAAGAGATTTTATTCAGTGCTGTATGTAATGCATACTATGGGGGGTTTATTCCTTGCTGTTTTGCCCAAGTAAGTTAAATACTGTTTACTAAATTCTAAAAATGGTAGTAGCAAAACTCTTGTGTAATTTATCCTACAACTTTGAAAAAAAAATGTTATAATGAAATTGGTACAAAAAATGCTACAAAATATTGTATTTTTTCTCTAGATAATGTAATCTCTTTTACGAATATAATTGTATATTTTTGGTGAGAAATATGGGTGAATATTTTGATTGAAATTGGAAACTAAATTGTTGAAAATTGTCAATTAGGCTAAAACCTCTTACCTTGATAGGATGTCCGATTTTTTGTCTTTTGAATCACTTCTCTGGTACATTCTTTCCCGTTTTAGTGGACTGTATTCTTGGTGGTAAAATGGAGTGGTTTGAAACAGCACAATGAAAAATATATACATTTTGAGACTCTTTTCGTGCTGCACTGGTGAGAGTTCAATCATGTCTATTTTTACAGTTTTTTGGTCATAAGCGTATCGATACTCAATAATAAAGGAACATAATAAAACTCTGATCGTTAGAATTAATTTTTTATCCCGAAAAGAAGAGAAAAGAATTAGAATTAACAATAATTTTATTCAATGCAATCTCTGGAGATCCCATTGTTTTGTTTATTTTGTGAATTTTTTCTAAGATTGATACTATCCTTTAAGGGATATCTGCGTTTTGTATACTGGCCAGTTGCTATCCTTAATAAATTGATGCCGGTATGTTTAGTAATTACTGAAAATTCAATACAACTGATTGCATATATTTGATTTCAATCTTCTCAAATTTTGTTTCAGTCTTCATTGCATTATGACATTTTTTGGGCTGCTCAACACATTCTATTCATTTTCATGAGTGGTTTTATATCCTTATCCACTCATATTTTATCTCTTCGCTATTGTGACATCCTCCATAGGTCCGCCTTACATTTAGGCACTTGGGAGAAACTAGAAACTGGCAGAACTATGCTACTTGTGAATAACACTTGGAAAGAAGATGTAATGTGGCCGTATGGAGCTTTAGTAAAATGTGGAAAAGATATTTGGAGAGCTCAAGGAGATTGTAATAGTAGTCAACCTGGAAATGTTGCTCTTAGAAGATTTTATGTAAGTGTAGATAAATGATAGTATTTTAAATATATAGAGTATATATGAGACATGGGCCACCTCTATAAATTTTTTGACATACGAAATTAATAAGGATGACTTCTGGTTTCACCAGAAATAATCAATAGGAACACATTTACATATTTTGATTCTACGGCTTCAAATACATACATTCCATCTGTCAAATGGCGTCAGTATTGACATTTGACAGATGGAGTATATGTATTTGAAGCCACAGATTCCAAATATACAGTGTTGGGAACATTACGAGGGAACATACGTTTTACCGTCAATGTCTTAGAAAGAGACAAAATACATATAAATTCAGAGTATTACTCCTCTTCGCTGACAGGGTATCATAATGTGAGAAACGAAATAACTGTATGTGTAATGGGATGTCTGGCAGGCACCGCCTTCGAGAAGCGTGCAGTAGCTCTTATGTCTGGCGTTTACTTAAAGTTTTAAATGAACAAATTAGAAATGCAGTCAGGGTATTTCTAGTCACTTTACCACAGCAAAATGTTGTATAAACAACTCATTATGTTAAAGAATGAAAGAAGTTAAGGTTAGAAATACAGATGTGTAATGTGAACAGTTTAGTTTATTAATTGAGGAATAATAAGATTGTACTATACTGATAGCTTAATGCAATGAACAATAAAAACAATCAACATTACTTTCGTTTCTCCCTTCATGATTAATTTACAAAGAAATAATTCAGTATTAGTAATCTAATTCACTATATCAGTTCGGGTAGTACGCGCTAATATGATTTTAACAATGAATTAAAACCTACCTAGTAGGTATTTGAAATAAGTACCACTAGAAGATAGCTAAAAAATTACATTCGTCGATATTGAGGGTACAATTAATGAATATAAGCATAATAATTTTCATTAACATCGTAAGGAATAATCTATGGCAGCAATACAGAGTCCAAAAGCGACAATATGTTGTAATAAAACAAGTGTCAGTGTATCATCATTTTCTTTAACAGGATATCATAAAATGAGAAATAAGTCGTATGCTAACTGTCTTGTAGTTTTAAAAATATCTCAATGTAATCCGCCTGTTTCCTACGCTCCTGATAAAACGATTTCGTTTGCATCTCTAATTATTCTATTTTTATCTGTCCCCTCTCTTCATTTTAAATTAACGCATTAGATTGTAAGTGCCCTTAAAATTTTCCTTTTTATTTGTGAGAGAAATCAGTCACATTTAATTTCAACGTAAAACGATAACCTCTCACGGCCAACGGGAAATTCTAACGTCACATGGCGTTACCAGTGTGTTAGAGAAGGACAATCATGAGACAGAGAATTAAAAGTCAGCGTAGATTATTATACCAGACGAATACGAATCGCGCGTGCGCCTCTTAAAGATGTTTAACTGTACAATCTGGGTACTTCACTAAACGTTTGTTTGCGAATGAGTAACGATATTTTGCAAATCTTATTAAAATGAGTATGCAAGTACACCATAAAGTGCAAATTGTAAAATGGTACTACCAGGGTCATTCATATCGAGAAATAGCAGAATATTTGTTTATTGTGGCATTCGAAAATGCCCAACCAATTAGCAAAAAACAAGTGAGAACGGTTATAAAAAATTTTGAAGAGCATGGATGTGTCAATCATACTAAACATGGACCGCGTACACAAAATCGTCAAACCCAACCTGACATAGAAGAAAGAGATATTTTAATTTGTGCCAGTGTGGAAAATAATCCCCTACAATCGTCCACTCATTTAGCAAAGGATTTTGATGTTGATCCGAAAACGATTCGGACTGTATTAAAAAAAATGGTTATCGTAGTTTCACACTGAAAAAGAACCATGAAATTTTTCCAGACGATCAATTTCGGAGAATGGAATTTTGTGAAATAATTATGGAAAGAATACAATTGAACGCAAACTTTTCGAAAAATATTTTGTTCACAGATGAATCCACTTTTCCCATACACGGGGCACATAATTCATCCGTTATTCGATATTGGTCAACGACAAATCTACACACACATTACAATAGTAGAACTCAATATCCCCAGAAGTTTAATGCTTGGGCTGGAATATTAGGTGAACATTTAATTGGACCATTTTTTATTGACGGCAATTTAACCGGACAAAAATATTTGGACATGCTGGAAAATCAAATTACTCCTGCCCTTATACAATTAGGTGTCAACTTCAATAATATCTGGTACCAACATGACGGTTGTGCATCACATAATTATCGACTAGCAATAAATTTTTTAAATACACAATTTCCCAATTGGATAATCTTCACGAATGGTAACATAAGATGGCCTGCGAGATCTCCAGATCTGACTCCCAACGATTTCTTTTTCTGGGGTTATGTAAAATCGATAATTTATGGTTTCCAAGAAACCAGAGCCACTTCTCTAAATTAACTAAGGGAACAAATTTTGCAAATTTGTATGCAAATAACACCTGAAATGCTCATACGTGTTCGTCAAGAATTTTATAACCGTCTCGGTTACTGCTTAGCTCATAACGGGGGGTTATTCGAACATTTGATTTAAGCTCATTGAAGAATTATTAAGTTTTATTTTTTAATTTATTACATATCATAATATTACTTTTATTTAAAGATTGTAGACATTTTCATTAGAATTCGATTTTATTTTTATTTTCGTTTTTTTTTTAATTTGTACTGTGTGTGTGTTTACACAGAGAATTCGTTCTCATTTGCATACAAACGATAAAGATACGATAATTTTTTTTACTAACACATTCCAACCACAGCAGATGTTTCGAGACCAATTTCACGTTGCCAAATCTGAAAAAAAGTAAAGGTTTTAACCGCTTTCAAACTGAAAACTAGAACAATTTCCAGCATTACAATAAAATGTTCAACGAATAGATGTGATTAATTATATCTTGATCTGTTACAACCTCTTGAATTATCATAATTAAAAGCTTCTTATAACTTGTTCTCATGTTAAAACAATGCATTTTACAATTAATATAAATATACAATGAAAATTGACAATGCTGTTAGTAGCTACAAAGAATCTGTAAAACGCTGGCGTCTGGGCATGTATTTAGATCTATTGCACGTTTTCCACTTTATGATATCCTGTTAGCGAAAAAGAATGATACACTGAATTTATATGTATTTTGTCTCTTTCTAACACATTGACGATAAAACATATGTGCCCACAGAATTTTCCTAATATTGTATAATAATATACAGGGTGCTCCAATTGAATTTTCATATTGCTTCTAGTTAAACCGGAAGTCTTGAGTAAAAAAATTCAAAATTAGGCCTAATATAACATTCGGGGATGGCTCATATCTCATTTACACTCGGTATATTCTTGATCTTACAATAAATTTTATCAAACTGTTTTTTTTTGCAGCATGTGTTCAAAAATCCTACAACGACTTTAGGATTGAAACTTCTCCTATTATTATTGACTGTATTTTGTCAATTAGTATTGTTAATACGTAGTACATTATGGTATAACATAATATCTCTAACTTTTATATTATTTTTTAATTATTACATCCTTTATAAATTGTTCAGGGATTATCTAGTCAGTCATAAAATTTATGCAGAAGAAAGAGACTTACATAAAAAAATTAGTATGAGATGAAGTGTATTTATTTTGTTATAGGATCATTTTGTACTTAGAATAAATAAATGTTGTTTTGTTACTATGTCGGTTTTTATTTATTAGTTATATATTCAGAAAACAGTAAAAGGAGTTTCCTTTAATCACCTTGCCGATACCCGATACCGATATTTCTGGTTTTATACCTAATTAGTCCTATATCCTAATAGTAAGCACGATAGAGGGCGTATTTTTTGACGGATCAAAATCAAACTCGCTACAAAAATCGGTTGGGCCAAAAACTTGTATGAGTTCGTTAATGAGCCAAATTGGCTTAGTAGAAACAAAATGGCGGCGTGTCGAAGTTGAAAAAAATCGTATTTCCTTTGTTTTTTATTAGACGCAAAAAGTTACTGAGCTTTTTCATAGACCTTAACACGTTCTACTATTTTTCTCTAAAACGTACATTAAAACATTTATTTAAGAAAATTTAAAAATTTACCAGAATTTTTTTTTTTGATTCGGTGCCAAAATGTTATTTTATTTTGGATTTGATGCAAAAATATTTGACGCTTTCTTACCACAAAATCATAAAAGTTTTTACATGAAAACTCGTTTATTAGTATTTGTAGCTCTGCTTTTACTAAAGAAATATTCTTTCCTTGCTCCATATACTTGTTTCATAATGATGAATACGCGTTCTCAATAAGCATTAGAACATTAGAAAATACTTCTCAAAAGATGCGCGCATCGAAGTGAGATCCCAGATAACAATTTTAGGTACTATACATGTGATAGGAATATCCTCTTAGGAATAATAATATGCTATGGATATGCGTTTTTTGCATTCGGCATGTACTAAGGATGTTCCATGAATATATGGAAATGTCCCGCATAAGTTTGAGCTACAGACATTCTATGTACATACCAAAGCAAATTCTTTGCATGTGCATTTCATATATTTTAGAATTTTGTATGGAAAGTACAAACATTGCACATAAAATATGCACATCTGCTGGGAATGTGATTGACATGAAAATCATATTCTATAGTAGAGCAAACTCACATCTTATGCATGTGCTATTCTGTAGTCAAAATAATGAGTTTAGTATAAATATTTTTCCTTATTTAAATATTTTATTACACCTGGTTGTACCAAAAAATAAAAAGGTACAAACCATTGTGATAAAATATTAAAATGTTCCAGAAATTGTTATTCACTATTAACCTGAACATCTAAACAGAATATACCAAATGAAAATAAAACAATAGCCCAAAATGATTGAAAGCCTACATGAAATTTCAAGAAATATGATTTCAAACGATAAGTTGAGCGTGTGTTTAGACTCCCTGATTTACATGCATAGCTAAAATAATAAAAATGAATATCTTTCAAAAACTCTTGAGCTTTATTAATAGTACATTTTATCAAAAATCTCTACAATGGACAATGGCATACTAATTGTGGATTTCCGCTTATTTCCATAATGTTTCAGGCAGAAGAAATTGCTATATGTGTGAAAAATTTTTATTTATTTTTGTAACTATTTGTGTTGAGCTGCAAATTTAACATATGACTTTATACTTTACTTTATCTCCAACTTGTTCAGGACCTCGAGATTCTATGTAAGACATACATACAGTAATGATTTTGTAAAAACCCTAAACAAATATTGTTACAAATATTACAATGTAGTTGTCAGTAATATCCAAATGATGCCCAAAATCGTATTAACTGATAAAAAAAAACAATATTCTGCCTTATTTAAACCAAATAATAGTTCTTAGAATAAAGCATATGCATTCCACATCTTAATTATCTCCACATCTTTACTCTAAAAATAGAAAACATATTAAACTAAGGATTTTTGAGTGGTACTTTTTATACTACGTTTTGATTTTTCATCCTTCACAAGCCACGCTTTAATGACACTAATAATATATGTTCCTGTAGCTAGCCTAAAACAAACTTTTACTGCATCTGCAAAAAATATTCAATCAAATTACCAATCAAATATGATTTTCTGGGTGTGTTAATAATATAGTAGAATGTTGTCACGATACAATCCATGAACAATGACTTACCTAATATAACTTTTGAGAGAATTAAACTCTTGAATGGCCTTTTTTGTTTCACCCCAACCTAGGAGAATTTATTAGCGATATCATTACTTAATATTACCAATAATTGAGTATCTGTACTTGGAGTATATAAAGCTGATATTCTCTTATTTGATATACGCCTATAATACATCGAACTATATTTATGACCTCTTTTCGGTGCTCCTATTTGATTTTGAATAGGACCGGTTAATATACGATATGCAATTACTACATTTGTTACCTACTTTAATAATTGTCACTAGATACTTCACTTTTTATTTTTAAAAAACTGAAACTCGTTACACCGCTTTCAGTCAAAAATTCCGATATTGACATAACCTGTATTCTACTTCTCACATACTTAATTTTAGATTCAGCCTTGACTCATTAGGAAGTTACAACCACCTAAATAATTTACCAATTTTGAAAGCGAAACAAAATTAAAAACACTACATAAAAAAGTGAATATTAAAGATGAACACATTTATATTTTTCACTTTATTACACACATACAGTTGTGATAATTTTATCTTAGTAAAAAAACTAAAAACTATTCAACTTAAGGTCTCACTAAAAGATAAACAATAAACCGATAAACATTCATCAATAATAATAAACCAGTATTAATATATTTGTAGTATTAAAACGTAAATAAACTGTACATTTTTCATATTTTATTTTTGCAAAATTGAGGGATCGTTCTAAGGGGAATCTAGTTAGCAAGTGTTTAGGATGTACCAGAAAATATTCTTTTAAGCACATCCTTAATATGTACTAAAAGTAATGTGTGACTTGCACATTCTCATCAGTATGTACTTGGCAAGTACTTAACAGAATGTACAATTTCGGCTTCAAATAACACGAACTTATTCTTTTCACCACGCGCTATGGATTTCTTATGTATATAATTTAGAGAATGTACGAATTATCATCTTGTGAGCACATGCTAATATGTTTGTACCTTAAGTGTTATCTGGGATATTGGACCAATTCTTTAAATACAGCATATTAAAACATTTCAGAGCCGTTATCGCTAACAAACTCACTGAGTGACGTAAAGCTTTCTATTTTTCCTCTTACCAACGCAAATAATCCAAAAATCTAATTTTCTTTTGAAGGCAGTTATTTTATTAAAGGCCTGGAACACTCTTGTCTGTTTTACCTTGCAATGATAAATTTAATTCGTTCAGTTTTTGAAAGATATCCGCTATAAAAGACAGTCGGAACAACCAAGTTTGATCATACAAACGATCTTTCAAATTAAAAGAAGTATCTGAAAGAAACATTTGTAACTCGGCTCTAAGTTCAAATAGCCTTGTTAAAGTTTTACCCCGAGTCAGCCATCGCACTTCTGTATGGAGCAGCAGTGTTTTATGTTTGCTGCAATAATCTTCACATAATAATGAGAAAATTCGCTGGTCGTGATTTGACAAAATTAATTATTTTTACCGCTTCACCATAACTAATTTTAAATTTGACGGCATTTGCTTCATCGCAAGTGCTTGTCTATGCAGGATACAATGGCGGGAACTACAATTAGGCGCCTTATTTTTTATAGTGATACTGCTCCTGCTGTTTTAACCGTCGTCGCCTTGGCCCCATCTGTACCAATATCAATGGAATCGTTCCAACTGAAATTATTTTCTTCAAAAAATATTTTTATTTTATTTAAAAATTTCTTCTCCGGTAGAGGAGAGTAGGGATACTTGATCCCCCTTTTATACTTTTATATATATATATATATATATATATATATTTTTTACAATTCTTCAGATTTTGATATTTTAAATGGCGGAATGTGTCGAGGAACATAGTTAATTTTTTGAAAATTAAGGTTAACTTGCTTTTTTTTTGGGAACATTTCTTTGGGATCAAGTCTCCAAACCAGTTGGGTGACTTGATCCTTCCTATTTTACATTATTGGAAGATTATTAGAGAAGGTTTTTCAGAATAAAATCACTTTTGAATAGAAAAAAATATGTATTCAACATTAATAACATGATTGTAAGTGGGATCAAAACTAAAAGTATTTGGAATAAAGTAGAGTGAAGTTTAGGACCCCTGCAGTTCGAAGTTTTCCAGTGGTAATTGACAGCTGAGGTAACTTCACAATACAATCCTCTCTGGGAACACAATTTCAATCGGGAATTTCAGAATAAAAGAATTGAAACACTTCTTTTTTCTTCAAGAAATTGATCTCAATTTCATCGCCACTGATCCTCTCAATTTTTCCCACGAAATTCTTAATAGTCTTCTTTGATGTGAACTGCACAATGACGAAGTTATTAACTACTAGGGTTGAATTGTCAATAACTTCTTCAGATTCAGACTCGGGTGGAGATCCAACGAAGTTTGAGTCATTGCTGCTATCGTGCAGGCTAAAATTGCCATCATACTTATCACTAGAAACCATCAACGCTCGTTTCACAACTTCTACTTTCTTTTTCTGCTTCTGGTTGGAACTTTTCTTTGCTTTTTTCTTCTCTTTTCATAAACTCTTCTTCAGTTTGGGTCTTCTCCGATGTATCTGTGATTATTCGACTTTTCGCACGCTTTCGACCACGCACTGATGAGTTGCTACTTCTCGGTGGTGCTTTCGGGAATGGAAATATTTCAACAGGCGAGAATTGACGAGGAGCAACTGGCAGTCCAGATGATGTTGACGAGAGCGGCTCAGAATTTTCTACCACTGTGGTATCTAATTGTTCTGTTATTTCTAGATTTGATCGATCTGTAACGAAACTCATGAGAAACTCTACATCTGTGAATATCATGGAATTCAAGAGCAAAATGCCTGTTACTTAGAATCCGGTCATGAGATTTGTAGGTGTCATGGCGTTAGGATAGGCTTTCCCAAGCAACCCTGCAAGATCATAAATTATTACGGGTCTGCCAGGGTGAACTCTCATCCATTCCGCAGCTGCCACATTATAATACGTTTCCAGTGGGCCAAATACAGTCCTGTCTAAAGGCTGACGTTTATGGGACGTGTGAGGAGGTATAGTTAGGAAGACAATGCCATTCTGTTTTGCATACGTCAAACAGATATGTGGCTGTCATGGTTGTCCATAATCATCAATGTTTGGTTACTTGGAGAGCTGTTTGTATGTTGAGAAAAGTGATGTAGAAACATTAGGAAGTTCGGAGCTGTCATCCAGCCGCTCGTGTGGGTGAATCCTTTAGTACCGGGAGAGGCGCCATCGATCATTCGTTCCTGCCAATTAAGCCGTGGAAATATCATAAACGGTGGAATGTGGTTACCAGATGCACTGATAATAGAACATACAGTTACCAATTTACCTCTTTCAGCAGAGGTAACTTTTTCGATTTGTTTGGTCCCTTTTCCAGCAATAATTTTTCCGGGCTTATGTACGGTAGTCACTCCGGTTTCGTCTACATTCCATGTTCTTGATGGTACAAACTGGTGTTTCTCGTAAACTTTTATTAAATTTTCGAAGAACTCGCTAACAGTGTGCCGGTTGTTTGCAGTACTTCTACTTAGGCTAGTAGGCTCCGGCATTCTCAAGGATAGAGTTCTATTTCTTTCCAGAAATCCACGGGCCCATTCTTTTCCTGCTGACTGATTTGTTTTCCAACAAGCTGGAAACTTCTTGTTATTTTTTTGCCATTTGGAACGCTAACTTTCGAAGACTTGTAATAGTTAGTCCATAATACAACTGAGAAGCAGTTAAATGATAGGCGGAAAGTTCATCTTCCTTTTCAGCAGTAAATACTTGGGCCTTCTTGTAGCCCGGTGTCTTGGTTGTTCCTCTCCTTATAAGTCTTTTGAGTGGTCATCATAGGCACATTGAAAGAGTTTGCAGTTTCTCGGAAAGAACCACCCGCTTTGACAACATTTACAGCTGCTTGCAATTGTTCTGGGTCAGGGGGAAACATTGGCTTTCCCCCTTCCTTTCTTTTATATGTTCTCGTCATCTGTAACAAAAATAAATAACCAATGATTAACCAAAACTGTTATAGCCTTAATAAGTATTTAAAATCTTTATTGTAAATACATTTACAATAATTTTACAAAATGATCTTATTTTTATGTTTATTATAGAATTGTATAGAATTATGCTTATTACCTAGTAATCTGTAGGTCCTAATATCAGTTTATACTTCTTAAGGGTCATAAACAAATATATAAATAATTTTTTTTTAAAAAACTGGCAGGATGAGACTTGATCCACTGATCAAGTCTCCTACTACAGCATGGGATCAAGTCTCCCAACACTCACTTAAAATGTGAAAAAAAGATATCTGAAAAATAATTCGCCAACAGACTTCAAATTCCTTGAAATATTGTGCCAAATATAGCCAAAGTCACAAGAAAAAATACAAACAAGCTATTTTTCATATATTTGCAGTTGAAAAAATAAATACTCACCGAAAAAGAAGTCTGGAACGTATAAAAATAAAATTGCGACGATAACTGTTCACGTGATGGCTGCAAGACGCTTACTGGAGCTGTTGCCAACCAAAACAAACGCCACTGATGAAATTATGCACTAACGGCTGAACACCGCGCGAATTTCGAATGGAGATCAAGTCTCCTAGGGGATCAAGTATCCCTACTCTCCCCTAGTGTTTGTGGGCCGCGATGAACACATAAGCATGTCTTCTTCAAAAGAACTTTCATATGGATATCTCACGATAACCAGCAAGATAGACAGACCAGCGACATCAGTCGACTCACCCATTTGCAAGTCGAATCGTGTTTTTTGTAGACGTGTAACTAATTCTTGTTTGACGTAACTTGCCAGATCATGAATTCACCGTGAAACAGTATCGTTTGATAGCGGCACAGTAGAAAGATGTTTTGCAGATTTTTCATCAAGCATACATTTTATTATGTCTAACACACATGTTTTTATTAAATTCTCAGCGATAGTGTGTACTTCACCTGCTTGTGCAATGCAATAGCTAACTTAATATGATGCCTCCGTGGTCTTTTCATCGGTAGTTTGGGTTACAAGCATCATAGTTTTTTGACTTTCCAATATTTGTTCTTTTTTACGTACAAAACATTCCTTATTCTTGTCTTTAGACAGTTTCCAAATGTCGGTGCAACTTGGCAGGTGCCAGAAAAGTGAACCGTTGAAATCAACAAATCCGAAAGTGATATGTGATTCATCATACTTCCTTTTTTCGCCATTGAAACCGTGGAGCTTGACGTCGTTGTATCATCAACTGGATCGGTAATTGCTGTAAACTCCGCGCGTACTGTTATTGAACATTCGGCTTCGTTAGAAGATGTTGCAGCATGTTTAATGCCTCTAAGCCAATGTTCCATTTTTATTTATTAATAATGTTACTGCGTAGAAGAGTTTAGTCCAAAGAAGAAATGTACAAAACTGATACAATCAGAATACAGCAGTAAAACAATAACTAATAGTGATGAGCGATATATAGCTACCGGTGATTTCATCGCCGTTATTGAAAAATCACTGATAGCAACAGTTGACTAAAATCACCAATAACGACAATTGACAGAAAGAGCGATTTTTTAGCATATGCGAAAAACAGCGGAATGCAACGTATTTCATTCCAAGCGTTCTCGACTCTATTTTCACGCCCCTCGCCCTATGAAGCCATCCACCCACGAAATTCTGATCATCTAAAGCGGTGGCAGGAAAATAAATTTAATTTTCCAAATCTATCTGAAGTTGCACAAGAAAAACTATGTGCTCTAGTTTCTTCAGTTCCTCACGATAGGTTGTTTTATAAAGCTGGTCATATCCTGAATGAACGTAGAGCACGATTAAGTGACAGGAAAACTCAAATGTAATAATTTTTAAAAACAAATTATAAATATAGCAAATAAATGTCTTTTATAGGAGGCAACCGCTTTTTAAATGTCAGAAATTTCTTTGTTTCTATTAATATATATTTTTTGTTTTTATAAAATGTATTATTCTTATTTTGTTTTTTTTCATTTTATATTTTGTTAAAAAACACATTAATTGATTGAAATACATATTCGTGCCAAAAAAATTGAATCCAATCCATATACAGTTGAATTATTGGATCTTTACCCGTGCGTCATTGATATCTGATAACATAACCGACATAATTATCAAGTGGCATCTCTTTCTATTAATAGGGAAAAGTAGAATTCGATAGAGGGCGCTGCCAAATGTCAATGTCAATATTCAAAGGAGTAAAACAAACATTCGTTATACAGGATGCTTACTGGTTTTCAGTTAGTTTGTTCGAAGTGTTTTTGAATTGTGTGTGTTACAAGTGTTATTTGAACTGTTGAAATTTAGTATTTTAATATAGACTTATCATCTATTGTGGAGAAAGTGTGTATTGTTATTTTAGTTAATTTATATCGCCATTGAAAATATTTGCATGTGATAACTCCATTAATATTTTAATTCAGCCATATCATGGAATTTACCTTGACAATTCAAGCTCTTTTTGAGTTTCTAAATGCTACCCCATCTTCAAGGTGTATTAACGAAGGACAAGCTGTTCTAAATGCAGGCCATATAATTTTGCATGGAATTGAGAACAAGACAGATCACACAATTCAGGTATATGGGTTGTGCTTGAAAAGCAGTGGCCTGCGAAAGGATCCCCATGAAATTCGCATTGTATTCAGAATCGTGGAGACACACATATATCTGAAAACGGCAGTATGCAGTTGCAAAGCAGGAAATTCATCGCGTTGCAAACATATTGCAGCACTATTATTTTTATGCACAAGGTAATACTATGGTTCCATAAAAAATGGAATATTGCACAGTTAATTGTTGTTATATTTGTTTTTCATTGAATGTTGTCTATTGCAGAGAAAAAACTTACTGAATTTGATTTTTTATCAAGAACCGATGTGACTTGTAAATGGAAAGACGCCCATTCAAAAACAGTGGATGCCAAATATGGAGGTATACCTTTTGAGAATTATCCATGTATTAAAAAGGCTAAATTGGGAAATTCTGTTTTATTGGAAAACGTGGATATATCAGACAAAAAGGAAATTATTTTGAAAAAACTTTGTGCTGCAGCCCCTAATTCAGCATTAGCAAAACATAGGTAAGGTTTTTTTGATTGCTGATATTTTTTTACTTACATATTGATATGCCATCTTTTAGGTAACATGAAACTTTTTTTAATTGTAGGTCTAGACAAAGGCAAATAATTCAGAAGGATAATGTATGTGTTATTGAACCTTCCGAGCAAACGAAAAAAATTTGTGAGCATGCTTTAAATTCCCCATCAACGTTAACAGCAACAGATCCAAAGGAAGAATGTTGTAAGAAGATTTATACAACTTTAATTACAGAAAATTGTTCGTTGTTGGCAGAAATGACAAAAAATGACAAGTTAATTTGGCACTATGAACGGAAATATAGAATTACGGGTTCTAGGTGCTATGATCTTTTCACTTATAGCAAAGGTGATTGGGCGAAGAAATGTGTAGATTACCTGAATCCAAAAAAATTAACAAACCGGTTTATTCTGCATGGAATTCAAAATGAAGGGGTTGCTAGAGAAGCATACATTAGTGCAACTGAAAGCAGCGTAGGGGAAACAGGATTGATTGTCTCCAAAATACATCCTTGGATGGGATATTCACCAGATGGTGTAATCTTAAATAAAAATGGTGTGCCAATTAAACTGCTGGAAATTAAGTGTCCATACATAGGTTAGTATTCCTCTGTACAAAAATAATTGTATTTATTGTGTGTATGTTAATGCATACATTTTATTCTTCGTACAAGTACTTATTATTGAGTAAAGCTAAATAAACTATCAGGTGTAATTTATATGAGTTGAACATAGTAGTGAAAATTATTCATGTTAAATAATGTTTATAAATAATGTAATATATAGAATAGTTATATGCAGTTATACTTTTTAGGAAAAGAAGCTTCAGCTGAAGACTTTTACAAGGTTTGTAACTACCTAACGACAAATGAAAAAAATGAAGTGGTGTTAAGGAAAAAACACAATTATTATGGCCAGATTCAATTTGGCATGGCCATTATGAACCTAAAGGAATGTGACATTGTATTTTATTCCACAAAATTTAAAAACTTGTTAATACCTACTGTACAGCAAGATGAAGTATTTACTACATGCATGCTAGAGAAATTACAAAATGTATACTTCAATTATATGTTACCCCAATTTTGTAAAAGAACAAAACAATTTGAATAGAAATGTGTTTTATTAAAGTTTAAAATTTCAGTTATACTGTCACTTACAAACATTTGTCTTCACTGAAAATAGGATTTGATAAATTTACAATAGCACAAATAATGGTTAGTATATTATCGACTTGAGGCAGAAGAGACAGTGGAAAAGGTTTATTAAAAATTTCAAACACTTTCATCCGTTGGTTGGTTCTTTCTATGTGAACTCTTGCCCTGGCTATCTTTGCATTTAATAAGGCCTCTTGACGGTTAAATTGATTTTGTTTTCGAAGAAAAGGAGGCTGTATAATTTTTATACCCTCTGCTTCAGCAATTTCTCCAATTAGAAAGCCTTTGTCAACCATAATGTTGTCTACAAACTGATCACACAGTTGAAGTACTGGGCTTTGTTGAAATAGTTCCTTATCTGAGGTTCTGCCACCATATGCCTTACTAACATAAGTAATGAGACCAGCTGGTGATACTCCCGTCAAAACTTTAATTGTATGTCTCTTTTTATATTGAGAGTAAGTTTTAAGCCTGCAACAAAGACATTTAGCTTGTTGAAGAGGAATTTCGGTGCAATCAAGTACTACTCTTGTTTTTTCAAAGCCTTCAAAACATAGAGGCATACTATTCAGTACTTCCTCTTTGGATGGCCAAGTTATGGCATACTGGAGAACTTTAGCTACTTTTATTAAAGTCTCGTGAAAAATGATACGGCATGAAACTTCATTCACTTGAAATAAAATGGATAGGACATTATAACGACTGCCAGTTTTCAATTTCATAAATGTAAATATTACTTGGTCCTTAAGTGGCATAACTGTTCGCTTCTTCCTATTTTTTGGAAATAACTCTGCGTCCAATTCAACAATGGTGTACAATTGTTGGAAAGACTGCAATCCAGTTAGCGTAGATAAATCTTTAGCGGTGACTATTCTATTTGAAAAAGGTTCAATAAAGTCACCACTTTTTACTTCTGTTGAACAATCGACACCAAATTTTTTATTTACAACCAAGTTTTGTATATCAGGCAAAGCCTCCGCTGCCTGAATACGTTCATTACCTAAAAAAAACAAAAGAATTGATATGATATAATGAAAGTACCTACATTTATAAGTACCTACTTTCACTGTTTGAAAAATCTGGATTATCTAGAGGTGAATCCATTTCAACATTTGATTTGCTAATGGTGGCACATGCCATGTGTTTGCTGAAATTAGGACTAGCTCTTGTTTTAGGTGGATTTCTCTTTGGCCTGCTCATCTCATGACTCGATTCTGGTAATTTACAACTTGGTACTGCAGCAGGTACAAGTGAATGTTTCTTCTTGTTATCACCTTAAAAAAAATATTAAATTACAGCCCCACATGAATATGTAAACTGTACATCTGCATCAACATCTTAAAAATATTAAAAACATCTACAAACCTGGATGAATAAAATCTTCCTTTGAAAAGTGCAAAGAAAATTGGCTTCCCCATTTTTAATTTAATTATCCAAACCTTTCTTTGGGATACTTTTTCAGTTATTCCATACTCATTTTCGGTATATACAGTCCTACCAATTGAGGGAAATTTATGGAAAGAAAGACTGGGATTCTTCCCTTTTCGGCTAGTGCGGCCAAATACAGAACAATTTCGGTTATTAAGAGCCATAGCCGATGGTCTATTAACGCGATAAAAAAATAATAAAGCAAAAGTACAACCAAATTAACACAATAAAACAACTCGAGCGTAATGGTGAAACTGAACTTTGTGTTTATTTTACTCCTTTGATAGCTGCAGTATTTTTCCGCTAGGGGTCGTACCCGAATTCTACTCCGCCCTATAGTGAAGAACAGAACAAAATAATTTGACATTTGTCGGTGATGTTATCAGATATTAATGACGCACGGGTAAAGATCCAATAATTCAACTGTAGTTAACATTAACAAAGAATTTTATTTAAAGAAGTAAGTATTTTACTATATTTTTTCATAAAAAGAACTAAGTGTCATCGGCAGCAGCTCCATTTTTACAGTTTATGATCAGTACAATAGGAGGCAGGCAATTAAAATTAATATGCATCAGCAAAATGAATCACACGAGAGCATAGTCGCCAAATGATGAAAACGTTTGGTCTAATGGGAAAAGTCGCGATCGCGATAACTCTTTTAAATCGCCGTTATGCAAATATCGCTGTTTAGCTCATCACTAATACCTAAACACTTCGTTTAAAATTCATAATTCACTAGCTAGCTTGTAAGTAGGTAGGTACTTATCGCTCCGAACGCTAATCGTCGACTGATGAGTGTTGAGGCGCGATCGTCACTTTTATAGTCCTAACCTCGATCTCAAATATTTTCAAAAATACTCGAGTCGGCGCCTTTGATAAATAAAAAGCCGAAATAAAAATAGAAATACAAAAAATTCAGTATAAACAATTTCGACTTTATGTTTTGAAGTTAGACCCGAAAGTCGCTTGTTCACAACTATAGTGTCTTATCTCAGGCGGCTTTTATCAAAGGGACTGCGGGCTCACAATGCCTTTGGTAAAGATAAAGCGGAAATAAAAATAGAAATACAAAAAATGCAGTGTACACAATTTCGACTTTGTGAGCGCGCACAAGTCGATATCGGCGGTGGCGGCATAGTAAAATTGTACTGTTGTTGGTAGCGACTAAGTTCGGCTACGCCTCGTGATACGCCCGCGCCAAAACGTTCGACCAGAGAGGTGTTTTGATTTTTTTCTGAATTTTTGCGGAACTCTAGGGTTCCATGGAACATACTTAGAGAATGGCTGCGCTAGACTATATTTTTCTTGTGAGGTAGACAACCCAAACAACAAGCTCTTGTAATAGTGGCTGCTTTTATGCTCTCGTTAATAAGAGATTTGTACCTAAACCAGCACACAGAATTCGGCTGGTAGAATTTGTGATGAGGTTAGAATAATTTCATGTGCTGATGATATTTCTAAGTTTATGAGTTACAAAAAAGGCTGCTGGTTATGGTATACGAAGCTGCGTTGGAGTTCTTTGAATATAATTTCCAAGCGTTTGTGTGGACTGGATAAAACCTGCGAGGTGAGTAAATCTCTATTCGTTATCGGTCATTTTGTAGTCTCTTTAATTTGGCATCTTATTAATTGAAACCCGATTTCAAGCATTATTCTGGGGTAAATTGTACCGTGGTGGGAGTATTATATGGTGTGCTCGGTTGGGAAACTGAACTACGTTCTCTAGTGCGCAGGAATAATTGACGTCAGATGGGGAGCATATACGTTCACGGTTCACAGAATCGCATTGTGTTTTAGGCGGTTTTAAGTAGTTTTTCTTTTTATTTTGTATTTTCTGCTGATATTATATAAGGTCAATAATGTTCTCCGTACTACTGAGACGCCTGTTAGTTGTGCTTTAAAAACAAAACTAATCAAAATGCCGGGTTGTGCTATGTTTGGGTGTAAAAGTTATAGCCGTAAGACAAAAGGCACTGATATTAAGTACTTCAGATTCCCAAAAAATGAAGATTTACGGAAGGAGTGGATAAGGGCTTGTCGAAGGCAGGATCATTTCAACGTAATGAACGGTAATTATTATTTGAGAATTTAACAACTGAGGTTAACTTTGGTTTGTGGTAAAAAAACTACTAGTAACACGTTTATTTTTAGCAAGGATTTGTTCACTGCATTTTAACTCAGCTCAGTTTGAAGTTTCCCTAAAACAAAAATTGTTACTGTGTTCTCCATTAAACGCCAGAAATTTGAAAGTCGACGCGATTCCTACTGAGAATTTGCCTGGAAATTCACAAAATTTGAAAAACATTCAGCGTAGACGTACCATCAGAGAGGATCTCGCGGAAAAAAGTACGCGACAAAGTTTCACAGATCAAATTTCATTAATGAACAGCAATATCGTTGTGTAAGTACATAAAAATATTAGATTTTCAATAATTTTTATTTTATTTTCAATTGTAGTACTACTAACACTTCAACAGAAAACGGTGATTCCCAACCACCTATCCAAAGTGAAATAGACATGACTGAAAATGAGCCTGTTAACAAAACTGTTAATAAAGACGAGCCTCAAGTTAAAGAAATAGCATTGTTGAAAGAAAAAATAGAAAAATTAGAACTGGAAAATAAATCGTTAAAGAAACTTCTTTCTGATAGCTACATCAAAAATAGGGAAATGCATAAAACAAGTTATGAGGAATATACGCAAAAACTGAGCAGTTACTTTACTTCGGGACAGTTGAAAAGAATTTTTAATCCTGACAAAAAACACGTTAAGTGGACTGCAGAAGATATATCTGCTGCAATGGCTTTTCGTGCAATTTCACCAAAGGGTTACAGGTATCTCCGTCAAAAGGGTTATCCTTTTCCTGCACTTAGTACATTGAGGAGATGGGCATTAAAACTGAACTTAGATCCGGGGCCACTAACAGATGTTCTAAAATTAATGGAACAAAAGGGAAAAGAATTTACTGAACGAGAACGTATTAAAGTGCTATATTTCGATGAAATTTATGTTTCAAATAGAATTTGCATTGATCCAGTCACACAAACCGTTATTGGACCCCATAAAACAACACAAGTAATTTTTGCTAGGGGATTGTTTTCTCCCTGGAAGCAGCCTATTTTTTATGCGTACGATCAACCTATGACCAAAGAAATAATTTGCGTCATTATATCAAAACTTTTTAATATTTCTTACACGGTTGTTTCTATAACGTGCGATATGGGTCCAACAAATCAATCATTATGGACAGCTCTTTGTGTGGGTTATGACAAAAAATGTTACTTTGAGCATCCAGTAAATAGCAATTTTAAAGTTTTTGTTTTTGCTGATGCTCCCCATTTATTAAAACTTGCCAGGAATAATTGTTTGGACAACGGATTTGTTTTAAACAATACTTTTATCAATAGAACTTTAGTCGAAAATATTTTGGAAGCATCTAAGGATGAGTTGAAAATTTTCTTCAAATTAAGTCAGTACCACCTCACGTTGCGTGGATCTCAAAGACAAAAAGTGAAGCCAGCTGCGCAGTTTTTTTCTAACACAACGGCCAAATGTATTGCATGGTGTGGAGCACATGGATTTTTTGGTGACAGAAACTGGAAAGAAGCCAGTCGAATTTTTCAGTTAATTAATGACTGGTTTGATGTATTTAATTCTAAGGCTAAATACGGAAGTCATCCTGGCGTGAACGCATTTGGAGTTGCGGCACAATATGAAAACCAACAAACTGTACTTAAAGATATGACTGAATTCATGTTACAGATGCGAGTTGGAAAGCACACTTCATTACTACCGTTTCAAAAAGACACCTTACTTAATAATATGTCTTTACAACAAATGTTCAGTTATTTAAAATCTTGGTTAGGTACAGAATATATAATTACTTATAGATTAAACCAAGATGTTGTCGAATTTTTTTTTTCTTATATACGTGGGATGGGTGCCACGAATGATCACCCTACACCTTTGGAACTAAAATACCGATTACGATGGTATATTTTGGGAAAACACTCTTCAACAGTTTTTACAGTGAATAGAAATACAGAAGATGATGGTATGGAAGAGCCTTTAGTGCAGCCATTAATGAACGAACAGTGCATTTCACAAAGTTTTTTGCGGAATATACTTCCAGATGAATCAGTGAGTGAAAGGTTTGTTGATAGTGAAGATCTAGGTGACAGCTACACATTTATAGCACCTGGAACACTGGAAACGCTTGAAACTGAAATAGAACTAAGTGATTTCCAACTGAACACAAATTTAACACAGCTCTTGGATTCATATGAACAGTTCACTTTTACAGAAAACATTTCTGAAGAGGGACTTAAATACATTGCTGGGTATGTGGCTCATAGATTTAAACAAAAATATAAAGATTTAGATCTGGGAACAGAAACAAAATTTCTTACGAGCTCCAAAACCACCGTTCCTGATTGGTTACAGTTTTTGTCTAGAGGTAATTTATTCAGCCCGTCAACAAAACTGATTCAAATAGCGAAAATTTTAAACCAAGTTTTTTTACAATTTCATAAAGAAAAATTTTCGAACGAAAACATGATTTTTAACAAAGTTGCAGATCGTACTAATCAACAATTATCTCCTGATTTAAAAATTCCATTTGAAATACTTTTATGTTTATCACGAACTCGCACTTATATTAGGTTGCGGGAAATGAATAAGAAAATTAGTTTTGAAAACTGCAAACGCCAGCTACAAAGGAAAATGTCTAAATTTACAAATCAACCTAAAAACTTGTAACATTGTATGTCTATTTACCTTATTTTTATAAATAAATGTTTATTGAATGACTAATGTTTTTTATATCCTAATAATTTGTATTCAAATAATGTTCTATCATTGATTTACTGTTTTTACTTGATTCTGCTCAACATTATAATGTATTCTGGGGAATACTAGTGTATTATATGCTCCCCATCTGACGTCACAATTGTTGGTGGGAGACGTAGCCGTGGGAGGAGCAGCTGCGCGCGAGCACACCATACAATACTCCCACCACGAATTGTACAGTCCTAAAGCTTAACTCTCCTCATAGGAGTTATCGAAGAACAGGATCGTACAATTACGTTTCTTTGAGATGATATGCTCAATAAGGAATAAAATATAAAGATAATAAGATATTATGGGCTAGAAAATATCGCTAGATATCAATAACCATTACAATAACATATGACAAACAAATTAAGTTTTCTCTAGAACATTCAATCATAAAATGAACAAGAAATGTTCAGATAGTAGGTCGTAATAGACTACAAAATATAATTTCAAATTCAATTTGATTAGCACAGACTACCAAAGGTATAAATTCTAGTAGTAAAATTTCTTTTGAAAAGACTAGCTCATAAAAGATAATGAAATAAATTTTGATTATAAAAAATTTGTCAGACACATAAAAATCAAAAGGAAGCCATGTTTCTGTCTATAGATTTGCCCGGAAATTGGATAATTGACTTTAAAATTTCAAGAAACGATGTAAACCTTTAGTTAAAACATCTATTGAAATGTTTCAGACAAAGATATTTGGTTTTATTCAGTTTTAATAAAAATTTTATGCAATGGAAATGTGACATGTCAAAATTTTCATATAGCTTCTAATTTGAAAGGAACATTCAAAATTAAATAAGATCATTTACAACAAAATTTAGTAATAATGAAAGGCAGATTATATGTGGAATAGAATTATAAAAATTTATATAGCGTATGTAGAATAAACAAGCATATAAATAATATTGAATTCATTATATACTATGGAAAAATAATCATTTTGTCAATTATATTTTCTCTAAATTTTATCAATTCTAAGTATTTACAAAGATATCAAATTAATTTCATAGTAATATAATCATAAACATAAATAAAAAGTAAAAATAAGTCATATTAATAATTATTGCAAATCATCAATAAAATAATTCAACGCTATATGTAACCTGAGACAGAACTTTAACAAGAAACAAAGCTCAACTAATTAAATTGACGCAAGCCGTAATATTAGACACGGAAAAGATTTATTTATTAGGGAAATAAGACAGAATGTAAATTAGAATACCAACAAGACTATGATATGATTTACAAACATTTAAAATGGAAATGTAGAAAATTATATAAAACATAATAAAACAATACTCAATGCTTTTAATTTTGAAAGGGACATAAATTTATAGAAATCTGTAATTTGTATGCAATGTCAATAAAAAAAAATTGAGATATGAAGACAGAAATACCAACTAACAATACTATGATTAATAACAAATGATGAGAATAAAATCTAAAAAAAAACCTATTGAAATGTTATGTTTAAGAATGTGGTGAATGGAAAACAAATATAAACATATGCCTTGTACGACTATTTGTGTTGTAAAAATTGATATATATCTAAATTAGGGTTGACCAATCAGAAGACTGATAATATTAAATAATGAAGACGACAGTTATAAACAATAATAATAAATAATTTAGGAACATTTATTAATATAACACGTGGAAAACAATAAACTACGATAATTTTAAGTCAGAAATATAGTGAATTTTAAGAAATAATATAGTGACAATAAGACGCTATATGAATAGAAATTCTAGAAAAGCGTAAACTTCCGGTCAACAACAGAGGGTTGCTGATAAAAAAGGAAACTGACGAGAAGAAAAGAATCGAAGCGAAAGGGTAACATCTCCGTGAAAGGCTAAGTGAAAATGTTTAATAAAAAGTATGCTATAAAATAAATGTTATAAAAAGTGCACACTCCGTAATATGTGTAAACAGATTTCCTGAAGGGGACGAAGAATTTATCGAGCTATCCAGAAGTAATGAGTTGCTGCCAATGTATGAGTGAATCGTCTAACTGCGGGCATGTTGGGAGAAGCAATTTCTCATAAAGGTTGGTAATATTTAAATATTTTGGATCAAAAATAATAAAACAAAATTACTAATAATGAAAAAATGATCATTATAACTTTATAAACAATCAAAAATATAAAAAGAAAATGAATGAAGAGTAAATAATAAACTATATAAGTGAAAGATTAAAATGGTAGTGGTATAAGAATTATAAACTCACCTGATATTTTATTGTATAAATGTAACTTGTATGTCTCTAGTTAATAAGAAATTGAACCTTTTAATAATTCATAAATTTTTTCTATTTCACACACACATATATCAATATTGAGAATATTACTATTTTGTAAAATGATTGTACGAATTTTAAAACCGATTCACCACAATGCATTTTGTTAAAACATACATATTTCAAAAGTTATCTAGATACAATATTTCTTTTTCCACATAAAGAAATTATGTTAGAAAGTCTGCTATATGCAGATGATTTTAAGTATTCAAGGTTGAAACGACATGGAGATTTATGCAAATTAGTTTTCATAGGCGTCGGATAGTTAAACATTTGTAAATATAAATTTCATCTAATAATTATTTAGTAATTATAATTTTGTTTCATTGCACAATTATCTAATTTCCGTTCTAAAATTAATCACCCTGGGATAAGCTTATGTTTTCACAAATATTTGAAGGAGAGGAAACTTGAGAAGAAAAGGTAAGAAAATAAATTAATTTATTCATATGAGCAAAACATCTAAAACAATGAAATATTAATAATAAATAACAAAATAAATTGGCGCTTTAACAATTAGGAAAATAACAATTAAATAAAAGGTTTCAATGGCAAATAAAAATAGAACACTTAATTATATCATAAATAGAAAGTTAAAACAGCATATAAAATAAAAGAAATCATAACAAATTGGCGTTACCAACTTAGGGTAAAATAAAACTTTAATACCTTATGTTGTTAGCTAACATTTTAACGCAAAAAAACTGCCTTTTCAGGTTGGAGGTTGACATTTATTGAATTTGTGTTTTAACATTGATTGAAAATACATTTTTCATTTTATATCATTTTCATTATTCCCCTTCTATATGAAAATACTTTATATCCTCTTTTTACTCCATTTAAAATCACTGGTTTTCGGTTAGAGTCCAAGATTTGTCTTCTATACTAACAATTATAGCTTGTTCAATTTTTTCATGTAACCAAACCAGGATTTCCTTTTGACCTATGATCTTGATTTGTTGAAGATTGTCCGTACCAACATTCTAAAAAATACCAAAGCAATTTAGTGTGTGAAAATTACACAATAAATTTCCTCATACCTGTCGCAAATGTAATATCAACTCTGTACAATTCATTTTTGGCATAGAAGTTATATCATCCACATCCACTATCCATTCTATCTCCCAGGGACCCCATAGACGACATTTATTAATCTTTACAATATGCCTGAAAATTGTGATTGTTAAAAAAATAAAATACAAGGTTAAAGATAATTTTACTCACTCTAAAGTAACTATTACTATAGTTTTTCCAATTTTATCCAAGGCAGCATGTGCCCAATAAGTGTCGTTTGACAATCTTGAATTTCCAATTGTTTGGATTAAATGATTGCCCATAGATTCGTGAACTGATGCTGGTCGTAGACCCTGAAACGTTTTATTTGGTAAATAAAATTTGTGTACGCCTAAAATTTAAAAAAAATGTTCGCCAACCACAATAATATAAAGGTGTAACTTGAACAAATTGAAATTTTTTTATCAATGGCACAAATATGCGATTTGATATGATATTAGATTTTAACGGGGTTACAAAGCACTGGAACCTAAGGTTTATTGTGCCCCCTCTCCTATCAAAGCTGTTCTTGCTATTACTAAAGCTCGCCTTCCAGTTCCAGGGTTCTAATGAACTCTGGTATTTGAAATGCGTTTGAGCTTTGTTGACTTGCTTTGGTATGCCAAACTATTGCCCCATACGTAATTGCTGGTCTCACAATCATGACGTACATTAATCGCACTATTTTTGGTTTACAGGCCCAAGTCTTACCAGCTAGACTCCTGCACGCCATCAAAGCTTTTATTGCTTTACTAGCAGTTATATCAACATGCTTATTTCACAGAAGTGTACTGCTTAGGTATTTAACTTGAAATTTCCATTCTATAATTTCCCCGTTTAAAGATAGGGTTTTCATAGCTGGAAGTGTTCTTTTCCGGGTAAATGGAATTACTGTGGTTTTGCTTGGGATAATATTTAGCTCCACTAACAAGCACCAGTGCTCAATAATTCTGAGGCCCTTTTATAATAAATCACACAAGGTGCTCTCGAACTTGCCTCTGACTATTAGAATTATGTCATCATCATAGCCCATACAATCGAAGCCAAGCTGCGTTAACCTGTAGAGCAATTCATTTACCACGAGGCTCCATAGAAGGGAAGATATTACTCACATTGCGATTTCTTTGTTGTTCAGAGTTCTCTGGACGACTTCAGTCACCTGATACAGAGCAGTCGCCGTTGATCTACCCGTTCTGTAGGCATGCTGACATTTATGAAGTGGTGTATTCTCCAGATTATCCGTTCTTATTCTAAAAGATTCGGAATCAGTCCCATCTTTTTTCTATATTTTTGGTATGAACGTTACTCTTGCTCGTCTCTATTTTCTAGGTATTAGAACCACTGCTAGATTGCTTCTTGTAATCTTCAGCATGTGAGGAAGAATCTCCTCTAACCCTTGCTGCAGGAGTCATGGATATACACCCCTGGTGATTTTTATTGTAATGTTTTCTTATTTATTTAAACGTTTTTATTACGATGGGTGGATAAATTTATACACACGGTATGTCTACTCACTTAATTTATTTATTCACGAAACTATTCACTAATTTATACTAGATACACAATGTATTCACTTACATATACTTGATATAAAGGAGAAACCGTAATCTTTTGGGGAGGTATTATGAGGGGAGCAAAAACTCCGTTGCTACTTCTCCAACAAACTTTAACCGATCGGAAGTACGTTGATTTGGTGTTAGAGCCGACGAAGTGCAGTTGGGGATAATTTTATCTTTATGCAAGATAATGCACCTACTCATACTAGCAGAGTGGCTCGAAAATTTCTTGAAACGGAAGGTGTCACAATTTTAGACTGGCTTGCATGTTCACCGGACTTAAATCCAATTGAAAACTTGTGGGGCCAGCTTAAAAGAAAGATTAGAGCTCGTCGGGGCAATCCAGGAAATATCTCACAGCTCATTCAAGCAGTGTTAGGAGAATGGGAAAACATACCGCAAGAAAATGTTGACAATTTAATCAGAAGCATTCCAGTGCTAATTGAAGATTGCATAAGGGCTAGTGTTGGAAATACGGATTATTAAAATTAATAATTTTTTATCTTTTTTTCTCGATTTTTACTAGTTAATATAAATCTTATTAATTTTCAGAAACCAAAAAAAACTATTATGTTTGTTTTGTCAATTATAATTAATACTTTAATTCGTATGTGAAATTTTTTTGATTAAAATATTGGGTAAAGAATGAATTTTATTTCTAAATAAATAATTTTCATATATTCCATACATAATACAAAATATTAGGTGATTCCATATAAGTTTGGTTGTGTGCACACTCTCGTTGCGACATCTGAGAGAAGCTATCAGTATGAGAGGGTCTTTGGAACTAACATGGGTCGGTGCTGCCCTCTCGTAGTCGACCCGTTTTAGTTTTCCTGTGACTGGTGTTCTTGGTTTGCAGGAGTCCTGGGGTGCTTACACGAACTGCGTACATGCCCTAGCTCACCACACTTCCAGCATATAATTTTTCTCGACTTCTTGTCCATTATACAAACTGACGATCTGGTCAAACCTGTCCTCGTCGCCTTCTTCTCGGATGGTCCTAACTTTGTTATAACCCGAAGCCTTCGTTGCTGCTTCATATTTAAGAGCAGCTGTCAATGTGTCAACTAATGTTTTAGGATGGGCTAAACGAAGCGTTCTTTGCATATCGGGGTTGCGTAAGCCATCAATGAAGGCCTGGATGCCCAGACATTCCATTATGTTCTCTGGTGCTGATGGATAAGCGAATCGAATTAGTCGGGCATTATCCACTTCATACTCTTGAAGGGCTTCGTAATGTTCTTCAGCTGGGATTGGTACAAATGTTGTAGACGTTCATGACCATATCGCATGCCCAACCTCTTCTTCAGCTGCTCGAAGTCATCCTTTTCTTCAAGTGGTATCGTCTGTAGTACGTCTAAGGCATCTTCCCGAAGCGCGATAGTTAAGTTCACTGCTTTCTCCTTGTCGCACCAATTATTCACTCTAGCGGCTGCTTCAAACTGTTTCACATAATTGGTCCACGACATTTTTCCATCGAACGTTGGGGCCTTGACTCGGGTAAAACTGCCAATATATTCCAACTTAGGGTGTGTTTCTGGCTTGCAAGGTTTCGTTTGCTCACTATTCTTTTCTTCTGTTGGAGTGTCTTGTGTTCTTAAACCGACAATCTAACTCCTTGACTTTCTCGTCCAACTGGTTTTCCATCAATGACATCTTATTCTCGATTTTATCGTCCATCGATGTAATCTTATTCTTAATATTAGATTTTAGAGACGAAGTTTTATTTTCCACGTCAGCGGCAATGCCATTTTTCGTCAATAAGATATCGGCAGAAATATCGTTTTTCATAGTAGAAATATCGCTCTTTATAGTCGAAATCTTCTCGTCCATATTAGCAGAGATATCGTTCTTCATATTAGAAATATCGTATCAGCAGACATCTTTTCCATGTTAGCAGAAATATCGTTCTTTATGGTTGAAATCCTCTCGTCCATATTAATAGAAATCTTGTCCGTGTTAGCAGAAATATCGTTCTTCCTAGCCTCTCTTATATATTAGGTGCCCTTTTTTCTGGATCCTTCTAGATTGCGGCTCACAAAAACTATCGACCTACTTGGAAGTCTGTAGATAAGACTAGTCACAAAAAAATAATGGTAAACAGTTCGTTAAATTCCTGCGCATTCGCCAACATTTTAACTATCATACATATCTTAGACAGATTCGGATTCAGGGACTACACCTGCGTGCGATTTCGAAACAATTATATACTTACCAAATGTTTATTTTTGAATCTTGCCAATCTCTGATGTATCTTTATCGGTTCTCCTAATATAGATGCCCTGCGCAGGGCTTCTTTAGCAACTTCCACGCTATCAGATTTTTCATCGGGATGTCGAGTTATTAAAGATTGTAGAGCTTTACCTGTTGTTCTAAAGAATGTTTCTCCATCACAGTTAATGCCTACGAAACGAAATTTAAATTATAATCTATACTAATATTACATTTAAATATGATATGGCTGTTGGATACATTTTTTTATTGGAAAAATTATAACCAATTTACCTAAATTGATATTGGTTCAATTCTAAAATTGCTTTAATGAAGGATGTACTTTATAAACTTGCGGCCTGAGATGCGCAAACAGGGCCCCGCGATCAATAGGGGCCCTGTAATTCTTGTAGTATTAATAAACAATAACCGACATTCATCATCCATAACCTCAAAACCATATTTATTACGAAAAAATAAAACAATTAGGTACGACAACACCGACTTGCTTTTCAATTAACAAAATCGGATTCAGCATTGGAATATTGAAAATAAAATAATCGTTTGCGAAAAATTAAAGAAGCCACCTCGAAAACCGAACACAATCAGTGATGGGCATCAAAGAGCAATGTAATCTGCCCCCTTTATATAATTTAAAAAAAGTGCTTTATCAAGGTCATGTAACGTTTTTATTTTTTTCATGTTTTGCCCTACTAGATCGAGTAATTATTTTCGAATAATCCCTATCCCAGTACGGTCCTGGCGTAAAACATTTTCGTCGAAGTGTAGGACATCGTTTCATATGACCAATAAAAATAAAAAATTAAGAAACAATATCCATTGGCTCAGGGAAGGGTTCGATACGCTCCAACCTTAATTTTCGACTGAAAAATAAACAATAGTTTTAGTATCGCCCCTGCTTTTTACGGAATTCCAGTTAAACATCGTAATTGGTGAATTTATGGTTTGGTATATGGTTTTTTTAGAACTAGCTTTCTCGAAATGTTTCGTGGAAAACTTTCTAAAAAAAAGGTTGCCACTGACCAAAAGCTCGTGAAGAAAGTCAGTCGTCGAAGGATCCTCAATAAATTCAGTTGAAATTTTCTTAGGGTCACAACGCTGTTTATCGTATCGTTATTACCGCTATCGAGATTAAGTCGTCGAAGGATCCTCAAGGAATTCAGTTGTAATTTTCTTCGGGTCACAACGCTTTTTATCGTGTCGTTATTACCGCTATCGAGATTAAGTCGTCGAAGATTCCTAAAACAAGTTAGTTGTAAAACTTCTTAGGGTGTCAACGTTAGTTCTCGTGTCGTACCGTACCGAAGTATCGATATCTCCTGTGTTTATTACCGCAATATCAGCGAATTAAAACTACCTAAGTATCTGTATATTGTGTTTACTACCGTGATTGTTATTAAAGTTACCGAAGAATACCGAGTGTCTGTGATCTGTTCCATCACGCGGTGAGAGTAAATTACTTATTGCAAGTATTTTTCTCAAGAAATTAAATCAACAAACCACGCCCTCCGACGTTAATAGTAAGTGCCACCATCGAAGCCGATTACCTGACTTGTGATTGGTCTGCCACTGCCGGATTCAGGTAGATTTACAGATTATTTCGAGCTTTTTTAGCCTGCCTAAATAGCACCTGTCCTTACCGAATATTTAGGACTAATTAAGTTTCACATCAATTATTTTTCAAGGATAATAAGAACAATACAGTGTCAGAACTATTCTATTATGATAACCCACTGAGCAAGAATATGTTGCCTCAAGGTTGCTGCAAATCACATATAGGATGTGTAATGTTGCTTCCGACTTTGCATTGATGTTGCATCAACATGCCAGCAACGCCGTAACGGCCGCCATTGCAACGTTCATTTGTAATATTTCAAAAGTTATGTTAGGTGATGGTACGTACGGATATTTCTAACACCGTTCAAATGCAAGGTTGCATCATTATTTCAATATCACATTCTAATCAACTTTCTATTATGATGTTGCATTTACCTTATTACTAGACGTTTCAGGAAATGTTCCTATACATTTCAAAAGTATATTCAAATCATCTTCCATTTGGTATGTAGCAGGGACCTTATAATTAGAACTTACTAGTACCATTCCAAGACATTTCAGAAGTATACTTGAATCAACTTCTTTTTGTGATGTTGCGTATTCCCTGTTATTGATACTGTTCGAAAGTTTACTAAAATTATCTTTATGATTTGGCAATATAATTATTAGGGAGTTACAGGTACTCTCCAATTATATCATATTAATAATGGAAAAATGATTAATTATATTGAGATTGGAAAATTTCAAAATGGATCAATTAGTCTCTTAACCTCAAATTGAAATGACTTGCGTTTGTACTTAATGAAGAGTACTTCTAATCTGTAGAGGCTACAGCATGATTAACTAAACGTGTGTTGAGGGCTAGTGATTTCAATTTGGTTTCATGGTGTGGTTGAAAGTTTTCATAAAGTTTTGTCAAAATGTATATTCTAAAAGTTAAAGAAACTTATTGAGATTCACTAATGAAGGCACTTTTAACGTAGAATTTGTGTCCGTTCTGAACTTTGGACAAGTAAGAGAACCCAAAGAAAAGAAAATTTAAATCAAAATATTCCAACGATTTATTGAACCGAAATAAAAACAATATTGCACATAAAATAACACATCAGATACACAAAAACATGTATTTGCAATAGCAGATAATTCAGTTCAATGAATGAATGAACACTGCATTATATTCATCAATTTCGTTTTTTTCAATATTTTGTCAGTTTCTACGTAATGGTCTACTGAATACTTCGCATCGAACCATTATACAAATACTAAAAGCAGTAAAAAAATTAAATTATAAATATGCATCCTTTAATTTATTGAACTAAAAAATAAAAAATATTTTAATAACAAAAATATATCACACTACCCAATTTGCACAGATATCAACTTATATACTGGGAAAGAACTAGATTACTCGGTGCTTCCTGGAGGTATATTAAAATGAAAATTTCTGGTTCAAATGAACTTCACAAACAAGTGATTAAATCGAAGGAGCCTAAAGTCTTGTTGATATACTATATAACAACTATTATAATTGAATCGTAATAATTCTAAGTGAAAAACAAACATTTATACCTGAAACACACCTTTCATTTCACAACTATATAATAAAAAGGAAACTGTGAGCCTATTTTATAGAGTATACAAATATAAATAATTCCATTGCTTCACTTCACCAAGAAAACAGAATAAATGTGAAAAATGTTATTTCTTTTTCCCTCCAACGACCGGTCGAAACACTCGAAACTCGAAAGAAACAAATCCTAACCCAACCTTCTTCTTCTATACTATTATTGGGCTCGGTTAGGATGAGTTCCCAATGCATCGTTTTTGCCTTTCGCGTCGCACGTCACGCCATCTTCACGCGTTCTGATTGGCGAATTGGTGAATCGCGTCAGGAATTTGCCGATCAGAATACGTGACGTGCGACGCAAAAAACAAAAACGATGCATTGGGAACTTATAGAACCATTCACTCAGTTCCGATCAGACCTAATCTAGAAATATATAAATTCGAAATCCGAAAAGTGTGCCGGAGATTAATCGAAATAAACGTCATGCATCTAGGAATTTTTCAGCAGGAGGGAATATTATTAACTCACAGCAATGTTTCTTGATTAAAAAATATCGCAATATTCCAACTTAGATAGGTACTGAAACTTCATATGGAAATATTTCGACAGGAAGAAATAAATAACTTACAGCAATGTTACTCGCGAAAGTAAATGACAATATTTCAATTTGTGTATTTGACAATATCACTGAAACTTAATAGCGAAATGTTTCAAAAATGACAAATAACTAACTTACAGCAATGTTTCTGAAACAATGCTGATGCAATATTACAACTGGCACATCTAAGAACATCACGGCAACCTCAATTACAAACGTTTCAGTGGGAAGGAAATCTCAACTTTATGAAATGTTTCTCTAATGAGCAAGTCACAATGTTTCAACTAAACTAACGCAATAATATTACTGCAACTTCTCCAGGAAACATTTCAAAGCGTATATAAATGTAATTGCGCAATAATATTACCGCAACTTCTCCAGGAAACATTTCAAAATGTATATAAATGTAATTTGCAGCAATGTTTTGCAAGGTTCTGTGCTCAGTGGGAACTAGTTCGTTGATTAGTAATATTGGCATTGTTTTAGAGAACATTTATGTTCATGTTGTTTTATATAGTAATCATTAAGAAATTCGGCGTGCACGCTTATAGTATATAAAATTATTTTCCGTACCACTATGACGTAACTTCCACAACGCCTAAAGTAATTCAATGACGTATTATTATAATACCTATTTTTTTGAATAAACGGAAAATAATTTAAATAATAAATTAATTTTTTTGCTTTGTTCGCAAACTCAGAGACATTTATCGTTTGTATATCTATATAATTTTAATTTGTATATTTGTTTGTTCCTTGGAGGCTATTTATTCCTCGAACAATTACCGAATGACCGCCGTGTAGTGTTGAGTGATAATTTGTCTTTTTATTGTTTTTTATGTATATATTAATAACGCCGTGAGTTGTGTACGTGTTTATAATATACAGGACATACGTACACCCCAAGATATTTTAGTTTTTTCATACAAGATTGTATATAAGATTTTGGATCTTATTGTTTCTATCTGTTGTTGCTAGTCTGTTATTCGTGTATTCATATTATAACTCAGTGGCGGCTATAGGATTTGAACTTTGGGGGGCGCATCGGCCTCTCCCTCCCACCTATAAAGTTCAAAATTGAAAATATATTAAAAATGCTTGCAATTTACAAGTTGTCACTTTTTACATACCGGGTGATGCATTGCCGAGTGAAACATAGGAAATCCCATGAAAATTTTGAAGTGGCTAAATATTGACTCCCTAGTACATTTTATTGAAAAATGTTATAACTTTTTGAAGAGGCCGATATGATAAACTCATGTGCCGAGTTTGAATAAAGTCAAATAAGCAAATACTAAGTTATTCAATTAAATGTAATGACAAAATTACGAAAATGTTCATAGCTCAGGTAATACAGTAAACACCAGCAAATTAAATTTTGACATTGACAAAACAAAAAGTAATGTGAAACATACTTTATACGTCAGTTTTTGGCAATAGCGTCATAGAAATTATTTGCTGGTGTTTATTGTATTACCTGAGCTATGAACATTTTTGTAATTTTGCCATTACATTTAATTGAATAACTTAGTATTTGCTTATTAGACTTTATTCAAACTCGGCATATGAGTTTATCACATCGGCCTCTTCAAAAAGTTATTATACAATTTTTCTATAAAATGTACTGGGGAGCGAATATTTAGCCACTTCAAAATTTACATGGGATTTCCTATGTTTCACTCGGCGATGCATCACACGGTATAAAGATAAAACTTTATAAAATGGGTCATTCGGAGGGCGCGAGGAGAAACATCGAGATACAATTAAAAGAAAATACGTTTGTTAAGTTTTCTCTAGGTATATTAAAAGGAGACAAAACGCTTCTAAACACGGAACAAAAGAAAACAAACATAACTGAAACAACTCACAGAGGCCTTTCTTTTCTTCCGAAAAAACTAGCCATTCAAATTTTTTAAAATGCGCGTTTGTTGGACGTCTTCGTTCTTCGCGACCTCGTTTGGTATGAATTGAAAAAGGAAATTCATATTGTGGTTCAGGAACCCATTGATTTTTCAATAAATTATATTTAGTGATATCGGGGATGGTATCCATTTTCGCTAAAAATGCGCCGACATCGTATTTCAATTGTTCAGTTTCCATCAAATCCGTATTTTGGTTTTGAGTGGAAGTAGAAGCAACTGCAACATCGGTTGGTAAAACATCTGTATTTTCATCTTCTACTCTCTCCTCCGTTCTTGATTTTTTAAAATAATTTAAAATACTATTTGAAACTCTCTTATTCGACATCTTGAATTACACACTATTATAATACCACTAAATACACAGATGCATCAGTCTTCAAGTCTTCTAACTAACTAACCAAGTCGAAGTCAGAAATGGATAAAAACGAAGCGCGGAACATCAGCGAAGCCGACAAAGCAAAGACGCCGCTGCCGCTCTTGGAAATCTGGAGTTTGGAGTTCAAAGTAAGAAGCCGCTCGCACTCGCCGCCGCATTAACAGACCAAGAGCAATAGCAATAAGACCTATTAAATAATTTAGGCCGGGTGTTCGGGGTGTTCGATTTAAAAATAATTAGGCATATTATTTTTTCATGGCTGAGTCCATTGTAATGTTGTAAGGTAATCAAATATTTTGTAGAGTAGAACAAAATTGAAAGCCGTTGGGGGGGGGGGGGGCCCTTAAAGCCGCCAATGTTATAAGTTTATTATTGTTTTGATCACTGACGCTAGTTAATAAACTAGTTAACATAATAAACGCGTTTTAGTGAGTACTTCTCTAATCTCCACACACACTTTGCTGAAATTACTTCATTTATAAATTCTCTCTTATCGCAGTTTTTGAAAATTTTCCTGTAAATTGAAATTTCTGGCGCCCTATAATTAATTTCCCGTTTGATTAACTTCCTTCATATCTACCTACGACCCTTAGCTCTCCAACCAAAACAAGAGTGCCGTTCGCATACGTTTTAACTGTATATCGACCACTACCGTTCCGAATAATAGTTTTTTCTCTAGGCCATCTTTGATCCATCCAAGAAAACTTTAGGAAACTTTGTACCGAACAGTTAAGACGGTTACAGTCATACGGGCTAATCATCCTAATGTAGACAGGGCTCCCAATAAGTTAAAGACGATCCTGTGCGCAGATAAAGAACGAAGACCACAAACAAATTCATGTAAATTCAGTTAAATTTCGAAATAAACTATGTCACACATTTTAGCACTCACTATATAAATTACACAGTTGTGCAAAAAGCGATCTTAGTTTTTCTTGGAAAATTGGAAGTTTGTTTTGAAGTAATTCTACGCGTAGAATCAGAATCTAGTATTAGAATTATTCTAGCACTTAATATTTTTCAGTTAGTTTAACCTAAAACTGCAAAAATACAATTTCTCGCTATATTAGCAGTTACGTCAAATTCAAAGTACTCTTGTCTTTTTTCCAAATTTAGAAAAAACATTTTTCACTAAGGTATCGTTAATTGAAGTGCAATATTTTAAAAGACTTAAGTGACTGGAATATTAATTGTTCTTGTCTTAGGATTTGTGGGATGGGGTTTTATGAGTTTTAGGTTATGCGGGCTTAGAGTTTGTCGTCTTCGGCTTAATATTCGTACTCAGTGACCTCTGAGTACCTATTATACTTACTAAAGAACTGCATGCCTCATAGTTTTGATTCAACTGATCATGACATTAATCTAGTAACTTGGAGAAGAAATATCGTATTTGAAGTATGAGAATCTCGAATTAAAGACTAAAAGTAGCACTAAGGGGCGAAACTTCAACAAAATTTGTGCCTGCTGTACATAACCTTAAAAGTAGCAGTATGTAACCTCAAATATCAGAAAATATTGACTTCATGGAACAATCCTAACCTCGGATTAAGATTCTACGCAGAAAATAACTTAGAAAAGACCGTCACCTTTCCAAGAACAAAAATGTTATGTTTCCTACGTGATGGTCTGCTCATGTCGATTACCTGCACACGCAGCCAATGCGCAATCTCAGAGCGTAGATGGAATTCGAAACCTACTACCTACTTACCATTTTGATTTTTCACTATGAGTTGATCAAGTGCGTTAGGTACTCCCGTAACAAAATTACGACTGGAAATTGTAATTGTTTTTGGAACGATTTCAGATTTATGGTAAGATCCATGTCGACGGATCCTTTGTATATTTTCGATATTTTGATGTACGAAAATATCTGCTACGCTTGCTTCAACAGCTACAGGTGACATATTGATATGTCCGAGTAGACATCTTGATGCGTAAAACAGAACGTTCGCCATCTTATCTACGTGACTATCTCCCACCTAGAAAATATGATAATAAAATGAAATGTGCGTTATTTTTATTTGACGATTATAAGAGGGTTGCTATCAGTGTAGTGAAAATTGAAATCATTTTTCTCAGAAAAGCGTTCATTGCCTTTTGTCACCCTTCAAAGCACAAATTATATTTTTATTTGTCTATGGAGGCGACTTGGTTTACGGACTCCTGCTCCTACAAGTTTAGCTGCCTTCAGTGCGAAGCGTAGGTCGAGGGTATTGACTTTAACCTTAAACGCTTTACACTATCTTCCGCCGAGTGTTGTACTAAGTCGGAGTATTGATCTTACTTTGTATATCAGTCATTAGAACGGCCGTTAGTTTTTGGTATTGACAGAAACATGAACGATTTTTCTAACTGTTAGAAGAATTTCGGTGTGGTACTGACGCACTGAAATCTCTGCGCCGTTAAGCTGGGTACTGACTGGCTATAACCGATCGCTTTAACTGGTAGAATAATTTCGGTGTGGTATTGACACAGGAATAAGTCTCTGCACGTAGAAATATTCGTTAAGCTGGATGACAATAATGTTCTTTATGACATTGACTCAAGAATTCATTGTAGAAGTAGAAAGAGGTAATAAAGATTATATACCCTGAAAACAACGGCGGCGAACATCAAACGTCAGGTTTATAAATTGACACTAACAACGGTAACTGCAACGTCAAACAGCAACGGGAGCGGGAACGGTAACGGCGACGGCAACTGCAAGTTTATAAATAGACCTTCAAACCGAAAGATTATTGATCCGCCGGTTGCTCAGATTCCCGGTTAGCTGAATATTTCACAGGACATAGAGAGTCACGTCTACCGACTAGTATATCTCCGAAATCGAAACACACACCGCTTTAGTTCCACCTAGGTTCAATTCAGGCCGGCACAACTATTTGTCTGTGGGCCGAGCCGGCAGTACCTTTCAACCGACGGAAGGATACGGATCGACGAAGCGTGAATTATTTCATTTTAGTTTATTTTTATCATTGTACATATTATTTTCAGAAATAAAACAATTAATTTAATTGGACTCTGTCTCCTTTGGGCTTACCCGCGCAATACGTATTACAATTTGTCATTTAATATGAACAAGTTATAAAGTAAATTAGTGATCAGTGGCTTGTGTAGATAATTGGTTTGAAATCACTAACTGAAAATAAATTGAAATAAAACTTTTAAATGAATAAAAACTTACTTCGATGGAAGGTTGTATTGCAAATGTATTGACCAGTACTTGTAACCCTAATACGTGTGAATAATATTGTTGCAAAAATTGCGTGTAGACTTGATCGCACAGATTTGAAATCGCATTGGATATTGTGTCGTTGATATCAACGTGTTCCAAAGAACATATTCTGAAAGAAAAAATGCCAAATAGTATATTAAGTACCAAGTACCAAAAAGGTTACTTTAGTCACGAGATTATATTTGAGCTGTATGAACCTAGAACCTGACTTATTAAAAATATATCATTTTAAGCTCAAACTTACTACAAACGACGCATATTAATGTAGTAGCATTTTTATTTTTGCAGTAGAAATTGTAATGCTCGTTTAATACGTCTGTATTATAATTTAGAACAATTTTAAATTTTGTAGTAGGAATAGTAGTCCCTGAAAACAAAATAATCGAATAAACCGATAAAAAAATCTCATTTTAACCTCACATTTACTACAAATGGTGTAGGTAATGTAGCAGAATTTTTGTTTTTATAGTTCCTCGAAATTTAAAATTGTACTACAATATACTACAAACGATTTTGAATGTATTAAAGTAGTTCTCGTTTTTCCCTGATGATGTATTAATGGTTTAATTGATGATTTTATTTTTCGTGAATTACAATTTCTACTACAAAAATAAAAATGCTACTTCAATTACCTACATCGTTTAAAGTATGAGCAAATGACATTTTTTATAGTCGGGTTCTAGGTCCATACAACTATACCAAACGCATCGGTAAAAGATTGAATATTTGTCAATAATATTATACTTTCGGACATTCGCCAGTGCATGTCGACAACCACAGATGGGCTCTGGCGAGTCACGAAAACGACAGATCTATGTAGGCATGCCGGGTTGCATATTTCAAAACTGCATATTGACAAGAAACCAGTAGCTAAATGCCGCGCTGCCATTAGCTGAATTTCGACCAACGTCTCCTCCTACCCAAGCCAAAAAACGAAAATATAATCTTATGAATAGTGTAAAATTAAATAAACCAAATGCAAAATTGTATTAAATACTTTTTTTATAATATAAGATTAGGGTTTGATCCAAATCCAGCCAATGGCAACGCGGCATTTAACTACTGGTTTCGTATCAATGTGCACATTTTAAAAATGCTGCAAGGTTATACCGTCGTACAGCACAGGTTTATGCTTTGAAACTTCCTAATCAATTTATGATTGGGATTTATTTTCAGTATACAATATTCTCAAATCATGTCTATGGCACACTTTCTTTAAATTTATGGCGTAATATGAATGATTTTTGGAATTTAAGTAACTATTTTCGTGCTCCTTTCTACGTTTATGGAACGATCTTATTGTTTGTCCAATATAAATTTTTTATCATCAGCCACATTTGTGTATGTATGTAATCAAGCAATTAGTACAGCAAATTTTGAGGTGTTTCGGTTCAATGTCACTCTCTGGAGTAAATCGACAGCCAGATTTCGGTCTACCACAGTTAGATATACAGGTTGATTCATAACTATTGGGACATAGGCTAAGAGTAGATTGTTTGGACCAAAATATGGCGATAGGACCGACTATACCTCAATAAAATATTGCTGTGGAAAAAGATTAAAGGCGTTAAAGTTGAAATTTTTTTTCAATTTTTGCTAATAATGTCTCTGTATATTTATCGATTGTTATCAAAATCGGCACAGAGGCATAATTTTATACTGGCAATATTAATTTATGTATTATTTGATATTTTGTTACAGGAGGAGCCTCGTGAAGGATTTCTGATGATGAAATTGACTGGTAACTTTTTTTGACGAAACTTTTTAGTGATTTTTATTAAAAAAATATGAGATAAACATCATTTCTATGTAATATTGGTACTCCTGTTGAAACACGATATTCTCATTCGTTTTCGAGAAAACCGCAATTGAACAGTTCAGAGTATCGGAAGGGGATTTCAAGTAACGGACAATAAAAAAACTTGTATCTTAAGGCTTTTATTTCGACGATAAATCATAATTAAAGACAATGGGCTTGGCTTTCGAACTTCAAAGAACAAATTATTCTGTCCCCTTATAAAGTTAGCCGCATTTTGTATTTTCCTCCAGAGTTCGTCTCTCGAGTTAATTTCATTGGCATAAACTAGGGACTTCATATGTCCCCAAACATAAAAATCAAGCGGGTTATACTCAGGATTTCTTGGTGCCCATTCAAAATCACTTCCTCTGCCAATCCATCGTTGAAGAAATATGTCATTCAGATGATTTCTAACAACTAAAGGGAAATGAGGCGGAGCTTCATCCTGCATAAACCACATTTTATTTGTTACAGCTAGTGACAGATTATCCAAAATATAGCTAAAAGTATTTTGCAAAAAAAAATAAATAATAATCTCCATTTAAATTTAAACTCATGCTGGAAATGTCTTTCTTTCAGAGCATGCGAATTTTTTTCTTCCCAATAATGGCTGTTTCTTCAATTAAATACCCCTCGTCTGGTAAAAGTCGCTTCATCGGTGAACATAATATTTTTAATAAAATTTCGGTCACCATTATGCTTGTTGAGATTACGTTGGCAGAACTGTAACCGTCGTGGGAGATCTCTTGTAAGCAAATGTTGGACAGGAGTGAAGTGATACGGGTGGAACTTTTATTTTTTTAGAATTCTAATAATAGACGACTGGCTTACTCCAGTTGCTAATGACAAAATGACGTGAACTTACTGTAGGATTTTCATCTATTCGAACCAAAACTTCATTTTCTTGATTAGGTGAAATTTGTTTCGGACGACTACCTTGATTTTTATTGTGAAATGACCCGGTTTCACCCAAACGATGAAATAGATTTGAAAAATGTTTGTGATTTGGTTGCCTACTGCCTGGATATAACAATTCATACTTTCTGGCTGCAGAGCGCCCGCAAAAATGTTCTTGTGCGTATACACAAATCATATATCCCGCATTTCTGGATTCGTAAAATGATTGTGACGAGGCATTTCAATCGAAAAAGTATATGATAGCTTTCAAAATTGCAACATTTGACTATAAACTCGCAGAAAAAAATGTTTACTGGCAAGAAATGTCATTTACCAGCAACAATTATCTGACAGTCCAAAGCACACTTTTCATAAATGAAATAATATTTGAAATCCCCTTCCGATACTCTGAACTGTTCAATTGCGTTTTTCTCGAAAACGAACGAGAATATCGTGTTTGAACAAGAGTACCAATATTACGTAGAAATGATGTTTATTTGATAATTTTCAATACAAATCACTAAAAAGTTTCGTCAAAAAAAGTTACCCCGCAAAAATGTTCTTGTGCGTATACACAAATCATATATCCCGCATTTCTGGATTCGTAAAATGATTGTGACGAGGCATTTCAATCGAAAAAGTATATGACAGCTTTCAAAATTGCAACATTTGACTATAAACTCGCAGAAAAAAATGTTCACTGGCAAGAAATGTCATTTACCAGCAACAATTATCTGACAGTCCAAAGCACACTTTTCATAAATGAAATAATATTTGAAATCCCCTTCCGATACTCTGAACTGTTCAATTGCGTTTTTCTCGAAAACGAACGAGAATATCGTGTTTGAACAAGAGTACCAATATTACGTAGAAATGATGTTTATTTGATAATTTTCAATACAAATCACTAAAAAGTTTCGTCAAAAAAAGTTACCAGTCAATTTCATCATCAGAAATCCTTCACGAGGCTCCCCCTGTAACAAAATGTCAAATAATACATAAAATCATATTGCCTGTATAAAATTATGGCTCTGTGCCGATTTTTACAAAAATCGATTAATATACAGTGAAATTATTAGCAAAAAACGAAAAAAAAAAATTCAACATCAACGCCCTTCATCTTTTACCACAGCAATATTTTATTGAGTTATATTTGGTCCTATCGCCATATTTTGGCCCAAACAATCTACCCTTAGCGTATGTCCCAATAGTTATGAATCACCCTGTACATATAAAGGGTGTTCATGGTGGTCATCGTCTTAAGCCATGAAATTATAATTCAAATCAAAGTGATTTACATTTATTCTCAAATATCATAAGATAAATTGAGAATTTCGTAGATTCGGTTAATAAAACTTACTTATGGTGAACACCTTCCAAAGGCATGTAGGGAGACATGTTATAGGGAAACAAATAATCCAGCAATGTGCAAAACGGTCCTCGAGTACCTGCCAGATTCATTTGTGATTTATTCGATATATTAAGTTGGATTCCCAAATTTTTCAGCATCAAGTATTCAATAATAGTTTTATTTACATTTTCATGAATGTCCTGAAAAAAATATGATTTGAATAATAATGCCAATTGAAAATAAACAAAGGGAAGACCGATGGAATAAGAAAATTTAAGAGTAGCTCAGCATGATGAGAATAGTGAGGAAACGAGGAAAATGGTGCAGAGGAGAGCCACTTTAAAGAATGGAAGTAAAAAAATGTAAATACGAGCAGTTTCAGTATCTTTAAAAAATGTATAGTTCATGATCATTATTATAATCTTCTGTGAATTGCATAGTTCGCTCGACTTTATCAAATAATTAGAGGTGGCGAACATTTGGAAAGACTGTTAAATGGACTCATTTTTCAATTACTTTTTCAATAAGCCATAACTATTAATTTCCTTGGGTTAAGAACGCCAAAAAACTGTCCGCCTCCTCTTCAAATTCATCACATTCGGCCCTTTGGAGCCGACTTTGCACCTTCTTACATTTTTTGAAGGATCAAGATAACGTTTTAGGTTCTGTTGTGTTTTTCTTAACAGTCATGTCTGTCTCAATTTCTTCTTCTTGTTGAAACTTTACTAATTCTTCAAATGAAAATGAATTACCTGTCTCTTATTTGACATCACATGAATCCTTATCTGTCTTATTCAATTCAACATTAAAGCAAGCTTCGGCAACTAGTACACACTGATCAACAAAGGAACCCCACTTTATTACAGACACATTTAGCATTACATTATTTTTCCAATTTTTTTTGCTCGGTAATAAAGTGAGTACATTTTTCCCGGATATATATATATATATATATATATATACACATACACATACATATATATATATATATACACATACCTACTCTATAAATCTTGAATACGCAGTTTCGTAAATTTTCCGCGATTTAGCTGGCAATAATTTTCATGCCGCGACTTTCGCTGCTTCTACTAACTCCAGTGGAGCCGGGGAAAACTCGTAATCAGAAATTTTTTAACTTTAAATTATTCAAAATAACTGCTAAACAACCTCTAAGTTTAGAGTACTTAATAATAAGCGATGTAAGGTTTTTATAATTGTGTAGTGTAAATACATTAAACTCAGACACTTGTTTAAAATGAATTCTTTATAATACTTACATTGTTTGTAGCAGTAATGGACTTGTGTATAGTTTTAATTTCGTTAACATACGTTCCCGAATCATCAACAACAAATTTCTTCGCATTTTTAATTAGATTAGACAGTTCCAACAACAAATCGTTCTCAATACTCAAGAAGAAACTTCCTATATTAAATTTGATGTATCTGTAAACGTTAGTTGCTTTCGAAGTTAATATAGATATGCAAATGTCAGCGAACGGTGAATCGTCTTTGATATTTTGCGAAGGTAATGGCTGTAATACGATATTATTGGTTTGTTGATTGTCTATTTGGAAACATTGCAGCTTCAAATTATAATACTGATAATGCTGAGATTTCCTGAAATGGAAATAAACCGCCGGACTGTAACTCCTCCTCAATTCGGCGAAGAAAGGTTTCAGCATGTACATTTTCTCGAAGTCTATATGGACGTAATCTTTCAATTGGCATTTTTTATAGTGCAGCCTGTACTTATCTTCCACCCATGAAGCAAGTTCCAGCGTTAACGTTTTCCATTTTTGTCCAACATTAACTTCCCAAATAGCAGGAGTGTCGCTTAAAGCAGTGTAAATATGTTCTTTAACGTCATCTTCGGAAGTAAATATAGATAAACCAACACCAGATAAAGCGATCAATCCTTCTAAGTGACATCGCTCCAAAAATATTTGCATGATATTGTTATAGATTCTCAATTCTTGAGTCAGCAGTAGGACTCTTTGTACACCTTCTCTGTAGCATAACCAGTAAATAGTTATTTTATCTTTATGCACTTTTTTATTGAGGTTATGTTGTGTATTGTCGGAACTATCAGAGTCGTCGCTACTTGATGATTCTACTAAACTAGAAGTTGGAGTGACACTGTGAATACGCATTTTTTCTTCTCCAAAACTAAAAAACAAATTGGAAAGTAAATGTAAATGGGTTATAAACTAAAAAGAGTAAGTTTTGAATAATGAAGAACGCGACAATGAGCCCTGTTTTAAGCGAAGTAATCAAACATATTTTGTCGAGTCTCCAGCGCACCTAACGCTGCTAATTATTAATAGATGGCACTTCCTATTCTATGATTTTACAGTAACTACTTACGAGACAGTGGCGACAATGCAACTAAACCTTCCGCCATATTGAGACAAATTTGAATATCAAATATGGGAGGTTGGGGCAATGTGAACTATCTAAGATAAAAAATTGTATAGCCTCATTATTAAGATGAAATTTGAAATTGTAATGAACTCACATTGTTCAGTGAACCTTGTACTATCATTATGAACTTACCAGACTTCATTTTTAAAACTTGTTTGTTGAAAAAAAATAAAATCTGAACACATGTCTGAAGTTCATATTGCCCCATGGGGTGGGGCAATATGGACCACAAAAAGAAAATTCAAAATTAAATCTTTATTTAGGTATAGAACATAAAAATAATGGTACTACCAACTTAAAAATACGAGTACTTGAAATATTAACATTCTGCACAAAATTCACATTTAAATGCCTCGTCATCTTCAGGGTCCAATGCTGCGCAGGCTTCATGAGCCCATCTTAAACATCCGCAGCAGCGCACCCAACCTTCTTCGGCCATTGATGTTGAGTACAACTCATATTACAAGAAAAACATTCTGCATCGTGGTCTCCCTCGTCTGCATCTTCATCTACAAATTTTTTTTTCTGCTTTCCTTTATCTGATTTAGAAAGACTGTTCTTAGACTCTACTTTTTGTTTCTTTGGTTCATTTTCTTGATTATCAATTTTTCTTTTAACTGTTTCCTTTTTCCTCTTTTATTTTTAGTTCAGCTTCTAACTCCAATTTATAAGGACTAGATGTTAGTATTGCTGCTTTGCCCTTTTTATTTTTCCGTAATGGTTTATTATTTGATTTAGTAGTCTTTGGAAGTGGACGAATGTCGATAGGACTTTCTGACCCAAAACTACTTTTCGGTTGGTCTTCTGTAGAGCGAAGACATGCTGATGCTGAAGGAACTTCTTTTTCCAGCTTAGATTGTATGGGCTGTGATAGAGTCGTACCGGCAGTAGATGTTGAAGCCGTTGCTTCTTTATCGTTACAATGTGAAGGATCGTTTGAAGTAGATTCTGTAGGAGGCGCTTCATCCAACTTACATTGTGTGAGCTTCGATAAGGTGCTCCCTGCAGTAAAGGTTGGAGAAATTATTTCTTCCTTTTCAGATTGTGGCAGTTCGTTTGTCACTAGATTTTTGTCAGTAACAGCAGACGGGGCAAAGTCTAAATCTGTGAAAATATTTGGATCATAGGAGACTAATCCACACTTTTTAAAAGCGTTAATAGCCGTTAAGGGGGTTGCTGCTTGTAAGTACGCATCACCAAAAATTTTGGCGATATGAAAGACCGTGACAACTCTGCCTGGATGATTATTGAAAAGCTTTTCCAGAGCCATATCGTAGTAGCGTGCTAATGGGGCCATGAAACCGACATCTGTTGGCTGCATACGATGAGTGCTGTGGGGCGGCAAGCAAATAGTATGTACATGTTTAGTTCTGGCTATATCAATCACATCAATATTTTTGTGTGGCTACTATGCCCATCTAAAATTAGTAAGACGGGATCATCGTCGGTGGGTTTCACCTGTTGAACGAAATGCTTAAACCAGACTAAAAAGATGTCGGTATTAATTCAGCCACTTTCACTGCATGCAAATATTGTTCCAGGTGGTGCGCGATCTTGGAGTTCGACCTTCATCCTTTTCCTTGCAAAAATTAATAATGGTGAGACGGCCAACTTGCTTCCTTCCTTTTTTAGCTAATATTTTACTGTTACATTTTGGAACAGTGCCTAACCCGGTTTCATCACAATTGAATATTCTGGTTAATGCGATATTTTTAGAATCCAAAACGTTTTTGTATAGGTCAGAAAATTGCTTGACATTATGGCGGTAAAATGCTTGAGCCCTTGCAGCAGAAGTTGACTCGGGATTGCGCAACGAAATGTTTGGATGACGGTTACGAAATCCATAAGTCCAATCAAGGCCAGCTAGTCTTTTGGTGTTATTAAATGTATGCTCTATCTGATTTTTTTCTGCTAACTGAAAAGCAAGAGAACGAAGGTCAAGCAATGTAATGCCAAAGAACCTGGATTCCTTATCCAGAATATAATTTTCCAATTCTTCCTCCTGTTGTTTGGTAACCACAGGTTTATAGAACACCAAACCTTTTTCGTTGGGTAAAATTCTTCTATTTTGTTCCTTACATCGTCGAATTAATGTTGCTTTTGGAATATTAAAACATTTACTTGCCTTCAAATAGCCCATTTGTCCGCTTTTAACTGCTTTAATAGCATTTTCCATTGCAACAAGTGACCATGTTTGTTTCTCCGTTTTTCTTCTATAATTACGGACCATCTTGACTAGGCACCTGAAAACAAGGAAAATAAAATTAGATATATAAAAATGTACTTGGGGTAATGTGGCCCACTAACGGTTCAATTTGCCCCACATAGACAATAGATTGAACACGTGTAGTTTATATTCAATGTTTATAAAAAATCGTAACATTGCCGTTTGGCATATATTAAGCACACTCTAAACAACGTATAGAGACTAAAAAATAGATAAAAATACATTTACTTACCAAGTAATTCTGATACAAAGTCAAGACTTTTGTTAGATCGACGCTTCCGCAAATCACGTTTTGGCTCTAAACTCTGATAAACAATCCTCTACGGCTGCCAAGTTCTTACTGAGCACAGATCATATAACTAATATTAAAAAAAGTTACTGAGTATCGGTAGGACCCGTATGCACATAAGTAGAATCGAATCTGTTGCATTGCTGCCGCTGTTATGGAAAAAACATAGGCGGTTTACATTGCCCCCGTAGTCCACATTGCCCCAACCTCCCCTACATATAATTTAAATGGAAATCTATGATAAAACTAACAATTTGGAACATAAGTACATAAAAATATACATTATATCTCTTAGATTTTGATAGGAAATGGGTATCTTTGAATGAAACACATAATTTTAATTTTTTTACCTAATTATATTTAGTATAATAAGGAAAAATAACGATACAAAAAAATAATAAATATAAATTGCTTGTAAAGTATGATGGGGGACAAATGATGAAAAAAATTATATTGCTATAGGTACAACTGTTATTATCTTCAAATATAACCATAGAATTATCATATAAAATCTGTAAATAACAAATTCAACAACAGAAATATAACATATATTACTTGATCGTTTTCCCAAATTACATTTGCATCGTCAGGATTATAAACTATAAACATTGATATAAATATAATTTGTGATGTGTAATTTGTTTTTTATTGATTTTATTTGTTCATTATGGAAAACTTTTTATTTCATAACAAGTTACCTGCTAATGACTTACTACTATATTTCTTTGAGGCGGATTTAAATTTTTTACTAATTTTCAATCTGAAAACAGTGAAGTACTTTGCTTCTAAGTTGGTGACAATTTGGTAAATTGAAATGTATTTTCGACATTTCCATTATAAAAAATTCTTTTATGTCTATATTCTGGTGTGAAACAATATCTAAATATTTTAAGAAAACACATTCCATTTCTATAAAATAATAAAAAACCTCTTCAGTAACAAAAAAAACGATTGTTCTTTAAACCTTATTATTAAGGAGAGTTTTGAAAACTTCTTATATATTGTTTTTTAACCTGCTGCACCTACACAGGCAACAAAAGTTTTTGTAGTTTTTACAATACTTTTTAAAATACATCCTGAAAATATAACGAATTTAGTTCGCTGAAATTCAAATTATATGAGGGAGTCTTTAATTCACTTGGAACTTTTACTTCATCATACACTGTATTTAAGGCCTTATGAGAATTGAATAGATGAGGCTTTTACTTGATGAAGATCCATACTGAACGATGAAATAAAACAATATAGTTTGATCAAATCTTCATTTATTTGAACTAATGTTCAATTTAAACTTGTTGACGCGTTTCACTAACACAGTAGCTTTGTCAAAACGAATGAAGGTAAAATATAAAAATGTCTTAATATATACAGTGCTAAATCTATTTACTAAGGTTAACAATGGTATTGAAAGAAATTACCTGGAAATTCATTCACTACAAACATTCCTAAGCTATCTTCTAGGTAAAGAGGTTCAATAAAGGAGACTGATTGATATCTATTTGGTCGTTAAGGAGATTACCTGAATATTTATTTTTGTTAATTTCTAGGGCCTCTAATAAATTTAAACTAAAGGATTTACCGACTACATGGAGAATTACAAAATTTGGGTCGAAAATGTGTTGGTTTTCTAATAAATGATTTGAATAGTTAGAATCCAATTTTTTTTTGTCATAGCTACGTTTGTGTTATTTTTAATGATCACAATTTATCCAAATTCATTAAAAATAATAAATCTAAATCTTCAAAATTAAACAATTCAGGAGTTTATAAATTAAAATGTGGTAATGACAATTGTGATAAAATTTATATCGGTAGAACTTTTAGAAATTTTAAAACTAGAATTTCGGAACACAAACGTAGCTATGACAACAAAAAATTAGATTCTAACTATTCAAATTATTTATTAGAAAACCAACACATTTTCGACCCAAATTTTGAAATTCTCCATGTAGTTGGTAAATCCTTTAGTTTAAATTTATTAGAGGCCCTAGAGATTAACAAAAATAAATATTCAGGTAATCTCCTTAACGACCAAATAGATATCAATCAGTCTCCTTTATTGAACCTCTTTACCTAGAAGATAGCTTAGGAATGTTTGTAGTAAACGAATTTCCAGGTAATTTCTTTCAATATCATTGTTAACCTTAGTAAATAGATTTAGCACTGTACATATTAAGAAATTTTTATATTTTACCTTCATTCGTATTGACAAAGCTACTGTGTTAGTGAAACGCGTCAACAAGTTTAAATTGAACATTAGTTCAAATAAATTAAGATTTAAACAAACTATATTGTTTTATTTCATCCTTCCTTATGAGAATCCAATAATCCCCCAAGAAACTCCTGTTCATCTTCTTCGTAACTACTGGTACTTCCGCTTTTTAAATACTGTGATACAGATACTATTTTAAGTTATTTTTTACTTGTACCGCACCCGGTACTATTTGTTTGCTTCGCAACACGCTAAATAAATGGTCAAGGCAGTCTTGAGAAAATCGGCTAATTAAAATAAATTGATAATTTTTTTGTTCCAATAATTCTGAGTGTAGTACTAACATTGATAGTGTTGAGATTAGAACATCCGTTTGTGAAGGTTTCCAAATTTTTGTATAGCCAACCAATATATCTGAAAATAAACCTATGAATCCTTCCAAAAATGTTTAATACTTCAAAATCCACAAACATCAATTTTAACCTTATCTTCACATACAAAAAAAGTTATCTTCAAAACATTCCTTTCTCTATAAAAACAAACCTTTTCATGACAAAAAATGACCCTCGACCCCGTATAACTCAACCGTCGTTTGTGACGGTTATAGTGTTTAAAATAATGCAATCCATTGGCCAATTCCCCACGTGATCTCCCCTGCTTACACCCACTCTGAGCGCCACATAAATACGTACCCAACCCAATAATCCCACACTTTCAATCCACTCTCCGTACAAAGAGGTAGTTAGCTATCAGCTCCAACCGGCGAATCGACCGGCATAATTTAAATATCAATAAGTATTCAGCAGAATCAAATAATGTAATAATATTGAACAACGAACTAGTGAATATAGTGAATTATTCTTAATTGTTACGCAAACAACCAACCCTTATAACAAAACCTCAATAAACATCAGTGAAAAGTGCAACCTCATTTAATTCATCATACCATATAAATTCAAACTCAATAAGCAACTCTTATCACATCAAAGTGGCTGGTCCTTCGAGCATTTTACACTCTTACTAAACGCAAAGTAAGACACTGCGAAACAAATGTCAATATTGCTTAGAGCACAAGAAGGATGTCTCGAAGTCATTAAATAAAACCATTTTTCTACTTGGTGAATAAACCATGCCATTGTTAAATATTCTGGTTTATTGAGTTGTTCAGCCAAAACTTTGAGAATGTTACTAACTGAGTGACTAACAACATTAGTTGAAGTTGACACTTTCATTTGAGAAAAATGCGTCGGAAGGAGATCTTCTTATGAGAGTTTCGGTGCAAGTTTAAAAAAACGATCTTTCTGATGACTTGATATTTCTGAGATATGACTAGATATGACAATGTTAGAGGGTAGTCCATGCTTTAGAACAATATTATATGGCAACTGGATGATTTTATTTGTCACTAACATGGATTTAATATTTTTAAATAGGTGAGGAACATCTGCAAAGACATATACATTTTTATCACTATTTAATGGGTGCAGAATCTTGCATTTTATAGGACTCTACTTTCCAGCTTTAATATCCCAAGCTTTCCCCAAAGCTTAATCACAAGGACCCATGTCTTATGTAATACTTAAAACATTCCAATTATGCTGTTCAGCTTTTTTAAATGTATTTATTATTATATTTCTCATGACAGCTCCGTTGACAGAGTCACTGGTGAAGTAATAGGCCACAACCTGTTTCCAGCGTCCTGTAATACCTCCCAGCATAAACACTAAGATGTGTAGCGCCAAGCCTGAATGTTCAGGGAGTGTACCATCTCCAAAATATTTATTTAAGGAGGTATCATACGTTTTTCCTGGAGTGATAGCCATTTCATCCAAAACCAAGACACAATCCTTTTCATGTGTTGAAAATTGCTCCACTTTCAATTCTAAAAATGAAAACACTTCATTTAGAATACCTGAATCAAACTCCAAGTTCTGGAGTTTTCTCTGTAAAGTTCTGGTTGATAGGAGAGGGTATCATTGTTTTATTAGTTCAGTATATCCACTACTACTGTTCGAATTTAAATTTAAATTCTTCCTGAGAATCATAAATTAATTACATTCATCAACAACCCCCTCCCCCCTCTATTAATTATGAAAAATTCTATACAAATATTAATTTTAACCTTACTTTCTACAATAAATATTACCATATCACCTTCTGTTCAAAAATAAATATTAAAAGTCTCATGTAAAACCCATACTTAATCCCACCTATATGAAGTAGTCACGTAGTCATAGCAAAACTGAACCGTATATTCATAAAAACATATTACCATCATGTCATAGGTCACGTAGGCAGCTTCAGTAACATCACTACACATACCCCCTTCCTTTTGTAAATTTCTAGAACATTTCACAACCTATAAATAGCCATCACACCTACAAATCTGCCCCTTTGAACGCCAACCATCGTAAGAGCACGTAAATCACAGTCGACTTTTACCGGTAAATGCCGGTTCTTTTAGTAGCAATAAAAATGCTAAATATCTCGTAAGCTCACATAAATTAAAAATATAAACTCAATAGTAAATCTCTTAATTGCAAGGCATACACCATAATCTCTAACAAAATTCAGTGAATAAAAATAGTAAAAAAGTGCAAGCAAGTTTAATTAAACCACACCCAGTAATCATGTTAATTTTACAACACTACGAAAATAAATTATAAATCTCTCGTCACATCAAATAATGTGACTGGTCCTTCTATAAATAATTTGATTCTACTCTCTTCACAATCAAACAATGAAAAAGTTCGAGAATGTGAATAACTACCGCAACTAAATTTTAATTTTAAAGAACTTGTAACGGTGTTGTTGGACCACTTCATTAGTTTTGTTGTTTTCCATTTTTTTTTCTTTTTTAAAGCATCTATTTGATCTTCGTTGAATATTTGCTTTAGTAGTTCACAGTTCGAAGAATTGGGAGTTTTTTCTCTTATTTTTATTAGCTTCTTTCGGGTGGCTCTTATAGTTTTCGTGTATCCATAAGCTCTACGTTTTTCTCTTTCATACAACTTCTTGTACCTATTTAATTTAAACTGTAACTGAGCTGATATTAACAGTGAGGGAGCTGTACATTAACTGTCTTCACTCAAACTGCTTTAGATATAACAATTGTTTACCTGATTCTACATCCAAAGCTAAATTTGAAGTAGATTGTTCTGGTAATTCCTCTGGCACAGTCTCATCTAGAGCTAAATTTTCACCTAGAACAAACTTAAATTATAATTGCCACAAAATATATTTAATAGGGCAAAAACTAAGAGTTTTTTCATTATTATGTGGGGATCTGTTGTAATTACCAACAGATATTTACTTACCCGACAAACGTTTAGGTTTTTTGGAGAATTAAATTTCCTTGGAACTGGGGGCTTCCTTTCAGGTTTTGGTTCCACAAAGGAAAATATTGTAGGAACAGCGTTGGACTTTAAAATTTTCTTGCCATGTAAACGAGGTTGCTCCCAAAATGAATCTTAAACAAAATCTTACATTCAATTTTGTCTCTATAACGACAAACAATAATTTTAAATTAGATATAACAATTAGTCGAAAAACAAATGCTTCTACCTAACTCACATTAATACGAATAGTCTGTTGGAGGCCAATGATCTCTTCTAGTTTTAATAAGCCATTCTTTTCTTCTAGATGAAGCTCTATGAAAACGTTTCATGAGAAATCCTTTTTTAGCAGGTTTACGGCAATGTATTGCAGCACAGCCCGGGATTTGAAATATTATTATCTTGAAAAAAATCAAAACTTGATAAATAGTATACAATTTCTAGGGTTAAGTAAGCTAGCTTACCAAATATAACGAGTTTTCCGATTCGAAATAAGATTATTTATAGGTCCAAACACAAGTCTTTCAATTGTCTAAAGGCAAAACACCAATAATTTTAATCACAAATATAACAAGCAATATAAGAAACTTCGTATACACCAAACGTAAACAACGAGCCTCAATATGGCTGCCAAACTGCCTGCCAATCAAAAACGGGTTATCCTATTATCGCCACTGTCTCGTATATAGTAACTGTATATATGATGTAAATTAAAACTTCAGTTGTTTTCAGATCACACTGTAATTTATTTTCAGGCTTTCGTCAAGATATTGCCGACTCTCAATTTAGCAACAGTAAATATTTCTTTTTCGCTATACAGAATTACGACGAACTTAGACTATAATTTTACGTATTATGGGTACAAGAAATGTGTTCTTTGAATTGTTAAAGCGACCTCCACCAATAAGTTAATAGATTCCGAGAAAACTCACCCATCTTTGGTAATATCAACCGTAAATCCATTTCCTTTATTATTATACACATTCCAAACTAGCTGTCTGGATTTTGTTGGATCATCCCACGTATATAATAAGCAATAATAAGGATTCAATAATGTCACCGGACTGAGATCCTGCTGTTGAATTTTTAGAAACAGATCAGCGCAGTAATTTTTTATCAACACAGGAGCATCTCCTGCTCTGTATTCGTTAAATGCAATTTTGAAAGAATCTTTCTCGCCTCCTGTAACTTCTACGGTGATTGCTCCCTAAAATAGTGATCAAAAGCATAATATATACATCTATTGGTGAAATATTAACCAGTTTGTGGTAGATGCGTTGGATTTCGAAATCCGTTGCTATGTTTTGATCTAGGATGTATAAAGTGTTAATTGTACAGGTTTACTACAAAATAATCATCGGGTTTGATAAAGCTATAATTCGAAAAGTATGACAGATACAACAATAAATGACATGTCTATAGCCAGCGACAACCTCCACGTTTAAAACGCGCGCCTGCGGAGGCAGCTTGTCATGCGTACGCCCAAGTTACATCTTAAACATAACACCAGACAATTAACACTACCTTATATCTCGTTTTACAAAGAAGAATTGGAAATATAAATTTCAAATAACTTATCATTTTTCACTTCTTTAACTGAACTATAACTATCTTTTTGAGAGGACGATTTTTTCGAGAACAACAGATGTTCACTCTTTAGTTGGTAGTCTGACATCAAGAAAGTGTGTAGTGTTTTCTGAGGAATTTGGGTAAGTATACATATTTACAATGTGTAGTCCTTGGGAAATATCGAGTTCGGTCCAAAATATTGTGTGCAACAACGTCGAAAACTTAAATAATAGTGATTAAAGTGAAAACAGGATTCGACGACCTTTAAATTTGAAAACATAGAAAATATGTTTTAATGTGTATCAGAATCTACGGGAAATGTTTGGTTTCGATGAAGAAACAGAATTAATGCGAGCAATATCTTATTTAACAGAAGTCCAGCTGTCAACTATACGTAAAGTAGCCAAGAATGGGCCTTATAACCGCAAGAAGCGATGTGATAAGGATGTTTCTGTAATAAAATTATTAAAAACCACCATATATAACTGTTACAAAAGTAATGAGTCACCTACGATTGAAATAATAAAAAATAAATTGACAAAAGCCGGCCGTAATATAAATGGCTGTAAGAAAACTATTGAAAACTGGATTAAAAAATCAAAACGATTAATAAACGTCAAACAGTCATGGAAAGCAGAAGAATAGTGGATATGCGGTATATACATACTGTAGTTCCTGACAATACTTCTTATCACTAATGGGAGGTATGGAACTATTTTTTATTTTTCATCAACTGTGGTTGATGTCAGGTTTGGTAGAAAACAGTTGAAGTCTGATATCAGGTTCGGCGTCCATTCTATTGCGGTATTTTGTTTTTGTGGCTGCATAGGTTGAGAATCCTGTTTCGCACAAATATATTGTTGGAAACGGGAGAAGAATATTCAGAGCCATTTTGGTAAGCATTGGATATTCATCACGAATTCTGCACCAAAGATCGTTGAGAGGCGTCTTTTTGAACGGTGACTGTATACTTGTATCTGACGACATTTCTAAATGAGATTCATATATCTCGTTTGAATCCATGAATTCAGTTTCCTTATTCCTTTCTGTTCTTTGGGAAAATACTTCTCAAAAGATACGCGCATCGAAGTGAGATATTGGACTAATTCTTCAAATACATCACCTTGAAACAATATTTCTCTCTTACCTACCCAAATAATCCAAAAATCTAATTTTCTTTTGAAGGCAGTTATTTTGTTACTGGCCTGGAACATTGTTGTCTGTTTACCTTGCAATGATAAATTTAATTCGTTCAGTTTTTGAAAGATATCCGCCACAGTCGGAAGAACCAAGTTTTATCATACAAACGATCTTTCAAATTAAAAGAAGTATATGAAAGAAACATTTGTAACTCGGCTCAAATAGCATTGTTAAAGTTTTACCCCGAGACAGCCATAGCACTTCTGTATGGAGCAGCAGTGTTTTATGTTTGCTCCCATAATTTTCACACAATAATGAGAAGAATCGGAATTGTAGTGGTCGTGAGTGCTTCATCGCAAGTGCTTGTCTATGTAGGATACAATGTCTGGAACTACAATTGGGCGCTTTATTTTTTTTTAGTGACACTACTCTTACTTACTGCTTTACCCGTCATCGTCTTAGCCCCATTTGTACAAATGTCAATGCAATCGTTCCAACTGAGATTATTTTCTTCAAAAAATATTTTTATTTTATTAAAAGTTTCTTCTTCGGTAGTGTTTGTGGACAGCGATGAACACATAAGCATGTCTTCCATTTGCAAGACGAATCGTGTTTTTTGTTGACGTGTAACGAGTTCTTGTTTGACGTAGATTGCCAGATCATGAATTCGTCGTGAAACAGTATCGTTTGAAAGCGGCACAGTAGAAATATGCTTTGCAAATTTTTCATCAAACATACATTTTATTATGTCTAATACACATGGCTTTATTAAATTTTCAGCGATAGTTTTGTTTTTGGGTTTTCTTTGAAATTTCGTTTTCCATAAAAAAATCGAATAGGATACAAAAAGGGCTCAGGTCACGTCTGATATCCCGTTTAAACTGAACGCCCTTTCAATAATTACGTAACATCAAATACAATATAGATATTCATAGGTAAACAAAATATCAACACCTTTCAGAATTTAGCTCCGCAACATAACTTAACTATAACTATATCTGTTACCTCAACTATAACCTGTAGGGAATTTGCCTTTTTGTAGGGATAAAATCTATTTTTTTCAGGTAAGTAGGCACAAGGGACAGAAATTTACAATTTGCTAAAAATGTAAGGGAAATTGGATCATATTAATTTGATGTTTAGACTGTTTTGTTTTATACTTTAACCTATAATATAAAGTTAAAACAAGTGAAATAACAGTGAGTAGCAAGTAATTTTAGTTGAAAAACTATATCACCTTAATAGTTATTTTAGAATAAAAATGCAGTCAATTTCAATGAGTCAACTTCCAGTTCTGAGGAAAGCGATACTGCTGAGTCGAAAAAAAGCAAACAAAATGGAGACAACAAATTAATCTTAATTTGCATTTTCATTTATAAATAACAGTACATTTTTATCAAAATAAATTTAAAAAAAAACGTATTTTCAATTATCAAATTTTAGTATAAGAGAAAAATAGGGGAATTTAATTTTATGAATAGGGATAATGTAGGGATTTTTTTGTATTGGTAGGGATGGCTCCTATAAAATGTTATCATTACTGATTGACTGTATCGTGACGTCATGAGCTGTTTCGCTCAACATGGCCGATTGCAGTATATTTTTTCCCCTGAAATTCTCATTAATCTAAATGTTTATATTAAAACTTGACCATTCTAGAACAATTATATGCGTTTTTCATATTTTCAACTCATATGAAAATGCTAATCAGATTCTCATATAAAATATATTTTATAGAAGTATGATGTACAGGGTTCTGAAAATTGACACCCCTCCTTTTCCAATGTGAATAAGGAGACTGAAACAAATTGAATCGTGAAAATGAAGATTTTGCGTTTTGTTACTGAAAACAAAGATCTGAAATTTAATTAAATTGACCATCGCCTTTGATGACATATCTTACTTAATAAATAAGGATTGTCCCTGTCCATGTAAATCTACGCTCATCAGTAAATATAATAAACATCCTGTGTCCCTCATGTAAAACTTGAACTTTTTCATCTCTGAAACATTTCTTCTAAATGATCTATGAACATTATTTTGTTTTTAAAATGTTACTTGGTCCCCCTTCAATAAAATCAAGAATTTTTTTGTAAGACGACGTTGAGCGTAGGATGGCGTCCTCTCTTATTCGAATAGAACGGGCGTCAATTTTGAGACACAATTTTGACGGTTGAAAGAATTGATGATACTCAAAGAAGCACTGATTTTAACATATTTACCCCTTTATCGAGTCTCAAAACAGTTCTGTGATGAGTAGATATAAAAAATGAATGTGAAATCAATTTGCTGTCTCTATATTTCACGTACATTTCCATTGATGATGTTTCCGGCCAGAATATCAACGTCTTGAACGGAGCTAAATCTGTCCATAGATCAGTTTTGTCGTTGTGTTCCATGAATCTGTAACGGAATATTTTTCATCATATACAGCTCGGTAAATTTCATCCGCGTTATGAGATTTGAAAGGGAATTTGTTTCGAGAACATTTGCTTTATTGCTTAAAACAATACTTTTAAGCTATAATTTTAGGTAGGATGTTTTATTTCAGGAAGAATTTTTATTATTCAAAATATAAGCTGTTTTAAACTTAATTTAGTTTTAATGCAGGATTAAGTTATTCGCGGCTAGTTAATCAGCGGATGCACTCTATATCTCACCTATGAGGTAGGAAAAGGTAATAATTTAACCCTCCACCGCATACGAACCCATATTTGTCTTCACAATATCAAACTTTTTTTCTGCGTGTAGAAATGAATCATTAGCGAAATAATATCTCATAGCACCCATGAGTAAATATTTTTTAACACATGTGTATTGTTGGTTGCCTACGGTATAGCCTCGCTACAACTATAACCTCTAATTTTCATATACTTGTCAACAATTCTTACAACTTCGACAAAGTGCAATTTTTGAGCTGTTTTTATATTGAATAAAGGTAAGTTATTTTTTTGCCATATTTATGTTCGTGTAGTATATACTTACTTCTTTGTGTGTGAACAGTTATATGCCTTGAAATTCATAAATTATCTAGTTTCCAACGGGATTTATAGCAAGACCACAAATGGTTTCGTATACATTCGTGCTTATTTGACATAATTTGTTTATTGCCAAATATGGTTTCGTATGCACTAACGTGTTTATTTTTTTACAGCATGAATCCCACTCAATTTTATGGTTCAGCTAAATACGTAAATTGTATACCCGGTGATGGATCAGAGAGTGAAGATGAATTAGCATCCGATTCGGATACCGAGTATGTCTCTCCCCCTACCCTCGTCGTCATAGATCGGCGTTAATTGTTTCAGAAAGCGACATTGATTCGTCGGACGACGAGGAGACGGATGATGTTCCTCCTCCTAAATCAAAGAATCAGAAGGCAAATAAAGCTAAAAATCCAAAAATAAATTGGACATTGGGTCATTTGGATCCATTTGATAAAAACAAATACCAATTTACAGGGATTACAGAACTTCCTATAGTCTAGGGCATTTAGCACTAAAGCACCCGAATAGAGGAAATTTGGGAGCACAACAGATATCGAGATGCGGTTTTCTGCATTGTGTTGGGGAAGGTCCAAGAAGAAACTGACGAAAATGTGGGTTAGCAGTTTTTTGAAAAACGCCTTCTGGGCCCGTTACAACACATATTATAAAAACAATTGCTTTGGGAGTCTTGTGTGCCTCGAAACTGGATTTGAGAAAGGCGCCAACGCTATAAAGGGAGTAGAGTATCGTTACCACGGAACCGAGCGTATCGAGCACAAGCATATGCTGAAGCCACCAACAAAAAAGTCGACCTTGCACGCATAATTCCGACTGCCAATGCGTTAACCGAGCATATCAAGCGTGTCTATTTCCAAGTACAGGCTTGGTATGGTTCACCAGGTCACGACGAGACCTTAGATCCGTTACAATGGGGGTGGGAATTGGTGGATGGAGAGCTCAGTCCTGTCACCATGACCCAGGAAGCCGGCCCCGAGGAAATTTTGAACAAAATTTCGTGTTCTTGCCAAACTGACTGTGGCATGAGGTGCGGTTGCCGCCGAAGTGGGTTGGTGTGCTCACTGGCATGCAAGAATTGCGATGACAATTGCTCAAACCAAAAAGGCGCTCCCGATGGGGCCGATAATAGTGACGACGAAGAAGATAAAGAATAGGAAGAAAATGGAGAAGGGGAAGAAGGAGAGCAACGGGAAGAAGAAGATGAGGAGTTTGAACAAGATGTTTAGTTCTTAAGTTGAAAATTTCAGTTTATAATGAATAATTCAAGATTAATAAAAACTTCTATTTGTTATTTGAATAAAGAATTATGTTCATAATTTGTGATTTTTCACTAGCTGCTTAACCATTTCCTAGCCGCCCCTGAGTGACCTGGATTTTACAATGCCAGCATTGAATTCAGCATCTCCGAAAACCCCCGAGTAACGAGTTTGGAGCCATTTACATGGACTACGCGATTTCCCCCCAGAATGACCCACCAGATACCCCCACAGACCCGCCCCCGTGCACCCCCGGGTAATTACAATGCCACAGTTGAATTCAGCATCCCCGAAAACCCCGAGTCACAAGCTTGGAGCGATTCTCATGCACGCTGCCATTCCTGCCCCAATTCGGCCCGGCGCACCCCCACAGCGCCGCCTCTGAGCGACCCAGATATTGCAATGCCAGCATTGAATTCAGCATCTCCGAAAACCCCCGAGTAACGAGTTTGGAGCCATTTACATGGACTACGCGATTTCCCCCCAGAATGACCCACCGGATACCCCCACAGAGCCGCCCCCGTGCACCCCCGGATAATTACAATGCCACAGTTGAATTCGGCATCCCCAAAAACCCCCGAGTAACGAGTTTGGAGCGATTCTCATGCACGCTGCCATTCCTGCCTCAATTCACCCCCCGCGCACCCCCGCAGAGCCACCCCCGCACACCCTCGGGTAATTCTAATGCCAGAATTGGATCCAGCATCTCCGAAAACCCCCGAGTAACGAGTGTGGAGCGATTTTAATGCACGCTGCCATTTCTCCCCCCAATTCACCCCCTGGACAGCCCCACAGAGCCGCCCCCGTGCACCCCCGGGTAATTCTAATGCCATAATCGAGTTCGGCAGCCCCGAAAACCCCCGAGTAACGATTTCCGAGCGATTTTTCCGCGTTTACAATTGTTCCCATAACGGTACAAATAATGATGCAATTGGAAAATGCATTTTCCGGCCCAGAAGGCGTTTTTCAAAAAACTGCTAACCCACATTTTCGTCAGTTTCTTCTGGGACCTTCCCCAATACAATGCAGAAAACCGCATCTCAATATCTGTTGTGCTCCCAAATTTCCTCTATTTTTGCTAAATGCTCTAGTCTACTAGGTCCATTGAAGAGTTGGATTCTCCTGCGGATTTTTTTCTATTTTTGCTTCCCGATAGTTTGATTTCCATGATAGTTGAACAATCAAATATAAAGGCTCTTCAAGATAATATAAATAAGCCAGCTAAGTATTAGTGTTTTTAAATGAAACTCACGGTCTCTAGTTAATTCCACAATATAGTACAAGTTATTGAAAATTTTAAAAAATTTACAATTGTTTCGATAAATCAATATCATCGTCAGAATGACAGAAGTTACATTTCATTTTATGCCTACCTGATGTTTAGTAGTTATTTTTGGCTAGACCAAGAAGTAACCTAACTTGTGATTGGCTTAATATATGTTTATAGAAAAAAGAAGAAGATGTGATATTACAAATATTGAAGCTTAGATATTATTAGCCCTATGGTGATATCCTGGATATCATTTTTCCAATTAAGATCAGTATAATATTAAAAAGAACGAAATGGAACAGTTTTTAGGTATGGAAATATTTATGTCTTTAGTGAAATTACCGTCATCAAGGCTTTATTGGAATAAGACTGTATGACAGCCACAAATATATGAAACAATGACTTGTAATCGGTTTGAAACTATCAAAAGCCACCTTCACTTCAATAATAATAAGAAATTCGTTAGAATTGGTAACCCGGGTTTTGATAAATTATTCAAAGTGCGACCCCTTCTTGAAGGAATTAGAAAGCGACTTTTATTGGTTCCAAAGGAAGAGTATTTGGCGGTAGATGAACAAATAATACCCACAAAGTGTCGTCACAATCTAAAGCAGTATAACCCTGCAATACCCCATAAATGGGGATATAAAAATCAGGTCCACAGTGGAGCATCAGGATTTAGTTACGACTTTGACATTTTTGCAGGAGAACAGAGTAATTCTTTTCCAGAAGGAGCACCTGACTTAGGGGTTAGCAGGAATGTTGTAACTCGCTTGACCGCAACTGTGCCAAAACATGTGAATCATAAAATATTCTTGGACCATTGGCTCAACAGTCCCCAATTACAAATATATCTTACAAAGATTGGTCTCTTACCTTTAGGTACCGTTAGACTGAACCGTGTTCCAAACTTCCAAAGTTGCCACAATCGAGAACGTCAAGATGGGCGTTATCGTGGTTTGATAATAAACCAGTAAACATGCTTTCTACTTACGTTGGTAGTAAACCAACGACTACTAAACGCAGGAAAGGAAAAGGAATATAAAGATATATCTTGCCCTAAAGCCATTGAACTATATAATGAGCACATGGGGGGTGTCGATCTATTGGATTCTATGCTTGATCTCTATAGGATCCACTTGAGATCAAAAAAGTGGTACAAGAGGATATTTTTTCACATGGTAGATATGTGTGTTGTCAAGAGCTTGGATACTTTGGCGTAGAAAGCCTGATAACGAATGTTATATGCCTTTATTTGATTTTAAACAGTCAATAGCAGAACATTTATGTAAAGCTGGAAAGTCTTTATCGCGAAAGAGAGGTCGTCCAACTAATCATAGTCAAAACCAAACTAGAACGCCGACATGAAGTAGGTAGTCCACTAGTTCCGTCAAACTCACCAACGACTGTCCAAGAAAAGAAAAACTCCTGCAAGACACCAAGATCTGCCTCTACACTCAGTTCGAGTTGATAATGTTGGGCACATGCCAGATTGGCAAAAAACCGTCAGATATGTCAAGTGTGTTAAAAAAACATATACAAAATGTAGAAAATGTAAAGTATTTTTGTGCTACAATGAGAAAGGAAACTGCCTATCTCAGTATCACGACTAATTTTCAGTTTGATGAATTTTCTTGTGTATTTTTTCAATTTTTATTTTTTTAATATTTTTAAGTGTCTTTGCATACGAAACCATTTATGTCCAATAAGTTTTTATTTTACATAAGCGCTCCTGCATACGAAAAATAACTTTTTTTATGATAAACATTTTTTTTTCGTTTAAGATGTTATTTTTGTACAAATCAACCGTTTTGTAAACATTTTTATTTTTTATTTCATGCCTATAATAATTCATGCAGTAGAGGGTTAAGCAAGTTTGATTAAAACAAGATCAATATGTTGAAGACTCAGCTGAGGTATAGAATCTCCATATGTGCATCCGCTAATAAATAGCCGCCAATAACTTAATCTTGTATTAAACCAAAATTAAGTTTAAAATAGCTTAGATTTTGATTAGTAAATTTTTTTCCTTAAATCAAATATCCTACCTAATAGTATGGCATAAAAAACTTCGTATTTGTCTTTCAAATTTTCTGGTAGATCATATAATTTTACGCTGCAGTATTTCTTAGAACGCAGAGGAAATTTGCCAAGGTGTGATTTATTACCTTAAATGTTTGTCGGTGTTGTTGGTGACCAAAAAACTAGGTACGATTGTAACAATTTTGGTTAGCCTTGGGCAGATATTGGAAAACCTGGTGTTTAAAAAGAGCATATATTTCTTCTTCCTTTCGACGTCTTTACAAATAATTAATCCCGTAGTACCTACGCATTCTAAGCTAAATTCATTCGACCAATTCGAATCGTACACTCGGACGTTTAGTGTTTGTTTACCGTGTCGTTTATAAGTAAACAGCAGAATATCTTCATTTATACAATTATAGATTGTGTTCGAGATGGAGGCCTGAAAATATTTGATTCTATGATAGTATATTGCGCATCTAGGGAAGAAAGTATTCATTCCAGACCGTGTGTAATATATACACCATATAGTCCAAACTTGAACTCCTTAGAACACATATGGGATCATCTAAAATCCGTACGTCCAATAAATCCTGTTTCAAGTAGGTACAAGAGCTTCGAACTGCAACGCATGAGGAATAGAATGCAATTATGACAAACACGCGGACTGGGATAACATACTTTCTTCCCGTGATCATCTTATTATGCTACATTTACACGCGATTGCCGAGGTTTGGCAAATGTTCACAAGCTTCAAGTCTTTACAATCGTTTCGATTTCATTTAAACGCTTGCGGTATTGAATGAAATGTGCGGTAAATCATATTAACATTTTTCTGTAAAGCGTGGCGTTCAAAATTATAGGTATATTTTCAAATATATGCATTTGTCAACGAGAAAGATAATATGTGTGTTCAATCCCCACAGAAATTATTTCGTTTAATGCTGGAAGCATATCTAGAAGCTACAGATAGTTTTATAACGATCAAAAATATAATTCATTCAACATTGATAGAAGACAACAAAAATCAACACAGAATAAACAGACACTCAGACCTCAGACATTTCAACTATAATCAAAACCAACAATTTAAACCAAACTTTTACCCCAACTGTCTGAGCACCAATGAAATTTGCTTCGGAAGAAAATCGCGGACTGTAGATTTATTCGAAAACAACTGTAATTTCTTAGCAATGTGGATACTTTCTGCACCTTAGTATCCCCTGATTTAAGCTATCACCGTTTTTATTATTCACTTGAACGTCTCAGTATCTTTTCAATCACTTTAATGTTCAGTTTGTATGTATTTATCACTAAAATCACTGCCAAACGTTGTCTGTCTTGTCCTTTTAACGCAAGCGCTACACGATATGCGCACCCAATCGCTTGAAACCAGCTGTTTTTGATCAACGCGGACTTTATTTGAAAATTAGAAAAGACTCAAATCATTGGTGCATGAACACCAACTATCAATCACATTTTTCACAACGCTTACCTCAAAGTAACATTCAAAACGCAGCATTCTCAACGGGATCCATAAACATCAGACCCCAACAAACTTCACAATGTATTTCCCCCAAACCCTAAATACAAACCCAGCGGACACCAAGAACCCAAGTCGATTATATGGAGACAGTCAAAGAAATTCTCTACAAACAATAATTACTTTCGCCCGACTGGCCGGAAAAATTTCAATTTCGAAGAATTGAAGAAAGTAGAAGATCAATACTATTCCGAACAAGAAAATCCACATGAAAATTTCGATATGGAAAATACAGAATATCCAGACGACTATTACCAAGATCGAAATCAAATGTAATTTAAACCCCAAAATTACGAACCTCAGGATTTTCCTGACGATTCTATAAAAAGCAAGCCTCTTATAAACAATCGGTAGATTTAAATAATCAAATTCCAAATTCACTACCGTTTATCCAATTTGCTAATCTCCCTTTAAAATTATTTGTCTACAATGTCATGCTTCACTATTAAGATCAGCAATTGCCGAAAATATTTTCCTAACTTATTAAACAAAAAATTAACCCCTATTACCACATGTGCAGGTACAAAACAAGCTGAATCAAAAACAAACATATCATTACTCTCAGATTTCAATTTGCACGATCCACTTGAATTTATTCTCTTTGATTTTCACGAATATTTTGATGGTATTTTGAGCATTCGAGACCTCCATCAACTAAAATTTAGACTTAAATTCCAAATTATTATTTAATAACTCAATACAAATACCTCTACAGTACCGAACAGATTTTGAAATGCAAAAAATATACATTCCTGCTAATTCTTCAGTTTTAAAACGCATTTAGACAGTTCTTACCAATGGAGATCTATTAATCCCAGACATAGTGTCCGACGATGAAACTATAACAATACCTGCCAGTATCTTAAATATAAAAAACGGACTAGTCACAATAGAATTCATCAATATCTCCGATCACTCTCAAATAATCGAGATAAACGATAAATTTTCACAATCTTTTGGTTCAGAATTTAATGATGACCCTTACGAATGTTTCCATATAGAAGACATTGTGAATTCACACAAATGTGCAAAAACAATACTAACATTAACGATCCTAGAATTAACCATTTGAATAAAGAAGAGAAAAATGCTTTTACTACGGTTATTCTCGAAAAAAAGGAAATATTCCATAACCCAGAGAACGCTCTAATAGAGTAAGGCATAAAATAAAAACTACGGATGACATTCCAGTACACACTAAAACATATAGGTATCCGTACGTGTACAAAGCAGAGGTGAAAAAACAAATCAAAATACTAGAAAATGGTATTATTAGACCATACCAAAGTGCATGCACGTATTTGGATGGTTCCTAAAATACTAGACGCCAGTGGAAAACAACATTACCGAAATTCTTGACAAACTAGGTCGTTCACAATATTTCATAACTCTAGATTTAGCCTCCGGATTTCATAAGATGGAAATGGATCCAGAATCTATAGAGAAGACAGCATTTAACGTAAAAAATGGTGAATTTGAATACATCAGAATGCCATTCGGATTGAGGAATGCACCAGGCACTTTTCAGATATTCATGGACAACGTACTTAGAGACTTACAAGGAAAAGCCTGCTTAGTTTACATGGACGACATCATAATATTCTCCACATCCCTACAAGAACACATAACAAATTTAAGATTAGTGTTCAATAAACTAAAAGATACCGGACTAAGAATACAAGTGGATAAATCCGAATTCTTGTGTAAATCCGTCGAATTCTTAGGTCATATAATCACTCCAGATGGTATCAAGCCTAACCCAAAGAAATTAGATGCAATAATAAATTTTCCTATTCCAAAAACACAGAAAGAAATAAAATCATTTCTAGAATTGGTAGATTATTACCGTAAATTTATTCAAAACTTTGCGAAAATTATAAAACCAATGACCCAATGCTTGAAAAAGGGAATATCTTCTGAATTCTGCGAATTATTTGAAACTTGTAGAAACATTCTGATGAATCAATCCATCTTACAGTATCCCGACTTTTCCAAACCTTCTAACGTCACAACAGACGCCTCCGTTTTTACGATAGGTGCTGTACTTTCTCAAGGCCCTATATCAAAAGATCTCCCTATTGCTTATGCGTCCAGACGTTAAAACCCGTAGAAATACATTACAGTACTATAGAAAAAGAGCTTCTAGCTATAGTTTACGCGGTAAAGTACTTTCGTCCATACTTATACGGAACATAATTTGCGATCATAAACCCCTTCTTTTCTCTCAAAGAACCTAATTCAAAATTAAACCGTTGGAAATTACAGTTAGAAGAATATGACTATAAAATTATCTACAAACAAAGAAAACGAATTATTCAATCAAACTTTAGAACAGTTATTAATGAAGTAATGACCAAATACTCAAGTAACTTCGAAAAACTTTTAGAAAATCAAAAGACTTTAACAAAACAAATTAAATTATTTACTATTGAAACAAGTGATTTATTAAAAATTGATAAAATATTTTTACTAACGTTAATTCTAGATAATTTAATTCTACAACTACATAGTATAAGATATCTTGTAAGTAACTTAGACACAGCTATTTCATTTTCTACCATAGAACCAAAAAATCTTCATACTATCTTTTCAAAATAAAATATACAACAAAGATGAAATACCAAAGTTGAATAATTCTGTAAACTACTACAATCCTCTCTCAGCGCAAGTAATACTAAGAAATAATGTTATTCTTTTCAAAATTCCTATTTCTATTGTTTCCGAAACCTATAAATACTTCTAATTATATCCCATCTCTATCAATAACAATATAATTATACCAAAATACCAATTCCTCTTACTCAACACAGCAAGAAATTGGTCTACGCCAGACGGATGTTCTGAAATAGAAAACTACTTCTACTGCCAGAACGTATTCTGAAACCAGCTTAACCTTGATTGACCACCTTAATGAAAACCGGAAAAAACCAGTGTCACACTTTTAAAGCCGAACTGAGACCAACATCCAACAGATCAGTTCCAACTATCTAATAATAATACCTATCAAACCAACTAACATCGAGGCCAATTGCCAATTAAAGGGAATATACATAATAACAAAACTCTCGATTATTTAACTGAAAAACAGCATTTTAACTATAGAAGGGCAAATATTCAGACCAGAAGAAACATTTCATGAAGAATTTATCTCTAATCTACCAATTCTTCAATTACAACCTCCTAAAGAAAATTGGCCTACCATTCAACTAAAATACACCACATTCATGAAATCAAACATATGGTTCAGAATATACCACTTCTATAACCAGATGACTACTCCCGACACTATACATTGATCAATACCTTAATTCTACTCATCGTAATAATTTTATTAATACTATTTTATTATAGAAAGACCTTGTATTCTAAATTAAGAAACCGCAAGAAAGAAAACAAAAAAGGAGTCGAGAAGGAAATTACCATAGATATGAACTCGAAAAATCAGCAACCTTTGTTTTCCGAGCTTGAAGAGGGAGGAGTAGTGTAACCATAATCCACTTTCTATCATTTAATAAACATTCAATATCACAAAATACCAATTAAATTATCGACATGTAATCTGCCACATTAACTAAACAATAAATTATAAATAGATTTGTATATAAATACTACATTTATTCATCTAAGATTATTATAATTTAGTTGTAAGTTAGTCTCTGTCAAGTAGAGTTTCGTATAAGTTGGTATAAAAGTGGAATAAATCTTTTTAAGAAGGCTTCCTCTGAAATAAATAACAAAGTTGTCGGTACCGACAAGAAGCCCTATTATCAAAATCGGGGTGTTATATGCTTTTTCTTTTTATATTTGTTCTTTCGTTATTTTCATTGCCGGCATATCACATTTCATGCATTGAATTAAGTATAAAATCAAATACAGTCCACTTATTTCCCGCCCAAATAATATGTATATGATAGATACTTATAGCATATTTTGATATATTTTCACAAACTTGAGGAGACTAATATGTGTATGTGTGCATCATCGAATATTTTTTATTATCCTTCAATGATACTAGAAATAGTACAAAATACAACAGCTCGCTGGTTGATCCTGACCGGTCATCTCAAAAATTAATCCATGCCAGTCTCAGTACAAGCTAAGCCAAAGGCTCATTAAATAAGTTGTGGTTCGTTAGATCGTACCCACATTTACTTGGATAACTGTGGTAATTCTAAAGTTCGTGAGCGACACTAAACACGCGCCAAGGTATAAATACGTCGCAAATGCTTGCCATAAGCTTCCTTCAATCTGTGCTCAAAAACCGGATCGGTGACCATCGGCAACAAGTTCACGCAAGCCAAGCCAGACACCCCGTTCACACATTTGTATTTGTGGACACATGCCAAACGTGTAAACGTGGCATTAGAATCTTTTCGATGGTTGTAAAGAAGACAAATTGCACTATTTTTTATATATAAAACCAAAATTAAGATGAATTAATTTGAGTAAAGGTTATTTGTTATTATGCGTTGTTCGGCTTCAAAAATTGTTTATATTTGACCAACATTTTTGCAATACCCTAAATACAAGTTGATTGTTTCAAAACATAAACGGAAAATGTAGGAGGCTCTTAATATTTTAGATCAAATAGATAAATTGGGCATTTATAAAACGTCTTATTGAAGCTCCCCTGTATAATGTTACCTTTATTTGTAGCGGCAATCCTGTTTTATTAACTATCCAGTAAGAAGTATAGAAAAACAAGTGACAGCTATCTTCTCTATCGCTCTTAACATTAATAGCCAAGTTTGAAACTTCATCTTTGTTGTCCGTATTTAGAAGCAGAACTTTTTCGTCGAGATGTTTGGTAAAATTCAAAGTGCCAGTCCAAGTAGTTCCATTATGTTTCAATCTCACTTGTAATTTTTGATCTTTCGAAAAATCCAAAGTATAAATACTGTTCTTCTCGCCTGGTTCTACTTCCAACGATTGTTTCAAGCACACGTTCAATATTTCGAGTGAATAAGGTAAAAAGTTGTTGACTACCAACGGGGGTAACAAGTGGATAACGTAGTTGGGTATAGATAGATGAGGAACTGTCTTAGATTCGATGTGTTTCTTTAATAATATTCTAATTGAAAATATTTCCAAGTTGGAATCTGATTTCGGTTTGCAATATATGTTGTGCGCGGTGTCCATTTCCGTAGCTAGATCTTTCCACCATATTCCGGACTCAGAGGCGTAGTGACCCCTAAAATATAAAGGAGTAAATCATAAATAAAATAATAAACATTAAACTTAAATTTGATGCAGTTTCTAATACTTACTCTGCGTAAGCTGGCTGAATGAACAATTTACAATGATAGGCTATATAAAGAGGGACATTATATTCTTCTTGTGGCTCGAGTACAGTAATTCTCATGGTGGTTTCGAAAGGATTGGTCATATCTCCTACGGGTTCCAAATTTAGTTGTTGAAGTATTGAAGGTTGATACAGTACACTTAAAGCGAAGCAAGTTCCATTTTTAATCTGGAAATTTTTATCATATGCAACAACAAGCTTTGGGAAAAATCCAGCGAAATTGTGATATTTAAGCAATATTCATAGAAATTGACTGTCTCGACCCTTACTTCGTGGAATATGCTCATATTAGTGTTTTTAAATGAAACTCAAGGTCTCTAGTTAATTCCACAATATAATACAAGTTATTGAAAATTCTAAAAAATTGACAATTGTTTCGATAAATCAATATCATCGTCAGAATGACAGAAGTTACATTTCATTTTATGCCTACCTGATGATTAGTAGTTGTTTTTGGCTAGACCAAGAAGTAACCTAACTTGTGATTGGCTTAATATATGTTTATAGAAAAAAGAAGAAGATGTGATATTACAAATATTGAAGCTTAGATATTATTAGCCCTATGGTGATATCCTGGATATCATTTTTCCAATTAAGATCAGTATAACTGTGCAATGATATAGAAAACCAGGAAAACTATATCGAAACAATTGTAAATTTTTTAGAATTTTCAATAACTTGTATTATATTGTGGAATTAACTAGAGACCTTGAGTTTCATTTAAAAACACTAATATTCATAGAAGGTTGAGGATCTACCCGACTAATTTACATTTTAAGGAACTAACATTGTTTTCCTGGTTATCTGAGCATCATACAAATACCACAAACTACAAACATAAAATAGTTGGAAACCAGACTAATATGGAAGGATCATATAAACCAAAAGCGGAAAAAAATATAAAAATAAACGGGTTGAAAGATTAAAACTAACTTTTCTGCATATATTACACGCTCTGAGCAATATACTATCATAAAATTGTTCACTTGTATACACTTCAGAGGCTGTATCGTGCTAACAAACCGAATTTTTTCCAAAAAAGACAAAAATGTGGTACTTCAAGTATCATAGCACCCGTTATTCTGGCTCTGATCAGCTGAAAATGAATAGGGTTTATTTGTAAGATGCCATGAACAATACCTAATCATAAAAATTGTGACTTTATGCAGTCAGGTTCCGGAGGCAGTATCGTGCTAACAAGACATGTTACAAAAAGTGGCCAACGACGGCGACGCTACAATGAGGACATAGAGTATTTTTTTCTAAAAATCCCTTTTTCTTGTATTCTTCACTGAAAAACGTAAAAATAACTTTTCTTTTATCGTAGTTAAGGTGGACGGAAAAGTCATGAAAGACCGACATGACAAAAATCCAAATCAACGCTTTGATATAAGCGATCTGTTTGAGGATATAGTTGGTTCTTGGGATTTTTTTTCAAAGTATTGTTACGAAACAGCACACTGGTATAGACCCTAAATCCGACTCTGTCTAAGCCAGGTATGAAAAATAAAATTATGGCGGATACGCAGTGTTTTTATAACTGTTTGGGACTATCTTATCTAAACATTGTTTTTGTGATCAGACTTACCTAGAACCAACTATTTGTGTTTGTGTAAGCCGCAACCCGGAATTTTCTTGTAAGAAAGGCATTAATATAAATAAGGACCGATCAGCAGAGGAGTTTAGTTTATAATTTGACATCGTGAGATAAACAGTAAATAAGTGAATATAAAGTGATTTTATAAATTAGTTCAAGTGAATATACTGAGTATATATAAATTAAGTGTTAGTGATTAGTTTAGTGTTTAAATAAATTAAGTAAGTGAGCCTACCGTGTGTTAAAATTTAACCTGCCCGTTTATTGTTTAAATAAATTAGAAAAACATTACATTGGTGTCAGAAGTGGGATAATATAAATAAATTTCTACGTAAAAATGGCCAAGAGACTATGTGATCTAAAAGTCACGGAATTAAGAGCAGAATTGGAAGATCATGAGTTGGAAACGTCCGGAAAGAAAAGTGAATTAGTAGAAAGGCTTAAAGTGGCACTGAAAAATGACGGCTTTGATCCAGAAACAGTTTTATTTAATAACGAGGCTTCCACCTTAATCTCGTCAATTTTTGCTAACATGGACGAGAATATTTCTGCTATGAAGAATGATATTTCGGCTAACATGGACGAGAAGATTTCTGCCATGGAAGAGAAGATTTCTGCTACGAAGCACGACATTTCTGCTAATATGGACGAGAAGATTTCTACTTTGAAGAACGATATATCTGCCGATATCTTATTAATGAAAAAAAAACATTGCCGCTGACGTTGAAAATGAAATTTTGTCCCTAAAATCTGAAATCGAGGATAAGATGTCAACGATGGTCGAGAAAATCGAGAATAAAATGTCAACAATGGACGAGAAAGTCGAGAATAAGATTACAACGATAGACGAGAAAATCAAGGAGTTAGAGGAAAAGATTGCCGATTCAAGAACGCGAGGCATGCCAGAGGAAGAAAACAAGACCGAGCAAACGAAACCTTGCAAGCCAGAAACACTACCTAGGTTTGAAGACATTGGAAGTTTTACCCGAGTCAAGGCCCCAACGTTCGATGGAAAAATGTCGTGGACCAATTATGTGAAACAATTTGAAGCAGCCGCTAGAGTGAATAATTGGTCCGATAGAGAGAAGGCAGTGAACTTAACCATCGCGCTTCGCGGAGATGCCTTAGATGTACTTCAGATGATACCTCCGGAAGAAATGGACGATTTCGACCAGCCGAAGAAGAGGTTGGACATGCGGTACGGGCATAAACATTTGTAATAGTTGTACAGATTCCAGCTGAAGAACCGAAGGCGGAAACGTGACGAAACCCTTCAAGAGTATGAAATGAATATTGCCCGACTAGTCCGATTTGCTTATCCATCAGCACCAGAGAACATGCCCTGTAGACTATTCACAATGCAACAAGTCGACTTCTAAAGAAGTTGCAGTTTCAAGAATTACAGTAGTCAACGAGGAATGGTCACCCATCAGGATCAGAGAAGATCAGGAGAATGATCCTCACTTGAAGATGACCTGGAAATGGAAGGAAGAAAATCGGCGACCTACCTGGCAAGAAGTGTCAAGATTTTCACCGACACTCAAGGCATATTGGGCTCAGTGTGACTCCCTTGTCCTGGAAGAAGGCCCATTGAAAAGAATCCTTGAGAACGATGATGGTTCCGAGAAGAGAAGACAGACAGTTATCCCGAGAGTGAGAGTAGCTGAGGCACTGAAGAAGTTACACGACAGTCCATCGGGAGGTCATCTGGGAGTTAAGAAAACCCTTCAGCGAGTTCGTGAAAGGTTTTATTGGATGAACAGCTCCGACGATGTGAAGGACTGGTGTAAGAAATGTACGACGTGCTACGAGTAATGGACCACATCGCAAGAGGAAGGCACCCATGAAACAGTACAATGTTGGAAGCCCTTTCGAAAGGATTGCTTTAGATATCGCTGGACTATTTCCGACGACAGAAAATGGTAGCAAGTACATACTGGTTGTATTGGATTATTTCACAAAGTGGGTGGAAATTTACGCTATCCCGAACCAAGAGGCCACAACTGTCGCGGATGTATTGGTGAAGGAATTTATCAGCCGATATGGAGTACACTTGGAAGTCCACAGTGACCAGGGAAGAAATTTTGAAAGCCATCTATTCCAGGAGACAAGCGACAAGCTGGGAATGAAGAAGACCAGGACAACAGTTTTACATCCACAGTCAGATGGAATGGTCGAGAGAATGAACAGGACTATTGGAAAATACCTGTCCAAAGTAGTATCCAGCCATCAGAGAGATTGGGACCAGTACCTTTCCCTATTCGCATTGGTTTATCGATCTGCTGTCAATGAGTCCACGGGTGAAACACCTGCGGAAATCCTGTTTGGACGTGAAATGAGGCTTCCTTGTGACCTGGAATTTGGCTGTCGGCCTGGAGAAGATCTAGCAGGCGAAGACTACGTGATCCAATTGAGAAGAAGGCTGGACGATATTCATGAATTAGTTCGAATCAATCTTCAAGTTGCCAGCAACAGAATGAAAAGTCGGTACGACACGCAGGCCACAGAAGGCGGTTTTAAAGAAGGGGACAAAGTATGGTTACACAACCCGACGAGGAGAAAAGGATTTTCTCCAAAATTACAAAAATCCTGGGAAGGTCCATACTTAATCAAGAAAAGGATCAATGATGTTATATATATCGCATAAGCAAGATCCTCAACGGAAAACCAAAAGTAGTTCACCAAAACCGACTAGCCCCATTCGAAGGAGACCATGACCTAGAGGAAGGAGTAAACCCTATTCAAGATGTGTCTGACCCTACCTTCGATAAATTTATGGGCGCGTATGGAGGTACCGGGAAAGCTAGATATGGAGTCACTTCGGAACAACAACAAGATTTGTTCACTCTCCCGGAAGATTATTCACTGGCATACAACATCCCCGCCCGTATCAAGAACGCACGAGGGTTGGCAACCGTCTTTCGAAAAAAGTTCGGGCAATTAGAAAAACTTGAAGACCAGATTCCAGCCCCTGGCAAGACACTGAAACTGAAACATAATTCGCGGTACGTCTTCTACGTGGTAATTAAAAATGAATTTAAAGATCGATGTACCTACCGCGATGTGTGGGAAGCACTTCGTAACCTCCGAGACCATGTGTTAGAATCCAGCGTGAAGAAACTGGCTATGCCTAAGATAGCGAGTAACCACTTGGATTGGCGAGTTATCAGGAACATGGTAGAGGTTATCTTTAGAGATATTAATTTGCAGCTACAACCCCCGTTATCAGTATCCGATGAAGACGGTGCCCTGCTATTTCCATAAGATCGGAAAGTGTAGAAATGGGGCCAGTTGCCGATTCAAACATCCCGTCTCGGCTACACAAAAGTTCCAGGAGGAACTTCCATTTAAGGAGGGGGTAATGTTAGGAAACAGCACACTGGTATAGACCCTAAATCCGACTCTGCCTAAGCCAGGTATGAAAATTAAAATTATGGCGGATACGCAGTGTTTTTATAACTGTTTGGGACTATTTTATCTAAACATTGTTTTTGTGATCTAGAACCAATTATTTGTGTCGGTGTAAGCCGCAACCCGGAATTTTCTTGTAAGAAAGGCATTAATATAAATAAGGATCGATCAGCGGAGGAGTTTAGTTTATAATTTGACATCGTGAGATAAACAGTAAATAAGTGAATATAAAGTGATTTTATAAATTAGTTCAAGTGAATATACTGAGTATATATAAATTAAGTGTTAGTGATTAGTTTAGTGTTTAAATAAATTAAGTAAGTGAGCCTACCGTGTGTTAAAATTTAACCCGCCCGTTTATTGTTTAAATAAATTAGAAAAACATTACATTGGTGTCAGAAGTGGGATAATATAAATAAATTTCTACGTAAAAATGGCCAAGAGACTATGTGATCTAAAAGTCACGGAATTAAGAGTAGAATTGGAAGATCATGAGTTGGAAACGTCCGGAAAGAAAAGTGAATTAGTAGAAAGGCTTAAAGTGGCACTGAAAAATGACGGCTTTGATCCAGAAACAGTTTTATTTAATAACGAGGCTTCCACCTTAATCTCGTCAATTTTTGCTAACATGGACGAGAATATTTCTGCTATGAAGAATGATATTTCGGCTAACATGGACGAGAAGATTTCTGCCATGGAAGAGAAGATTTCTGCTACGAAGCACGACATTTCTGCTAATATGGACGAGAAGATTTCTACTTTGAAGAACGATATATCTGCCGATATCTTATTAATGAAAAAAAAAACATTGCCGCTGACGTTGAAAATGAAATTTTGTCCCTAAAATCTGAAATCGAGGATAAGATGTCAACGATGGTCGAGAAAATCGAGAATAAAATGTCAACAATGGACGAGAAAATCGAGAATAAGATTACAACGATAGACGAGAAAATCAAGGAGTTAGAGGAAAAGATTGCCGATTCAAGAACGCGAGGCATGCCAGAGGAAGAAAACAAGACCGAGCAAACGAAACCTTGCAAGCCAGAAACACTACCTAGGTTTGAAGACATTGGAAGTTTTACCCGAGTCAAGGCCCCAACGTTCGATGGAAAAATGTCGTGGACCAATTATGTGAAACAATTTGAAGCAGCCGCTAGAGTGAATAATTGGTCCGATAGAGAGAAGGCAGTGAACTTAACCATCGCGCTTCGCGGAGATGCCTTAGATGTACTTCAGATGATACCTCCGGAAGAAATGGACGATTTCGACCAGCCGAAGAAGAGGTTGGACATGCGGTACGGGCATAAACATTTGTAATAGTTGTACAGATTCCAGCTGAAGAACCGAAGGCGGAAACGTGACGAAACCCTTCAAGAGTATGAGGACATAGAGTATTTTTTTCTAAAAATCCCTTTTTCTTGTATTCTTCACTGAAAAACGTAAAAATAACTTTTCTTTTATCGTAGTTAAGGTGGACGGAAAAGTCATGAAAGACCGACATGACAAAAATCCAAATCAACGCTTTGATATAAGCGATCTGTTTGAGGATATAGTTGGTTCTTGGGATTTTTTTTCAAAGTATTGTTACGAAACAGCACACTGGTATAGACCCTAAATCCGACTCTGTCTAAGCCAGGTATGAAAAATAAAATTATGGCGGATACGCAGTGTTTTTATAACTGTTTGGGACTATCTTATCTAAACATTGTTTTTGTGATCAGACTTACCTAGAACCAACTATTTGTGTTTGTGTAAGCCGCAACCCGGAATTTTCTTGTAAGAAAGGCATTAATATAAATAAGGACCGATCAGCAGAGGAGTTTAGTTTATAATTTGACATCGTGAGATAAACAGTAAATAAGTGAATATAAAGTGATTTTATAAATTAGTTCAAGTGAATATACTGAGTATATATAAATTAAGTGTTAGTGATTAGTTTAGTGTTTAAATAAATTAAGTAAGTGAGCCTACCGTGTGTTAAAATTTAACCCGCCCGTTTATTGTTTAAATAAATTAGAAAAACATTACAGTATCATCTAAAACACGGTCATTTGTTTTTTTATAACCTAGTGTGGTGAGGAAAAATGTCTTACATACTTCTATCATTTGAACATTTGCGGTTTTCAACTTATATTTGAACGTTTTCTTTCGCTTTCAGTAGTACGTCGTTTCACTTCAAGCCTACTGCAGGTATTTAGAATGAATGTTTTTCTCTCCTTAGTAGATAGACTCCAGAAATTGGTATTCAAAATTTTTCTTTAGTCTTCTGCAATATTATTGAAACATTTGTTTTCACTTACATCCAGGTAGCACTTGGGGGTTTTTAAGTAGTTTGTAACGAGTTATTTTTTTGAAGCATTATATGATTTTGTTCCGATGGTATTTTAAGTTCAATGAGTGAATATAACTCGTTACTTACTTTCCAACTCTGTTTTCTGGTACCGTTTCAAGCCCTTAATATTAATTTAAGTATTTATTTCATTAATAACTGAAAAACCGTGATTTATCATTTAAGGAAATATATAAAATGTATCAAATTCCGCTTTTCAAAATTTAAATTATCGAGGACGCCCGGTATATAAACTATTTTATTTAAAATCGGAGTCGTTCCGTACAAATAGAAATACTTCTTGCTGTAATTAAATCGATTTTCCCTCACCACCGATATTGCCAAAATTTAGGTAGGAAGTAAATTATAAATTCAAAAACCGAGCGTTAAAAAAGCATTAATTATTAAGTGATTGGCGATTAAGATTTATTAGTTGATTATTGAAGTTATCATTCGGGTTTTGAGATTTTGTTGTTATTTTCGGTTAGCGAAATTAAGCTATTATATTCAATTATTACTATTCAAAATTTCTGTTCAGTTGTTGGCAAAAGTCTTATAGTGAATTATAATTTGGCCGTAAATCGAGTGTCTGACCGTCCAGTAAGTGGGAATTATTTTATAAACCCAATAAAGCATTTCACCCGAGTTTCAAAATTTTATATTTAATTTCAACAAACAATTTAGCAGTTTGGTTATTAAGAATATAATTCAGTATTTTGGTAAAGCCGATAGCCGGTAGTTTTCTTCTGAAGCAATAAAAACAATCTTATTTACAGTTTTTATTATCGCGTTCTGTATATTGTTTCTCTGGAATTAGGGTCTGATTGAAATATCATTTTGATTTTAAATGTTATGAATAGTTCTAATAGTTCCGTATTAGGTGAGCCATCAGTTTGCGTGAGAAAGTATTGTAATAAATACGGATATTCAGAAGAATAATTTTATTGTAGAAAGTTTCAGAACACACGGTAAAACATATTTTATTTTGAATCATAATATTAAATGGAAACACGACCCACATTATGTTTAATAAAACAAATACGAAGCCAAAACAGAAGAGAGAAATACTGGGTCAAAGCAAAATGATTGTTTTAAAAACAAGGATTTCAATAACATAAACTAGCACGATTCAAAAAAACAAAAGTTGTTTTTTGCAAGTCGACAAAAACCCCAAAATCAATGTCGGGGGAAAACAAAAAAACAGTGTAGACAGATCAAGAGCGGCAGTGGGTACCGGGGGCCCAACGCGCGAAGGGAAAGGTTTTCCCTTGCTACGGTAACTAGTGTTTTAGTGTTAGCTGTACGAGAGGTAGAAATTCTCACCGTTGTGTTAGGAGGTGATACTGTCTCCTACTTCGATACACAAACGGTAGATTTACCCTCTAAGCTAATTGCCTTTCAACCTAAAACGATTTCGTTTATCGGGTACGATACGTAGCGACCAAACAGATAGAGAAAATCAAGAAATTTCCCGACGTGACGGAGGAAGATTGTCAAACAGTAAGTTTTTGAATTAGATTTCGATTGGGATAAATTTCTTTTATTAGTGATATATATATTTACTCGTTATTGGTCGAGCTGGAGTCTGAACTTGGGAGCATAAGAAAATTTCTATATACCAGGTGTAGCGATAGCAGATATTATTTATTTGATTTGTTTTATTGTTGATTTTCAAAGAGACTGGACACATCTGTTCACTCTCAGATTGAGTTTTTCGTCCTAACGAACAGTTAATTTACCGTGTGTACTGAAATAATTTCGATTTCCAGAGTTTCGCCAACCTGACACGTGTTGGGTTTCATTTTTGTTAAGTAGGAGATTATCATATGTTGAGTTACGTATTTTCTCTTCCACCTCGAAAGTAGGAAATAGATAGAAAGTTAGGCAAGGTTAATTTTGTAGGCAGTAGAAAAAAAAAACCAAAAAGGCCGGAGCGGATGCTTGCCATATTTGCGTGGGTGTCAGCGAACTCGTGCTGAAAAGTAAATTGATTGTAGAGAACCTTTGTTATCAGTCTTTCGTTCAGCCGTAATTATAAATTATAACTCGATTATATTTTGCCAGGGTAAAAGCATAAATTAACATATGTAATTAAACTACTGGGGAATTTCGCAACTTGGACCGCCAGTGTCGATAAATAATTTAAACTATTTCATTAGCTCATCAGAATTTCCGTATAGAACAAGAATTTCACTTTCGTTTTGAAGGTCAATGGCGACCTGAATCGACATAACGTGAAACGTTTATTGTGGTTAAAAGCAAATTTACACATACGATTTATTTGTTTTCTCGACACAGGGGAATAGAAATATTGAGAAACGAATAATAATAAGCTACACTCTTCTCCCGCAGTTGTTGTAAAGGTCCGAGCTGATAACAGGGATAGGCTCACTGCCACCCCCGGAAAAACGGGAACTCCGTTCATAATTATCGTTTTATACAGGGGTAGGAATAAGCAATAAATAAATTTTTAGACAAATTTTATGTATAGGTAGAAATTATAACGGGGAATTTTGGGAACTGAGTCCTTCGGGATTATTGTTAGGGTTAAGTATGCATAGCTGTATCTAAGGATTTAGAAACGTTATTTTTTATTATATATGTATTTTGTATAACTTGTTGGCTCTATATTATTTCACCCAACTCCCCTACCCCAACATTTCCCCTTTGGAAGTGTATTAACGTGGACGTGCGACAGAAACGAGGAAGACAGCCCTGTCCTGGCAAAGGAGGATACATCCGTTTTAAGACCAGGCGAACCTAGCTAAAAGAAATCGGACTGGATTGCCTTGCACGCTCAGCCGCTCTTTGGAGGCAGAAATTGGCAACAATCTAGGGTCGGGATCAATAGAGAGCGGCCAAAAGATAGGTAGGAAATATTTCTCTTTTTTTTTCTGACCCATATTTTTAGTACATCTAGAGCAGCGGATTTTTTTTTCAGGAGGATAGATTATTACACTGATTAATAAGTTTTGTTGGTTAAGATTATTACATCTGGTGACAGCGGTTTGCGAACCATTCTCAAATTTAAACAAAACCACCCAGGATTAGGGTGATACTATATTAGGGTCTACTTTATTACAGTGGTGACATGTTAAAATAAATAAGGGTCTAGATTTTATTAGAGGTCGACTTTATTACAGTATGTCGTTCATATGTACACCGTCTGCAGCATCAGCGTTTGCTATCCTGGCGATACTTCATGTTAAAAATAAAATAAAAAAATGAAGACCACGACGCCGGTGGTGGACCAAAGAATTATTTCGTCGGCGATTGCAATATGGGAACCAGCTTCTGAGAGATATAATAGTAGAACACATTGATGATACTATTAGAAACTTTACCCGGATGACTTCAGAAGACTTTGAATATCTCTTGTCACAGGTTGACCCCATAATAAGAAGAATGGATACTAATATGACAGAAGCAGTAACTTCAAGAGAACGGTTGGCGGTTACGCTAAGATTCCTCGCCACAGGTGATTCGTACACCAGTTTACAATACCTGTTCAGAATAGCAAAGAGTACTATATCAAGAATTATTCCAGAAGTGTGTGATGCATTAATTCACTCATTGAAGGAATATGTAAAGGTAAGATTTAAATTATTATTGTTATTATTATTATTGTTTATTTACAAAAAAAAGTAATCAAGAAAAGGTAAACAAACAATACTAAAAATTCATTAAATCTTTAAATTAAATATTTATAATGAACGGTGAAACATCAATGTCTTCCGATGAATGTTAATCAAGCACCACTTCCTCGTAATTCCCGGAAGAAGGCAAAGCGTTGTCTACTAGCGAGTTTGAGCCAGACTCCAATTGTACAGTGGTTAAGGCCCCGTGTGCCCCATGTAAACTGGCACTTTGAAGAGAGCTTGGGGTACTGCATGATGTCTGAGGCATATACTCACTCGATGCTCTTGATCCATAGTTTGATGTAGTGGCAGAAAGTGTACCCATATCTGCCTCGAATAATATGTTAGCAAACGCTCGTTTGACATGAGCTAGTGTATGCTGATCATATTTTTTTAACTCATTGGCCAAGTGTATAGCATATGCGAAGTAGGGGTCATTTGAGTTGGTCGTCGATGACTGTAATATTTGAAGCGCTTCACTAATTAGTACCGCATCTGAATTTTGTTCATTTGATGTCTTTTGTTTGGCCCCAGTTTTCCTTCTTTTTATACTTGGCGTGGTCACATTGTCATTTACAGATTGAGTTGTGGATATATTAAGGGAGGTGCTGGCTGAAGAAGTACTTGGCTGCGATGATTCTACAGAAACTTTTGTATCTGGTTGTAATAACACCTACAACAGAATAATCAATTAAGAAAACAAGAAATTACACAATACACAATTCGATAAAGACATTACAACAAACTTATTCTATATTTTTACTATTTTTTCTTTATTTTTATTTTATGTATTAATTATTGTTACAGCTACCCTCTACTACAGAAGAGTGGCTTCAGATTGCCACCGAATTCGAACGTAAATGGAACTTTCCTCACGCCGTCGGGGCTATGGATGGAAAGCATATCGTCTTACAAGCACCCGTTAATTCACTCACCGAATACTACAATTACAAAAATTTTTTTAGCATTGTGCTCTTTGCATTAGTTGACGCAAACTACAATTTTATTTACGTCGATATAGGTTGTCAAGGCAGAATATCGGATGGTGGTGTATTCAAAAATACAACGCTGTACAACAAATTGGAGAACCAACCGTACATTAACTATTCCAGATCCAAAAGTCTTGCAAATTCCATATTCCATAGAAATACCATATATGATATTGGGGGACAAAGCGTTCGCTTTGAATGAGTACACAATGAGACCATTCGATGGAAATCCAGAAACAGGTACACCTGAACGTGTCTTCAATTATCGTCATTCTAGAGCTCGCCGCGTCGTTGAGAATGCGTTTGGAATATTGAGTTCTGTATTTCGTGTATTGAGAAAACCTATGCTATTGGGACCAGAAATAGCAACAAAAATTACATTGACAACTATATATTTACATAACTTTTTACGCAAACGCCCTTCGCGAGAAATTTATACACCACCCGGCATTTTCGACTCTGAAAGAGATGGAGAAATTAGAAGTGGCAAATGGCGAAATGACCAACCAATGACATCTTTAATGCCTATTCGTAATATCCCACGAACGTCCCAAAAACATTCGTTTACATTTAGCTAACCATTTTGTTTTGAATGACCCTTTACCGTGGCAAGACAACTATTAAGAAGCCACTTACCTCGCTTTCAGTATCCACCGTTTCTCTTGGTTCGTCTTTGTCAGACAGGAAATCAAAATACTTGTAGGCAAACCATTTTGATTCATATATATCTTCACTACCTGTAGAAAATTATTTTCAAATTAGAAAAATAGAGAGATCTGTTTATTAATTACAATAAATAATATGAAATTACTTCAGTCTATTTATTTCAAAAATTATAAAAGTCCCCATACCTGATCCAGTGATCCTACTTTTCTTCTCCCTGGATTTTTCGCTCCTGTAGGAGCCCATTAGATTTTTCATTTTGGCCTTTAGAGTGGCTACAGGGCGATTCATTTTGATGCTCATAGCCCTCCACACATCCTCCCTCTTATTGCGGTTGTGATATGCTTTTTCTTTAGCATTCCACAGGAACTGATATGTTTTATAAAATTCAATAAGACGGATGCTTTCCTCTTGGTCCATTTTAGTGCGCAACTAGAAAAACCTTGTTCACTTTGAGCGAAACGTGACAAGCGAGCCTCTTTGATGCGCTTCTAAAAACCGACTGTCGAGTGGCTCACCCCGAATCATACTCGCGAAAAACGTTTCTGGGTGAATCAGCGGTATATATGAGGCGAGACTAGTTTCGCGAAACAGTTGCGCGAGTGACTTTCGCGCAATGACAACCCAGCTTAAGAATATTATTCCGTATTTTGATAAGACTGATAAGCCGGTATTTTTTTTCGAAACGATAAAAAAACCAAAGTTATTTACAGTTTTTATCACCCCGTTTTGTATATTGTTTCTTTGGAATTCAGGTCTGAGCCTTCAATACATTGAAGTAGCATTTTGATTTTAATTTTTGCGATACAGATTGTTATACCTAGCGTCCCGTTTCAAATTACCCAAGTACATATTAGATTCAGGTTGCATTCTAAGACACAGTTTTATTTTGCTATCATTTGGGAAACCGCTGTCCTACTCTCCGACCAGTATTTTAGAATAGTTTTAACCGGTAATTTCGAAAATTTAAATTGTCAATTTCCCTATAAAAAATTAGATTCTCAATCGAGTACGAGGCCGATGCCACTGATTGATTGACAATCTAGTTTAAAATTCTTTAGTTTCTTTTGTTATAAACTGGTCTTGTCACATTTTCCCATCTATCCCGATTTACTATCCCTACCGCGAAAATATAAAATTCAAAGTGTCAATTTCCCTGTATAAAAATTAGATTCTCAATCAAGTACGAGGCCGATGCCACTGATTGCTTGGTAATCTAATTTAATTTGATTTGAAAATTTAAGTGTCAATTCCCCTATATAAAAAATTAGATTCTCAATCGAGTACGAGGCCGATGCAACTGATTGCTTGGTAATCTAATTTAAATTCGTTAGTTTCTTTTGTTATAAACAGGTCTTGTCACATTTTGCCATCTATCCCGATTTACTATCCCTACCGTGAAAATATAAAATTTGAAGTGTCAATTCCCCTGCATAAAAATTAGATTCTCAATCAAGTACGAGGCCGATGCCACTGATTGCTTGGTAATCTAATTTAATTTGATTTGAAAATTTAAAGTGTCAATTCCCCTATAAAAAATTAGATTCTCAATCGAGTACGAGGCCGATGCCACTGATTGCTTGGTAATATAATTTAAATTCGTTTGTTTCTTTTGTTATAAATTGGTCATGTCACCTTTTCCCATCTATTCCGATTGACTGTCCCTACCGTGAAAATATAAAATTTGAAGTGTCAATTCCCCTGTATAAAAATTAGATTCTCAATCCAGTACGAGGCCGATGCCACTGATTGCTTGGTAATCTAATATAAATTCTTTAGTTTCTTTTGTTATAAACTGGTCTGGTCACATTTTTCCATCTATCCCGATTGACTATCCCTACCGCGAAGATAGTTTTACTCCGTGGACTACCGTGATAGGTAATTATTGTTTTACTGCTGCTTATCGCATAACTTACAAAACTGCTTATACCGCTTCCGCTGTTATTAACAAATTGCATTTGCTTGCTTACACCTGTTTTATTATGTCATTGCTCACATTCTTTAATACCGGCAAATTTCGCATGGTGCATAATAACATAAGGCTTGAACACTTTTGCTTACTGTTGATATATTGAATTGATTCGGTACCGCTTGATCAGAAATTGTTGAATATTAATCTGTATGTGTACATATTAAGTAAGTCTTGTAATATACCAATAAATACGATCAGTGTTTTCTTAATATCCCGTAGCATCACCGTCTAAGGTTTATAGGTTTTGAGGGTGTCTTAAATTCAACGAGACCCCTTGAATTTTCCGTAACCTCCATCTGAGGCTACCTGGAACTCTTGACGCCGAGGGTCAAGGGGCCGTGGAGTACACCACGTAAAATAATCTGGCGCACGAGTATTTGTTTTGCAAAAGAACTTTGCATCGAGGGTGTCCAAAGTGACGCGTCAGTCGCTAAGAACCTGCGCGAGAGGTGAAGAAGAAGCAAGCGGCGGGGAAAGCGCGTCACAAGTTTTTCTTTTTTTTTTTAATAATCGCTTCCTGCTTCTCATGATAATCTATTTTTCTTCTCTTTTTTGGATTGCCACTTTTTGTTAAACCTTTTTCTTCTTGGTATGTTGTGCGTTGTTTTTATTGTCTAATGTATATTCTATTTCACTTTCATCTTCCTCTCTAGGTTTTTGTTGGCTTTCACGTTCCTCTATATGTTCTGGTTTCTTATTCTCATCATCCTCAATACGTTTTGGTTCATTTAAAATCAATCGATCATATATTTATTACCTGGCAAGTTGCACTCACTTTAATGAATTCGCAGCATGCTTTATTCGTATTACTTTCTTGAATTTGACAAATATTTTGAATAGGTAATTGGTGTTGTAAAGTGTTTGAGTTGTCGTCTAACGGTATCAAATTAGTCAATTCAGTGAAAACTTTGAGTTGAAGCGTATCTTCCAACAAATAATCTAAAGAAGTCAATAAAAAACCATCATCTGTATATTATTTGAGTCGGCCAAAGTCTTATTATTGGGGGTATCGGGTTCTTTGAGAACCATGGACATAATTTTCTTCGATCTACTCGACATTTCCCTGCGAATATTCTAGTTCCATAAATGCTCATGCTATTTTTAAAAATACAAACATACCTGACTATTTTATAAACCTCGTGAAAATAACACCAATCTCCACGCTGTCACTTGAAAATCACTCGGGCAACTGAATGCAAGTCGCAATGCATTTTCATAAATATGGCGCGCTTTCTAAGAACAAATGCCGCATCTGACATGTCCCAACTGAAAACGCCGTATAGGCATAGGCGCGGAAGTAGATACAGTATTACGTACGTACGGCATATTTCATTAGGACAGGCAACTACTTTTTCACATACGACTAAATTAAATGTTGAATTTTAAATATATTAAACAACCATACGGCATTTTTGCTTAGTAATAAGGTAAATTAGCCTGCCACGAACCCAATGAGACAAAAATCCTAAAATCTGATTTTTTTGTAGATACGGCATCTGTTTTTGGGACGGCAGAATATGTAGTTGATGCCAATGATAAAAACATATTCCATATACTCTGAAATCATACTATTAGCTAATAGAATATTTTGATTTAAAATAGAAATAATAAAAAAATAATTCATGGTATTATTGAAAGATTGGAGGAAGGTTTGTTGTACCTGAATCCTCTCAATACTCTTCGTTAGAAGCATGATGCTAACTCAGACAAGCGGCATAAAATCTTAAGGCGCTCTTTTCCGCCCACGCCCACTCTTATCTCAGGTATTACACATTTTTTAAATATCATTTTGCAGAAAAAGCCAGAAATGCAAAGAGAAACAAGGCGTTCCGATTAAAAAAAATGGGTATGGTAACCGGGCAAGGACGAGTTGTCTCCCGTCTTGAGCAGGTAGTTTTTTTATAGGTCGAATTGTCTCCCATCATAGGTCGAGTTGTCTCCCAAGGTAATATACATTAAAAGGTATTAATTTTCACAAAGTACACCGTTGTTGCCAAATCAAAATTTTTATTTTTAAAAGTACGTTGAACTATTGATACCTTTTTCTTTTTGTAAAATGTCTCTCAGGATATGAGAATCATTTAACTACCTTGAAATAGAAAAGTAAGTAAATAATCCTTACATTTATTTATTTGTAACGATAACCTGCAGTTTAAATTGTCATTAACAAATAACTAATTAAATTTCCTTAGATTATTTTAGTGATAATCTGCATTAAAATCTACTTTAATTTACATTAAAAGAATGTTAAGTTAATCCATCAACATTTTACAAATCCAAAAACAGGTAGGTACCATTAATTTCACATTATCGTTTGAAAGTACTTTCCCTCCTTCGCCTTATAAAGGGTGGTATTAAAAATAGTAAACCATATTTCACATATTCTTCACAAGTTTCAGAGGTTGTAAAGTTTGTTTACGAAGTTGTTGAATAGTTAAAAGTGGTACAGTGAAACTATACGTATAATGGAGGCTACAATAATTAAAAGTGAAAAAGGCAAAGATTTGTTAGTGATCGATGGGTTTAAATTTTCATTCCACAAGTTATTAGCAAGAGACACTCTAAAAAGATGGCTTTGTGCGTCCAGGAAAACGCAGTGCAAAGCTTTTGTTAAAACAAAATTGGACCGTCCAGAAGTGATCGAATCTTCTTTAAACCACAACCATGAGAAATTATCATGGCTTTACAAATAATCATTATATTCCTTTGGTTTTCTTTCTTCTAAAAAATAAAAATACAGTGTCGTATAAATTAGCTTTACAATATTTAAAAGAAATATATCTATCTACAACAGGTCACGACTTTCTTCCAAAAACTATAACTTCAGATTTTGAATTAGCAATACACAAAGCAATTCGCGAAATTTTTCCAAAAACAGAAATTAAGGGATGTCTATTTCACCTAGGTCAAAGTTGGTATAGAAAAATTCAAAGTTTAGGACTTTCTACCGAGTATCAGTTAAAAGACAATTTAGAAACAGATATAACTAAATACCTTACTTATATTTTTGGTTTACCATTCCTTAAAGCAGAAGACGTTGGCGATTGCTTTGTTCTTGATCTCATTGCAATTCAACCAGATGATGAGAGGGTGATTAAATTTAATGACTATTTAGTTGAAACTTACATAGATGAAATTTCTACCTTTCCTCCTAACATTTGGGCTGAAAACTCTTCTTCTTTAAAAAGGACAACAAACGCATGCGAATCTTTTCATTCGCGTTATAATGCTTCATTTTATAATACACACCCAAATTTTAACCAGTTTATGAAAGTTCTTCTAGATTTTCAAATAGATACCTATATTAGGCTTCAAAGTATTGATACCGTGGTCAAAGTATATGATCGAAAAGTATTAATGAAAAAAAAGTTCTTGGAAGATAATTTAGAAAAATTACAAGACGGCAGGATTACCAATTTTCAATTTTCAAAAAATATTTCTTTTAAATGCAGAATCTAATTTGTATTATAAGTGTGTAGAGTGAAAAAGTTTTTTCATCATTTTTGTAAATATTATTGTATTGAAATATATAAGTATATATATATATATATATATATATATATATATATATATATATATATGAAGCAAAATGGTATTCTTGACGGTAGATAAATCAAAAATCTCTCAATATCTTAGGGATTCCGTCGTAAGTAGGGCTGAATGAAACTCTTATTTACTACCCAACGTTTCGAAAAATTTTATTTTCTTTTTCAAGGCTGAAATATGGACATGTTGGTACATTTCATTAATTAACAATTTTTTATACTTACGTGTAAAGTGAGTTAATAAATATTAAAATAGTTCATACTCGGAACAACAAAAAAAATATATTTTATGTATAGATAATTTTTAAGTACTAATTCAAAAGAATCTTTTTGATTTGAAGGAACATTATATGTCACAGTTGGAGTGACAGTTTTTTGATTGAGACATAACCTAGTTGATGTGTTCAACTTTATGACTTAAGAGACAGTCTTCATTATTAGTAGCATGACTTGTCACTTAATCATGATCCTATGAACAAAGGAAGTCCTATATATCATATATTCTCCCTTGTCAACGAGCGAAAGTTGTAAGGTATAATACTCTCACTAATTACCCCACTCAATCTCACGATAACAAGAGTGAATGTAGTATATACACAACAACTCCGTTATAACTCATTAGTTATATAGATGTTTATATTTATAAGTTAGAAATATCTACAATTTGATTGTTCTTATGTTGTTGGTTAAATGAGAGAAGATACGCATAAGTGTGATTAACATGGTTGCTTTCTCTCTTTTTATTCAATGACTTTTCATCTAAGGCAGTCTCAAACATTTCTAGGCAGGATCTTTTGTGATAGTGCGATTCCGAATGTATAACCATGATGTTATTAAAATTTGGATGATGCCCAGTTTCTATGCTATGTTCAGCCAAAGCGCATGATTGTTTATTAAGTTTTATGTCACTTTTATGTTGGGTCACCCTGTCTTTTAATACTCTAGATGTCTGTCCATAATACACTTTGTCACAATTGTTACAAGAGATCTTATATACTACATTAGATTTTTTCAATACCTCATCCTTATATTTTGTTTTCGTTAAAATATTATTAATTGTGAATCTATACTTATAAGTTAGTTTGATTTGATTTTCATGCTTAAAAACGTTTAAAATATTCGTTGAGATATCCTGTATATATGGAATCGCTATATATTTTTTAGGTTCAGTTTCTTGGTTATTCTCATTATCATTATTTGTGATTCTTTCTTCTTGTACTCTGGTGTATATATATATATATATATATATATATATATATATATATATATATATATATATATATATATATATATATATATATATATATATATATATATATATATATATATATATATATATATATATATATATAAGTAAACCATTGTATATTTTCCTTTGTTTTATTATATAACAAAATAATTATAATTTCCTACGTACTGTTTTATTTTAACAAAATTAGGAAATACCATTCCAAATATTTCGTCAAGATATAAGTAAGATCGATTTGGCAACAACGTTTAGATTTTAAGGTATTATAAGTACTTATGCTAATTACGGATTAAAATCATCCGGGAGACAATTCGACCGTCACCTTTTTGAGAGCAGGTAATATTTTTATTTTGGGAGACAATTCGACTCCGCCGTGGTAACCATTAGGATTAGGGGGAAAAAATAAAACGGGAACATATGAGTTAAAAAAGGCCCTGAAATTTACTATTTCGACCCTTATTCGGTGGAATCTACGCATATTACTTTTTCAAATGAAACTAACTGCTTCTAAATAATACCACAATACAATAAAAAAGGTTTCGATATTTACTATCATCATCATTATTATAGAATTACACGATTTTTTTATTATATCGTGGAATTATTCAGAAACAAAAACGAGAAAAAAGTTTCCTTTCTATGATTTTTGATGTCTTTAGATTTAATTGAAATTCGGAAACTTACTTGTAATGGCGAACTAATAATTATTTTTCTCCCAAGTTTTCCCATGGTATGTTTAGCTGCCAAGTAATACGTTTGTGTGGAATTGGTAGAATTTAGTTTGATCAGTTTCTCCCAGTTTCTTCTCGAACAATTGGTTTGAATCGGTTGAAAATTCGGCATAAATATCTTCATAAAATTTTTATTAATTCTCTCATATAGTTGAGGCGTTGTTTCGTCGGGAAATTGCATACTGGCCAACGAGTCGAAATCATAAGAACCTTCGAAATCTTCCCTTCCGTCTTCTGTACAACTAAAAAAAATGTGAAACAAGATGTTAAAAATGTACCACTATCTAAGCCATCTGCTATTTAACATCGTAATGGACGAAATTATAAAACAAGTACGCAAAGAAGTCAACATTTTAAGCAAACGTCATCGGCAAAAACAAAATTAATGGTTACTTTCAAGTTGATAGATCAATACATGCACATATAAAGTAAAGTAAGAATATATAAGACATGTAGGAAAAACGAGAAGAGACAGAGTGAGAAACACGGAAGTCCGAGAACAATGTGGAGTTAAAAACGTGGTACGTTAGGGAAGATAAAGAAAGAGACAATGGTACAGTCACGTAAAGAGAATGGATGAAGAACCGAATACCACGTGTCGCGCTGGAGGGAAAACTGGTAGGAACTTGAACATCGGGAAGACCACCCAAGAGATGGAAGGACAGCTAGCAGTGAACATCTCAAGAAATGCTACAAAGGCGAGGTCGGATTTGACAGATCGTAAGGTCTAAGAAAAGAAGAATTCTAGGTCAGCGTATGGTTGATGATGAAATAATATACCAGGAAATGAAATTTGAATATTTGGGGTATGAAATATCTGAATATGGAGACGTGGAATGGGAAGTGAGGAATTAAGCTACAAGAGCATCAAGAGCAGCTTACAAAAAAATCGTAGAGATGAAAATTGAAGCAAATTTTATGCTCTTGAAGGTGACGTAAATAGTTTTTTCAGAAAAAATATTTCCGATCTTAAATTTTCCAAAAATTGAAAAAATTTACGAAAATTATCTTTTTGGTTGGTAATTATAAATAAAATATTAATATCGAGGTCAAAACATAGAGGGCAAACTTCTAAAAATTTACATTTTTTCAGATTTGGAAAATTCAAAATGGCGGCTGCGCAAATTGGAAACAATTTTTTTTTTAATCGCGACTAAATTTATGAACATTAACGATATTGAGAAACGGTTTGTTGCAATCGACAGAGTGAAAGTTATATTTTTATAAATAACAAACAAAGTTTTTAAAAATTTTTTTACATAATTTTTTAGAACATTTACCGAAAATAAAAATTTTTACATCTAGTTTTTTCTCATTTTGGCGTTAAAAAATTTCTTAAAAATATCTTTTTACGTTATAAATATGTTTGTTTTTGAAAGATGAGTATTTTGAAAAATTTTTTTTCAGATGCGACTTTTACAAGCCGAGATAAACAAATTCAAAATCTGCTAGATACTGTCATAATATTAATTGAAATTTTCAAATTTTGATCACTTCGCTAGGTTGTTGAATCCCAACTCAACTTAAACACAACTTTCCATTTTTCTACCGTTAATTGGTCCATTCAAAAGAGAACAGTAATCCTAGCTCGCTCGGCCAAACGGTGCGGCGGCAGCTGCTTGGCGTTCTGGTGGGGGGTCAGCGCTCATTCTCTTCGAACGCCTAAAAGGCCCTTACTAACATGACTGACGACGTACTTATACCCGACGAATTATTGAACATTATTTCGTGTTCTTGTACCACAGGTCAAACTTCTAAAAATTTACATTTTTTCAGATTTGGAAAATTCAAAATGGCGGCTGCGCAAATTGGAAACAAATTTTTTTTTTCAATCGCGTCTAAATTTATGAACATTAACGATATTGAGAAACGGTTTCTTGCAATCGACAGAGTGAAAGTTATGTTTTTATCAATAACATAAACAAAATTTTTAAAAATTTTTTTACATAGGTAATTTTTTAGAACATTTACCGAAAATAAAAATTTTTCCATCTAGTTTTTGCTCATTTTGGCGTTTTCACGTTATAAATATGTGTCTTTGAAAGACGAGTATTTAAAAAAAAATTTTTAGATGCGACTTTTTAAGTTGAGATAAACAAATTCAAAGTCTGTTAGATTCTGTGATAATATTGATTGAAATTTTCAAATTTTGATCACTTCGCTAGGTTGTCGAATCCCAACTCAACTTAAACACAAATTTTCATTTTTCTACCGTCAATTGGTCCATTCAAAAGAGAACAGTAATTCTAGCTCGCTCGGCCAAACGGTGCGGCGGCAGCTGCTTGGCGTTGTGGTGGGGGGTCAGCGCTCGTTCGCAGTTGAACGAAGCTCAAGCTTTTATTTTGGTTTTCTTTGTAGAAATTTTGCATTTGTGGTTTGCTAATAGTATGGTTATTATCAACCATTACATATTGCTAGAAATAAGGTACAATGATATTTATAATTTATATCTATAAATCCATTTATTATATATATTATACATAATTCGAAACGTAGATACTAAGAATACTATTTATTTACAAATTTACATCTATTTTCTACAAATTCTCGCCCTTTTTGGTCTCTGAGGAAATGGCTCTGTACAATTTTCCTCGTCATTATCATTAGCAAACAAATCTTCATCGACATTATTGCTACTATCAATTGCAAGTTCACAATCAACTAATTGAGTCATATCAAAATTGAGTTCATCACTCAGAGATTCATGATCATCCTCGTCATTGTCAAATACCGTACTTACAATTTCGATGTTACAACAGTTTTTGCCTTCTCAATTTTTACATAATATCGTACAATATATGCCAACGTTTTTACAACCACACCTGGTCGTAGAGTACCCTGTGGTACAAGAACACGAAATAATGTTCAATAATTCGTCGGGTACAAGTACGTCGTAAGTCATGTTAGTAAGGGTTTTTTGGGCGTTCGAAGAGAATGAGCGCTGACCCCCCACCGGAACGCCAAGCAGCTGCCGCCGCACTGTTTGGCCGAGCGAGCTAGGATTACTGTTCTCTTTTGAATGGACCAATTAACGGTAGAGAAATGAAAAACTGTGTTTAAGTTGAGTTGGGATTCAACAACCTAGCGAAGTGATCAAAGTTTGAAAATTCCAATTAATATTATGACAGTATCTAGAAGATTTTGAATTTGTTTATCTCAGCTTGTAAAAGTCGCATCTGAAAATTTTTTTTTCAAAATACTCGTCTTTCAAAAACAAACATATTTATAACGTGAAAAGATATTTTTAAGAAATTTTTCAACGCCAAAATGAGAAAAAACTAGATGTAAAAATTTTTATTTTCGGTAAATGTTCTAAAAAATTATATAAAAATTTTTTTAAAAATTTTGTTTGTTATTTATAAAAATTTAACTTTCAGTCTGTCGATTGCAACAAATCGTTTCTCAATATAGTTGATGTTCATAAATTTAGACGCCATTAAAAAAAAATTTGTTTCCAATTTGCGCAGCCGCCATTTTATATTTTCCAAATCTGAAAAAAAGTAAATTTTTAGAAGTTTGCCCTCTATGTTTATCTATGTTTTGACCTCGATATTAATATTTTATTTATAATTACCAACCAAAAATATAATTTTCGTAAATTTTTTCAATTTTTGGAAATTTTTTTTTTGAAAAAACTATTTACGTCACCTTCAAGAGCATAAGATTTGCTTCAATTTTCATCTCTACGATTTTTTTGTAAGAACACATCCAGGAATGACACGAGCATAAATCACTTGAATTTTAGGTGGTCTGAGCTGTGCTTGCAAAGCTGCGTCGCAAGCTCTAGTGGAAATTATTAGACAACCTAGGAGAGTGATGCTGGGTCAATATATTTTCATTTAAAAATGAAAAATCAGTTATTGGAAAGTTTTGATAGTTAACAGATTTTTCGACCTTACTTTCCCGGACTATTATTGTAAGCGTTTCGTCTTCTCAATTCCGGTGCCTCTGCAGCAATTTCTAAGACGTTACTTGCCAGCTGTTGTGCCATCGTTTGGGGGGCCTGCCGATTGGTCTTCTCCCGTGGGGGATATTGTTAGGCACTATGGTAGCCATTCTATCAGCTATCATTCTGTTTTCATGCTGGTTCCATTATCTTCTCCTTTTCCTAATTCACCTCACCACGTCGTCGATATTGTACTTTTCTCTTATAACTATGTTTTTTTGTCTGTCGTATAGGGTATTTCCTGTTGATCTTAGGGTTTGCATCTCTGTTATTCTGAGTATGATTTTGGTTGCTGTTGTCTCAGCACGTATTTCTGCACTATATGTCAAGATGGGCTTCACATATGTTTCATAAATTCTGGACTTGCAATCCATGCTAAGGTGTTTATTCCTCCAAATTGTTTGTCTAAGGTGATCAGATGATGTGGCAGCTTTATTTGCTTATTTCCTTACTTCACCTTCCAGGTATCCTGTACTTATGGTCTTACACCCTAGCTACTTGAATGTCAGAAGAACGAATCGTAAAAATAACAAGGGACATATCACCAGCAGACGAAGGAGCTTTGGAAAATCTAGAAAAAGGCGGAGCGACAACCTCTCGAATGAGTGAGCAGGGGCAATGATGTGTAGAAAAACGACCATTCAGCAAGAAGAAGTATTTAGGTATTTAAAATGTTGGTTAACTATCTACTGTAGTATGGTCAAAAGCAAGGCTTTTGATCTTTATAAACGATCAATAACAGGTTATACCTAATACATATTTCAATACAAATGTTGACGTTAGAAAGTTATGTCAAAAACTAAATAAAATATGTTTAGTTGTTGTACGAATTTGAATTAACAATCAAATTCTTCCTGCTATCTTTACTTTAACTTCTCCCTGTATAAAAAACTGTATATATGCTGCATATATCATACACAGAAGTATCATTCTTCTCAAATATTCAATATTTCTTTCAACAGGCAAAAATCCATTTTAACGTTATTTTCACATAAGAAATACAGATAATTATTGTCTTACAAGTTTTTGTCAAAGCAACCGACATCAGTTCAAACCTTATCGCTTCATAAAAACTATCGCCTAAACTCCCTTATCTGTAACGAACATACTTTTTTCATGCAAGAAAAACCAACACCAGCGTGTATCGTCCACTCGTTGTATCAGACCGTTAAATTTCAAACTCGCTTCTCCTATTGGTCAAATCCTCACATGATTCCCCTTTTCCCACCCCCTTTGTCCGACCTATAAATAGGAATGATACCCTATTTTTACTCACTTCTCCAGTCAACCTTCGTACACAATGCTACTCTCATAATAAGATAATACCGGTATATCAGTTTAACTCTCATTACCTATCATTCATTTATATCAGATCATGAGATAAAGGGAAACACATATAAAAATGAGTGATCTTCTTAATTGTTCAGCAACTGAACAAAATGTAATTTTAATTTAATACAACAAGTGAAAGTGACATAATAGTTTAATTCATTGAACCATCCTAATCATACATAAGCATACATAAATAATTCAGTGTAAAATAAGCTCCTTCGAGTTAAAAAGTGTGAAATAAAGACTTCCCGTAATATTATTATCTCAAATAAAAAAGAGAGATAATAAAACAGTTGTCTTATTTATATAAAGCCCTATGCTACATCTACCATTTCTCTTATTCACGGTATCTATTTAAGGGACACCTTGTATTGTTTAAATTAACAAAATGTGAATTTACTTACCTGTCTTTATCGTCATAGCTACCATCTAGATATTCAGGCAAAAATATATTATTGGTAGGACTGTTTTGAGCGGAATCTTCATTTTCAAATCGTTTCGAGCATATCAACTTGTTATCTTCGGAGTTAATTTTTTCATATAATTCAATTTTTGTATGTGGTCCAACGTCGTTTAGCAAGTTTATGACTTTCCTGTCGTTCTTGACTGAAATTATTTTATTTGAATATTGGGTGAACAATTCGTTCGCTACTTGCAATAACGTTGGCGTTACTGTAATGTTTAATGTTTCTTTGGCGTCTAGGAGGATGTAGTAGGATTTATTGAAGATCATGTCTCGCTTTTCTTTGGGCTTTGGAGCTTCCTCTTCGTCTTCGCCTTCACTAGAGTGACCACAGTCGCTATCTTCGATTTCATTCCAATCCCCTTGAATATTATCGAGTAATTCATTTATTTCCAAAAAAACATCATTATGTAAATGAAGAAAATTTTATTACGAGCCTAATGGTATGTGAATGACGTTTCGAATCGTGGCATGTCTAATGAATGACACGACTTGAAGTTACAATAATTTTATTTGAGAGTATGGCGTGACAAAGAACACTTGCTGGCCGTAAAATAAAAAAGCTATATTTTGATTAATTGCTAATTGAGAAACATAACCTATTCTCTTACCTAATGACTATTAGGCCAGGAGTACTACAGTTTGACATGGCTGTGTCGTGACGTAGATTATATATTGGTTGGAATTGCTCGGAAATCATCTAAGAAAAGAAAATATGAAAGTCCGCCAGCTGAAGAAGTTGTGCTATTTACAGGAAAAATCATAAACTGCAAAAAAACGCAAAAATCGCTCATTTTTTGAGATATTTCTTAATATAACTCTTTAAATATGCAAGATAGAGAAAAAAAACAAAGTCTACTTACGAATTTGTTCTTTATGAAATTCTCTACAAGATAGAATTGGTTTAAAATCGATATATTTAATTTTTTTCGTTGAGAAATGGCGATAAATGCAAAAAAAGTTGTTAAAAAACGAGGTTATTTTAAAGCATTTGTTTAGAAGATAAGAAATCATCCAATCACGCTATAAATTGGGATTTAAGAACCTTATTATAGTATAAAACAATATGCCAAAGGCCGATTAAATTGGCCTGATAGTTCTTACATGAATTAATTGTTAATTAATTTCAGCGAAAAACTTAACGTCATTTTTGCGTTCATGCCAGGCTTACATTTTTGAGTTGTAATAGGCGCCGATTTTTTTACAACTACTTAGACCTCTAAACTATAATACACAATAGTTATAATGAACAATTTTTAAGTTTTTATCATTTTTTTACGCGATTTTGAAAAGATGAAAAATTTCGTCTCATAAATAATTAATTTTTGAAGCGAATTTGGATATCGAAGAAAAATACTCAAAGTACCTAAAAAAAGTTCTCGGAAAGACGCTCCTTTTAAAAAAAACTATTGGCCCGACAGTGCCAGCCTTTCGCACACTTCAAGTTGATATAACTATCTACTTCTACGCCAAATTGCAGCTCTTAATCTTGATAAATGGCAAAGTTACGAATTTTCGAAAAAAATGCTAAATTTTTTGTTTGATCCGAAAATTTTCAGGTGCTAATTAACCGATCAGATTGTTCGACATCTTATCCTTTTCGTAATTCAGTACTCTACAATTTATGTTCTCTACGAAATTCATATTGATCAAGTACTTTTCGTTTTATGAGCGAAATACTAAAAAAAAACGTTTTTTTCTCAATAACTTTAAATAATTGCACAGGCAGATGGCTGCAAATATTCTATTTGATATCTCATTCTCTTTGTTATTAATTACTATACAACTTTTGTTCTCTACGAAATTCATATTGATCAAGCAGTTTTGTCACTCTAGGTTCTATAAATATTGTAATTATAATATTAAATTATATTATACAGTGTTGGGATAAAGTATGGAAACAAGTAAATATCTTTGGAACGAAAAGAACGATATTTATGAAAATTTGCAGGTGAGTGCAATGGAAAAAAATGCATCTGATGTACATTTTTTTGTTAATAATATACTTCCGGTTTAACCGGAAATGCCATCAACTTCTTTAATTTAGTGTTTTTAAAATGAAAATCACGGTCTCTAGTTAATTCCACAATATAATACAAGTTATTGAAAATTCTAAAAAAATGACAATTGTTTCGATAAATCAATATCATCGTCAGAATGACAGAAGTTACATTTCATTTTATTCCACGAAGTTAGGGTCGAGACAGTCAATTTCTTTAATTTAAATGGGCCATCCTATATATTTTTGCAGATTTTGAATTCATACATACTGAGTTTAGTGTAAAAAAATTTGTAAAAACGAGGAATAGCTCACTGTTAGTTGTACATTTAATTATTTTAGAATAATGAGAAACAAAATTACTTTAAATGTTCAAAATGCTCGCCGTTAACTTGCTGGCAATATGCCATCCTATTAACAAATTCTTGAGTCACTTTTTCCAAGACTTCTCCACGTATTAGTTCACATTCATCAATAATTCTTTGTCTCAATTCCAGTAAGTTTGTTGGTCGTCTAACGTAAACACGTGATTTTAGATAACCCCAAAGAAAAAAATCTAACGGGCTTTGATCCGGAGAACGAGCAGGCCACTCTATGAATCCTCTACGTCCAATCCATCGATTTGGAAAATTCGCATCCAGAAAATCCCTAACCCGTCTATCATAGTGCGGAGGTGCTCCATCTTGTTGAAACCAAACATTTTGTGGTAATTGACCATTCTGTTGAAGTGCAGGAATAATTTCGTTATTCAGTAGATCCAAATACTCGCCACCATTCAAGTTTCCGTCGATAAAAAATGGGCCTATAAGCCTACTTTCGACAATTCCCATCCAAACATTTAACTACTGTGGATGCTGGGTATGTGCTTCATGAATCCAATGAGGATTCTCATTTGACCAATACCTTGAGTTATGGCGATTAACTGTTCCATTTAAACAAACAGTTGCCTCATCGGAAAAAACTATGTTAGAAGCAAAATTTTCGTCGACATTACAGATGTCCATTAGCCTTTTCCAAAGTTCCAGCCGTCGGTCAAAATCATCGTCTGACAATTCTTGAACCAACTGTACCTTATACGGATGATACTTTTCACTTTTTAATATCTTTCCTACAGAACGTCGACTGATACCATGGTTTAGTGCTAAATTTGTGGTGGAAGTTTGAAGTGATTCTGCCGTTATGGAGCATGTAGTCGAAGCAATTGATATAATTCTGTGCGGAGGATCATTACTTATTTTCGAGTTGATTCGAATTTTTTCGTACACTTTGGTCGCTTCCACCTCTGAGGCGTCAGCAATATGATTATGTTCTTTTGTTATTTTACTGATTTTATCGTCGACAGTAATTATTCTCGCTGGACAGTTTGGTTTTCTTTTTTCAAAAAATGCGCACTTCCAATACACTTTTTCACCTTTTTCAACATCTTTAAAATAAAAATGTCCCTCGAACAACAATTTACGTTTTCCTTTTTCTGAACAAACAAATTCTGCATCTATATTTACTTGCACAGGGTTAAATTAAAACTAATTTTATTTTATGGAAAACAATCCCTTTTATACCCACTCAGGTCAGTTGCAAACTTGGGATTAGATAAATTATACCTGATTTATATCACAAACAAATTCTGCATCCATATTTACTTGCACAGGGTTAAATTAAAACTAATTTCCAAGGGATTATCGTCAGTTGCAAGCTTGAGATTAGATAAATTATACCTGATTTATATCTCTGAACAAAGTCTTCCCTTTTGGATACTTCGAAGAATTGTTATTCGAAGAATTATTAGTCGAAGAATTGTTTATTCGAAGAATTGTTTTCGAAGAATTGCTTTCGAAGAATTTTCCGGATACCATCTTTTGCAGATTACCATGGATGAAGAAGGCGAAGCCTGCATCGTCTGTGACAAAGTTTTGGATGGCAAAATACGGACTATCAAAAAAGAAGGTATAAAACATTACATTCAAGCAAGTTTGAGAAGACAAGATAAAAAGCATTTGCAATTAAGAAAGTTTGATAGCATTACTATTCACGACAGCTATACAAGTGAAATTAAACTTCTAGCTCACTTGCGTAGTCTAGTACCTTCCACTTCGCATGATACGCGTTAAGCGACATTGTTTGATTTTGCACATTTATGTTTTATATGCGGTGAGGATGCATCCGATTGTTTTATTGAAAAACAGCAAAAGTACCCTTTAAGTAGGCGAAAAGTGGTTCGACTATTGAATAATAATAGTACCAGAGATACTATTTGATATGATTTGAAGCGTCGATTTCAAGTTTCGCACTCTATCCCCACTCCCCTCAGATTTGACGCGCCGAACGCTACCGCTTTGTTTTCTACTTCATGCACAAGGGCGATGTTATAACTCAAAGCACATACAAAAACTTCTCGGAAAAATCTATCTGCTTGCATTTTTTTATTGTTACAACATTAATAGTTATACCTCACTGGATACAACTAAGCCATCAATATGCGTGTTCCTGGATCTTGCCAAGGCATTCGACACCGTATCTCATAGTCAGCTCCTGGTGGCCTTGGAGGATATAGGAACTCGCCGGGTTCCATTGAACTTATTTAAAAGTTACTTGAGCGATAGAGAACAAGCTGTTGAAATAGAAGCTTGTATTAGCCACAATAGGAGAATCAAATTTGGAGTACCTCAGGGCACAGTTCTAGGACCAACCCTATTCTTAATATATATTAATGACATCATCGGTTTTGCTGACGATACGGCGATATTTTACCAGGGTAATACGTGGCAAGAGCTGAAGGAAGAAATTGAAACAGATTTTAACAATATTTCTGAATGGTTTGACTGTAGGCTGCTGACAATTAATTTTCAAAAGACGTTTTTTGTCCCATTCTGTAGCTATGAAAATAGGTTACCCCAATTTACCGAGTTAAGAATAGACAAGTCAGGAAAAAAAATAATAAAATTGAAGAATGGTATTAAATATCTAGGAGTAATTATAGACTCCCACCTTAGATGGGATTTACATATAAATAATATTGCAAACAATTTAAGACCACTATTATACAAAATCAAATATATGAGAACAATCTTGAAACCTGATTATCTGAGAGTAGTGTACCACTCACTTGTTGAATCCAGAATTAACTACGCTATTTTGTGCTGGGGTTCTGCATCAAAAACACACCTGAAAAAATTAGAAGTCATACAAAGAAGGTTTTTGAAAATAATTTACAAAAAAACAAACACTTACCCAACTAACTCTCTATTCTCAAAAACATCGTTATTGGATGTTAGACAGACATATTTCTACAATGTCGTTATACACATTTATAAGAATAAATCAACACTACTCCAAACAATCGATCACAATTACAACACCCGATACAAACTTAAAGAAAATATAGAAATTGCTATAAAAAACAAACCCATTGGACAAAAATCATTGAAATTTCTAAGTACCATAATTTATAACTTTTTACCAACCGCATATAAAAATTATTTATTAGAAATTAACTCGATAGGGCTTTTCAAATCATATATGAAATCATTTATCTTACATGTTGAGATGTCTACTGTTCACTCCCTGATTGAGAGAGATATTTTAAATGTGTAGATTTAAGATGTAACCAAAAAAAAATGAGATATAAACGTTGGAAGCAATAAAGGAATACTCAATTAGACAAAAGAGTGTAATGCATCTAGCAACAAAATGAAATAGGGATAAAATGTATTTGAAACGTGAATTAAAGAAGAGAACGCTCGCGCGCAACCTATACAGGTCTTAAGCGAGTTGTAGTATAATATGTTTGTTCAATACCTGTTGTGATTTGTATTATAGTATCTGCTTTACCAGTTTTGTCGTAATAATTTTCTTGTTATACATACTGTTTATTGTCTTTGCTTTATATTCATATATTCTAATACGTAATTCAATTCTTAAATATTTTTAGTAGATGTAGTTTTTTTTATACCACAAACAAGTATGTACCTATACTTCCGTGGTTATTTGGTTTATTCGGATGATATTGTTTTATCTTATATGTGTATTGTTAATATTATGTATATTTTTTCCAGAATAAACTTATTATTATTATTATTACCGCAAACACTCTCGATCTTTGACGTTTATTATCTCAGCACCTATTCGGCCAAACTAAACGCATTTTTTTTAAAAGGAGCGTCTTTCCGAAAACTTTTTTTAGGTACTTTGAGTATTTTTCTTCGGTATCCAAATTCGCTTCAAAAATTAATTATTTATAAGACGAAATTTTTCAACTTTTCAAAATCGCCTAAAAAAATGATAAAAATTTAAAAATTGTTCATTATAACTATTGTGTATTATAGTTTAGAGGTCTAAGTAGTAGTAAAAAAATCGGCGCCTATTACAACTCAAAAATGTAAGCCTGGTATGAACGCAAAAATGACGTTAATTTTTTCGCGGAAATTAATTAACAATTAATTCATGTAAAAACTATCAGGCCAATTTAATCGGCCTTTGGGATATTGTTTTATACTATAATAAGGTTCTTTAATCCCAATTTATAGCGTGATTCGATGATTTCTTATCTGCGAAATAAATGCTTTAAAATAACCTCGTTTTTTAGCAACTTTTTTTGCATTTATCGCCATTTCTCAACGAAAAAATTGAATATATCGATTTTAAACTAATTCTATCTTGTAGACAATTTCATAAAGAACAAATTCGTAAGTATACTTTTTTTCTCTATCTTGCATATTTAAAGAGTTATATTAGGAAATATCGGAAAAATGAGCGATTTTTGCGTTTTTTGCAGTTTATGATTTTCCTGCAAATAGCACAACTTTTCAGCTGGCGGACCTTCATATTTTCTTTTCTTAGATGATTTCCGAGCAATTCCAACCAATATCTAATCTACGTCACGACACAGCCATATTTCAAAGGTTTGGGGTCTAATTCTCCTGGACTATATTTTAAAGGGATAATACGAGGTGCGTCTAATATTGTAAAGATGGCTTCTACTATCACTTCTGTTTATTAAGAAAAATAATAACTCCTTTCCTGGCTAATACTGTGACAAATATTGAATTACATCTTTCTCGAATAACATGACGTCGCAATTGCAAGGAAAAAAAGAATAATCCGTCGACCGGTTTCGATCTAGTTGGATCTCTTCAGGACGAAACAATGCTCTCTAGTTCGGAGACTCTAATCCGAATTAAAGAGCCAGCCAGCACCGCTTTTTGGTTCGCGGAAGTTATCACTTACCAGCAAACGCTAACCGGCATCAACTCCACTTCCAACTGCGAACCACTTTCATCCCCTTGTAAGGGTGTTGGATCTCCAAAGAACTCTGGCTTTAAATATTCATCCATGCCATGCTATCCGCTATTTTCAGGCTGTAATTTAGCACCCGAGGGGTTGCCAGTCCCTCAACGGGCGGCTCCCCAGGTGGTGGATAGGGAAAGCCTCCCAGATGTGAGTGGTACCGGGAGGCGCGTGTCTCCACGTCAGGAATGGTCGAAAACTTTTAAAAAGCAACGGAAAACCACTGAACTATTTTCCCAAGAAAACCTTATGAACTTACAAATAGATAAATTGCCCTTAGTCTCCGGCAAAACTAGGGTGCTATAGTCCCCGGAGTCAAAAAAATATAGAACTGGAACATGGAATGGTCGTAGTCAATTCAAAGCTGGAAAACTAGCCAACACAATAGCAGAAATGGAGACATTAAATAGGAATTTTTCAAACTGGCCAGGGAGTGGTCAGTGCAGAACAGATGGGTCGGTATTATAGTCCATAAAGACATCAGCCAAAATATAACAGATTTAGTTCCTTTTTTACGACAGAATAATCTTACTGAATCAAAACCAGTCAATGTGAATTTTATTCAGGTATATGTCCCCACGCTGAATAAATCTGATGATGAACGAAGTGTTCTACGAAGATATCAAAAAAACTTTAAATCTCACCAAACTACACGAACTAAATATAATACATGGAGATTTCAACGCAAAAATAGGCAAAGTCGAAGCAGTGAAATAGTAGAGGGGATCGGTTGATACAGTTTTACTAGGAAGAACAATTTAAAATAATCAACACATGGTTCTTATTACCACCGAGACTTCTACAGGGTGGTCCTTACGTAATTGTACATATAAGTATGGTAGATTCCTGACTTTAAAATATTACGATAATTCACTTGTCATTTAGGTAAAATATGCTGTGGGGAAAAATATGCTAAAAAAATCAGTAGAGTAGCGGCGGGTAATATGAAATACACCGGCTAATATGGAATACCATATAATTGGCTAAACTTATGATGCCATCTACAAGGCGGTAGCAAAAATATGCTCATCGTAAGTGCAGATTTATACACAAACACGCGCGTAACTCTGTAATCGTTCGTTAAATAGTTATTCGTCAACACCTGTTCATCAGAGAGCAAGTAAGTACTGTAGATTAATATAAGATGTAGCTATTGCGGGTCTATACTCGTCTAGACATCTTTAAAAAATCCTACCCTCAACACAACTAAGTGCGGCTAATATGGAATATTATTCCATATTACCCGCAAAAGTTTGCCCCATAAAAGTGCCATCTAAAAATTAATTTCTATTGTTTCAGTCTTATTCGAGCACCAGGGTATCAATAATGCCTAAAACTACGGTCGTGGATAAATAACGCAAAAAGTGGAATGAAGAAAATATGAGGAAAGCAGTGATAGCAGTCGGGTCTAAACAAATGGGTTATTTGAAGGCTTGTCAAACATATAATGTTCCTCGAGCTACACTTTTCAGGCTGTGTAAAAAGAACATGAAGCCTGAAGTTGTGTGCCGTACCAAATTAGGCCGTAAGCCCGTTTTACCTGATTTTTTGGAAAAAAAATTAGTTAAGCACTGTCTAGAGATGGAGAAATCATTCTTTGGCTTGACGCGTCGCGATGTTTGTAATGTTGCTTTTCAATTAGCAAGAAAAAACAATATTCCTCATCCATTTTCATTACTAAGAAAATCAGCTGGCAAGGATTGGCTTCATCACTTCAGAATGAGGCATAAAAATGTTTTAAGTCTGAGAAGACCTACTGGAACTTCGTACGCTCGCGCCTTAGGATTTAATAAAGAGAATGTAGACACATTTTTCGACCTGTTAGAGACCCTAATGGAGACGCATAATTATTCGGCAAGCCAAGTTTATAACGTGGATGAAACTGGTTTAACCATTGTTCAATCAAGAAATCCAGAAGTTTTTTCTCTAAGGGGCAAAAGGCAAGTTGGGTCAATGACGTCAGCCGAACGAGGTTCACTTATAACCTCAGTCCTTTGCATTAGCGCAAGTGGCAATTTTGTACCCCCCCTTCTGATTTTTCCCAGAAAAAATGCAAGTGAACTTGTAAAGAAGGGTGCCCCGCCAGGAACCATTTTTTCCTTTCATCCGTCAGGCTGGATTCAGATGGATATCTTCACACAATGGTTCAAACATTTTCTAAAACATGTTACACCGGGTGCAGAAAATCCCATTCTACTGATTCTAGATGGTCACCATACTCACACTAACAACTTGGACGTTATTTTGGATGCCAGAGAAAACCATGTGACTTTACTTTACCTACCGCCACATACAACTCATAAGATGCAGCCATTAGATAAAACTGTTATGGGAGCATTAAAGACATATTACAGTGAGGAAGTAAGGCTATTTTTAAGAACAAATAATCGGCCTGTCAATCATTTTGATTTAAGCGAACTTTTTGGTAACGCGTATCTGAAAATCCAAAGTGGTGAAAGATGTGTTAACGGATTTTGTCAAACTGGATTGTTTCCAGTTAACCGGAACGTATTCACCAAAGAAGACTTTATTCAGGAGGCACAAAGAAATGAGGTCCAAGTACACTCAGAAGATGATGTGCTCCGGGAGAAACCTCAACCAGAAAACACGGCTCAAAATGCAACCATAGTTTTACCACAGGATATAATTCCCAAGCCAACTTTGAGGAAGAAAGAAGGCACGAGAGGTCGGAAAGCAGGTCAAGCCAAAGTTTTGACGTCGACCCCAAACAAAGAAGAGTTGGAGCAGTCAATAGAAATAGCGTCAGTTAAAGAAAGAAAAATAGAAATAACTAACAAAAACAAGGAGCATAAAAAATTTAAACTTGCAGATGCAGAGGTAGCTGGACCAAGTGGCGTACCAAAAAAGAAATTTCAAAAAAAGGCAATAAAGAAATCAAAAGGAGGTAAATATTCATCAGAAGATTCCAACAGTTCTGCATCTTTACATGACTCATCATCCAACGACGATGAAGAATTTCCTGTTTATGATCGTCCATCTGAAGAGGCTGAGTGTTTGTTTTGTTCGGGATTATATTCGGCTGATACAAGGGGAGAAATCTGGATTCAGTGCGCAAGATGTGAACTTTGGGCTCATGAGTTATGCGCCGACTCGCCAAAGGATGTTTACATTTGTGATTTTTATCGCTAAAGTTTCCCTATAAGCATATATTTTTTTGTTCATTTAGTGTTTCATATTACCCCATAGTGGTATTTCATATTACCCGACTATTTTTTTGTAATGTCAGAATGTACTTATTTTATTTAACCTTATATTTTTTTTAATTCATAAAGTTTTAGAAATTCCAGACTTTTATTTGCTTAGATGGATAGTTATCACAATATTTAATGACTTTTCTAATGCACTGTACTGCACCTAGAAGAATTTATCACTATAATAGAAAACAGTATTCCATATTACCCTCCGCTACTCTATTAATTTCTAATGGTGATACAAACCCTTCTAGGCTGACCGCAAAGTGGAGTGACGATACAAACGACCATAAATCGGAAGAGGAGAGCGACGAACACAAACACAAACATTTCAATAGAGCATCGTATAGGAGGGGAAAGAACAATGTGACAATGAGCGCTGTTACACGGGGTTTGTTTTCGTCGCTATTCTCGCTGGTGGTTTTACCCGAATTTTCAAGATAAACCAAAGTTTTAATATATATTATCAAAACAAATTAAATGGGGTCAAAAAAATGTATGTTTTTCATTACATTTTGAGCTTTTGTATCACATCCCCTAACCTAATAAGTTTTTCTGGAAGTTAAACTAGTTATTTCTGTCGGTTCAATAAATCTTTGGAAATACCCACCAATCAAGTGTAAACGTTGTTGTAAACAATGTTTAAATTTAATCCGCCATCCATTACTTCTTCTTCATCCGCTTGGGGTCATCTAGGATACGTGTTGCTGTGTTTCTGATGTGTTCTTAAAAGTTTTCGCACAGTTCATTTATTGTTTGCTCTGTATTATCCCTTAGTTATGTCAGATGTTCATTGATTTTTTATTACAGGTTGGCTCTTATTTCAGTGTCTTCTAATTTGTCGACATGAAGTTTCTGTGTTTTCTTGTTGGGTTTGGTCATCGCAAGTTTCAGTCTCATATTCATCGTTAACAGAAATGGTTGTGAACTATCTTATCTCCTTGATCTTGTGGGGATTTTCAGGTATACACAGGGTGATCCTTAAGTAATTGTACATAAAAGTATGGTAGATTCCTGACTTTAAAATATTACGATTCAATTACGCTTCAATAAAATGTTGCTAATAAGGAATATACAGGATGTTAAAGGTTAAATTCTAAAATTTCTTTTGTGCAATAACTTTAACGTTTTTGAACATGTATACATAAAAATTTGGAAATAGAGGTTTTTGGGCACGAAAAATCATAATCTGGCAACTACTGTGATGTAATTTGTAGAGGGCGCTACATAGGCCACATTTGTGGCATCAATGTGCCCTAAAATTTTTTGCTGTTTATGTTAGCGGTATTTTTGTAAAAGAATATTAAAGCTACGTTATTTTAATAGAAAAAATGTATACTCGTTATTAACCTTAAAACTTGACGGTTTACGATATAATCGCATTTTAGGGATCAGCCGCATGATTATTATTGAAAACATTTAGAAAACAAATTAAAAAATTAACTAAGCTAAATAACATTATAACTTCAATTGTGTCACATTGAATGTTCGATATGTCCTCCATTCTCGTCGATGCATTTAACTACACGTTCCATAAAAGATCGTCTCATATTAAACAACATCATTGGATCAAAAAAACGCGCTGCTCTATTTATTTCTTCCTAAAGTTGGTCGCTGGTATTTATGGGATCCTTATAAACAAGTTGTTTCATTGTACCTCATTCACCGAAATCGAGTGGATTCAAGTCTGGAATACGTGCTGGCCAAGGAAAATGGCTACCACGACCAATCCAGCGTTCAGGAAATTTGTTATTTAAATATGTTTTGACTGCTCTCGTATAATGCGGCGGTGCACCATCTTGCATGAACCACATATTTTGTCTTATATTCAGTGGCAACTCTTCCAATAGATTAATGAAATCATTTTGCAAAAAATGTAAGAAGTTTACACCATTCATATTACGACGTAACTTGTATGGTCCTAAAAAATTGTTACCAATGATACCACACCATACGTTTATTTTGAATTCATATTGGAAATGGCTTACTCGTTTATCACGGGGATTTTCAATAGCCCAAAGATGATTGTTCCTTAAATTAAAAACACCACGGCGGTTGAAGGTAGCTTCGTCGGTGAATAATATTCTCTTGACGAAGTGTAGTGATCCCTAAAGGACAGTAACGGCAAAAGGACATTAGCTTGGAAATAAGATTTAAATTTAGGTTAATATTAATAATAGTATTTAGCGAGCATTGATCTAGGAAGGCCAATAATGGTTATATGTGTAAGCACGTTCTAATTGCAATATAAACATACACGTACAATTAATAGACGGAGGTCAGGCTCACCGTATAGCGTGCGTACATTTCCTATAAAACGAAAGTATAATGAACTAGGATAATCAATTGTTATTGATAATTTGAATAAGTCGATTGATATTATATCTGTGTATTTTTAAATGTATTAAACGATCCCAGTGATTTTTGTAGAAGTGATGTTGTTTATTCTATTCCCGAATACAGGTTGCTAGGTAAGTGTTTGGCTTAAAGATAATATACCTTTATGGTAAACGTAAAGTATACGAGGGATACTTACTAAGTAACCACTACAGAAGGCGTGATCAAGATTTTGCCTGTTTCGGATAGCACTTGCAAATTGCTATCTTAACGGTAGATCTGCTGGCAATAAATTTTGTACCGGAGTAAAATGGTATGGGTGATACTTCTCGAGGTGTAGTCTTTTTAAAATAGATGTTTTAATGATTTCTAAAGCAGCAGATAAACGCCGTGTACTAACTTGAGGATCATATTCAATGCGAACCATTATTTCATCATCTTTATCAGGCGTAATTATTCTTGGTCGGCCTAAATTATCACGCTTAGGAGGAAACGAACCCCTTTCGCATAAATTCCTAAATAGATTTTTGATTGTTTGATGATTAAGTTGCTACCTGTTTGGATATCTTCTCAAATATTCTCGTTTCGCAGCTCGCCCATTAAAATTTTGCTGACAGTAAATAGCAACCATATCTCTCATATCTGTATTAGAATAATTATTATGCCTCGGCATTTTCCGCTTTTTTTAAATTAACCAATGAAATGCAAACTAAATACTACAAGACTGACATAATATTGGAACAAATCGAATGCTTTGCTATCAAAATCATTCGTGACGTCAGCCTACTAATAATAATAATAATAATAACGTTTATTCATAAATTTAACAAATACAGTGATGAAATACAAATAAAATTGAATAAACATCTAGACATCCACAGAAGTCTTGTACATACTTGTATGTGGTGAATATAGGCAAGTGTGTCAAAATTTAAAAAAATTCAAAAAAACAAAAAATGCAGTTAAAGAACAATATAAATCCATTCTTACATGATTGTATTTCAGACATACATTTCGTATATGAGTTTACTCTTCTCTGTTTTTTGATTCAGTATTCTATCATTTTGTGTATTTTTGTTTTGTCTGTTTCTCTAACAAATGTTACTAGTTGGGTTTTGAAGCGTTTAAAATAAGTTTCATCGATAATTCTCTGTGGTAGTTGCCCGAATAATTTAGGTACCAAGTAGGAGTAACCTTTTTGACCTATTGTTTTAAGAGCTGTTGGTATACAGTATTGATTATTCGATCTTGTCGCGTATCTATGATTTTGAGTGGTAAGTTTGTATTTATTTTTATATTGATGGCATCCTACCTGAATAATGTATAATTGTCTAACATCTAATATTTGTGTTTCAGTATAGAGTAGTGAGCTTGAATATCTTTTAGGTTTATTGAGAATCATTCGGAGGAATCGCCTTTGAGACACTTAGAGGTCATTTAGATGGTTCCTTGAAACTCCTCCCCAGCCAATAATGCCATGATTGAGGTGTGACTCAACCAAACTGTGGTACAGTATTGTTTTACATTTAAAGCTCAAAAATTGGCTTACTTGCTTAAATCGAAATAGGATACTCCGAAGCTATTTAGTTGAATATTCCACATGATGGTTCCATCGTAAGTGATTGTCAATGTAAATACCCAAGTATTTAATTCGTTTTGCAGGTTTAATTGAAAAATCTTGATGGACATTAAGATTGTATTTTGGCAGAGACGTTTCATGACTACTGAAGGGTAAGTACACAGTTTTGTCAAAGTTTATTGAGAGTAATCTGCTGTCGAACCAGTCTTTGAGTTTTCCAAGATCATTTTCAATATTTATTTTGAGATTATACCAGTCATCATGTTTGTAATAAATCACAGTATCGTCCGCGAAGCTGATTATTTTTCCGGTTGTTTCCTGTTCAAATAGATTATTTAAGTAAATTACGAATAGCACCGGCCCCAATACTTTTCCTTGAGGTACACCACATTTAATGTTGATCTCTTCACTCACATGATTTTTGAATTTAGTTTTTTGTGTTCTGCTTGTTAGATAACTTTTGAATAAATTATAAGCTAAACCCCTCACACCCATATCTTCTAGTGTATTTAAAAGTATGGAGTGGTCGACAGTATCGAAGGCCTTTTTTAGATCCAAAAAAACCCCAATAGATGGAGGGCTTGAATCCAAGGATTCGTAGATAGTTTTTGTCAAGGAATGGATTGCATCATTGGTAGATTTTTTTTCTCTAAAGCCATACTGGGATGTCGACAGCAGATAGGTCGAATTTGATAGGTATGTCGTAAGTCTCGTTTTTATATTTTTTTCAAAGACCTTGCTTATTGAAGATAGAAGTGAAATAGGCCTATCGTTTGAAATATTTTCTGTATTTCCATTTTTGAAAATTGGAGTTATAAGAATCGAAGGAAATATACCTGATTCGAAGGATTTATTTATGATGTCCGTCAAAGGTTCACATATGAATTTTGCAATAATCTTCAGAGTTTCAGCTTTTATTCCATCAAGCCCGGGAGCCTTTTTGTTTTTTAAGATAATTATTGTATTTTCAACCTCAGTAGTATTCGTTGGTGTAAGAAAAAGGGAATTTTTTTTTATATATTTTTTACTTTTGTAATTGGGATTTTGTCGTATGTTCTTTGCCAAAGTTTCCCCCACATTCGCGAAGAAGTTGTTAAATATATCAGCAGCATCTTTTGGATCTGTGACGATCTCATTTTTTCATTCCTAATATTATTTATTATTCTTCTTGTCTTGATATTTAAAATTTCATTAACAGTGTTCCAAAGTTTTTTACTTGTATTTTGTTCTTTTTCAACTAATTTTTTATAATAATTCTCTTTGGCAGTCTTTATTTTCTTTCCCGTTTCTTTTTTTTTCGTTAAATAATTATTTTTCAAGTTTACATTATTTGGATTTTCTTTCCATAATAAAAATGAATGATTTTTTTGGTTGATGTGTTTTATCAATGATTTTGTTATCCAATTTTTCCTTTTACGTTGACTATTTTTTAATCTGAAGTATTGAGTTGATTTTTGTACACATATGTTTATGATGTTGATGAATTTTTCTGTTGTCGATTCGATATCATGCATTGGGTACAATTAATTTTTTCAACTTAAACTATTAATTGCTTTTTGTAATAATTGTTCGTCTACTTTTTGAAAATATTTTTTGTTTATTGAATTGTTTTTAGTTTCATTCAGTACAATTTGTAACAACGTTATGTAGTGGTCCGTAATTGATGTTGATATAGTGAGAGGTAATATGTTATTGAAGTTTTGTTGTTTTGTTTTAATGAATATATGATCAAGACATGATTCAGATACATTTCTCGCTCTTGTTGTAGTATTAATAGTTGATTGAAAGCCATGCTCACTCATCATATCGAGATAATTTCTTGAATCTTCAGCTTTTTTCATCAAGTCGATATTTATGTCACCTACAAATAAACTATAATAATGTTGATTACTTTCTTTATTTAGAATATCCCCAAGCTGGTCAAGAAAGTCGTCAATTCGACTTGCTGGAGATCTATAGAATGCTAAAATGCAAAAACTCAGCTTATCCATAACCATTACAATTCTCAATAATATACCTCCGTTTATCTGAATATGTTCATGCGAATGGTATGAGTTTGTTTTTGCAAAGACGTTAACACCATCATTTTGGTTATAGCTACCTCCATTGTATAGGGTTGTGTAGTTGGCTATGTTGAGGAAGGACGTATCCGGGACCCTCCAAGTTTCTGATAAAACTATGCACTCGAAACATGTCTCAAGTTCCTCAAGATATATTTTTAATTCATCTATATTTTTTGAAACACTACAAATATTAGTATTAAGAATCTTGAAGTTATTCAATTTGTTATTCACAGAAAAAACTTCTTTTGCTTCATTTGTATCATTTAGGGGATATGTTGTTATTTTTTCTAGCATAAAATTTCTTATACGTATATTCATCCATGTGAATGCACCAACCAGTAAACAGTTTTAAATTATTTGACAGTAATTACAATATTTATTTGGTTTTTATATAATAACAAAGTATGATGACATTAATAAGATTTTTGAAGAATTTATTTAAGACAGAAAGTAAAAATAGTAAATTAACATACATAAATTATTTGATGCTTTGCGTAGAACGTGTGCGTGCTCTAGTATTTATTTTTTTTCCTCCCACAAATGATTGTTCTTCTTTTTTTCCGGAACCGGTTGCTAATTCGTTGGCAATAAATGATGTTTGCCCAGCTGTTATTTTGGGAATGTTTGTCACTGCTTTATCTCGCTTCGAGGTCGCAGGTTCGCTATTTGATTTCGGTCTGTTTATTTCAGTAGTTTCTATTACTTCTAATTCTTCAGGAGAATATATTTTTCCGTCCACAAATAGTTTGTTTCTTCGTATGTAGCAGTTTATATGATTATTTGCTTTCGCCAGAATTAGGTGTTTTCTTAAAATCTTGTGCTCCTCTCGCTGGATGAGTGTTAGGTCATTAGCTACGCTTATGTTGGTACCTGGAGATTCTTTACGTTTTCAAGTACTTCTGATTTTTTCAAGTATGAAACAAATTCCACTTTGACAGGAGCTCGTTCTTTCCTACCCAGAGATTATTCAGGTCGCTCTCATTTATTGTAACGTGTACTAGTCGCCCCAGCTCGTTACACATATATTCAGGCGTTATTTCCTCGGGTTTGGTATCGAGTCCAAAAATCACTATATTATTTTCTTTCGCTTTCCTTTCGATGTTCTCAATCTCATTCAAAAGTTGAAGGTTTTCTGCTTCTACTTTATTCAGTTTTCTGTACAGATCTTCGATTTTTAGGGACAATCTAACCTCTACTGCTTCTATGAGTGATTTCAATTCTTGTTTACTTGATATAATTTCTCCTAGTATTATTTCTCCAGTTATCGACATTATCAGTTCTATCACAAAGGATTTGTTTAGACTAGGTATTATCAAAATTAAAGTATCTTTTTGTTTTATAATTCCGGTTTACATTGTTGATTGATCCGCCACTGGAGTTTACTGTTTATAAATTTACTGCATACGACAAAAGCGGATTCCAAATAGTTATTTGCTTATAAATTATACGAGTTTTTTGTTCATTTGACGATAATTTTAATCTTTCATAAATGTAATAAAAGACCAAATATCTTTTTTAAATACAAAAAGATTGTAGATTCACATGCATATATACAAAGTTCAGTCAATTACCTTTAAAATGATATATCTCACAACACAATTCGCGACTTTTTACCATTAAAAATTCATAAATTAGGACAAAACAAAAATACGTCTACACTCAACACTCAATTATACTATACTACGTTAATAGTTTCCGAAATGAATAATAATTATTACTTTGGGAAGAAATAGAGCAGCGGGTGACACAATTGAAGTTATAATGTTATTTAGCTTAGTTTTTTTAGTTTGTTTTCTAAATGTTTTCAATAATAACCATGCAGCTAATCCCTAAACTGCGATATATCGTTAACCGTTAAGTTTTAAGGTTAATAACAAGTATACTTTTTTTCTATTAAAATAACATGGCTTTAATATTCTTTTACAAAAATACCGCTAACTTAAACAGCAAAAAAATTTAGGGCACATTGATCCCACAAATGTGGCCTATGTAGCGCCCTCTACAAATTACATCGAAATAGGTACCAGATTATGATTTTTCGTGCCCAAAAAACTCTATATCCAAATTTTTATGTATACATATCCAAAAACGTTAGAGTTATTTCAAAAAAGAAATTTAAAAATTTAACCTTTAACATCCTGTATATTCCTTATTAGCAGCATTTTATTGAAGCATCTTGGTTTAAATCGTAATATTTTAAAGTCAGGAATCTACCATACTTTTATGTACAATTACTTAAGGACCACCCTGTGTATACCTGAAAATCCCCACAAGATCAAGAAGATAAGATAGTTCACAACCATTTCTGTTAACGATGAATATGAGACTGAAACTTGCGATGACCAAACGCAACAAGAAAACGCAGGCACTTCATGTCGAGAAACTAGAAGATACTGAAATAAGAGCCAACCTGTAATCAGAAATCAATGAACATCTGACATAACTAAGGGATAATACAGAGCAAACAATAAATGAACTGTGCGAAAAATTTGAAGAACACATCAGAAACACAGCAACAGGTATCCTAGATGACCCCAAGCGGATGAAGAAGAAGTAATGGATGGCGGATTAAATTTAAACATTGTTTACAACAACGTTTACACTTGATTGGTGGGTATTATTTCCAGAGATTTATTGAACCGACAGAAATAACTAGTTTAACTTTCAGAAAAACTTATTAGGTTAGGGGATGTGATACAAAAGCTCAAAATGTAATGAAAAACATACATTTTTTTGACCCCATTTAATTTGTTTTGATAATATATATTAAAACTTTGGTTCATCTTGAAAATTCGGGTAAAACCACCAGCGAGAATAGCGACGAAAACAAACCCCGTGTAACAGCGCTCATTGTCACATTGTTCTTTCCCCTCCTATACGATGCTCTATTGAAATATGTGTGTTTGTATTCGTCGCTCTCCTCCTCCGATTTATGGTCGTTAGTATCGTCACTCCACTTTGCGGTCAGCCCAGAAGGGTTTGTATCACCATAAGAAATGAATACTGATTTTTTTAGAATATTTTTCCCCACGGTATATTTTACCTAAATGACAAGTGAATTATCCGAGAACTACCATTTTCTCATCCCATTATCAAGTTATTGTTGAAACTACATGAGTTACAAATTAAACCTAATCTTATTAAACAAACTTTTTCATTTATCATTTCAAATTTCAAAAGATTTGCTTATTTAATATAATTCCTTCCCAAATCACTTTAAATATGAGATATTATTATAATTTACCTGTAAACAGATCAGAAATAGCAGCAGCTAATCTTTCTATGGCGCCATCTTCATTTTCCGAGTCCGAATCTTCAAGAAACGTAGAAAGACTAGTTTTAACTCTTCTATTACCGTTATAAGTGGGATTCAAAGGTTCTAAATATATCATATCCTCGCCCGAATCTTCATCTTCAGTTGTAGTAACAGATCTGCTAATTTTCTTATGAATACTCTTAGTTCTCGGTTTATATTCAGTATCGTCCAACATCGGCATGGATTTATCCTGAAATATTTTAATAACGACTTCCCATGGTTTGTATTCTTTTTCGTCGATTGTTATGGGCTCGATTATTGGTTCCCAACTTTGAACGTTTTCGTTGAAATAATTAGCTTGTATTGTGATTTCGCAAGTGCAATTCAATATGGACGACCAATCGTACAATGTAAGTTCGACGGTAATTTTCGAGATTAAAACTTGAACGTGTTCCAATTCTAAAATAACTACTACTTCGAATTTTGGTACTAGTAAGATTTCGTGAACGAAAATAGTATTATCGGTTTTAATATCTTCGTTATTGGTATTAGTTGTTACGAAATCTGTCAGTTTCCTCGGTTCCCAAAGATCTTCTGATCCGTTAGTTTTAACATTCTTAAGTTTTTCAATTTTAGGTACTTCTACTTCTGGTACTTTGAAATGTTCTACGATATCGTTGAGGATGTCGTTGAAGGAATGCACTACTTCACTACATAGTTTTAAATATATGGAAGATATAGCTAAAGTTATTTTTTCTCCTGAATCGGTGGAACACGATTTACATAATTCAATGTCGCATTGTCTTAATATTACATAAGGCTCTTCTGAGTATTCATTCAAGTCGAAAAATAAACTGTGTAATCCGGACAAAGACATTATTAAATTGAGTATGTTAGAATGTCTCGAATAATCTACTAATATCTCACTTTTCGTAATAAAATATCTCTTTTTATTCGACGTGGTTTCTACCAAAAATATAAGCTCTGGTTTATTTATTCTAATTGATAAAGTAAGGCTTGTCGTGTGACTTTTATTGGTTAAAGCGGGATACATTTCAGCTTCGTAACCTGCATTGACGATACCAGCGTCTACTGTTTCTTTGGGTATGCACTCAATTATGAAAAGTGCGAGCTTCTCGGTGAATGGTATCGACAGGCTTAGGCTTAGTTTACCTATTATCACGTCAGCTGATTTATCTCTAGTTTTGTTTCGATGGAATGTCACATCGACGATCGGTGGTTTGTTAACGGTGATATTGCAATTATTATTTTTATTGTCGTCAGTAGGGGACTGCAGGATTCTGGAAGAGAAAAAAAAATACAGTGGAGCAGAACTATTTGCTTCTTGTCAGTAAAGACGGTGAAAAGAATGTCGCTTATTTCAGTTAGTTTCATGGAGTGGATGAAGCTACAATACGTGTCAGAAAAAAGAAACCTGGACTTTCACGAACAGTAAGGATACCGGACAGGGCCGTTCCAATCATATGTGCAGGTCGTGCGGCGCCGTCACAAAAAAGGCGCCGAAGGCGCCGAAGATATTTTTTTTATTTTTACCAATGCCTGAATATGCTAGAATTGAGATTAAAGTAGGAAATGAGTAATAATATTTAAACAAATAATTTATAAAATGTATTATTATGATCATTATTATCATCTATAGATTCAAATATGACTTCTTTAAGTTGCTTGGTCCGGACCTCTTGCATATTATGTTCTATTACTGAGCGCCGTGCGCCCGCACTATATTTCTTAGTTCCTATGTTTCATTTCACAAGTTCATTCTTGTCTGGACAAGCGAGTATTGCAGTGAAATCATGTTCATTTGAGCATGGGCTTTTGTCTTAAACAGTAGAGTAAATCGCATCTCGCATCAGCTAAAAAGTTATACCTATTTCTTATTTCCTTATTTGAAATTTTGTTCTTTTCTGGAAGCTCAAACTTTAAAGTATAAGTTATAAGTATAAAATAAAGTTAAGGTAAGTAATGTATATCCAGATCGTTATAATTCGTAATTATAAATTAATTAGATTCAACAAACCCCGAACCCAAACCCAAAATTTTATGTGATATTATTTTTTTAGATGTCTGAAGGTAAAAAGAACCTTTCTGGTTACCAAAATCTAATTAACAAACGTAAACGGGAGGAGGTGTTGGAAAATACCAATAAGAAAATAACTCAATTTTTCATTGATTCTCCTTCGGAGGCTTCCGTAAAAAATGATGATGATAATATCGAGCCATCGACATTAAGTTCAGTTGAAGTTGAAAAACTGTAACGTTTATCGAAGCTGATGATGATGAAGTTTTTGATAGTAAGACTGTACAGCTGTCTAAAGATCCAGGTTTGTGGCCGAAAATATTATCTTCAATGAATATTGAACTTCTGATAACATATGGTCCAACCTATTATAAGAATTCAAATTACGTTTTTCCGAAAGACAAGACTGGGCGAAAATTTTATGAATCATACTTCACTAGAATTTTGCCAAATAATGAAAAAATCAAGCGTGATTGGCTTCTGTACTCGGTATCGAAAAATTCAGTGTTTTGTTTTTGTTGCAGAATATTCAACCTTAACACCGCAAAAGCCCGATTGGCTGATGAAAATGGCTATAATGATTGGCAACATTTGAGTGAACATTTAAATATTCACGAAAAAAGTAAAATGCATTTCGAAAATCTTAAGACATGGTCTGACTGTTTAACTAGATTTAAAACAAACAATACGATTGATCTAACTCATAAATATTTGTTAAATGCTGAAATTAAATATTGGCATGCAGTTATTGAGCGAGTATTCTATGTTATTCAGTTTTTAGCTTAACAAAATCTGTCCTTTCGCGGTCAAAATTTGAAATTGTTTCAAAATAATAATGGCAATTTCTTAAAATGTGTGGAAATGATTGCCAAATTCGATCCTATAATGGCTGAACATACTAAGAGGGTACAAATGCAAAGCAACAGAATGAATCATTACCTTGGCATCCACATTCAAAATGAAATAATTGAAATAATAGGCAATAATTTAAGAGAATATATGATTAAAAATTCAAAATATTTTTCTATTATTCTTGATTGTACTCCCGACATGAGCCATCAAGAACAAATTTCTGTCTGTATCAGGTTCGTAAATTTAGATACAGCATCAGGGGAAATTGTTGTTGATGAACGTTTCTTACATTTTGCTCCAATAGAAGACACAACAGCTGAGGGCTTACAAAAATTTCTACTAAATGCTTTAGAAAAACATAATTTAAATTTATATGATATGCGAGACCAGGGATACGACAATGGTGCCAACATGCGAGGCAAGCATACCGGTTTACAAAAAAAAATTCTAGATTTGAATCCAAGATCATTTTTTGTACCTTGTTGTAATCACAGTTTAAACTTGGTTGTAAATGATGCAGTTAAGGGAAACAACTCTAGCTGGCAATTCTTTTCTACGGTTCAAGAACTTTACAATTTTTTTTCGGCTTCAACTAATCGTTGGACCGTTTTGAAAGGACATATTTCCAATTTAACTTTAAAACCACTTTCTGAAACTAGATGGTCGAGCAGAATTGATGCCATTACTCCATTGATGTATCAGCTTGGGGAAATCTATGATGCTTTATATAGTATATTCGATAACAATACAAAGCATATGGCTGAATCTTTAGCAAATAAATTAAAAAGTTACCGGTTTATAAGTACATTAGTATTGTGGTACAATGTTCTGTTTAGAGTCAATACTGTTAGCAAAACATTATAAACCAAAGATTTTAATATCTCGGAAGCATGTACCCAAATGAATAATTTGCTAAAGTTTTTCAATAGTTACCGAAGTGATAAAGGATTTGGAGATGTATTAGTTGATGCTTCTGAACTTGCAAAATCTCTAGATGTAGAGCCAACCCTCAAAACTAATAATGTGTTTAGACCAAGGCGTGTTAAAAAACAATTTAATTACGAGAATGACGATGAACCAATTACAGATGGAGAAAGGGATTTTAAAATAAACATTTTTTTTAGTACACTTGATATTGTTATAAGATCAATTGGTGAAAGGTTCGACTTATTGTCGTCCCATTCCGACCATTTTCAATTTTTATGGGATATTTGTAAATTTTCAGATTTACCAGAGAAGGAACAACTAAATTGTTGTTTATAGCTTGAAGGAGTTTTAACAGACAAAAATCGTAATGAGCGTGACATAAATGGAACAGAATTGTTCCACGAGTTGCAATTTTTTAAAAATCTTAATGTTGAACTACATTATAAAAAATAATTTAACTCATTCTGTTCCAAATGCAAGCGTAGCTTTGCGAATTTTGTTGACAATGCCTGTATCGGTTGCTTCAGCGGAGAGAACGTTCTCAAAGTTAATCAAAAACTACTTAAGATCGTCAATGGGCCAACAACGGCTCGATAATTTGGCAATCATATCGATTGAAAGTGATTTGTTGGACAATATAAATATGACTGAACTTATTTCTGAATTTTCCAGAAAGAAAGCGCGTAAAGCTACTTTTATTCAGTGGTTATTTAGTTTTATTCAGGTTATTTAGATTAGGTAACAATTTCTTGTTCAAAAAATATTTATTTTTTGTTTGGTAATTAAATGTTTATTTATGCTTCAAAGTTGTATTATTTATTAATTACCGTCTAGTTTATTTGTATAATACAAAAAAATATAATTACATAAATAATCGGGCAAATAAACAAAAAGAAACCGCAAAGCCTAATTGGCTGTCTGCGGATAGTGTATACAATAAAAATGTGTTTAGACTAATCATCATAATACTATCTCAAAACATATCATGAATGTTCAGCATAAATCCGCAAAATCGCAAAGCCAAAGGGCTGTCCGCGTTGGACTTTTGCGAACTATGCTGAACATCATTAAAGAGTTGGCAACAATTTCGGTGTAGTACATTATGTTTTCTTAACTAACAGTTAGTGTATGCCTATTAGTGACAAATTAACAAAGCCTAGAGGATGTCCGCTAAAAAGATTGTTACGAGTAACATGAACATCAGGTTCCAATTTTTAATTTCAATACCAATAAAGACGGTACTGCTAAACATAAGCAGAAAGTCAAATGTGAAATTTTAAGTGCTACTCTATACATTCAGTTTTATTTCTATTATATGGTGTATTTTTCTTCTATCAAAATAAACCGCTTAAGCTTCGATTTGAATCATTTTTGACCAACAGTTTCATTTGAAGTTGATAGGACAAATCTTTTATTGGTTTTATTTCTAGTCTCATGAAAATGGGAAACAAGCAAGAACTTATTCTTGTTTTTTTGACAACACAATGCTATTTTTTAAAAATAAATGATGATTATTATAACAAAAGAATGGAAAAATCTTCAAATAAATCTAAAGAGTCATGGGCTATTGTGAATGAATTAAGGGGAAAAAATAATGATAAACTTAAACAGTACATACATATAGATCCTGAGCAGTTCAATAAATTTTATTGTAATATAACCGAATCCTTGATTAAAACATTAAATTCTACAACCGATCCTCTATCGTACATGAAAGATGTTCATATAAATCAACAATTTAAGTTATATCCAACGAATACTTATGAGTTAAGAAGAGTATTTGCTAATATCAAGAAGAAAAATGCTTGTGGCTGTGACAACTTGTCTATTAAAATAGCAATTTTGATTAACAAATCGTTTCAAGAGGGAGTATTTCCAGACTTTCTTAAAACTAGCGTGATAATTCCAATTCATAAGGGAGGATATGGTGGGGATCCATCTAATTTTAGGCCAATATCTCTGATTCCAACATTGGCAAAAATAATTGAGAAACTTATAAAACATCGACTAACAGAATTTTTAGAAATAAATAGTATAATTGATAGCAGACAATAAGGGTTTCAGAAACGTAAAAATACATCTGATGCCATATTTACCAGTCTAGAAAATATATATAAAATTATTAACTCTGGTATACCGGTCGCAGCAGTTTTTTGTGATTTGACAAAAGCTTTTGACTGTGTTAAACATGAATTACTGCTGAGACAATTAAATCATTATGGGATTAGGGATGTTGGTCTTGGATGGATGAACTCGTATCTGTCTGAACGTAAGCAATTTGTTAGAACACCACATTCAAATTTAAATGTCAGATTTAGTAAATGGGGGTTCAGTATTGGATCCAATCTTGTTTCTTCTCTATGTCAATGATCTTACAAATTTAAATATTCATGGTAATTTTACTATGTTTGCTGATGATACCACATTAACTTGACATGAGTCCAATGAACAGAGACTTCATAACATTGTATCCAGTGACTTACAAACGGTTAAGGAATGGTGTAGTGCAAACTACCTAACACTAAATATAAGTAAAACAAAAATAATGACATTTAAATGCAGATTACCACCTGTTCAACTTAGAAATGACACTGTGGAGAGTGTTGAAGAAGCAAAATTTTCAGGACTCAACATTGATAGTAACCTGACGTTTAAAGGACATTAATATCTTAAAAAAAATATCCTCAGGCTGTTACGCTGTTAGATCATCTTCGTGTGAATTGGGATTCTCGGTAGCTAAAGATGTATATTACGCTTTAGTGGAATCGCACTTAAGGTATTCCTTACAATTTTGGGGCTCTTGTAATGGGGAACTATTCGAAAGTATTTTTTTATTGCAGAAACAAGCTATACGATTCTTATGTAAAATAAATAAAAGAACTTCATGTAAAACATATTTCGTGAAACATAAAATACTGACTCTTACATCACTCTATGTACTAGAAGTAACATCCCTCTTTCATAAGAACAAAGAGCAGTATATTACAGAGAGTCATTATAATACAAGACAAAGTGGCAATCTGTCGCTACTTATACTTAAAACTTCCTTGGTGAAAGCCTCATTTATTTACAATGGAGTCAAATTATATAATTTGTTGCCAGCATATATAAAGAATATAGAGCATTTAAATAAATTTCGGCAAGTAATGAAAGAAAAGTTGATAGACGAGGCGTACTATAATTTAAATGAATGCTTTTCTCATATGCATTCTCAATAATATTATTCTTATCAACAGTGTATATAAACAAGTAAAGAAAATGAAATTAAAATATTTTAATTATTGTATTATAATTTGGTTATTTGTTGACAATACATATAAGTTATGTTGTATGTATATAATATGTAAGATTTGTGTGTGAATGTATTTTTTTATGTCTTTTATCTAGTAATGTTTAATGATTTGTTTGTAAATTAATTTTTAACTTATTAACTTATTTTACAAAGTGTTTGTCAATAAGACTTGTTCTTGGACAATAAACATATATTCTCTCTATCTCTCTCTCTAAATCTGACGTGGGTCAATTATTCTGCTTTCTTCATAGAAATCATCACTTGAAAAATTACGGTCCTTTTTCAAAACAATTTTTAGAAAATAATTTTGCAGTGCGGTGTCAAATGCCTTAGCAAGGTCAAGAAAAATACATAATGCTGGTTTGGTTTTATCGAGGGCTTCATACATTCTAGACGTCAAGGCTAAAATTGCATCCTCCGTTGATCGGTTCTTTTGAAATCCAAATTGATTTTCGTTCAACAATCCGAATTTCTTCATAAATGACTCCAGGCGTAATTTTATCGCTTTTTCGAAACCTTTTGCAAAACTATTAATCAAAGATAGTAGTTTGGTATACCCGATTTATGGAGTGGTTTAATGACAGATATTTTATGTTCGGGATGACAAACACCTTTTTCAAAACAGAAGTTGATGATAAATGAGAATGGGGATAAAATTTCCTACGCTATTTCTTTTTGGGTTTCGGATGTAATGCAGTCGACTTCAGTCGCCTTATGCTTGTTTAGAGTGTTTATTATGTCAAATATTTCTTCTTCCGTGGTAGGTGTCAAGAACATGGAGTTGGGATTCATTTTTATGGATGGAGGTGGTGATAACGGGGTTTTTATGTTTTTTGCGAGATCTGGTCCAACTTTGGTAAAAAAATTTGCGAATGTTTCTGCCATTTCGAAATCTGTTCCAGTGAGGCTATTATCCTCTTTCAACACACTATTTATACCAGTATTTTTATTTTTGTGTCCTGTTATACAATTGATAACTTTCCATAGCTGGTTGGGATTATTTTTACTTTTTCTATTTCAGCACTATGATAATTTTGTTTGGTTATTTTTATTAATGTATTGAGTTTATTCCTATGAGTAATAAATCTCTGTTTCAGTTCCAAATTGTTTTTGTTCTTTTGATATTATTTTTTGTTTAATTTGCTTTTCTTGAATGTCACAGTGCTGTCTATTATAATGTCAGAGATTTTTGTTGAGAAAAATGAATTAGCAAGTACGGGGTCATTCATTTCATACAAAGTATTCCAATTTAATTCTGTTAAGATTATTTTTAGACCTGGCATCGTGGCATAAAAGTAATAAATACGTACTTTGTTTTTCTCTTGCAATAATCTCAAAATTTGGGACTTGTGGTGATAAATAATTTACGTAAAAGTCGTTATAGTGTTGTTTAGTTACGAATCTTGGTGTAGTGAAAAAAAAAACAGTAGTTTTAAAACAAAATATTAATTATAAGTGATTAGAATCATTGGACAAAGAAATAGGTTAATTGATAATATAAATAAAGTAGCAGAGATAAGCCGACAAACTTCGATAGAATATTTTGCGGCGTCGTCGTATTGTGTATAAAGTAGAGGTTTGTATATAAACAAAACAAACAAAAAATGGAAAAAAACGTAGAAAAAATACAAAGCATGCTAGAGACTTTGAATAAAAATATAGAAAAGATGGACAAGAAATTAGAACAAGTAATCAATGAGTTAAAAGAAACTAAACTAGAAAACGAGAAGTTGAAAGAAAAAGTGGAAAAACTAGGCGTCAAAATTGCGTCTCTGGAACGTGAAACTAAAAAAAAAAACCTGATAATAAAAGGAATAGAGGAGAGAGAGAATGAAAGAAATGAAGAAACAATAGAAAAAATAGGACATGTAATAAATGCATTAGAAATAAAGTTTAATACAGAAGATGATATTGATGATGTCATAAGAATTGGAAAACCAATAACTGGAGTCAATAGACCGATATTATTAAGATTAGTGAGAAGCAACAAGAAAATGGAGATACTTAGAGAAAGCAAAAAACTCAAAAGTACAAATATATGGATAGACGAAGACTATCCAAAGGAAATATTCGAAGAAAGAAAATTGCTATATCCACAATTAAAGATAACTAGAGAAAACGGTCACAAAGCATATATTAAATACAATAAATTAATTATAAATAATGAAGTATACGAAGGAAGTAATAGAGACTTGCAACAAGGCCGAAAACAAGAAAAAGAAGAAGACAGGAAAAGAAAAGTACAGGAAAGATCTCCAGAAGCTAATACACTGGATGAACAATTAAGAAAAATTACGCGGACAGCAAAAAACTAAGAACCCAAACAGTAAATCGAGAGGAAAACTATAAAAATGGCTATGGAAACGAATGTGACAGTGGAAACGGATATGACAATGGAAATGAATTAGAATGTATAAAAACTTATAAAAAAGAGATGAAGGCTACTGAAAACAGATACAAGAGAAAAAACAAAGGAAAAGATATTACGAATAGAAATAAAGAAAACGAGAGGATGTGGAAGATAGCTACATGGAATGTAAGAGGACTATTAGGAAAGGAAGACGAATTAATACAAGAATTTGAAAAGGAAAATTTGGATATATTAGGAATTACAGAGACCAAAAAGAAAGGTCAAGGAGAAATTGAATTAGAAAAGGGACATTTATTAATATATAATGGGGTAGACGCAAAAAGTAGCGCAAAAGAAGGAATCGGATGTATAATAAAGAAAGAACATAAGAAATATATAAAAAACTGGACAGAAATTACAGAAAGAATACTCAAAATGAAATTGAATTTAAGAGAAAGCACAACGATAATTATAGTGTACGGACCAAATGAAGATGCGCGAGTGAGCGAAAAAGAGGAATTCTGGGAAACATTAGGTGAAACAATAGAGGATGCTAAAGACAGACTAATAATAATGGGAGATTTTAATGGAAGAGTTGGAAAGAAAGACGAACAAAGCAATGACGTAATTGGCATATATGGAGAGAACGAGAGAAATAACAATGGAGTAAGGTCAATATATTTTTGTATATTAAACCAACTAATAGTAACTAATACGTTTTATCAACATAAAGAGGCACATAAATACACGAGAGAGGTTAGCAGCAGAAATGAAAAGTCCATCATTGGGAAGAATTTGGCAAAAAGATGGAAGATGACAGTAAAGGAAATCAGAAACTCTTCTTCAAGGTACTAAAAACACTAAGAAAGGGAAAGTCGAACAATGTAAAACAGATAAAAAATAAAAATGGAATTATGATACGACAAGATAAGGAAATTATAGAGAGATGGAGAGAATACTTTGAGGAATTACTTAATGTAGAGAAAGAAGAACAGATGGAACTACAAGACGAAAGACATCAGGAACTGGAAAATGAGGAAAATGAACCACTGATACAAATAGGAGAAGTGAAACAGGCAATACAAAAGTTAAAAAGAGGTAAAGTATTACCGCAGAAATGTTACAAAGTCTAGGAGAAAGAGGGATACAAATGCCAACTAAATTGTTTCAAAGAATATGGAACGAAGAAAAAATTCCGAAAGATTGGGAAGTAGGTATCATATTGCCAATTTTCAAAAAAGGAGACAAAACTAATTGTAACAATTATAGAGGTATAACATTGCTGAGCGCAGCAGTGAAAGTTTACGAAAGTATCTTAGAGATTTGACTTAGGAAAATAATAGAAAAATAGTTGGAAGAATCCCAAAGCGGCTATAGGAAAGGAAGAAGTAGCCAAGACCACGTATTTACATTGAAACAAGTAATAGACAAAAAACTAAGAACAAATCAAAAAGTGTACCTCGGTTTTATAGATATTCAAAAAGCCTTTGACAGCGTTCCCAGAAATCAAATATGGAAAAGTCTACAACAAAGAGGAGTTGGATCAAAACCAAGAAATAACATTAAAAGCATTTACGAAACAACCAGAAACCGGGTAAGGAAAGATAATGAACAGTCCGATGATTTCATAACAAAAGAAGGATTAAGAGAGGGAGGAGTACTGAGCCCGGCATTATTCATAATGATAATGGATGATATTTTGAAGGAAGTAAAAACAAAAGTTAAACAAATTCAAATAGGTTATAGAAATATGGAAGTAGTTGGAATATCTGAATGCGTTTTTGCAGACGATTTAGTATTGTTCGCTAGAAACGAAAAAGAGCTGAAACATAATTTGATAACATGGAAGCATATATTGAAACAACGAAACATGAATATGAATATGGAAAAGACAAAAATAATGGTGGTGGGACAAGAAGAAGAGCACCTTAATATCGAAATAGATGAAATGCCGATAAAACAAGTGAAGAGTTTCAAATATCTGGGAGTAGATATACAAAACAATGGAAAACAGGAAGCAGAAGTGAACGAAAGAATAAGTGCAGCAGTTAAAGTATTACAACTAACACCAAATTGAACGTGTACAAGTCAGTCTTTCGACCAATCCTTGTACATGGTAGGGAAAGCTGGGTACTCACAAACTCACTCAAAAGCAGAATACAAGCAACAGAGATGAAGTATTTACGCAGAGTCAAAGGTGTTACCAGAAAAATTCGAATGCGGAATGAAATAATAAGGGAAAACCTAAACATAGAACCAATACTAAAAACAATCGAAAAACAGCAGTTTAGATGGTTTGGGCACCTTTGTAGAATGGAGAACAGTAGACCAGCAAAAATGATTTGGCAAGCTAGAGAAGTACGCAAGAGAAAAAGAGGTCGCCCAAAAAAAACATGGGATAACACAGTAGCCGAAATTTTAAAAGGAAAAGGAATTACATGGACAGAGGCGGCAAAAAAAGCTAAAAATAAAAAGGAATGGCGGAAGTTTGTCCACGAATAAGCGACACACCCGACACCCACAGCGGGTACAAACGGGTTTCTGATTATATATATATATATATATATATATATATATATATATATATAAGTTTATTTTTAATTTTTTATAATTAATACGTTTTGAGATGATGGCCTGATGATGGTTTTCAGTTTGAACATTTTGATTTGTTAGTTTTAAAGACATTATAGTGGCTTTATGGTCGGATATGTGACTATCTAAAACAAACGCAGAACATTTGTTTTCTAAATCGCCATCTTGAGCCCTAACAAATATATGGTCGATGCAGGTACTCGATTCATCTTGTGTCCTTGTACTGATATTTACTGTCGATGTGAAATTGAATTCACTGAGGATATCAAGGTAATCATTAGTCAGGTTATTGTTTGAAAAGAGATTTATATTTATATCGCCTAATATTGCGAAGTAATGTTCATTGTACCGTTGCTGACCCAGGTAGATTTGGAGCTACAAAACGAATTCTTTTTCGTTGGTGGATGGAGGCCTGTAGGTACAGGCAATTTTTATACATTCGCCCATATCGATCAAAACTTCAATTAATTTGCACGGACCTAACTTAACGATGTTTGTTTTATATTTCCTAGTGTTCCTTATATAAACTATAACGCCATCATTTTGGTTTATTGTTCCCTGATTATAAACTGACTCATATCCGTCTAAATCGAAAAAATGCTTGTTTTGAATTTTCCACGTTTCTGTTAAAATAATACAGTCGAATGGTTCTTTGAATTGATTTAAAAAAACTTCCAATTTTTCAAAGTTTTTGGATATGCTTTGTATATTTTGTTGACAGACTTTCAAGTAATCATTTCCAAACCCCAAAGTGTTGAAATTATTTGCACTATCCAAAATTTTTGTTGCGAACTGTTTATAACTGTAATCTCTAATGAACTGATCCATTCCTCGTTTGGGAAAAAGACAAAGCTGGATTGAATTATTATGAATATCAATTAGGTCATGAATGAAAGGTTTTGGCTACAAGTATGAGGTAGGTACGTGATCACTGCAATTATTTCTTCTTTTCTTGTAATCTGGCACTGAAAGATCTTTGCTGGTTGCTTGTAATAGAAGATTTTCTTATTTTTTGCTGTTGTCTGGTTTCTGGCTGTGTTTCGGGAGTTGGAGTCGATGGAGCACTAATTGATTTCGGTTCTTCTACAATTTGATTTTCAAGGGCTAGTAGATCTGAGACTCGGTATACTTCTGTATTCACATGTAGTTTGTTGTTTTCTATATAGCAAGTATTGTTTTCTTCTTGCCTAGCCTTCAGAAGGTACTTTCGGAGTAACTTACTTTCCTCTCTCTGTTTCTGTGTTTGATCGTGCACTATGCTAATATTTGTCCCTTTCAAGTGTTGCCTTTTTTGTAGTACTTCCTTTTTTATGAGGAATGTTTTGAATTCGACTTTCAGGGGACCGGTATCGTTGTTCCCGAGAAAATAAAAATCGTTGATATCTCCGTGGGTGAGAGAAGTGGAGAATGATGAATTTATTTTCTGGCATATAATATCACAAGAAGGGGTTTCGCTCTTTTTAGCCAGCCCAAAAATAATCACGGTATTTTTCTTACCCGATTTCTTCAATTCTTCAATTTCTTCTTTCAGGTCTTGATTTTCTTTTTCAAGATGTAAAACTCTATGTTTCAGTTCTTCGAAATTCAGTAATAGTCTAGCCTCACTGGCTTCGATAGAACTCTTGATTCCACTCCTGTTTTTGATAATTTCTTAGCCGAGGAGATCAGGCAAACCTCTCGAACACAACGGATCGAAACAAGGCTTGGTTGAAAAAAATCCCTCTAATACAAGGGTAAGTACCAGGAACCACATTGTGGAGGAGGGGCCTGTTTTCCGGGGTGCGTGGGGCGGCTGAATAAACTGACGTCCGGAGCACCCGCGGCGCGTCGAAGAGGAGGGGCTCCCTCTATGGAATCCTGCCAGGTACACATCGCGTTTCACAAGACGGGGGCACTTAAACAGTCGGCCAAGTAGAAAACAACTACAGTAAAACTCTCCCCAAATCAAAGGTGGAAAAGCATGGCTAGTGGGTGGACTAGTCGTTATTAAGTGAACTCCATGGCACCTGGTGCACCATGGTTTCAATAGCCTTTCCGCAGCATGCGGGGCTGTTTCGTAGGTGAACGTTTTTTCCCTAGCTTCTGTTGGGACTGTATACGGAAACTCTAGAAGAAAAAAGACAGGGCGAGGCAGACTTCCCAAAAACTACAGAGGACAAAATCCATAAGGAAACGGCAGCATCACATAGGACGTCAAACGTCCCGATATGGAAACTGCCCTGTTTAAATCTGGCAGTGAGGAGGAAACTGATTTAACCTCAAAAGTTCTCTTGAGAGGAAAAGGGAGATCAGGCTTTCCGGAACTGCTAGAAAGAAGTTTAAATACCTCATCAAACAAGGCCTCCCTAGAGAAGAGGCCAGACGAAAGGCCGCTGAACCGTTAGGGAGGAAGACACCTGCTGATAAAGGACTAAAAAGAGTCCGGTGAGTGGAAAAAACCCCCGACGATCAACGGAGAAAAAACCGAAAGCGACAGACAGTGGGAACGATACCTCAACGCCCACCAAATCAAACTTTAGTCAGGTTATTGAAGGAGTAAAAGTGGGTATTCTACCGATCCAGAGCTTCTCCTGAATGTGGAACAAATAGAAGCCGCGAAGAAAGCCATACTGGACAAAATTGTTGAGTGGGGGAAAAAGGCTTCAATAAAGCCTTATTTCCACAGTTCACATAATAGACCTGGATGGCTAGTCCTAATGTGTGCCGATAATTCCACCGTGCAGGGGTTGAAAGGCGTAATTGGGGACATTTGGCCCTGAGAGGGCGCCGAGCTGAAGGTCCTTGAAGAGCCAGCAATGCATCATAATGTGATTTTGGTAACCAGACAGCCGTGAGTACACCACAGAAAAAATCCTGGGTCTGATTGAGACACAGAACAACGGCCTCAATGCAAACAACTGGAGGATATTAAGGAGAACATCCGAAGGCCCTCTAGAACTACGTGCTCTTTCGGTTGATATTCAATTGGCCGGAACACTAAGGAAAACGGGGTTTGTCATAAACTTCATGGTTGGACACACAACCCTCAGGGCAAGGAACGGCAAATCCAAATCTGTCACACTTCCCCCCGCAAAACCTGGTATCTTGGGTATAAAAACAGATGCAGTAAGCTCCAAATAACAGACTACAAAAAAGGCAAAACTTGACCAAAGTGCCTAGGACAAATGGTAGCCTTCATGCCGGTGGAACCAGGAAGGAGGATAAGCCAAAACGTCCTCCAAAGCCCCCGACAAAATGAGCAACCAAAAGCTTCTCTTCAAATAAACGTCCAACATTCAAAAGCAGTGTGCTTAGAAGGAGGTTTCTTGAAGATAATATTCATATAAGGATACTCCAAGAGCTCTGGATCAATAGAGGATGGATTAGATTAGATTAGATTTTAACGGAGTTACAATGCACTGAAACCTAAGGTTTATTGAGCCCCCCCCCCTATCACAGCTGTTCTCGCTACTACTACAGCTCGCCTTCCAGTTCCAGGGTTCTAATTAACTCTAGTATTTGGAACTGCTTCAACGAGGTTATATCCTCACTCTTACAAGTTTATTGTCCGAAGCATTTATTGCGTTTGCTTGCAATGGCGAGGCATTCCGGAGCTAGGTGATCCGGAGTTTTTTCCTCCTCCCCACAGAATCTACTGTAACCATTAATCGTTCACTCGAACAAAATCCCAGCATGAGACTTCTCAAGGGTGGTTCGACTCCAAGTTAATAACACACTTTGTATAACAGAGGATGATCAGACTATGAGAGTTCAGGGCGCCACTACCTTTTCAAACGTTACGAAAGAACAAGAACAAAACTACGGAGATAAAGGTAGGAACACCGTGTAAAAGAATCTACTCTAAATTAAAATGTTATAATTAATATTAAAAATGCTAAAAATAAAATGTGCTCAAACTTAATCAACCCGGGCACGATACCCTGTGGCTCTCACAGCCGGGTGGATTAGAAATAAAAAAAAGAATGTATAAAAAATTTGATTTAATTCTGCCTTAGGGCGGGACGGAAAAATAGAGGATGCGCTTAACTGACGGTACTCTGGTGATTTAGATGTTCTGAAGAAATGGAATCTGTGTTTTCTATGGTGAAAGATGTCTCGGACCAATGGAAGCTGTCTTCAACGGTAAAGTTACGTAGTTCTCACGTAGCTCTCACGGAGATGCTGTGCTTACCACAGCAAATTAAGAAAAACTTTCAGTAGAACAAGAGAAAAAGTGAGTACGTGTTTTCGCTTCAACGCCGGTATCGGAAAAAGCTGATTTTTAGCTTGTAGCAAACAGGGGAAAATTGACAGACGTCAATTGTCTCAACGTTCAATTTCAATTCTGTGGTTGGGAGTGGCTAATGAGACAGCAAGTGGGAATTACACGGAATTTGTTTTATGGAATCGAAACAGGTCGATGGACATGTTACACTACATTCGACAGTTTCTGCTAGACCTATTCTCATTAGGTGCTTCCTAAGGCGGCAGTGTCCTGTAAGAAAGCCCGTGAGGAGGTGTAGCTTATTTTAACTGATGTCCAAATATTTTTTGGGTCTAACAGTGTCAAAGTTCCGCAGGAACTTTTTGGAATGTTCCAACCCGGGAAGGCACCGCCAGAGCTCTTTCGGTTTCCTCCTTCTGAAACTCTTTCTTATAGGAGCATTTTCCTACACCACAGAAGGGCTCCGGGTCAATAAAGGGCGTTTGTGCTTCTTTCCTGGCAAGTGTATTGGCCTCTTTATTTCCTGTGATTCCCGAGTGGCCAGGAACCCAGACTAAAGAGACCCTGTTATTCTTGCCTAATTCATCAAGTTTTTTTCGGAACTCTCATGCCAACTTTGAGTCGATGACATGGGAGCTCAATGCTTCGATAGCTGCTTGACTATCAGAATGGATCGATATGTCACATTTCTGATAGTTTCTTTCTAGGTTCATTTCCACGCATCTTTCAATCGCAAGTATTTCTGCCTGATAGACGCTCGATCCGTATACCATCTAATGGTGTTTTCTTTGAGAGTTTGGTTGGTGTATTCTCTTTCCCAGCCTCTCCTCGTATTTAGCATCGTAGTGAAATACTTTTCGATACTTACTTTCTTGATCATTTCGTCACTGGGAAGATTCGCTGATGAGATGTATTTTGTTATAGAGGCTCCCTGATTTTTAATACTCTCATTGACTGAACTTTTCTTAGATATTCTAAGAATTGCCTCTTGGGCAGATCTTTCTATCACCAGATGTTGAGGTGTGAGACCTGTTATGATCTCAAGTGCCCTAGTTGGACACGTCCTCATAGCTCCAGTGATGCACACACAGGCAAGCCTTTGAACTTTGTCGAGGGTCTTCCTCGTGCTGTACTGACTTGCTTTTGTATGCCAAACTATTGCCCCATATGTAATTGCAGGTCTCACAATCATGGCGTACATCCATCGCAGTATTTTTGAATTACAGCCCCACCTCTTACCAGCTAGATTTATGCAGCTCTTATTGTCTTACTAGCAGTTATTTCAACATGCTTATTCCACAGAAGCTTACTGTCTAGGGTTATCCCTGGATGTTTAACTTTTGATTTCCATTCTATGATTTCCCCGTTTTAGGATATGGGTTTCATGGCTGGAAGTGTTCTTTTACGGGTAAATGGAATTACTATGGTCTTGTTTGGGTTAATGTTTAGCCCCACTGACAAGCACCATTACTCAATGATTCTGAGGCCCTTTTGTAATAAATCACACAAGGTGCTTTCGAACTTGCCTCTGATTATTAGAACTATGTCATCAGCATAGCCCATACATTGGAAGCCAAGCTCCGTTAGCCTGTAGAGCAACTCATCTATTACAAGGCTCCCTAGAAGAGGAGATATCAATCCCCCTTTAGGTGTCCCCCGAGTGGCTTTAACTGAGGTGGTTTCATTCCCCACCCGTGTCTCAGCTATCCTCGTCGTCAACAACTCATACATCCATTTTACAATGGTTTCATTTACTCCTCGCCTTTTTACTGCTTCTTTGACAGACACATGAGTTGCATTGTCAAAGGCACCAGATATATCAAGGAATGCGCACATTGCGATTTCTTTGTTGTTCAGAGTTGTCTAGATGACTTCGGTCAGCTGATACAGAGCCGTCTCAGTTGATCGAACCGCTCTGTAGGTATGCTGACATTTATGAAGTGGTATATTCTCCAGATTCTCTGTTATTATTTAGTTATCCACTACTTACTCCATCGTTTTGAATAGGAACGATGTTAGACAGATGGGTCTAAAAGATCGGGGATCAGTCGCATCTTTTTTCCCAATTTTTGGTATGAAGGTTACCCTTGCCCTTCTCAATTTTCTAGGTATTAGACCCACTGCTAGACTGCTTCTTGTAATCTTCAGCAGGTGAGGAAGAATCTCCACTATCCCTTGCTGCAGGAGTGCTGGAAATATTCCATCCACTCCTGGTGATTTATATGGTGGAAATGTACTTATTGCTCATTCCAACCGTTGTCTGGTAAATATTTTCTTAGAAATATCCCAATGTTCCTTGCGGGTTTTTTTGGTGTAATTCATTGCTATTTCAATGCTTGTTGCTGGTTCACTACCTGGAAAGTGGGTTCTAAGAAGAAGTATCGATTGTTCCTCTTCACCTTCCGTGTATGATCCGTTTGGCTTTTTCAGCGACATTGTGGGGTTAGTTCCCCCATTTTCCATGACCTTTAGTAGTCTGGCGGCTGTGTGAGTGGAAGTGATCTTTTCACAAAAGGCTTGAAAATTAAGCTTTTTGGCCTTCCTAATTAGAGGACGTATACAAAGACTCAATTTTACTATATAGCCCTTTTTACGAAAAAACACGAGCAGCCATATTGCTCGCAACTGATATTAAATTCGTTTCTGTTCCAAGTTCATCACTGGATATTTGGCAACCATTATTTTGGAAGTAATAACTGACGCAGGTAGTCATTGCTTCGGCTTACTTCCCAGGGGATTCAACAACACACCTTCCACCAGAGGAAGTCCAATGCATCATCATATGTTGTAGGAAAGGGAACAGACACTTCATTGTGCGAACGCCCCCCATTTGACATGTGAAAACACATAAATACACAGGGTGAGTACCTCTGATATCAGGAACTCAGCTCGCAGGAAATTCATAAACTTCGTATGAATCCCGGGCCTTGAATAGATTTAGGGTTATACATAATTGGCCCTTTATGACCCCTCTCATAATCTACAACAGGAGCTCAATCCGGGTGATTTTGTTGCTGCAGAAGCGGGCTTTTGCAATGACTTACGATGCTCTTTCTCCACTTCCATCTCTATGTATGTAACCATACGAACAATATTCGTGGATATGTAACGAACATACCCATATATATGATTGAAAGTCTTGAACTAGACATCAGATTAATGCAGTGTATTGACAATAACGGACGACCTATGCCTGATATCGTATCCAAAGTTGTGAGAAGTTAAACTTGTTGGTATTGCTCACGATAAAATCTGTATTACTTGTTTTTTCAATAAAATCCAGAATTAGCAAGTTGCTATGCCCCACTTGATATTCAATTGACGTGTGGTTGGGGCTGAATTTCGTGAAAATGTGGCATATTTCAGGTGATACAAAAAACTATTTTCGTTTAAATGACATATTTTGTACAAAATAAGAATATTAATAATCTCTAAACTCTAAATTGTGAATTATAGGCCCCAAAATATAATGATTCAGCTTAATTTTCCTCATAAAAATATTGCACTGGGACTAGATTTTGTTAAAGTTCAACGCCTTAGATGGGCAAGAGATGACAGGAGGATGGAAATAGAAAACGGGAACGTCAGGATGGTAGGATAATAATCAAAAAGATGCCAGGAAACTGCTTGGTATGAGTAGCCGCCAGAGACATACCGTTTTGTTGACAAAAGCTAAGAGAGATCAAGGTCTAATAGGGCTGTTGTGCTACTAAAAAAAAGAAGTCTCAAGTTTTTTTCTTAACCTCCATTCTTCTAAGGTTTTTTTATAATTTCTTTGTTCAGAACCTTTTCTAAATGCTCTTTCTTAATCAGTAAACGCAAATACACTTTTTTTTCTTGGTTTCTTGTTCAAGTTTCAATGTAAACAAGAGATCTCGTGTGGTTGCTCTAAATCAGCTTTAGTGTGTGCTATATTTATACTTTTATGACTTGCATACATTTTTATAGTGTAAATTGGGTCATTTTTCAATTCATATAACGACTAATTATTGCCAAATTTTTACTTACGTTTTATCAGCACCATTGACGTCCGGACCAATTTCTTCAATGTACATTGTATCTATAGATAATTTACCATCTAAACTTTTATCATTGTACATAGAAATAGAAACGTCTATGTCTAAAATTTCCAATTTGCAAAGTCCATGATTTAAATCTCTTATAGGAGAACTAAGCAATTCTCCCGAATCGAAAAATAATAATAATTTTATTTCTTCTATGGAACATTTAGCCATGACACATTTTTGCTTCGATTCACAGAAAAAAGCTTCCAAACTTCTTACAGCTTCATCAGAGCCTGAAACAATTCCATCAATAATCAAAATACAATCATGAAATATTATTATAAAACAAGTAAATACGAATTTTGAGAACTTATATCTGATTTTGATCACCTACGTATAACTAATATACATATTTTGATCTAATGAAAAAATATTTGCCAATGAAAGTGTGAATAATAATAATAACGAATAAACGAAATTTTACAAATAAATAACCAGAATATTGGAACAGTTTCGACATTAATTTAACAAATTGAAATAATATAGTATTTAATACAAAATTTATTTTACAACCAATAATTTTTTAGGACAAATTATAAAAAAATAACACAAAAAACTGTTAAATATAAGAGATATGACAATCAGTAAGATTTTTAGATGAAAGTATAAAGGAGCACGAAAATAGTCTAGTAAATAATGTAATTTTGACATTAAAAATGAAATCCACAAGAATACATGGGAATATAAAAAAATAAATGATACGTTACCTAAACCTAGAATATCAGTTGGTGATTTCACTGGCGTTGGAAATAGGTCAAGAATTTTTCCTTCGCCTATATTGTCTGTAAAAATGGAGATCATTATAATCAAATCCCTTTGTCCTAATGTCACTTGTATAGAGTCTATTATGCCATCGATGTCCCATGTGCTTTGAGGACTTTTTGAATTCGTGTATCTTTTGATGTCCATGTTGAGATTGACCGGTTCTATGAGCGTTTCCTAATTTTAAAAAAATATGTTTAGAATCAGAAATTTATATTATATGATAACTTTTAATCTTCTATTGCATCATAAACCAAATTTGTTTCTTATTATCAGTAAAAAATACGGTTAATACTAAATAATGTATAAATATGGCGAAGATAGCAGTTATATTCAAATGGTTCTAGCTATTTTAGAGAGGATTCGCGATTTCACTATGGAAATCAGCAGTTGTATTGTTTCAACTAATCTTCTAAATTAAGGATTTTTAGTACTCTAACAACTGATTTTGTAGGTTAAGATTTCATTTTCAGGGAATTATTTATTTTGAACGTGATTGGGGAAATATTATTATATTGTAACACAATAATATTTGCGACTTCTCGTCTAATCGTTAAATTTCACTCCCGTCCCAATGTTAAGATATTTTATGATCTAAGCCCCAAAATCAAAGTAAGGTTAACATTTTAAAATTAAAAAGATAAACTTCAAAATTATAGACGCAAGCGCATTATTATTTGTATCAACAGTAAAGGATAGTGGATATCAATTGTTTGTGATAAGAAGAAAGACGGAAGAAATGTTTTAGAAGGTAAGCCTACGACACCACAGGACCCCTATTCTGTAACTCAAGCGAGGGCTCGTGTACGAGTTCTCTCTAGCAATTTAGCGTTACTGCACATGCCACTCTTCTAAAAATTATAAATCCGTATTCTCTAAGGTAAGAGAGTGCTCACATACTCCTATGCGACTACTCTACTGGGACCCTATTCACAAACTTGTGTGAGTCGTCGTGTAGGAGCTCTCTCACACAATTTAGCTTTACTGCGCATGTCACTCTCCTAAAATTATAATTCTGAAAGGTAAGAGAATGCTCATATACACTACTGGGGCCCTATTCACAAACTTGTGTGAGTCGTCGTGTACGAGTTCTCTCTCACAATTTAGCTTTACTGCGCATGTCACTCTCCTAAAATTATAAAATTCTTATTCTGAAAGGTAAGAGAATGCTCATATACTCCTATGGGAGTACTCTACTGGGTAAAAACAAGAGAATAATGGTGATATTTTGAGAGAATGAACTTGCGCACATTGTCTTTAGTCACAGAATTAGACATATAAACGCCAATGAAATGAAAACGGACATAGGTCATGTCTCTTTAGTCTATAATTAAATATTAAATAAAATGCATATTTAGGTTTTGTCGCTTTTGGAGTTTATTTGTTTATTTATTGTTTTTAAAGTGATTGATGACGATTTAGTGATGCAAATGCTAATAGACAATGTGAAAGATGCCGAAGAACAAGCTGCAAATAATAATATAGATCGCCTGTATTACCAACGTCAAGATCCTTTCTTGGACTTGTCCAATTTTAATTTTATCAAGCATTTTCGACTAAATAAAGAATCACACAACATTTACTTTTCAATAAATTATTATAAAAAAAGTAACACTTTCTCACATCACAATACATCCAGTCGGAAAACATTTCTTCTCAAACTCAAAATGTGTGGTTATCATAGACAAATCAAGTTTATTTCTCTATGGTGGTTATGTTTATATACAGTGTGTCCCGGGACTAATGGGAAAAAAGTCAGGAGCGTATAATCTGAGCTAAAATAATGTTAGTACTTCATATAAACTTTTACTATGCAGGTCCTCGTTTTCGAGTTATAGGCCTCCAAAGTTTTAATTTTGAATTTGGTTTTTATTTGTATTTTTTGTACTAGTTATTTGATCTTTATAAAATGTACGGCAAAGCTATAATGTATGTGTATGTTTATTTTGGTAAGGTAAACAGATTTACAGTAGTGCATTTAAGCCAGGGACGGACTACTCGCTATGGTTAGTGATCCAAAAATTCTGCAGGTATGGCACACTCTGTATGAAATTATCGAAATTCACTTCCCCACACATTAAGCTAACGAAAAGGTACTCTTGTTGGAATTCGATAAAATAAGCCGTTTTGCTAATATTTACAGTTTTATTAATGCACTACGTACCAGTTTACGCATTCACCATTTTTATAAGTACACAACGAGGTAAAACTAACTTTTAATAGATGTCCAAAATTTACCTAGAGTACTACTTAAAAATAATTTAACGATAGCAGAAGATGAAAAACATTAACGACTTATTAATTGATAAGTTGGTAAAAACTTTTTATAAGTGTTTTTACCGTTTATCAAGTTACCATAGGATTAGTTGTCAAACGTTGTGTAGAATAGTTCGTAGTCAGTACTGGTCAATAATTCATAAGTCCTTAATTTAACAGTTACAATAGCAGAATTCGCTTTTATTGAGTACGCAGATAAACATCTAATGTATGGACTGGCTTCTCGAAACTGTTTAGAGGCCAAAAGGCTTTATGAAGAACATTTTGCAAACAGAGCATTGCCAGACAGACGAATGTTTGGGCGTATTGATCTCAGGTTACGAGAAACAGGTATGAATAAGTAAATGTAATTTTCTATGTATACAGAACAAAATTTTAAATTTTAGGAAGATTTTCGCCAGAAAAAGCTGGAGAAGGTCCAGTACGAAGCATACGTACTGTGGCAGTTGAACAAGACTTGTTAAATGCAGTTGATAATGAACCATCGAGTTTTAGAAAATTATCAAGAGAACATAACGTCTCGAAATCAGTTGTTCATCGCGTCCTAAAAGAACAGCTGTTATATCCTTTTCACATGAAAAAAGTACACCGTATGACAGTGGCTGATTATCCTGCTCGACTTGAGTATAGCCAGTGGTTTCTGCGACAACAACAAGCAGACAACACATTTATTAGTAACGTTCTCTTTACGAACGAACCGGGTTTCACCAGAGATGGAATCATAAATTCTCATAATATGCATTTATGGGATGATGTGAATCCACATGGCATTATCCAAACTAGGATCCAGCATAGATTCATGGTTAATGTTTGGCAGGAATAGTTGGCAATAATTTGATACAGCCATACTTTATTGACGGTACTTTGACCGGTCAGAGATATTTGGAGTTTTTTGCAAAATGAGTTATGGAACCTGTTTGATGATGTGCTACTACAAACTCGTAGGAATTTATGGTTCATGCATGATGGGGCCCCTCCTCATTTCAGTTTAGATGTACGACAGAATTTACACACAAGGCTTCCTAATAGATGGATTGGTCGTGGAGGCCCTTTTCAATGGCCACCGCGATCAGGAGACGTTAATTCTATGGATTTCTTTCTCTAGGGTTATCTCAAAAGTAAGGTATACGCAACACCTGTGCAAACAAGGCAAGATTTAATAGACAGAATTGTGTTACACTGCAATGTTATTAGAAATAGTGTGAAATTGCTCTTTCAAGTGCAAAGAAACAACCTTCGTAGACTTAGAATGTGCGTGGAAGTGGGAGGAGCTCATATTGAACATTTATTAGAATAACGTTAGTTTTTGTTGTTGTTTAGGAATTAGTTTTAGTCTAATGTTTTATAACTTGTGTTTTTTGAGGTTTTCTTAATGGTTTAATAATGTTATGTTCGTAATTTTGATTAAAAGCAAGTAAATTCTGGACATCGTATTAATAAGTTAGTTAGGTAGATTTGTACGTAGTGCATTAATAAAACTGTAAATATTAGCCAAACGGCTTATTTTATCGAATTCCAACAAGAGTACCTTTTCGTTAGCTTAATGTGTGGGGAAGTGAATTTCGATACTTTCATACAGGGTGTGCCATACCTGCAAAATTTTTGGATCACTAACCATTGCGAGTAGTCCGTCCCTGGCTTCAATGCACTACTGTAAATCTGTTTACCTTACCAAAATAAACATACACTTACATTATAGCTTTGCCGTAAATTTTATGAAGATCAAATAACTAGTACAAAAAATAAAAATAAAAACCAAATTCAAAATTAAAACTTTGGAGGCCTATAACTCGAAAACGAGGGCCTGCATAGTAAAAGTTTATATGAAGTACTAACATTATTTTGGCTCATATTATACTCTCCTGACTTTTTTCCCATTAGTCCCGGGACACCCTGTATACATTAGAACTAATAATAGGTCAAAAGTAGTCGTTCCACTTGGCAACTCTGGACAAAATGTAGTAGACGAGTCGAATAATCGTGAATATGGTTTTTAAGGACCATGTGAGCGATGAGTGAGAGAGTACTCCTATCGATGAGTATTCTTCTACGAGCACTCTCTTATGTTGCAGAATAGAGCACCTGGGTAAAAGCAGGAGAGTAAGAGAATGGACTTGCGCATAATGTCTTTAGTCACAAAATAAATATAAATAAGAGGCCAATAAAATGATGACAGGGACCGTTTTATTTTTGTGCTTTAACTTAACCTCAAAAATTAAAGATTAATCATTATCAACAAGTTTTCTATGTTGTATGTTGTTGGATTGTTGTTTATGAAACAGTAAACAGGTTTAATTTTAATTGAACAAGTGGTTTAGTTCACAGTACATACTTAATTTTTAGTTGTTTATTTTTAGACACAAAACTAAAATATACACACAATCTCAAATCACCCACAATAACAACTTTGAACAACAACAGAATCTAAACATATTTCTTCGTTTCTTTCCTCATATAACCTGTAGCACACCTAAAGTACATTTAAACTATTAAATAGTATTGGCCGTTCCATTTGGCAATGCTGAGCCAAATGTAGTGGACTCGTTGATTAATCGTGAATAGGGTTTTAAGAATTATGTGAGTGAGGAGTGAGATAGTACTCATACCAATGAATAGTCGTGCACGAGCTCTCGCTTGAGTTACAGAATAAATGTCCACTGGTCATTGCCAATATAAATGTATAAGAACAATGTATGGTCGACGGAAAAATATGTTTAATATCTAATTATGCAAATCTCACAAGTGTCTTAACATTTTTCAGAACTTTTGTCGCAGTATTGAAAACTGTTACCGAGTTATGTCCAACGATTATTCTTATTTGGTAACCGATACACCATAGAATAGAAGGAATAGTTCAAGGTTTTACCATGTATAAAGACAACATTTTCAAAGATAAACCATTTACCTGCATATCTAATGTTGAAGTTAGGGCCATAATTCCTCTAGATGCCATGACGTCATTGAGTTTTACCAATATATTTTCGGTTATCTCTTGTGGATAATCTTTGAAGAAATTCTCAATCTTCAATTGACCTGAAATTTGTTTGTCTCTATATATAGTGAATTATCTGCAGCTTAATATAATTTTAAGAATTGTAGTTATACAAAAAGTAATACAAATTTGAAAATAAAGTAATAGTATATTACGTAACGTGTGTTGTAAGAAGCATTTTACGCACGAATAGAAAAGTTACGCACGAAGCCGCGTAGCGGCGAGTGCGTAATTCCGTAAGTACGTAAAATGTGTTACAACACGAGTTACGTACTATACTTTACCTACGACCCACTTGTACATGTGTTTATAATCTTATTAAGGTATTTAAAGTACAAGTAAAAACGTACATCCTCGATGCCCAGCCAAGTTTTATAAAAGTCGCTCCTCGATGCCCTGCCAAGCATCTTAGAACTTCACCCTCGATGCCCAGCCAAGTTTCGTAAAAGTCCGTCCTAAGTAGTATTTTTATTTATTAAAAATGTATGTAGAATTAGTGGAATTGCATAAAATAGCGTATACACGTCTCGACTAAAGTGACATTAATCCCTTGATTACTTCCCTCAGGAATCAAACACCATCCGCGGGATTAAATGGGCCACATTAGTCGCTTGTTGTATAATATACTAATTGTTTACTAATATGAGATACATTCAGACAGCTAAAAGATGCGGATTGAATGAAACGGAACCAATTATCATATAATTCCAAATAACTCTTAGTATTAAATGCAATCTAATGAATGTTATCTACCATTTATATATAGAATAAAATTCAACGTCAAATATCTAAATAATACATTTTGAATAAAATGGCTACGTCTATTGACAGTTGCTAAGTGGTTGCTATGGAAGCCGTGCGATTTACTTTACAGCCGTGCGTTTTGTTTTACCGTCCGTAATAGACGTCTTACATTGATTGCCGACTGTGTGTTTTTGACTACTTACAGGGGTGGTCGTAGGTAAAAGTATAAACACTGTAGGATGAAAATTATTGGAAATTTAAAATAATGATATCATCATTTATAATACTTATTAATTGCCATTCAAAGACAGACAAATGTTTGGTAAGAGAATTAACAAACATTTATATTTTTGACATTGGAAAATTTTCATGAAAATCCCTTAATAGTTTATTATAACATAGTGCAAAATACCTGTATCTATTATTAGAACATTCGGAGATGACGATTTTTGTGGAAATAGTAAAACTGGACCGCTAACGTTGATGTCTAAATTAATCTTCGTATTCGGTTTTAAAGTTTTCGTGATGCCGATAACGAAACTGTTAAGTTTCGCAAATAATTTTTCAATAAATGGTAACGCTTCTAAATTCGTAACAAATCGCTAAAAAAATAAAAAAATACAGCCTTAAATTTTAGAAAAATCACTTTTTATAATACAGGATGGAGCCAAACTGCTTGCTTATTTTGAAATTCAATCAAAAAGAAAGTAATGCAGATGTAAATTTTTTTCTTTGATAAATATAAAGTATCAAGATCTTTTTATGAATTATATCAACGATTCCCATGAAAACCGATGAGTTGCTATTCCACGGTATAAGACGAAGCATAAATATTCTATATAAAATTACTTGTAAATTAAAAGTTTTATATGTATTTGTAGAATTATCATTTTTGTAAAATAAGAATTTTTTAAAAACTGTATTTCAAGTTAATAATTTGAAACTGCCGCAGTCAGTAGGATATTCCGAACTGATACGTATCGAACGCGTTGATTTTCGTTTTAACGATTGACTGAGTATCGGAATATACGGACTTAGTTATTTTGTGCAAGTGGAAGTTTAGAGTGACTCCTAGAACGCCAGGAAACCCAGTTATCACACACCGAAACGATCTTGAGCACGAAGAAGTCCATCAACGGGAATTGGAACGACAATAGTCCAATTTTGCAGAGATATTCATCTGAGGAAGACAAAAATTGCCGAACCGGAGTATATCTCTATAGGAATGTTTGAAATATTTCTTCTATTATTACTGTAAGTACAATTAATTTTATGTCTGAAGTTGACTATTTATCAAACATTCCTCAAAGTTTAAAATTAGAACCTTCAACTGACTCACTAATTTTAAATCAAATCAATTAATATTAATAATAATTTAATCATGGCCGAATTTAGACTAGAATATCTAAAATGTGTGCCAGAATCCAAATGATTTGAACAGATATCTTAGTGTCTGTAAATCATTAATTGATTCATTCTACAGAATAGACATACCAAATTGTTTCCAAAATGTGTACTTATTGAATTGTTTAATATCTAAATTAACTGACAATGCAAAATTAGTTGTAAATATACAAAATGTATCTACTTGGAATGAGTTAAGAGATGTTTTAACGATAAATTTCGCAGATCAGATACACGAAACTTATCTAAATAGGGATTTAGTAATGATGAGACAACAAGCAAATGAAAAACCGCAGCAATTTTATGATAGAGTTTTAAACATTCTCAATCTATTATGTAGTTATATAGACGTTAATGAAATAGAAAATTATTCAAAAAGAGCCTTTATTAGATGCATGAAACCAAATAATTTGGCCGAAGATTTACAATATGTTTTAAAAGAAGACAATACTCTGGTAAACCTTTTCTACAACGACAAAATTTTAACAGTAAACCAGTTCAATTTAATACTCATACACCTAATAGTTTCTTTACAGAAATCATTTCCATCTAAACCTATACAGATCCTTCAAATCAAAATCATTTCCGAAATTCTCGACCACAAAACAACTTCATGGTCGAGGAATTATTTAATGAAGATATTCAAGACGAGGAAACCGAATCAAATCCATTAAATTTAAGTAATAATAGTGAGTTGCCTTACACAATATTCCCCGAGTATAATATCCAACTTTTAATAGATTCTGGATCATCAAAATCCTTCATAGATCCCGAAATTGCATTTGTATATTTTTCAGATAACCTAACACATGACCCAATCACAGTGAAATCAGTTTTTCAAGAATCTTTCCATAATTATAGCACTCTCATTTTCTGATAATTTAAATCTCAAATTCTATGTATTCAAATTCCATAGTGTATTCCACGGACTTATTGGCCTAGATAACTTGAAACTCTTGAAAGCCAACATGAACTTTTTCACATTGTAAAATTGAATTAAATTTTCATAAAACTCAGAAAGACATAAACTCTATTAGTATCGAATCTAGAAATGAAAAGGTTATCAAAATAAAAACAAGTATAAAAAATGGTGAAATCATCAGTCCACACCAAAAATTTCACGGTTGTGAAATACCAGAATCGCTATCAGTTGCAAGAAATAGAGAAGCCATTACTACCATTTTAAATATCACAACAAATCCATTGAGTTTTCAGAACCACTGTCACTGCCACCCCTTCTGAAGTGAAATGCAACCCAGATAAAATAAAAGCCATCAAAGATTACCATATACCCAAAACTGCTAAACAAATCAAAGGGTTTTTGGGACTTATAAGAGATTATAGACGTTTTATAACAAAACTTTGCCCACTTCACGAAACTAATGACAAAATGCCTAAAAAAGGGCGCGACAATCGAACACAATGACGAATTCTTATCATGCTTCGAAACATGCAAAAACATTCTGCTTAATGACCCAATTCTCCAGTATCCTGACTTCACGAAACTTTTCAATTTGACCACAGACGCCAGTAATGTAGCACTCGGTGCAGTGCTTTGCCAAGGTCCTATCGGAAAAGATATTCCAATCGCTTACGCATCTCGAACCCTTAACGACTCCGAAAGCACTTATGATACCACAGAAAAAGAACTTTTGGCCATTGTATGGGCCACCAAGTATTTCCGACCTTATTTATATGGCAAAAAATTTACCATTGTTTGTGACCACAAACCACTTCAATGGCTTTTTTCTCTAAAAGACCCAAATTCTAAACTCATTAGATGGCGAATCAAATTAGATGAATTTGATTATAAAATTCTATATAAACGTGGAAGGCTTAATACTAAATACTAAAGAAACACACGAAATTCTTGATGATCAATACTTTTGGAAAAATGTTGACGATATTTTGAGCCACGAGATAAATTTTAGCAAGGCACCAATTCCGACATGGATTGAAATTTTTATGGGGATGCATGTGTCACCAGGGTTTGAAATGGTTGTTTTTACGAATTTATCTCCATGATAAGTAACACCAATTAATTAGCAATTAAATATGCGGCTGAGATTCAAGCTGGCATAGCCATTGTTTCTCGAAAGGAATTGGAGTAATTAATTTTTTTGACGTAATAAAATAGCAGTAAATTAGCAATTAATTATAGGGTAGGTCGCATTTGGGTGAAGTGACAGACGTGATCTTCCTCGAGTCTTTAAAACAAACTTTTTTTAGTAATTCACTCCGCGCTGGTCAACTATTTTTACTAGAATCGGCGAGATTTTTTCTAACATCGATATGTAATAAATACGAATACTCAAAAGATAATTTTATTGTAGAAAATTTCAGAACACACGGTAAAACATATTTTATTTTAAATCATAATAAAAACTGGAATGCGACCCACATTTTGTTTAATAAAATAATACGAAGCCAAAACAGAATAGAAAAAAAGAAAACATCTTACTGGGTCAAAGCAAAATAATTGTTTTGAATACAATTATTTCGATAACGAAAATTAGCACGCTTCAAAAAACAAAAAGTTGTTTTTGCAACTCGACAAAAACCCCAAAACCGAAGTCGGGGGGAAAGAAAAACGGGTGTACACAGAGCAGGAGCCGCAGTGTGTACCGGGCGATCACGCGAAGGGAAAAGTCCTTCCCTTGCCACGGTAACGGTACTAGTTTGTTTTTAGTGTTAGCGGTACGAGAGGTAAAGTTATCTCCGTTGTGTTAGGGTGTGATAGGGATACTGAGATTATTCCTTGACTGTGAACACTGTCCCCTGTTTCGATACACAAACGGTAGAATTACCCTCTAAACTAATTTATTTTCGACATACCACGATACCGTTTATTGGCACGACTCGTGGTGACAAGCAGATAGCGAAAATCAAGAAACATCCCGGCGAGACGGAGGAAGTTTGACAACGCAGTAAGTTTTAGAACAAAATTCAGATTGGGATGATTTTTTTCACTAGTGAGATATTTACTCGTTATTAGTTGAGCTGGATTCTGAACTTGGGAGTATAAGTCAATTGTTATATATAAGGAGTAGCGATAGCAAATATATTTATTTGATTTTTTTTTTATTTTCAAAGAGACTGGACACATCTGTTCATTCTCAGTTGAGTTTTTCGTCCTGATAAATATATAATTTACCATGTGTACTGGTATAATTAAATTTTGCAGAGTTTCGCCAACCTGACACAAGTTAGGTTTCATTTTGTTAAGTAGGAGTTATCATTTTGTTGTGTCACATATTCTCTTCCACCTCGTAGGTAGGAAGGAGATAGAAATTTAGGCGAGGTTAATTTTGTACATGGTAACACAAAGGCCGGAGCGTATGTTTTTCCATTTTTCGTGGGTTTCAGCGAACTTGCACTGATAAGTAAAATTATTATAGAGAAACATTGTTATCATTCTTTTGTTCAGACGTGATTATGAAAAAAAATTTATTATTTTGCCAGTGAAATGCATATATTATCGTAGGTGATTTAATTACTGGGGAATTTCGCAACTTGTAACGCCAGTGTCGATAAATAATTTAATTGTTTCCTAGCTCAGCAGAATTTTATACGAACAAAAATTTCACTTTCATTCCCTCAAGGTCAATGGCGACCAAACCGACGTAAGCTGAAACGTTATTACGATTCAAAGGTAATTACACATAATATTTATTTATTGTCTCGACACCGGTGACTAGAAAGTTGGGAACCGAAAAGAATAAACCATACGCCTCTCATGCACTTTGAAAAAGACCAAGCCGATAAGGGGGATAGTTTTGCCGTACCATCGCAAACACGAGAACTCTGTCATAACTTTGTTTGTTTTTTTTGAATAGTTATATGATATACAGGGGTAGGATTAAAAAAGCACCATTTATAGATAGATAGATGTATAGGTAGACTTATACCAGGGAACTCTAGTTACTTGGGTCATACGGGATTTTATTTTTGGGTTAAGGTTATATATATATCTATATATGTGTACTCAGAGAAATTATTTTTTTATTATATATTTTTTGTATAACGTTGTGGTTCTACCTTATTTTACTTATCATCCCTACCCCATAATTCCCCCTCTGGAGAGTGTAACAACCGTGGAAGTGTGACAGAACCGGGGAGAACAACCCTGTCCTGGCAAAGGAAGATTAATCCGTTTTAAGACCAGGCGAACCTAGCTCAAAAACCGGACTGGATTTGCCTTACACGCTCAGCCGCTCATTTGAGACAGAATTTGGTGGACTCGAAGGACGGGATCGATATAGAGTGAAGAAAAGGTAGGGGTATTTTGTTTTTCAGGTGGTGACAGACGAATTTAGGTCTAGATTACATTACACTGGTGACAGCAATTGTTAGAGATATATGATTTGAACTTTCGACTTTCTATTGGTTAAAAACATTCTATGGCAATCGTGATGCCTCCAATATAATTTATCAAAAAATAATAAGTAATAATTATTAAACTCGAAATAGATGAAAGAAAAATGTGGTGTAGGTACTAACCTGTAATTGTACAATCAATTTGTAAAGGAATGTAAAGTGAATTCGACCTAGTTGAAATTTGAAACTTCCATCTATAAAACATTCATCGATGTTTGGAGAAATGTCGTTATTGTATCCAAGATTCGAGGAGTTCCGTACGTATTTGATATCAAATACTTTATCTTCGTCGGTATATAAAACCTAAAAGTAATTATAGATTTTAGTTATTGGTCCTGATGCAAAAAAGAGCGGGAAAGCTGAAATTATTAGATAGTGAGTGACTGATAGCAAATTTACTTCTAATTACGTTTTCTCTTGTAGTTTTTCTTGATGTATATAAGCATAAATTTTATCTTGATGCTTTTTTACATGATGTGATTATACGTTTATCCAATCTTGGACATTATGACCTGTTTTTCAGATGTGGATTGATTCCTTTTGCGTCTAATGCTTGTTCATATTCTTAAAATATCTACCTATCTTTCTATATTTCAATTTATACATACCTTCGAATATAACGTGACGTCTGATAAATGTTCTACCGTGATGTTGCTGAGGAACGATCTAAATACAAAACGTTCATTGGCGCGGAATAAAAAGTCCAGTTCGAGTCCAGAAAGTTGGATATTTACAATATCGAAATCTGAATCACATACGGTAACATTTAGATCCGCCAATCTCGCTGAATGAGAGAATTTGATGGATCCAGGAGGTACTGGAGTGTCTGTTTTTGCGTTTAACGTCGTTTCGATTTTTCTTACTAATAATCCCAATATTCGTTTCAAGAATGGTGATGTTTGTGATTGTATTCTGAAAAAAATAGACACGTGTAACCCAATTATTTAAATTATGTCAGTATAAATAGTTTTAAAATGGATTTACGTTTAAAAATGCATAATTTTATTCAAAATTAATATTGAACGGTAACTATGAGTTTCTTAATTTGTGGTTTTATTTATCAATTGATAGAATCGGTTTCTCAAGGTCAATCAAGTTCATTGAAAAAAAAACAGTTTTTCACTATAATTTAGATGAACATCTTCTTCTTCCCAAGGTAGAACGTTGGCCACAATTTCGACTAATTGTTCCCTGTTTAATGTCTGTGAAATTAGTCCAGTGCATAGACCTCTTCTATCCTCGATTTTGCCCACCAATATTAATCTTAACAACTCATACTGATAACCTCTGTATAAGATCTATAGAGTGTTTGAAGAATATATATGACTTAAGTAGATTATTATATGAGATTTCCTTACTTATTGCTAATATATTTTGAATATTGGAATACGGTACGAACAGCTTCTTGATGAAGAAGAAGATTAATAGATCCCAAATTAGCTACTAAAGATGTTTCGACTCCGTGAAAGTGCGTCCAAAAGTCTGGACAGCTGGCACTAACCTGAAATATATTAATACATTACGAAATTTTATAAGTTCTAATGAATCTGCAATTATTTTACCTAACTTATTACAAATTTATATTTGTTAGCAATGTGAGCACATTTTTAGTTATTTTTGTCTGTTACGTTTTTCAATAATAACTAGGTAATGTATCTTTTGATATTTTATCAAACTCAAAATTATACATATACAGATGAATAAACATTTTCTTCTTACCATTTGTGGTACGTGCATTACCCCTTTGGGTATATAATTTCAAGACTGTTACCTATTTATATTTACCTTTCTATACAAAATTGTAGTAACATCCTGATTGCAAGCAATGGGACTAAACACTAGTTGCAAATATTGTCCACTAGGTGTTGTATGCAGTTTATCTGTTAGAATAATCGAGTTTAAAGTGATTTGATAAGCGGGTCCGTAAGTCATTAAAGCCACATCCATTGTCAGATATCCCATACGCAACATTAAATATTGTCTATCAGTACTGTCGCTTGATCTTGAAAATATTACTGAAAACTGTGAGAATATTAAATATCGGAAATACGATCAAATCAACCCTACCTCATTTATTATGAATCCGTATAAAACCTTTATATTGTTATTGGGTGATATGTTATCTTCAAGTCCAGGTAAATCCACACACCTCGCCCATACTTCGTTCATATCCCCTTGACAACTTCTTGATCTGCTGTTGCTAGAATTTTGATACAAATAATCAAATATGTGTTAAATATTATTCAATTAATTAGACACGTTTGACTAGACTGTTCATTTTAAATTTTGTTAACAATACCAACAATATTGGTTCACATTCTAAATTTTCTTGTGTAATACAAGATGTAATTTGAACTTTTCTAGTTGATATTGTCGATAAATCGTCGGGTTACGGACTGAAATTAAGAGAAATATGTAACTCACAAGGAGTTTTAGCCAGATGGATGCTAATACATGTTGGAATAGATAATATTCTCTACCCCGTATATGCTGAACTGTAAAGACGTTATATTTAGATACGTGTGCTAATGGGCAATAAATTAGAAGTCTTGCCCCACTGATATGTCTATAACGTAAACACAAGATTTTTTCTCTGAAAAGTTTCAGGTGCCTGATACCAATTTTTATATTTCAATATAGAAAGAACATATTATTATGAGTCTTATAATTGTATTCATGTAATGAAGGTTGGTTTTTAACACAAGTTAATTAATAAAAGTGGTGTTCTTACGAACTTCGTTGTTTTATTTAAACGTCGATAACATACATGAATTATGAATCGCTACTTAGTATTGTTACGAAACAGCACACTGGTATAGTCCCTGAATCCGATTCTGTCTAAGCTAGGTATAAATGTTAAAATTATGGCGGACGCGCAGTGTCTTCTTTGAATTGTTTACGTTTGTGACTATCTTCTCTAGACATTGTTAGAAAGCCAATTGTTTTTGTAATCTAGAATTATTTAGTGAAAGAGGTACTAATATATAAGGGACCGACCAAGAAGAGTTCAGTTAGTTGATAAAGTGATCTAGAGAAATAAACAAGACTACACCGAAATAGCGAACAGTAAAGTGCTGATTTAAACTAATAATTCAGTTTGTGTGCATATAAATTAAATTTAAGTGATTAGTTAGGTATATATAAATTAAGTGTTAGTGAGTAGTTTAGTGTTTAAATAAATTAGTGAGTAGCCATATCGTGTGTTATCTCACCCGTTTACTATTTAAATAAATAAGAAAAACATTACATTGGTGTCATAAGTGGGATAATATAAATAAATTGCTATGTAAAAATGGCCAAGACACTATGTGATCTGAAAGTGGCGGAATTAAGAGCAGAATTGGAAGATCGTGAGTTGGAAACGTCCGGTAAGAAAAGTGAATTAGTGTAAAGACTTAAAGTGGCACTGGAAAATGACGACTTTGATCCAGAAACAGTTTTATTTAATGACGAGGCTTCCACCTTAACCTCGCCAATTTCTGCTAACATGGACGAGAAGATTTCTGCCATGGAAGAGAACATGGACGAGAAGATTTCTGCTATGAAGAACGACATTTGTGCCACGAAGAACGATATTTCTGGCATGGAAGAGAAACTTTCAACGAATTTGAAAAACGATATTTCTGATATAAAAAACGATATCTCTGCTATGAAGAACGACATTTCTACTAATATCACCGACAAGATTTCTACTTTGAAGAACGATATATCTGCCGAAATTTTATTAATGAAAAACGACATTGCCGCTGACGTGGAAAATGAAATTTCGTCTCTAAAATCTGAAACCGAGAATATAATGTCAACGATGGACGAGAAAATGAAGGAGTTAGAAAAAAGATGACAGATATAAGAACTCAAGACACGCCAGCGAAAGAAAAGAAGACCGAGCAAACGCAACCTTGCAAGCCAGAAACACACCCTAAGTTAGAAGACATTAGTAGTTTTACCCGAGTCAAGGCCCCAACGTTCCATGGAAAAATGTCTTGGACAAATTATGTGAAACAGTTTGAAGCAGCCGCTAGAGTGAATAATTGGTCCGACAAGGAGAAAGCACTGAACTTAACTATCGCGCTTCGGGGAGATGCCTTAGATGTACTTCAGACGATACCTCCGGAAGAAACGGATGATTTCGAGCAGCTGAAGAAGAGGCTGGACATGCGATATGGTCATGAACATCTAGAACATTTGTATCAATCTCAGCTGAAGAACCGAAGGCAGAAACGTGACGAAGCACTTCAAGAATATGAAGGGGATATTGCCTGACTCGTTCGATTTGCTTATCCATCAGCAGCAGAGAACATGATGGAATGTCTGGGCATACAGGCGTTTATTGATGGCTCACGTGACCCCGATATGCAGAGGACGCCTGGTTTAGCCCATCCCAAAACATTAGTTGACGCATTGGCAGCTGCTCTTGAATATGAAGCAGCAACGAAGGCTTCGGGTTACAACAAAGTTAGGACCATCCAAGAAGGAGGCGACGAGGACAAGTTTGACCAGATCGTCACCATGATGGACAAGAAGCCGAGAAAGATCAGGTGCTGTAATTGTGGCGAGCTAGAGCATGCACGCAGTTCGTGTAAGCGACCTACGACTCCTGCAAACCAAGAACCTCTTGAATGCAAACTAGCCACGAAGAGTTCGCGGTACAATAAAGGTAGGACCATACAGGAAGAAGATGACGATAACAAACTTGACCAGATTGTCAACTTGTTGAAAGGTATGGCAGACAAGAAGCCGAAGGAGATCAAATGCTGGAAGTGTGGCGAGCTAAAGCACGTATGCAGTCCGTCTAAGCGCCCCAAGACTCCTGTAACCCAAGAACTCCAGTCACAGGTTAAATCAGACAGGGGTGAACATCCAGCTGATGTGAATCACCTAAAAGCCAACTCCTTGCCTAGACGGCCATGCCCTGTAGACTAATCACAATGCAACAAGTCGAAATAAAAGGAAGTTGCAGTTTCAAGAATTACAGTAGTCAATGAAGAATGGTCACCCACCAGGATCAGAGAAGATCAGGAGAATGATCCTCACCTGAAGATGATCCGGCATTGGAAGGAAGAAAATCTGCGACCAACCTGTCAAGAAGTGTCAAAATTTTCACAGAAACTCAAGGCGTATTGGGCTCAGTGGGACTCCCTTGTTCTGGAAGAAGGGCTGTTGAAAAGAGTCCTTGAAAACGATGATGGTTCCGAGATGAGGAGACAGCTAGTTATCCCTAAAACGAGAGTAGCTGAGGTACTGACGAAGTTACACGACAGTCCATCGGGAGATCATCTGGGAGTGAAGGAAGCCTTTCAGCGAGTCCGTGAAAGGTTTTATTGGATGAACAGCTCCGACGATGTGAAAGACTGGTGTAAGAAATGTACGACCTGTGCTGCGAGTAATAGACCACATCGCAAGAGAAAGGCACCTATGAAACAGTATAATGTTGGAAGCCCCATCGAGAGGATTGCTTTAGATATCGCTGGTCCATTTCCTACGACAGAAAATGGTGGCAAATACATACTGGTTGTAATGGAATATTTCACAAAGTGGGTGGAAATTCAGGCCACCCCGAACCAAGAAGCCACAACTGTTGCAGATGTGTTGGTGAAAGAATTTATCAGCCGATATGGAGTGTCCTTGGAAGTCCACAGCGACCAGGGAAGAAATTTCGAAAGTCATCTATTCCAAGAGATTTGCGAGAAGCTATGAATTAAGAAGACCAGGGCAACAGCATTACATCCACAGTCAGATTGAATGGTCGAGAGAATGAACAGGACTATTGGAAAATATCTGTCCAAAGTAGTATCCAGCCATTAGAGTGATTGGGACCAGTATCTTTCCCTATTCGCATTGGCTTATCGATCTGACGTCAATGAGTCCACGGGTGAAACACCGGCGAAAATCCTGTTTGGACGTGAAATGAGGCTTCCTTGTGACCTGGAATTTGGCTGTCGGTCTGGAGAAGATCTAGCAGGCGAAGACTACGTGATCCAATTGAGAAGAAGGCTGGACGATATTCATGAATTAGTTCGAACAAATCTTCAAGTTGCCAGCGGCAGAATGAAAAATCGGTACGACCCGCAGGCCACAGAAGGCGGTTTTAAAAAAGGGTACAAAGTATGGTTACACAACCCGATGAGGAGAAAAGAATTTTCTCCTAAATTTCAAAAATCCTGGGAAGGTCCATACGTAATCAAGAAAAGGATCAATGATGAAATTAACTGTCTCAACCCTTACTTCGTGGAATATGCTCATATTAGTGTTTTTAAATGAAACTCACGGTCTCTAGGTAATTCCACAATATAATAAAAGTTATTGAAAATTCTAAAAAATTGACAGTTTCGATAAATCAATATCATCGATATTGATTTATCGCATAAGCAAGATCCCCAACGGAAAACCAAAAGTAGTTCACCAAAACCGACTAGCGCCATTCGAAGGAGACCATGACCTAGAGAAATGAGTAAACCATATTCGAGATGTATCTGACCCTACCTTCGAAGAATTTATGGGCGTGTATGGAGGTACCGGGAAAGCTTGATATGGAGTTACTTCAGAACAACGACAAGATTTGTTCACTCTCCCGGAAGATTATTCACTGGCATACAACATCCCCGCCCGTCTCAAGAACGCACGAGGGTTGGCATCCGTCTTTGGAAAGAAGTTCGGGCAATTCGAAAAACTTGAAGACCAGCTTCTAGCCCCTGACAAGACACTGAAAATGAAACATAATTCGTGGTACGTCTTCTACGTGGTAACTAAAAATGAATTCCAAGATCGATCTACCTACCGCGATGTGTGGGAAGCACTTCGATACCTCCGAGACCATGTGTTAGAATCCAGCGTGAAGAAACTGGCTATGCCTAAGATAGCGAGTAACCAGTTGGATTGGCGAATCATTACGAACATGGTAGAAGTTATCTTTAGAGATACCGGTGTCCAGATATTAATTTGCAGCTACAACACCCGTTATCAGTATCCGATGAAGACGGTGCCCTGCTATTTCCATAAGATCGGAAAGTGTAGAAATGGGGCCAGTTGCCGATTCAAACATCCAGTCTCGGCCACACAAAAGTTCCTGAAGGAGCTGCCATTTAAGGGGGGGAGGGGGGTAATGTTAGGGGATAGGGATTGTCGACGTCTCTATTCCAATAAAACCCTGAGAAATGCACACTAACAAATCCTACTACCACGTCCACGTCGTAGCCTCTGGGCAATGCATGGCGTACAATGGGTGTACGTTATGTAGCTAACGGTAGAGGCTAAAGGCGAATTTCTGGCGCCTAAAAACTGGAACAGGTCGACTAAGGGAAGAAACCCTGACAGAAAACTCTGGTCCTCCAGGTTGGGGGTTTAGGCGTTAGGTTAGCTACCTATCACTAGTAAAAAAATACTTGTGCTAAACAGTCTAACAACTGCCTCGGAAATTCGGACGGATCAAAAAGTAAACGACATTGGCTACGAAAAAGGATAATGAACATTGGTACTTGGAATGTGAGAGGAATAAGGAACAAGATTGATGAAGTTATTCACTAAGTATCTACTTTAAACATGGATATTGCAGTCTTGACGGAGACCAAAAAGAAAGGCACCGGTACAGAAATTCTAGACAAATATGTGCATATTATTAGTGGTGTCCCTAAATACCAAAGAGCAAGTCGAGGAGTTTCTATTTTGATTCATAAAAAACATCGCCACAAAATTACGGATTTCGAAGCCATAGATGAAAATATACTACGAGTAAACCTAGTTTTAAATCAAAAATCTGTTACAATCTTGGGAGTATATGGTATTTCCGATGACGAACCCAATAACATGAAGGAGGAATTTTTTGAAAAGATTAACGATGAAATTATCAAAATTGGAAACCTAAGAGAGATCATTTTAATGGGAGACCTAAATGGAAGAGTCGGAAGAGAACTACAGAGCAAAATAGTAGGCCCATATGGGGAACTGACTAGAAACAATAATGGAGAAAGAATAATAGAAATTTGCGAAAATAACAAACTAAAAATAGCAAACGGATTCTATAAACATAAGGACATTCATACATATTCATGGATACAAATTACAAGAAACTTAAGATCAGTCATAGACTACATTATTATTAGACAAGCCTCTACGATAAAAATAAATGATGTACGAGTGTACAGAGGTGTAACATGCGACTCAGATCATTATATAGTCAAGTCAAAAATATTCTTACCATACAGACGCACGAGAACAAAACCCAATATTGATGTCGAAACAGAGGACATAATAAAAATAACACCCAAACACTACAACTTAGACAGCCTAATAAATGAAAGTACTAAAATGCTGTACCAACGCAGACTAGATAGCAGACTATTGAGTTTAGCAGCTGACCAAACTGTAGAAATTGTTTATGATAATATAATTGCCAGTATGCATGAAGCAGCAGAGGAATCCCTAGGAGAAAGATATAGAACTAGTAGTAGTAAATTGTGGATAAATGAAGAGATAGAAACACTTGCAAAACAAAAGAAGGAAGCTTACGGGAAATGGTTAAGTACCAAACAACCAGATGACCGAGATAAATACCTAGAACTGAAGAGAACGACGAGAAGAACAGTAAATCAATCAAAAAGGGACATGTGAGACCAAAAATGCCAAGAAATAAATACCTATTTAGGAGGCAAAAAATGTACAGAAACATGGAAGTTTATAAACAGAGTGAAAACAACAGAAAAGAAAGACACAAATTTACAATTAATCTCTATCAACAAATGGAAACAACATTACGAGACGCTCCTGACAGAAAATAGAGACGAATATATGATAACCACACCGACGGATGTTGTTATTGAAGGCGAAATGATTAAAATCGATAATGATAAAGTGAAGGAAGCTATAAAACACTTGAAAAATAATAGAGCATCAGGACCAGGAGACATTCCGGCCGAGTTACTTAAGAACGGAACGAATAAACTTTTTGAAGCAATAACATGGTGCATGAATCAATTTTTAAATGGCGCTCCTATACCAAAAGAATGGAAAATCGCCTACATTTCGTCTATTCATAAGAAGGGAAACAGACTTGACTGTGCAAACTATAGGGGTATATCTGTTACTAGTACCATGAGCCGCTTATATGGAAGAATCCTTCGAGATTTAATAGAATCTGAATACAGGGAACAAGAAGAAGAGGAGCAATCGGGTTTTAGAGCTGGAAGAACCTGCACAGACAACGTTTTTTGCTTAAAACAGATGATAGAAAAAAAATGGGTATCAATCAGGATGTAGGTACATCTCATGTTTATTGACCTCCAAAAGGCATATGATACGGTTCCTGTAAATAAGTTATGGAAAGTCCTACAAGAAACTAATATTAGTCATACCCTAATAAAAGCCTTGAAAAATCTCTACGACCAAACGATATCACAAGTAAAAGTAGGCAATAAATTGTCACCAGAATTTATAGTAAATAAAGGACTACGCCAGGGATGCTGTGTCTCACCCACACTATTTAAAATCTACGTAGCCCGAGCACTAAACCTGTGGAAGAGAAAGTGTAAGGGAATGGGTGTTGACCTTGGCGGTGTCTGTCTATATACCTTACAGTTTGCGGATGATCAAGTCTTAATAGCAAATGACAAAGATGATTTAGAATATATGACACGTAAACTGCAGGAAGAATACGAAAAATGGGGTTTGCAACTTAATACCCAAAAAACTAAATATTTACCTATAGCACAAGAGAAGATGAACATAGAACTGGAAAAGGAGGAAATTGAGGCTTGCGATGAATATACATATTTAGGTGTAACTTTCGACATAACAGGGAAGGACGACAAATAAATAAATAAACGTATCACACAAGCTAGACGGATAATTGGGTGTTTGAATGGGATATTTTGGAGTAAGGAAATCGGAAAACATAGGAAATATAATATCTACGAAACCCTCATAAAGAGCAGCCTATTATATGGGTCAGAAACGTGGCGAATAACAGAAAACAACAAAAGACGATTAGAAGCTGTAGAAATGGATGTATTCAGAAGATTGTTAGGAATCAGCAGAAGACAAAGAATACGAAATGAGGACGTACGTCTCCAAATGGGGATAGAAGGCTCCTTAATAACGGACATCGAGAGAAAACAATTAGTGTGGTACGGGCATGTTCAGAGGATGGAAGAGAAAAGACTTCCCAAGAAAGTAATGAACTGGATGCCGCCTAATCGTCGAAAACGCGGAAGACCTAGGAAAACATGGAAAGAAGGAATAGCGAAGGCGATGAGCTCACGAGACCTGAGAGAGGGCCAATGGGACGATAGGAAGAGATGGAAGTTAGACATCGGACAACGTCGAAAGACGTTTTAAAACCGATATATATATATATATATATATATATATATATTATAATTGAATATTTATAAATTGTATATTTTAATAGCCTCACGTTGGGCCGACAATTTATAATTGAATGATGATAATTATAATTTATGATAATTTTATGGATAGCTCAGATTATATTATTTGTTTATTTTATTATAGTTTTATATTTTATCGGAGAACATGAGAAACTTCTCTCGTTGGGTTCTGGATATGATAATCAAAGATTGAAGAAATACATATACATAATCTTACCTTTTAATTACAACCTCTGAAAGAAATAATATCTATTAAATAAAACGATTGAAATATGATAATAGTGATATTGATACTTTAACCATAGATGTAAGAATAAAAGAAAACCAACACATTAATGTAAATATGTTTAATAAATGAATTTCAATTTTTAATCTGATTAGAACAAAATAAAATATTTTGTAACTGTTAATTTATTTTGCACATTTATTCTTAAGGAATTGTGCCACCCTATATCATACATACATTCTTGGAAACAAAATGATATAATTTCTGCGTCGGCGCTATATCTCCAAACGCATGCGCTGCTACAGTATACATGTAAGAAAGAAGTTTCCTTCCATACACAACGTTTATATTCAACACACTGTTAGCGTGTCTGTGATGAAAATTGTTGGTTATAATTATTAAATGTTTTTATAATCAATTACATATAAGTAATACTTTATAAACTATATGTGTACGTGTATTTAAAAAAAAAAAAAAACAAGAAAGTGATAGATGAAAGTTATGCATGCAAAAGCTGAAAATAAGTAATGAAATAGAATTGAGCACGCATGATGTACGTGATATTTTACGAGGATAAATTTACAACATGGTGAGTTTCAATATTATCTTAAAATTATAATTCTCTATAGATGAATTTTATAATGCATTATATGTTACTGTTCTTTGTCCTTTTTATATGATATATATCAATTGAATGTTCTATTGAATTTTGAGTGTACACTTTAAAATGTTTATTGGAATTCCAAATAGATTTAATCAAAATACACAGACCTTATCTTTCTTGCTATTACTGCCGGCTGCACTTACATCTTCCAAACTTGCCGATATCTCCTTAGAGATATGCTCCTACGGCACTCTTTAGTACTTACAGAGGATCTGATACACTTATGATTAGTTTGTCATAAAATGTTTATATAATTTTAACTTTTAACTGTTTTTTAAAGAAAATTTTTGCAGAGAGCAATCTTACAGAGACGCATCCCTCATCACCATTCTAAATCCACACCTTTGTTTTTCAAAATCAACAACTATCCCGGCTTCACTAGTCCATAGCACTCTTATTTGTTTTTTTTATCACAGAAATTGTTATTCTCCAGTCTTTTAGTGACTATTTTGAAAAAACATAAATTTATTGTCCTGGAGGGTATTGACACTAATTCATTTAAATCTCTATCGTATTAAGGAATTTTAATTAAGTCCTTCTTTCCTCTTACAATAGTCCATTTTCTTATATTTACCTTGTTTAGCTAATTTACAAAATGTTTATTTTTACAAATATTACAACCTATATTATTAATTAACCTATATGTAATTGATTCTAATTTAATTTTGCGTCTTGTTTGATATTTATTATACATATTGTAACGCTCTTGCGTCGTTACTTGACGGGTTGGCGCCTTAACTACAGGTGACGGGTTGCCTCGGGCGCCAGTTTATTAAAGTGGTATGCTCCACTCGCACCGGGCAGCGTCAGTGAAGAATAAAAATACTCCAGGGGTCACTTTATGGTGGTGACGAAAGTGTTGCGGCCGGTCGGGCAGATTTTACTTGCCTCCCCGGCTTCGTAACCTGGGTTATTTAGCTGCTTAACGTTCTTACCTATTTACGGAGGTTTACTGGTAATTGGAGTTGGAGAGAAGAGAAACCAAAAGTTACTTATTTACAAAGAGTCTTTATTAAACGGAAAACTAAACTAAATGTCTTCTATTCGGGTAGGCGGGGCAAAAGCACTAGTACTAACTACTATCCTACTGGTTCAAAACGGTCTCTACTACGGTGAACTACTACGGTGAGTAAAACAAAGCTATGCAAGCGGAAGCAACAAAAAATGGGCGGGGGTGCGGTGGACGGTTAGCGGCAGTGGGCAGAACTACTACGGATTGCAAGCGAAAGCAAAAATGGGGCGAGGATGCGGTGGACGGTTAGCGGCAGTGGGCAGAACTACTACGGATTGCAAGCGACCCTCTAGGTTAATCAAAGCTCTACTTTCGGGGGATATGGCTCTCGGTTTCCGCGGTATCGAAATCTCGGAGTTGCGGCGGCCACCACTAGGATGTGAGAACTCAACTTTCTAGTGGCGGACACGGTACTCCTCGATCGGATGGCTTAAGGCCCAAACACGGCCGCTGCTAGGATGTGAGAACTCAACGTTCTAGCAGCGGACACGGTTCCCCTCGATCGGATGGCTTAAGGCCCAAACACGGCCGCTGCTAGGATGTGAGAACTCAACGTTCTAGCAGCGGACACGGTTCCCGATTACTTCCCCTGGTCGGATTGTACGGCGAGAACCATATACCCTAAGGTATAAAATTCGGAATATCACTCACCTCGGTAAACGGTTCGGTTACTCTAGCGGAATCGGTTTTGTGAAAGAGAACGGTTTTATGAGCACAATGAAGTCTCTTAGTTTTAAGTCTCACCTGCGTATGCGGGTAAGGATCTGAGTCTACGGATAGACTGACTACACTGAGAATCGTTCTGCTTTACGGTATGGCTTGTTGGGGATACGGCGCGAAGTCGTAAGTGTCGCCGACTCTCGGTGCAGGTTTGATAAATTATATTATGTTATATTGTACCGATGTTTATATTACTTTGTATCGAAACGGACGGAGAAATACGGTGTTTGAACGCTTTATTTTATAGTATACGGAAGATTGTGCTTTTGCCCGGTCTTTGAAAATGTAACTTCGTTACACACCCTTCCCACTTCGGGGAAAAAAAATGTATGCATATATATTTTTTTTTTCTAAAACTTCCCCGTACTATTTATTATGAAAGAGAAAAGATCCCACAATAAAAATGAACCGACTAGGCACCTACCCCTTTTCGGCCGAACCCTTTTATTGGGGGTAGGTACACCTATCACAATTATTCGGAACAAAAGAATGAAATTCACAAGAAAAATAAAGTTTGATTCTTCTACGTCCTTTTGGCTGATGTCGGACCGGGGTGGGGCTTCCGACGTCTAGTGAAGACGCGTCTTGAAAAGATGCTGACATCCGCAGGCGGGGCAGGCTGGATGTTGGTTCGGTAGCGGGCAGTCACACAGACGGCAGGTATCGTGGCGACTCTGTTTGGCTGGTGGTGGTGCACACGGACAATCTCGGGATAGTACGTCCTTCAAACCGCATCGGGAGCAGAAAACGATAGAATGTCTGCGGTGGCACCGGTTGCGGGTGTGTCCGGGTTGACCACATCTCCAGCACAGCTCCTTGCTGACGGGTAAGTAGACTGGATCTTGACATATCTCCTTCGGTGCTGGTACCTGCAGTGGGCTGGCGGAATTCGTTTCCCAGAACTTGCTATTCCATGGGTCCTGTTCGGGATGTTCCACAAAGTAGGGGTGTTTGGGGCTTCCGACGACCGCAGCTGGGTTGTCAGGGCGAATGGCGGCGCTGGAAGGTGACTGGTCCACTGAAAGTCCGGGGTCGGCGGCGGTGTCTTGGCTTTCCTCCATGGCATCCAGAAGGTCAGTGACGACTTTATGTATTGTTGAAGTTGTCTCGGGAATCAGATCCATCCTAACACTCTCCTTCTATGGCTTCGGGATTCCTGAAAGGTCAAGGCATATCAGTATTATAATCAAACAAAAACGGTTCGGCGGAGAGATACCAAACAAAAGACTATTACAACGGATTGTCTTAAATGAAGTTCGGACGCAATTTATATAACGGAAACGGGTCCAAATATATAAACGTTAACAACTCTAGTATATATCTATAAAAATGAAATCAAGTAAACCTACGGAAGACTATGATTCGGAAGAGAAGAACAACTATACTACAGTAACCCCTCTTGTCGAGGCACACGCAGAGAGTGCGGTGGGGCGGATCCTCTTGGGGGCTCTCCTGGACATCGGCTTGTCATCTCTGAAAGGAAAACGGTTATTTCTTACCTAATGCTTGTCGGAAGTATGTGCCGGTCGTAGATCTTTGACATGAATCCGATGGAGTCGTTTGCCTGTTCTGCTTTTGAGGTTGTATACTACCGGCGAGAGGACATGGGTCACGGTATAGGGGCCGGAATATTTGGGAGCAAGTTTCGCGGCGAATCCTCGGTCCGCTGATGACAGGTGGTGCTCGCGTTTCATGACTTGATCGCCTACATGGCAACGCCAATCCCGGCGCCGGAGGTTGTAATGATGACTCTGAACGGTGAATGCCCTGGCCAGATTTACCCGTACCATCTCGAATGTATCCTTTAGACGGGACAATCTGTCGGTGTGCTGAGTGGCATCCTCTTGACTGGTATTTACGTTCCCCTCTTCAACGGGGGAGGTTGGGCGGTATATAGCCTTGGGAATTTCTAATTCTCTTCCAAAGTTCAAGAACGCGGGGGAATATCCGGTGGATTCTTGACGTGCGGTGTTTATAGCGAACGAAAGCTCGGCTAAGTGCAGGTCCCACTTCCGGTGATCTTCTTCACAGAACTGCGCTATCATGGTTTTCAATGTCTTGTTGGCCCTCTCCACGGGGTTAGCTTGCGGGGTATATGGCGGAGTCAAACGGTGTTGAATACCGAATTCTTTTAGCGATTCTTCGAACAACCGGCCGGTAAACTGAGTTCCATTGTCGGTGAGGATTACCTTGGGACAACCAAAGCGGGTTATTATATCTTCATACAAAGCTTGTGCGACGGCCTTAGCGGTTGCTTTGCGGACCGGACGGCATTGTACCCATTTCGTAAAGCGGTCCTGGAATACGATGAGAAAGGAGTGTCCCCGCGTAGATCGTGGTAAGGGACCCACCAGGTCGGCGCTGACGCATTCCCAGGGTTGACGATTGGGCGACGGTTGCATCTTTCCTGCGGGCTTCATTTGGGAAAACTTATACCGTTGGCACAAGTCACAGCTACGTACATATTTAGCGGTGTCGCGGAACATTCCAGGCCAATAGTAGCGAGTTGCAATCCGGGCGATAGTCTTGGCGATTCCCATGTGTCCGGCTGTGGGCGCGTCGTGCATCTCTTGTAGTATGCTGAGCCGGGTCGGTTTGGGAACACATAATTTCCAGGGCTCGCTTAATTCTGGTTCAGTGAAATCGTTCGAATCCCAAAAATGTCGATACAGACGGTCTTCTCGGATACAATAGTCGGGAAATGCTTCAGGGTTTCGTCGTACTTCTTCTTTCTTCCGATCATACCAGGGGCATCCGCTCACTGTGTCTACGGTTGCTATATCTTCAGCGCCTTCCTCGGTATTATCTAGGGGTTCTCGGGATAGAGTGTCGGCCACCTTGTTTAACCCCCCTTGGCGATACTTGATGTCGAAGTCGTACTGTTGGAGGAACATACTCCATCGGGCAAGGCGTCCGGCTGGGCTTTTGATCGAATGAAGCCAACGGAGCGACTGGTGGTCCGTTATCACGGTGAAGTGGTAACCTTCCAAGTAGGGGCGCAGTTTTTCGATTCCCCAGACTATGGCTAAACATTCCTTTTCGGTAACGGAGTAGGCTTTTTCAGTGGAAGCTAACGATCGGCTGGCGTAGGCAATTACTTGTTCTCCCTCGTCCGATGCCTGGGTAAGAACGGCTCCGAGACCGTGATCGGAAGCGTCGGTTTGTAAAACGAAGGGTTTGTCGAAGTCGGGACAGGCCAGAACTGGAGCTTCTGTTAAGCAAGTTTTGAGCTTCTGGAAAGCGTCTTCTTGCTCGGACCCCCAATTCCATCGGTGGTGTTTCTTCAGTAGTCGGTGCAGCGGTGCTGCTACTTCGGAGAAAGACGGCACAAATCTCCTGTACCACGAGGCTGTTCCCAGAAAGCGTCGAAGCCCTCTGACATTCGTAGGTGCGGCCATCTCGGCGATGGCGGCTACTTTTTCGGGGTCCGTGCGGATCCCTTCCGATGTGACTAAGTGGCCCAGGTATCTGAGAGATTTTCTCCCAAAGTGGCACTTCTCGGGGTTGATTCGCAAGTTCGCGGCTCGAAGGCGGCGGAAAACTTCTCGTAAATTAGCGAGGTGCTCCTCAAAAGTTCCTCCGAGCACTATGATGTCGTCCAGGTATGCGAAGCAATATGGATCCATCTCGAGTCCTATTATTCTGTCCATGAGACGTTGGAATGTGGCGGGAGCGGCGTGCAGTCCGAAAGGCATTACTCGGAACTGGTACAATCCTCTTCCCGGGACAGTGAAGGCGGTAATCGGTTTGCTGTCCTCTGTCAGTGCTACCTGCCAGTAGCCTTGGCGAAGGTCGATGCTGGATATGAACTTTGCTCTTCGGAGTTTGTCTAGGACGGCGTTGATGAAGGGTAGCGGGTAAGCATCTTTCATGGAGACAGAGTTGATTTTCTGAAAGTCTATACAGAACCGGGGCTTGCCATCCTTTTTACGGACGATGACGACGGGAGAGCTCCACGGACTCGCTGACGGCTCTATAATCCCTGCCTCTAGCATCTTGTCCACCTCTTCATTGATTATTTCCTGCATTCGGGGATTCTGAGGGCGATAACGTTGTTTGATTGGATCAGGATTGGTGAGACGGATCCTGTGTTCGATCAACGGTGTTACCCCTCGAATATCCTCAAATGACGGTAGTTCCTCCTGCAGAAATCTCTGTAGACAATCTTCTTCATCTTTGGTGAGAGTTAGCGGCGGTCTTGTCGTGGTGATCCCAATAAGAAGGCATGGTACGGGCCGAGTCTCCTTTGGGACGGGACGGTGATTCGTCGTGACTCTCGACGTGTTGGTGCCAGCCTGTGTCCTAGGTGGGCGATTTCCTAGGTTAGCTGATGTGGGGGGAATTGAGGCGTTTTGAGGGCTTTGCTGCGCAAGCCTCGGGTGGTCGCAGCGCCTTAGCAGTTTTTCCGGCCGTGGACACGGACAGTCTCGGGACATAACTCCGTCCCTCTTACATCTGGAGCAGAAGATCCTGGGAGTTCCTCGACATTGACTGCGAAAATGTCCGGTCTGGCCACATCGCCAACATTCTTGGTTTCTGCCGGTTGGTTGCTTGTTGAGTGCTGTTGCGGTTACTGTATCCTTTGAGTCAAAACGGCGTCCAGTGAGCCGAGTTGGGGACGCAGGTCCTTGATGGGTTGCCCTAACGGTCGCTGATGCGGTCGCTGCAGCCGGGCGCGGCTGAGAGCGACAGGGTGTGGCGGCAGAAGCGGCTGCATAGTCCAGCTTACGCGTATTCTCCGTTGGCTGCCGAACTGGATACGGATTGGATAGATCGGTTTGTCCACGAGCCTGCTCAATCTCGGAGCGTAGCAGTTCGTAATCCCGGGCGGCTTTGGCAAATTCCTGCGGATTCGAGAAGTCCGTTCTACGAATCTGACGGCGAAACTCTGGGTGGAGATTCCGGTACAGCCAATTCAATTCCTGCTCCGGGGTGATACTTCCATGGCGACGGATGAGCGTTTGCATATCTGTGATGTATGTGGCGGTACTCTCTTGAAGATGGTGAGTTCTTCTACTGATGGCTACCTCTAAATCGACGAGATAGTTGACCGGAAAGAAAAAATCTCGGAAGGCGGTGCAGAACTCTTGCCAGTTAGACCAGTATTTGCGGTTGTTCCGGAACCAAAGTGCTGGCATTCCATGTAAGAGCTCGGGCATAGCTTGCAGTAGCCGGTCGAGAGAGATGGCTTGTGACTCACAAATCTCCTCAAGCCTCTCGAGGAAAGCAGCGGGGTCTCCTGATCCATTGAAGCTTATCCTCCAATCCTTGGTTCTTAATGGCGGCATTATTGGTCCTGAGCTTGGCCCTGGAGTGGGCTGGATTCCTGCCAGTGTACCATTGAACACGTTTGTCGTTGCGGGTTCTTCTGCACTGGTAACGGTGACGGTCGGTAATGCGGCGGTAACTGTGGTTGCTCCGTATGCTTCTGCCCTTGTTACGGTGACGGTCGGTAGTGCGGCGGTGGCGGTGGTTGCTCCGGATATGGCGGGAAATACAAACGGCATTGCGGCGGTCGGTGCGGGGGAGGCGCGGCCTTCACGGATAAACTTGGAAAGGCGGCGTCTCTTATCATCTACGGTTCCGGTGACTTCTAGCCTAAATTTGGCTAGTTCCACGTCTAGTTCCTCCTTTCTTAGGAGGTATACCCATCCAACACGGGTATCAGTCGGTTCTTCTCTCGGAAACGGGTTCAGGGCGGCGGTAGCTTCGTCCGGAGTGTTTGCGGGTACTGAATTCTTAGTAGCCATTTTACTAATACTCGGAATCGGTATAGCTTCCTTGCTCAACGGTCAGAAACCTATTTTTCCCTTACCAATTGCTCGTATCTCTAGACGGGTGACTCTAATCAATAAACGGATGGTGCGAATCGGTTCTACGTACTCGGTAACCTATTAAACGAGGGGTCGCACAGGGGGTCGGTCCTCGGTTTAGCCGAAGCTGGCAACCTGTCAAAATGACAGGTCAGCGGATTTCGTCGGATTCGGGTATAATACGGTGCCCTGAAGTGTTTGCGGTGTGTTTCGGACCTCTAAAGTGACGGAATCAATTTCCCTACCTCAAAACGGGTTTTACTCAAGTTACGGTGATCAGCGGCCTCGGTACACTATAAAAATGGTCTTTTCCGCGAAAAACGGACAATCTGTCAAAAATGACAGGTCGGCGGATTTCGACGGATTCGGATATAAGACGGTCTACTAAAACGTTTGCAACGGTTTTTACCTCTCTGTAACGTTTGGATTACTTCCACCAACTCCAAAACCGTTTTTCTACGACTTCTGGTAATTAGCGGACTCGGTACACCATAAAAACGGTCCCTGCTCGGGCGCCAAATTTGTAACGCTCTTGCGTCGTTACTTGACGGGTTGGCGCCTTAACTACAGGTGACGGGTTGCCTCGGGCGCCAGTTTATTAAAGTGGTATGCTCCACTCGCACCGGGCAGCGTCAGTGAAGAATAAAAATACTCCAGGGGTCACTTTATGGTGGTGACGAAAGTGTTGCGGCCGGTCGGGCAGATTTTACTTGCCTCCCCGGCTTCGTAACCTGGGTTATTTAGCTGCTTAACGTTCTTACCTATTTACGGAGGTTTACTGGTAATTGGAGTTGGAGAGAAGAGAAACCAAAAGTTACTTATTTACAAAGAGTCTTTATTAAACGGAAAACTAAACTAAATGTCTTCTATTCGGGTAGGCGGGGCAAAAGCACTAGTACTAACTACTATCCTACTGGTTCAAAACGGTCTCTACTACGGTGAACTACTACGGTGAGTAAAACAAAGCTATGCAAGCGGAAGCAACAAAAAATGGGCGGGGGTGCGGTGGACGGTTAGCGGCAGTGGGCAGAACTACTACGGATTGCAAGCGAAAGCAAAAATGGGGCGAGGATGCGGTGGACGGTTAGCGGCAGTGGGCAGAACTACTACGGATTGCAAGCGACCCTCTAGGTTAATCAAAGCTCTACTTTCGGGGGATATGGCTCTCGGTTTCCGCGGTATCGAAATCTCGGAGTTGCGGCGGCCACCACTAGGATGTGAGAACTCAACTTTCTAGTGGCGGACACGGTACTCCTCGATCGGATGGCTTAAGGCCCAAACACGGCCGCTGCTAGGATGTGAGAACTCAACGTTCTAGCAGCGGACACGGTTCCCCTCGATCGGATGGCTTAAGGCCCAAACACGGCCGCTGCTAGGATGTGAGAACTCAACGTTCTAGCAGCGGACACGGTTCCCGATTACTTCCCCTGGTCGGATTGTACGGCGAGAACCATATACCCTAAGGTATAAAATTCGGAATATCACTCACCTCGGTAAACGGTTCGGTTACTCTAGCGGAATCGGTTTTGTGAAAGAGAACGGTTTTATGAGCACAATGAAGTCTCTTAGTTTTAAGTCTCACCTGCGTATGCGGGTAAGGATCTGAGTCTACGGATAGACTGACTACACTGAGAATCGTTCTGCTTTACGGTATGGCTTGTTGGGGATACGGCGCGAAGTCGTAAGTGTCGCCGACTCTCGGTGCAGGTTTGATAAATTATATTATGTTATATTGTACCGATGTTTATATTACTTTGTATCGAAACGGACGGAGAAATACGGTGTTTGAACGCTTTATTTTATAGTATACGGAAGATTGTGCTTTTGCCCGGTCTTTGAAAATGTAACTTCGTTACAATATACTCCTTATTATTTTTGTTTTTGTAATTAAATTTTATATCTATAATCTATAAACAATGATTTAGGTTGGTATTGAAAAATTCCCTAGCATGACATTACTTCCTATAAATATTCATTTCCTCAATATGTTTGGGGCTGTGTTCCAACTATCTTTCCCATCTAGTTTCAACCCTTTTCAATGAATGAATGAATACATGGTATTCTAAATTTATGCTACTACAAAAATAATATGTAAATAATGTTAAATTATCGTTAGACTAATTATTCTTTTCTCTTACTTTAGGTTTCAAGCTATTGTGTGACATTTCATCCTGCCGAAATTGTTATGGCTGTGTTCAGTGCAATTCCGAATTCCATGACTTTGACAACCAATCAGAATTACTGGTACAGGTAATATTTACTCTTTAATTAGCTTATATAGTGTTGTAATTTCTATTCTTCATCCTTTTCAAAACTTCACATCAATATATTATCCAATCTATACATATTTCAATCTTTTTATATTTTAATCTTTGACTTTTTATTGAGTTTATTCTAATGGTTGTGTCTACTGACACTTCTTACGTTACAATAAGACTTGTTTATTATGTTTGTTTATTTCATTATTTTTACTAAACTAGAGGATTAGTTCAACTCCCCTCAAATTTAAATTTTCAAAAAGGAAGCTTTTAAGTAGCCTTTTTAAAATTTCAATTTCAACGTTCCGGCTAATAATTATATTCTACTTAATTCATTACTCTTTTCTTTATATACAGAAATTGAATTTGAAGAATCCTATATTTAAGTTTATTACTATTTCTATCTTAGACTTAGTTTCCATTATCTAATTCTATCCTATCCTATTCTAATTATTTTTACAAATATGAGACCAATCATTCTGGTTTGAAATATCTTAGACATCTTTGCTTACTCTTAGTATATTATTCTATATTATTGTTTTATTTCAATTCCTATACCAATTATTATTCATTTATTCACACCGTAGAATCTTTATTCTTTGAACTATTTCTTGCTTATATTTTTACTTATACCTTTTTCCTTCACTTAACAATTCTTTTAATGCTCTCCTATCCTTATCTTATCTTCGAATTCAAAAAAAAATTATTATTTCCAATATTTCATATATTTTCATATCTTATTGTCAACCCTTATTCATGTCAATATAATTACTCCTATAGTCTAACCTTTTTCTTTGCTTACTATCCCTATTTATATTTATTTGCATAATTCTTAATTATAACTCATCAACTTCATTTCTTCAATATATTAATTACATTATACTTTATATATATTTCATTTCTCCCTATCTCATAATAATTAATCATATCATTTACTATATAAATCTTTGCTTCCATATTTCATTGTTACTTATCTCCATAATTCCTATAAAATTTTATTTGACATGAATATCTCAAATTCTATATCTTGATTTAAAAAAAAAACTTTCTTTCCTTTCCACCTCTTTTACTGTGTTATTCAAATGATAACGAGCCTGTCCTTCCTAAATCCTACCTGTTCTTATTAATAAGTGTGAATTCTGTTTCTTATCCCCTCTACCTAATAAATTCTTACAAAATTTCTTAATATTATATTATCGCTTTTATTTCTGTCTGTCTTTGATATTATATATTTCTTTATAACAAAATGTGTCTCTATTTGTTTGGTTTTTTTAATCTATATAGCTACTCTAACTTTCCTTATAAGTTAAATGTGAAGTTACTTTACTTTTACTTAAAATCATTTATAAGTTTTTAATAATATATTTTTTTTTATATTTTATAGATTCTTAACTGCGATAATGGAAACAATCTAGATGTATCCTACATATGAAAAAATTGATAGCCTTATATCTACCTAGTATCTAATATTTTATGTTACATGGAAGTGCTACTTATGCAGAACATTGGAATCATTACATCTACCTATAATATTACTATTTATATACATGTAAGTAACATAATATTATCTATTCCTCTTTTTCTTGTTTCATTCTTGTATCATTTATTGAGAGTTATATTTATAAATTGACTCAATGTTAAAAACACCCCTAACCATGTTTGTTCCCGGGTATACCAGTTTATAACTGTTTTGTGCATTTTCAGTTAATACTTCATAAGGTCCCTCGAATGGCAATTGCAATTTAATACATTGGTCTTCTGCTTTATTGGATGTTTTTAGTGCTTTTATTATAACCAATTCTCCTTTGTTAAATCGTGTTATCTTCTTGATCTTCTTGTTCTGATCCCGAATATATTTCTCAGCATTCCTCTTGATTCTTATATTTACCTTTTCTAATATCTCTTCTAGGGTAGTATCTCTATTCACAATCCAGTTTCGTTTCGGTTGAATACCTTTCATCAAATAAATTGGACTTTCGCCTGTTACTCCATGTGGTAAATTATTAATAAATTCTTCAATTCTATCCATGTTTTCATCCCATCGAATATGTATCCCTTGGCAAAGTATTCTTAAATATTTCAAAATTTCTTTTATATATCTCTCTGCTGGATTGGAGCTGGGTCTTCTTATACTAATAAATTGTAATTCTATTTGTTCCTTGTCACAATATTGTTTTAATTTTATACTTTCAAAGTATGTAGCATGGTCGAGTATTATTCTTTGAGGTCTCCCTACTTCTTCTATGTATCTTCTTAAACATTCTATTACAATTTTAGCTGTAGATCTCTTACATGGAAAAGTTTTAATAAATTTGGTGTATACATCTACTATAACTAATAAATTCTTATTGCCCGATTCACTTCTAATTAAATTTCCGATAAAGTCCATTGCCACAGTCTGTAATGGTTTATCTGTTATCATAGATTTCGCTGTCATGCAGTTATGGTAATTTTTTTCTTTGGCCAATTGACATAGTTGACAGTATTTGCATACTTCTTTTACTACACTTAAATCCTTTCTCGACACATAATTTTCTCTAAACACATTCCATAATTTTCTCGTTCCTATGTGTCCATTCTCCTCATGTAAATTAATAATAATTTCCTTTGCAAACTCCTTACTTATCACAAATACTTCTCTGTCCTCCAATTTCTTATACCATATCTCATCGATTTTATAGGCACCCTTGACTTTCTTATCTTCAAAATGTCTCTGATCTTCTTTAATCCTTTCCAATGTAAATATCCCCTCCGTTTGGTATAATTGGTTTATTCCAATTTGAAATTTTGTCTGATCATTTCCTACTTCATCTGCTCGACTTAATGCATCAGCTACAATATTTTGTTTCCCTGGAATATATTTGATTTCAAATTCATATTCCTGTAGCAATAATATCCACCTGTGAACACGATTATTGGCATAACGGTTTTTTAACATGGCTGTTAATGCTGAATGGTCGGTTTCTACAATAAACTTAGCTCCTAATAGATAAAATCTTAATTTACTTATGCAAAATACTACACTAGCCATCTCCAATTCCGTTATGGAGTATTTCCTCTCTGCTGGTTTGGTCACTCGAGATATAAAACTAATAGGTACTTCACATCCTTCTTGTATTTGAACTAATACACCTGCCAATCTTTCTATCGAAGCATCAGTTCTTAAGATAAACGGTTGATCGTACTGTGGATGAAAAACTTTTAAACTGTTTAGAAAAATTTCTTTTAATTCCCGAAATGCCTTTTCTCTTCTCTCATCCCATTTCCACTTAGTATCCTTCTTTAATAATTCTATGAGAGGAATTTCTCTCCTACTTAGATCAGGTATTAACTTCTTAAAATAATTAATAACACCTAGAAATCCACGCAAAGTTCGTAAATTATTCGGCGTCTTATACTCCAAAATTGCTTTAATTCTCTCAGGATTCATTGTTATACCAGTGTCATTTAAAACATATCCTAAATAATCCACTTCTCTTTTATAAAACTGACATTTGTCTAAATTTAACTTGAGTCCAGCGTTTTCTAATTCATTTAATATTGTTTCCAAATGTTTTTGATGTTTCTCTTCTGTTTCAGAAAAAATCAAGATGTCATCAATGTAGTGGAGAGTGAAATCTTCATAAGGATTCAAGATTGTATGCAGAGTTCGTACTAAAGCAGCACAAGAGCTTTGTAATCCGAATGGCACCACACAAAATTGGTACACCACTCCATCTACCATGAATGCTGTGTATTGTCTACTACGATGTTCCAATGGAATCAACCAAAAGCTATGCTTTAGATCTAATTTTGAAAATATATTAGCTTTTGTAATTCTTCCAAATATACCTTCTATATTTAATGGACTTTCGTATTGTTTTTTTGTAAATGTGTTTATATTCCTAGCATCCAAACATATTCTAATATCTCCCGATTTCTTCTTTACACATGTTATAGCACTTATGTATTGTGAATTTGATCTTTCAATAATACCGTCATGTAACATTTTATTTATTTCTTGGTATACCTCTTGTTTTAATTTATACGGAATCGGATAGGTTTTGATTTTAAAATTTTTAATTTCTGATATTACTTCTATTTTATGTACATATCTGGTTGCAACACATACTTCTTCATTAAATAGTTTTTTATGAGAGTCAAGTAATTCATATACTCTCTGTTTATATTCCTCCAAACATAATTCATCCCTCATGTTTCGTTCTTCTTCAACAATGTGATTTAATTGTCCAATTGCACATTCGTTCTTCCCTATATCTGTTGGATCTTTCGTCATAAATGGTATTGTATGTTCATTATATATTATATTTTGCTTTTTATAATCTATTATAATTTTATGTTTATTCAGTTCATCTGTACCCATGATTATGTCATATTTTAAATTTTTTACTATTAACAATTGTACTGATAAAATCTTGCCATTTAATTCTAAATTTGTCATTATAGTTTTTGTTGCTTCATACAATTTTCTTTCATTTGCCCCTACTAATGATATTTTATGCGTATTTATCACCATAATATTGTCTTGATTTAAATTGTCTACGATATTTTGATTAATGATGGACACTTCTGAACCCGTATCTAACAAAACTCTACATTTAATGTTTTCTAAATTTCCCTCTATAAATATTAATCTAGTTAATTCTTGGTTTGTATGATCTTCGTCTAAAATGAATTCCCTAGGATGTTGATATTTAGAAGAATAGACAATATTATGCACGTAAGAGCAACTTATTAGAAATTCGGATCCGAACTCGGGCCCTGATCAATATCCCTTCTTACCTCTTCCTGATTTTGTATCAAATTAACTTGTCTTCTGTCTTCTTCCCTATTGCCTCTCTGGTCATAATTTCTTTCCCTGTTTTCATTTCTGCAATCTTCTTCATTATTTCTTCCTTCCCTTCTGTATTGTTGCCAATTTCGATTTCCATTTTCGTTTCGTCTTCCAAAATTTCTATAATTTCCCCCATTTTCGTATGGCCTATTTCCATTATTTCTATTACCATTATTGTTATTCTGATATCCATTCCTGTAATTCCCATTTCCATTTCTATAATTGTCATTTCTAGGATTTCTATCATCCCGTCCTTGTCCTCTTCTCTCATAGTTTCGATTCCCATTGTTTCCATAGTCATTTCTTCTCTCATTGTCTCTGCGATAATGTCCATTTCCATTCTCATTTGATCTATTCTCTCGTATATCATTGTTGTTAGTATAGCTTCTTTCCACGCGTTGTAAATAGCTTGATAAATTATCCATGGATTTTATATTGTGTAGCGCTATTGTTTCCGCTACTTCTGAGTTAAAATGTCTTCCGACATACAAGACTAACTCTTCCTCCTTCATTCCAGGCTCAAGGTATTGGGCTATGTTGTATAACTGCATCGCATAGTTGTTTAGATTTTTACTCTTCTTATAATCGAACTTGCCAAAATATAGCCGTTCCCTAAATGTTGCCTGTTGCAATTCTCCCCAAAAATAAGCTAAAATTGTTGTTCAAAGTCGCCCAAACTCTGGATCTGTTCTTCTTTATTACAGAACCATAACAAAGCATGGCCCTGTAATATACTCCTTATAATGAGTTTTATTTCCATAATGTCCCTGAGTCCTTTTATTTTACTGCGAATTATCTTCAGAAATACCTTGGGATGTACATTATTTATGTTCCCATCGAATTTCACCCCGATTTCGAAATTACTATGGAAATTTCCAGGACATACATTAACTCCACCACTTCTTCTAAAATTCTCTTCCATTTCCTCAACAGTATTTCGTAACTTCCTATTCATTTCTTCTATTTCTTGACTTACTTGTCGATTTATATCTTCATTAATTGCTGAACTCATCCCAGTTCTCTCTTCTATCTTGCCATCTAAATCCTTAAATTTCCTATTTACATTTTCTTTTATCTGTTCTACTTCCTTTGTTAGATGATTCGACTGTTTTGAGACTTCCACTCTAATATTTTCTGGTAAATTCTCTTCTATATCTCTTCTAAATTCTGATACTTCTTCTACTATGATCTTTTCTATGTTTTCTCGAATTTTCATACCGTTTTCTTGGATTTCTTGTCTCAAATTTTTATTTTTATTCTCCATTTCTTCTCTTACCTCGTTAATATTCTTCTTAAATCCTTCCTGGTTCTCCTTGAGTTCCTTAATTTCCTTCAAACTTTCTAATTTGACTTCATCTATTTTCTTTTCTAATCTCTTCATGTTTCCATGGATATTATTGATGTCTCCTCTAATTTCTTCCTTGATACTATTCATGTCTCCCCTCATCGTGTCCATATTTATCCTATTTTCTTCAAATTTCTGGTTCATATTTTCCTCCATTTTATTCATATCTGTTTTCCTATTCTCCTCCATTTTATCCATATTTCCGTTAATGCTATTTATATTTCCATTCAACTTTTGATCCATTTTGTTCATGTTTTCATTTAACTCTCCCTTCATTGTATTCATCTGGTTCAACAATTGTTGCATCAAATCTATCATTTGGTTATCATTCCTTGTTCTTGTTTGTTGTTCCCTTCTCTCTTGTATTTCTTGACTTCTATCCAATCCTTCTTCTACTCGTTCTACCTCTATTTCATATTCTTCATCTCCTGTTCTCCTTTCTTCCTGTGCATCATCTTCCGATTGCTGTCCTTGGATGAGGTATTGCACCTGGAAATCTCCCATTCCATGGCTTCTTCCTTCTCTTTCCTCCTCAGATCCACTATCATTTCCAACCTGCTTCCCATCGCGCAACATCATTTTCCTATTTTCCATTGTTCTTTGTTTTTAATTTATTTTTATTTTTTTAATATATTATTTTTATAATCGCCCCACGTTTTTGGGTGCCAATTTATAATTGAATATTTATAAATTGTATATTTTAATAGCCTCACGTTGGGCCGACAATTTATAATTGAATGATGATAATTATAATTTATGATAATTTTATGGATAGCTCAGATTATATTATTTGTTTATTTTATTATAGTTTTATATTTTATCGGAGAACATGAGAAACTTCTCTCGTTGGGTTCTGGATATGATAATCAAAGATTGAAGAAATACATATACATAATCTTACCTTTTAATTACAACCTCTGAAAGAAATAATATCTATTAAATAAAACGATTGAAATATGATAATAGTGATATTGATACTTTAACCATAGATGTAAGAATAAAAGAAAACCAACACATTAATGTAAATATGTTTAATAAATGAATTTCAATTTTTAATCTGATTAGAACAAAATAAAATATTTTGTAACTGTTAATTTATTTTGCACATTTATTCTTAAGGAATTGTGCCACCCTATATCATACATACATTCTTGGAAACAAAATGATATAATTTCTGCGTCGGCGCTATATCTCCAAACGCATGCGCTGCTACAGTATACATGTAAGAAAGAAGTTTCCTTCCATACACAACGTTTATATTCAACACACTGTTAGCGTGTCTGTGATGAAAATTGTTGGTTATAATTATTAAATGTTTTTATAATCAATTACATATAAGTAATACTTTATAAACTATATGTGTACGTGTATTTAAAAAAAAAACAAGAAAGTGATAGATGAAAGTTATGCATGCAAAAGCTGAAAATAAGTAATGAAATAGAATTGAGCACGCATGATGTACGTGATATTTTACGAGGATAAATTTACAACATGGTGAGTTTCAATATTATCTTAAAATTATAATTCTCTATAGATGAATTTTATAATGCATTATATGTTACTGTTCTTTGTCCTTTTTATATGATATATATCAATTGAATGTTCTATTGAATTTTGAGTGTACACTTTAAAATGTTTATTGGAATTCCAAATAGATTTAATCAAAATACACAGACCTTATCTTTCTTGCTATTACTGCCGGCTGCACTTACATCTTCCAAACTTGCCGATATCTCCTTAGAGATATGCTCCTACGGCACTCTTTAGTACTTACACAGGATCTGATACACTTATGATTAGTTTGTCATAAAATGTTTATATAATTTTAACTTTTAACTGTTTTTTAAAGAAAATTTTTGCAGAGAGCAATCTTACAGAGACGCATCCCTCATCACCATTCTAAATCCACACCTTTGTTTTTCAAAATCAACAACTATCCCGGCTTCACTAGTCCATAGCACTCTTATTTGTTTTTTTTATCACAGAAATTGTTATTCTCCAGTCTTTTAGTGACTATTTTGAAAAAACATAAATTTATTGTCCTGGAGGGTATTGACACTAATTCATTTAAATCTCTATCGTATTAAGGAATTTTAATTAAGTCCTTCTTTCCTCTTACAATAGTCCATTTTCTTATATTTACCTTGTTTAGCTAATTTACAAAATGTTTATTTTTACAAATATTACAACCTATATTATTAATTAACCTATATGTAATTGATTCTAATTTAATTTTGCGTCTTGTTTGATATTTATTATACATATACTCCTTATTATTTTTGTTTTTGTAATTAAATTTTATATCTATAATCTATAAACAATGATTTAGGTTGGTATTGAAAAATTCCCTAGCATGACATTACTTCCTATAAATATTCATTTCCTCAATATGTTTGGGGCTGTGTTCCAACTATCTTTCCCATCTAGTTTCAACCCTTTTCAATGAATGAATGAATACATGGTATTCTAAATTTATGCTACTACAAAAATAATATGTAAATAATGTTAAATTATCGTTAGACTAATTATTCTTTTCTCTTACTTTAGGTTTCAAGCTATTGTGTGACATTTCATCCTGCCGAAATTGTTATGGCTGTGTTCAGTGCAATTCCGAATTCCATGACTTTGACAACCAATCAGAATTACTGGTACAGGTAATATTTACTCTTTAATTAGCTTATATAGTGTTGTAATTTCTATTCTTCATCCTTTTCAAAACTTCACATCAATATATTATCCAATCTATACATATTTCAATCTTTTTATATTTTAATCTTTGACTTTTTATTGAGTTTATTCTAATGGTTGTGTCTACTGACACTTCTTACGTTACAATAAGACTTGTTTATTATGTTTGTTTATTTCATTATTTTTACTAAACTAGAGGATTAGTTCAATATATATATATATAGGGGGGTAATGTTACGAAACAGCACACTGGTATAGTCCCTGAATCCGACTCTGTCCAAGTTAGGTATGGAAGTTAAAATTATGGCGGACGCGTAGGATCTTCTTAGAATTGTTTACGATTGTGACTATCTTATCTAGACATTGTTAGAAAGCCAATTGTTTTTGTGTCTAGAATTATCTAGTGAAAAAGGCACTAATATATATAAGGGACCGACCAAGAAGATTTCAGTTAGTTTATAAAGTGATCTCGAGAAATAAAGAAGAATACACCGAAATAGCGAACAGTAAAGTGTTGATATAAATTAATAATTAAGTTTGTGTGCAAATTAAATTTAAGTGATTAAGTGAATATATATAAAATTATTGTTAGTGATTAGTTTAGTGTTAAAATAAATTAGTAAGTAGCCATACCGTGTGTTTGAAATTTATCCCACCCGTTTACTATTTAAATAAATAAGAAAAACATTACAGTATATTTCTTCTTCCTATAAAAGCTTCCAATTGTATGTTTCAATGCCTCAATTTGCATGAAAAATATAAACGTTATTCATTGAAAACATTTTCAAGTTTCAAAAGAATGATTCAAATTTGACTTGGGAGGATATCCATGTTAAAGAGTTTGGATAAAAGACGCTTCATTTATAACTAAACTAGCCGAAAAAATATTACAACTGTCGCTGCGTCGTCCCCCCACGTTTTATTAGCTGATAAAGCGGCCTGGATTCCCCAGGGCAGATAGTTATCTCTGAAATATGTTATTCTATCTGTATTCAGGTGAAATTCAATGCATATAAAAACAAAATATTATTCAAATAAAATTATATGCTCAAATATTAATTTTCTATTGTTTGTTTGTTTAATTAATAGGTAAATTTTGCAACTTTTATTGAAATTGAAATCCAATTTACAAAATATGAATTTATACATCCGAATAAAAATTCGAGGTAAAAACCTCTAGACGCTCCAAGTTTAAAAAATTGGCGAAGGCGATTATAGTATTTCATTCACCATTTTTTTAATATGTCCTTTATTCGAGACAAAAAGTTGATTGAAAACTAGAACTAGACTTACTCTTTCTGAATTTTTTTCTTGCGTGAAGTTTCCACTTTATATCTCTTATATCTGACATAGCTGTTGGGAATTCGTATACTTCCTTGGATCCTTCTCAGATAATGGTTACTGTGAATTTTTTTCATTTTATCTTTTGCATAATGCCTTGGCTGGACCTCTTCTTGCGTAACGTTTATTGTGATGTGATCGATATTGATAAATTTCAGCAGCAGCAAAATTTTTCTTTCGGATATATTTATTTTCAAGATTGGAATTGAAACATTAAATTTATAACTGAAAAAAAATTGAGGTTATTTGAAATGTAAGGATCTAGAAATATTGAGGGAGATTCTTTGGAAAAAGGAGTATATAAGGTACACCTAGTTGGTTCTAAATAACATACTTTTTAAATCTATAGAATAATTAAAATCGAATAAAAACTGTGCATTGATAATTCTTGTGGCTGAAAGTATGGGAAGTTGTTTTATTGGGTTTAAAATGGTTATCAGAAGATTATTATCAACAAGTGTAAAATGTATTGCATAGAGGAAGGTTGCCTAAATCGTACCACATTTTGGCCGGCAGCAAACTGTTTTCCACCTTGGACCTGAAGTCTGGTTATTGGGAAGTAGAAATGGACCCAGAAGACAAAGAGAAGACTGCTTTTACCACTGATTCTGGATTATGGTAATTCAACGTCATGTCATTCGGGCTCTGTAATATGCCCGCAACATTTGAAAGACTCATGGAAAATTTCATGAGTGTTAAATACATCCTGGTTGTAATAGATTATTTCACAAAGTGGGTGGAAATTCACGCGATCCCGAATTAAGAGACTGTCGCGGATGTATTGGTGAATGAATTTATTAGCCGATATGGAGTGCGATCAAGGACGAAATTTCGAGAGCCAGGTATTCCAGGAAGTTTGTGACAAGCTGGAAATGAAGAAGACCAGGACAACAACATTGCATCCACAATCAGATGGAATGGTCGAAAGAATGAACAGGACTATTAGAAAATACCTGTCCAAAGTCGTTTCCAGCCACCAGAGAAATTGGAACCAGTATCTTTCTCTATTTACGTTGGCTTATCGATCTGCCGTCAATGAATCCACGGGTGAAGCCCCTGCGAAAATTCTATTTGGACGTGAAATGAGGCTTCCTTGTGATCTGGAGTTTGGCTATCGGCCTGGCGAAGATCTAGCAGGAGAAGATTACGTAATCCAATTGAAAAGATTGGTTCAAACGAATTTTCAAGTTGCCAGCGACAGAATGAAAAAACGGTATAATACGCAGGCCACAGAAGGCAATTTCAAGGAAGGGGACAAAGTATGGTTACACAACCCGACAACAACTCCAAAATTACAAATATCATGGGAAGGTACATACTTAATCAGGAAGAGGATCAACGACATAATGTATCGTATACGCAAGATCCCCAATGAAAAACCGAGAGTAGTTCACCAGAACCCACTAGCTCCATTCGAAGGAGACCATGATAAAGAGGAAGGGGTGAACCATCTACAACAAGAGTCTGGCACACCCTTCGAAGAATTTACGGCCGCATACAGAACAAGGACAAGATTTGTTCACGCTCCCCGAGCACATAACATCTCCGCCAGTAACAAACACGCACGAGGGTTGGCAACCGTCTTTCGAAAGAAGTTTGGACAATTAGATAAACTTGAAGATCAGATGCGAGCCCCTGGCAAGGCACTGGGGCAAACACAATTCGCTGTACATCTTCTACCTGGTAATTAGAAACGAATTTCCAGATCGATCCACCTACCGGGATGTGTGGGAAGCGCTACGAAGCCTTCGAGATCATGTGCTGGAATCTCACGTGGAGAAACTAGCAATGCCCAGGATAGAGAGCAACCAGTTGGATTGGCGAGTAATCAGGAACATGATAGAGGTGATCTTTCAAGATACCGGTGTCCACATATTAATTTGCAGTTATACCCCTCGTTATCGGTACCCGTTGAAGACGGCGCCCTGTTATTTCTATACGTCCGGAAAGTGCTGACATAGGTCCAGTTGCCGATTTACACATCCAGTCCCGGCTCAAGTTCTTAAGGTGGGACATACTAGGAATCAGTGAGCATAAAGGAAAAGAAGAGAAAGAACTGATACTTCAATCAGGTCACCTACTATATTATGTGGGTACAGACAATATACACCAAGGTGGAGTGGGCTTCCCAATACACAAATCACATGTGCGCCATGTCTTACAGATCCAAAGCGTAAGTCCCAGAGTAGCATACCTTACACTTAGATTAAACAGTAGGTATGCATTGCAAATTATACAAACCTATGTCCCCCCCTCGACGCAAAAGGACAAAGATAGTGAAAGCTTCTACGACGACATCAACACAGCTTTGCGACAAACAACTTCTCATTATACTTTGACTATGGGAGATCTTAACGCCAAATTAGGCCACAGACAAGACGACAGTGAAACATCACTGGGAAGTAATGGTTTTGGGACAAGAAATGATAGAGGACAAGTATTGCTTGACTTCTTACAACAAAACAAATTTTATGCCATGAACAGCTTTTTCAAAAAGGCCCCCCGGAGAAAATGGATTTGGGCTAGCCCAGACGGAGTTACAAAAAACCAAATCGATCTGATAATTTCAAACATGAAAAACATAGTGCAAGACGTAACAAATTTTCTATCGGATTTGACCACAGAGCCGTCAGAGCAAAAATAGTCATAAATACAAGAAAGGAGAGGTCAAAACTAATAAGAAAAACATCTTCTAGAAAATCATTTCACAACACAAAGGGCAGACCAATACGCACAACTCCTTAATTCTCGTCTATCACCAATGCTGAAAAAGGAAGAGGATATAGACATTGAGGAGACAAACAAACAAATAATAACAGCAATGAAAGAAGCGGAACACAGGTGCAAGCAATCGCTTGGAGTTGGAAAGGAGGAGAAGTTGAATAATAGTACTAAGAAGTTGACGAAAAAAAGAAGAAATCTAATAGACAAACATCAAAACAATGCCACTCAACTAAGAGAAATCAACCAAGAAATATCAAGGGCTATCCGAAGAGATGTAAGGCTACACAAAGCAGAGGAAATATCTAGGATGATAGAGGAAAACAGGGAAATGAAAGTGCTTAGGAAAAAATAGTCTGAGGGTAAGAAACAATTAAGTAAGATAATTGACAACAAGAATGGACAAACCACCACAAATAAGCGAGACATCATGCTAGCCGTGAGAAGCTTCTATGCGGAACTCTATAAGAAAATCACAACAACAGAAATTGGAGTAGCCATTCCCGTAATACAAAACCAAGGATCAGAAGACATCCCGGAAATCACTCAAGACGAAATAAACAACTGCTTAAAAGACATGAAAAACAATAAATCACCAGGAGATGACGAAATTAGCACCGAAAATATAAAACTAGGAGGATCAGCACTTCTAAAAATACAACGCTTGTTTAAGAAACTCCATAACACCTGATCAATGGAATACGTCCATCATTATACTTTTACACAAGAAAGGAGATATAGCCCAAATAGAAAACTACAGCCCAATTAGCCTGCTATCGCAGATATATAAGCTGTTTATGAGAATAATCACCAAAAGGCTGACAGCTAAATTCGATATTTACCAACCTATTGAGCAGGCAGGATTTCGTAAGGGCTATGGCACAAATGATCATCTTCATACAATTAAAATCCTCATTGAAAAATACATAGAGTATAATAAACCGTTGGTTCTCATTTTTGTAAACTATGAAAAAGCTTTTGACACAATAGACCACCATAATATGATTAGTGCCCTCGCTGATTGCAGATTCGACCATCGCTACATCAACATCATTAAGCAATTATACAAGAACGCAAATGCTGTCGTTAGACTTCATGAAAGTACTCCTAGCTTCCAAATAGAGAGAGGTGTGCGGCAGGGGGATGTCATCACCACCAAATTATTTTCCAACCTTTTAGAGTACATGTTCAAACGCATAAACATTGCAAACCTCGGCATCAACATTAATGGTGAAAAACTTAGTCTGATATTGATTACAAATTATTTCAAAGAAGCGCAAGAAATGATGAGCGAGCTGAACCTAGCGTCCAGAGAGGTTGGGTAGGAAATCTTCTTCTTCTTCCTCTTTAGAAGGCGTATCGCCTGTTTAGTTCCGGTTTCCTCCTCGTCTAAGCAACTCTTACGAGGTTGACTGCCAACTATCTCGCCAACGTTTAGGTGGACGTCCAGTTGGTCTTCTGCCATGGGGTACATTGTTGCGGATTATTATGGCCATTCTGTTGGGGCCCATTCTATTGACATGCTGGTTCCATTTTCTTCTCCTCTGCCGTATCCATCTGACAACGTCGTTTGTTTGGCACTTTTCTCCTATGTCTACATTTCTCTATCTGTCCCTCAATGTGTATCCAGTTATCATTCTTAAGGTCTTCATTTCAGTAGTTCGTAGGATTCTCTTTGTTACCGATGTTTCAGCTCTGGTTTCCGCACCATAAGTCATCACTGGTCGTATGCAGGTTTTGTATATTCTCGACTTACATTCAATGCTCAAATGTTTGTTTTTCCATATGGGATATTTAAGGTGTCCTGATATTGCGGCAGCTTTATTGGCTTGTTTCCTTACTTCTTCTTCCAGGAATCCTGAGCTTGTAATTTTGTATCCGAGGTATTCGTATGACATTATCTGATCAATAGTTTTGTTCTTTATTACCAATTTGCACCGTAGAGGCATTTGGTCTTATTTGTAGAAATTTGCATGTTAAGTTTTTCTGCCTGTCTGTTAAAAGCTTGCAGCATTCTTTGGAGGTCGTCTTCTGACTCTGCAATAAGTACTGCGTCATCGGCATAGCATAGTATGCTTACTTTATGTATTCCCAATCGATATCCTAATCCAATATTTTTGACGGTTTTTATTAATTGATCCATGATTGTGTTGAATAACAGAGGGCTGAGACTGTCACCTTGGCGAATACCAGTTGTAGTTCGGAGGTGCTGAGTTAAGGTAGAGTTTGTTCTTATTTGGGTTGTTGTGTTTGTGTTTAAGTCCTTGATAAGTTCTGTGAGTTCTTTCGAGACATTACTGCTTTCCAAGATGGTGATGATGTCTTTTAGTTGGACTCTATCAAAGGCTTTAGTTAAATCTATAAAGCATAGTTAGGCTGGGGAGTTATATTCTAAAGCTTTTTCAACTAGTTGCCTGAGTATGAATAATGCATCGGTAGTGCAACGGTTTCTTCGGAATCCTTGCTGTTCCTCGCTTATTGGCACTGTTGAGGAGATTTTGTCCGCAATGATCTTTGTCAGAAGTTTTAGCGAGGTGCTCGCTCAGTAGTGTTATTCCTCGATAGTTAGCTGGGTCTGTTTTATCTCCCTTTTTAAAAATGGGTATTGTTATACTTTGTTTCCATTCTTCTGGTATTTTCTTATATCTATATATATATATATAAAAGAAAGTCGTGTTAGTTACTCCACTTATAACTCAAGAACGGATGAACCGATTTAGCTGAAAATTGGCAGGGAGGTAGTTTAGAGCCAGGAGAAGGACATAGGATACTTTTTATCCCGTTCGACAGCATTCCCATAGGATACTTTTTATCCCGTTCGACAGCATTCCCGTGTGACTTGACATGAAACGTCAGTCACTATAAAACGTGGTATAACAAAAAATAATCAGACTTGGAATAACAAAACGCAAATGACAGCTATATAATTGACGTATAATGACAGCTATGTAATGACGTATGGATGACAATTTGATATTTGTAAGAAATCAATAATAAAACTATTTCTATTAAATAAATAATTAACAATTATAATGTAATGATAGTGCCATTGCCCATTCGTGTAAACAGTGAAGTGAACTATAAAACTCGGTATGGTTGAAAATTTGAGTTTTTAGGTGAAGTGAAGTTTAATTAATAATGCCGCGACCAAGACGATCGAATCTTTCCCGACAAAGCCGTGATGCAAGAAGAATACGAAATACTGCAAATGAAAGGAGTGAAGAAGAACATGAAATTGCACGTGAACAGCGCCGCGATAATATGGCTCGACTTCGTGCTTCTCAATCACGAGAGAAAATTGAAGCAGCCCGTGAAACAGCTCGGTTGGCAATGCAGAATCGTCGAGCGAACAACAGAGGTCAACAAATAGATAATTTGCGACGCAGAACAAGATATTTATCAAGTGCTGATTTGAATCGAGCAGCGTTTCAATACGATTGCAGCAATGATTACAGCTTGCATCCTAGCGTTTGCATTGGGCAAATGGACGTAGTTTGCGAGTATTGTGGTGCATTAAAGTTTTCCGGAGAAACGCCTGGATTATGCTGCCTTAATGGTAAAGTGAAATTGCCATTGTTGACTCCGCCACCTGAGCCATTGTATTCATTGCTTTGTGGCGAAACACAAGAATCACGCCACTTTCTTGCAAATACTCAAAAATACAATGGTTGTTTCCAGATGACGTCATTTGGGGCAGATATTATCTTATTCGCTATCATAATTTCGACATGTTTTCCATCAAACCCATGTAACCTGTGGCACAAATACAAGGATAATATGTCAGAAGATATTTTACATCAAATTCGTATCAGTTCCAGAAATCACGATATTGAGATGAATGAGGAGATACGTAATCGTGCTTTACTCTTGATCGAAGATATGTGTTACCTCATGTGCGGTAATTTATTATTCAGGTTAGGAATGCCAGCACCATATCGTGAAATGAATGACGCATTTAATCGAGAATTGGAACGGGAACGTGAATATGATCACCAGGAATTAGATTTAGTAGTTCAAACGAATGTACTCCTGTTGAATTACCAACAAAAGGAAGTTTATGATACTTTAATGAAGGCAATCGATGATGAAAATGGTGGTTTATATTTCCTAGCTGCCCCTGGTGGAACTGGCAAGACATTCCTCATGTCATTAGTTTTAGCAACTGTTCGGGCGAGATATAACATAGCAGTTGCAGTTGCTTCTTCTGGAATAGCAGCCACATTGTTAGAAGGATGCCGTACGGCTCATTCAGCATTCAAATTACCGTTAAATCTTCAAATTATTGAAGAACCAACGTGTAATATTGCAAAACACTCAGCAATGGCCAAAGTTTTAGCGGTATCGAAAATCATCATCTGGGACGAATGCACAATGGCGCATAAACGTGCATTAGAAGCACTTAACCGAACATTAAAAGATTTACGCAATGACTCGAGATGTTTTGGAGGAGCAATGATTTTACTGTCTGGCGATTTCCGCCAAACACTGCCAGTAATTCCAAGATCTACGGCTGCCGACGAAATAAACGCTTGCCTTAAATCGTCAAATCTATGGCGCTATGTGAAGAAACTGCAACTGACAACAAACATGAGAGTTACATTGCTTAATTATACATCTGCTGAAGATTTCTCGGAGCAATTGCTGACTATCGGTAATGGTCAAGTACCTGTCGATGAATCGAGCGGATTAATATCATTTCCAAATAATTTCTGTAATTTTGTCTCATCAAAAGACGAACTTATCAACAATGTATTTCCTGAAATTATTTCTAACTACAAAAATATTGAATGGTTGAGTGAGCGAGCAATTTTAGCGGCTAAGAATAAAGATGTAGATGACCTAAACTAAATAATTCAAAATAAGATCATTGGAACAATGCATTCATTCAAATCTATTGACTGCGTCACAAATGAAGATGAAGCCACCAACTATCCAATTGAATTTTTAAACACTCTTTGGACGTGCCTGGCTTACCACCGCACAATTTACGCCTAAAGGTTGGCTCCGTAGTAATCATGCTTCGAAACATAAACCAACCAAAACTGTGCAACGGTACGCGTTTGGTGGTTAGAAAATTGATGAACAATGTAATTTACGCTACGATAATGATAGGAAAATTCAAAGGTGAGGAAGTTCTCATTCCGAGGATACCGATGATCCCAACCGATATGCCGTTTGAATTTAAAAGACTTCAATTTCCGATACGTCTTGCATTTGCCATGACCATCAACAAATCACAAGGCCAATCCTTGAAAGTTTGTGGTTTAAATCTAGAACATTCATGTTTATCCCATGGTCAATTATACGTGGCATGTTCACGGGTCGGAAAACCATCTGAGTTGTTTGTTTTTGTGCCTGATAATAAAACAATAAAAATGTCGTGTATCACAAGGTACTTAAATGAAGAGCAACCTATGTACTAAAATACAGAAATAATTATGAATGATTAATGTAGGTATTTAATTTTTTTTGTATTTTTTCCAATTAAAAAAAAAGTCTGCTTATTTGTTGCCATTAAGGCGGAACAAAGTTCGCCGGGTCAGCTAGTTGTAATATAATGTTAAACAGTTTTGTGTACTCCTCTATGATAGTCGTGCCTGCGTTTTTTATTAGCTCGTTTGGTATTTTATCTTGATTGGGAGCTTTTCTGTTTTTAAGTTTCCTTATTGTCCCTTCTACTTGCTCGTAAGTGACTTGCGCGTGATCTTCTATATTATCTCTCTGGCCTGTCTCTTGTGCTTCCATTGGTTCAACTGTTTCTGCGTACAGGTCTCTGAAATATTTTTCCCACGTATCTTCTGCAATTGTTCTTAATTGTATTGTTTCATTTGTTTCTCGTTTAAGACTCTTCAACATCTTCCAAATACATTTTTGTGCTCCGTACATATCCGCCTCCATTTCGTTGCTAAATCGCTGCCAATATTCCTCTTTTATTTCTCGTACTCTATTATTAGTCCTGTTCCTTATTTCGGTATAGATGTTTTGGTTTTCCGGAGTTGGAGTTTTCTTGTATTGTAAGTATTTTTCCTTCTTTTCCCTTGTAATGTTCTTGACTTCTGATGTAAACCAAGGTTTAATGTTCGGTCTGCTGTTGTGTGTTCCTAGGCCTTCCTTAGCACCTTTGCAGATGTTTTCTTTTAGTTTGTTCCAGGGTGTGTTAGGGGTATCAGACTGTGCTATGGGGTTAAGAGTGACGTGTGTTTGGCATCTGTTTGAATATCAATATAGGCAAATCTAATTTCCAGTGAACAACTTAAACATTGAGCAAGTATACTCCTACAAATACTTAGGTCACGAGATTCGATTGGGAAGGGATAATCAAACCTGCTTAATTGGCAGACACTAGGTCCAGTTGTCGATTTAAACAACCAGTCCCGGCTATACAGAAGTTCCAGGAGGAACTTCCTTTTAAGGAGGTGCTAACCCACCAAGTCAACACCAAGTACCTGATTAACGACGTGTTAATTAGAACTCGTACATTATTTCTGATTACTTTCGGATCACCCTGTCTAGGATGGATCGTTTTAAAATAAACATGGTATATGTAATAAATTTTACAAACCTTGGTATTGTTTTGAGGTTAGCTACAGAAAGAGCACATATAGCTGAGTATGATGTTTGAGGTATAATGTGCAAGTCACTGCACTTTTCCTTCTTGGCATCCTTCCAATTATCACTACTATCACAGAATAATATCTGAAAATCGGTACAATTTACGAACAGTTTGGTATACAATTGTTCTTCGAGTTCCATTTTTGTTGAATTTTCAGCAATGTAAGATTCTTGACACAATTCTGTTTTTATAGCGAATTTTCCCAAATCCACAATCAATAAATATTCAGCTCTGGAAATATAAGATCAAATTAATATAGATATTCTTGAAATATTAAGAATGTCTTACTTCATATAAGAATTAACTTCTGGTAGAACAACGTAAGGAATTTTGATGTTGAAGTCGAACTCCCAACCTTCTAATAATTTACTTTTAGCTAATTTTGTTATTAATTCTGGCTTGTTCGTCAAATATTTGAATAAACTTTTTGGATGGCTATTTTCAATTGAGAAAAATGACTCAATTTCTTCAACTGAAGGCTAGAAAATACGGAAAGTTATTTCAGATGTTTCATCTTTAAAACAGGCACTTCTCAGAATTAAAATATATAAATTCTTTATTTTGTCCTTTTAGCTAATTTACATTTTCAGGTCATTGCAACAATTACATTGAAAACGATTTATAGTATGGTTTTAGGTTATTATAATAGTATATTAAGTACCAAGTGTCAAAAAGGTTACTTTAGTCACGAGTTTTACTAGGCACTAGTGGAGCGAATCGGAACCAGTTCCTTGTGAAACGAGTGACTAAAGACGTTTTTAACACGAGGTGCTTACTATACTTTTTCTTCGCCCGCGGGAAGGAAAACATTATATTATATTTGAATTATATTCATTATATGACGGACGATGGCTGACAGCTGACTGACAAATCAATGACGCAGAATAACAAAATTATCATGGAATATGAAAATTAACATACAAAACATGCACTTGATTTGACGTTTAAAAAACAAAAGATAAACCAGATGTGACTATTCGCATTTTAAACACTAGTGTTTAAAGAGTAGTTTTGTGCATGTCAAACCCGTGTTCAAAGTGCGGTTTTAGTAGCGGAAATAGAAAAAATTAATTTGAATTCAAGCAATCTCATCCTCACATATTAGGCATTAGTACCCATATTACAAAATTTATTATATACATACATATAGGGTGTTTCTAAATTCATGCGACCAAATTAAGGAGAGGAATGCTCGTATGATATTAAGATGGGTCTTTACCACAGATAACCCACAGATAAATGAGACACTGATTGTGGCGCCATCTAAAGAGCCCGTCGAGTAAACAACTGAGTGATGTTGGAAAGATTTCTGTAATTTTGGGTTTTGGCGGACTGGCGGTATATTCAAATATACTGTATTTTAATTATTTTATTTCAAAATAGCCATTCATAGTCCATCTTTTGACATTTCATTCAATTTAACTCCATTAACTAAATAATCATTAGATGTTGAGTTAAATTAAATGAAATATCAAATGATGGACCATAAATGGTTAATTAAATTGGAAAAAATAAAACAATAATCATATAAACAATTTATTTATTTTGGTATAAAAATACACAACAAATAATTTCTTTCACAAAGTACTTTTCTTAACAAACACAATGACAACAAATAAATTATAGTGTAAAAACCATGCAATAATTAAAAAATAATTTGAGTAACATACATTCTAGATTGGAGTATCATTAGATTTTCAAATGATGTTAAATCAAGATAAAAGTAGAACATTATGTATGATAAGTTTATATTAATTTATTATTACACTCGTATAAACACACAGAGCTGGACAAACTGCAGGAGTATAACTGCTACTTATCTAATCAAAAAAAGTGTTAGCAATAAGTTGTTAACTACTATTTTTGGCAACTTTCTGTGAAAGAAAACATTTGAGTATAATTACTGTGAATGTTAGAACAGAATTAATTAAAATATTTTTATAGTAATTACATATAAGAATGCTAAACAGCACTTGTGACTACAATATTTAAAATAATATATCTAACATTTCATTTCCACTTAAAACACATCTTTATTTATTTACTGGAAGTATTAAATAGGTTTATAACACAAGCTTAAACGTAGTATATTGCATATTTGTATATTTCTACATTTAAAAGCATTCCGTTCTTATGAAACCATTGCATAAGGCAGTTTAAGTTACTCTGCAGCTCCTGGCAGTCTATGATTGTTAAAATGTTTCTTAAGGGCTCTTAAAAATCCCACCCTCTCATGGAGTCCTTTCTCGTTTCTGGTCGAGGTTCTACAAGTAAACACACAAAATAACAACAATAAATAAGTAAACACACAATTATGTTTGAAAATGTATGTCAACAAAAGAAAACAAAATGCGCTTACTATCGAAATAAGTTTACACATGTTTTTGTACTAAGCCAAAAAAATATCAAAAAATGTTTGAATGTATACATTTGTTTGGTTTTATTTATTCCCTTTTTTGAAGCTTTCGATTTTTTTAGGAATTCTTGATTTTTAACTATTTTTTGTCTTTATTGGATATTTTGGATTTTTGGTTACCGCTAGACCAAATACTTAGACGTAACGCATCAACAAAAGTTAATACTCACTTTCATTTCTCATAAATTGTCACACCATGGGCTATATATGAAAATCGGCAAGGGATCAATACCTTCCATCCCATAGCTGGTAGAGGGAATATAGCTATAACATAAAATAAAACCCAGATTATTATTTTTTCAATGGATACATTTTAAAATGGAATTGTCTGAGTATGGTGTACACACTAGATATAAATTGAGTGAATGAAAAGACGAGTACTGAGTATGTCATTTTATTAAAATTCCAGCTAAGCGCTTTCAGCCATTAGATCATTCTCAAAGCTGTCGACAAGAGAAAAACGTACAACAGGTACAATGTACACACACTGAAATAAAATATTTGATGTTACATGATTATTTAAGTAAAATTTGTTAAAATGACCCTATAAAGAGGGTGTGCACACATATCATTTAGTTGGTAATCAAATTAGACTTTTCGTTATGTGAATTACAATTGTACACACTCTTTATAAAGTAATTTTAACAAATTTTATTTAAATAATGATGTAACATCAAACATTTTATTCCATTGTATGTAGCAGTTACAGTGTTTATGTTTTTTGACACTTTCTGTAATTTTTTTTCTTGAGGAGAGCTTTCAGAATGGTCTAATGGATGAAAGCGCTTACCTGGAATTTTAATAAAATTACACACTCAGTACTGGTCTTTTCGTTCACTCAATTTACATTTTAAAATGTCCAAAATTATAGCATGCTATATTGAATACAATAAAACTTACCATCAATTTTTGTTAATTTCCACTCATATGGGAAGGCAAATCAAACTGTCTTAATAACCTCTCTTCGTCTTTCGCAAATCTAAAGAAACACTGTTTTTGAAAATGAAGGGATTATATCCTCCATCGTTTCATCGTCGACAAATTTAATGATTTAAGGCGGGTTTATACAACATTTACATAGTCATAATCATAATCACAGTCAGAATCATAAACTTAATCATAATCATAACTCTGAAAGGCGTTTATACAATTTTAATAGTCACAGTCATAAGCATAAAATTCATATAAATGAAATTTGTCAAAAAGTCAAATCAATGAAGTTAATATAAACAATGATTGACGGAGCACAGAAATATATCCAAATAACGGCCAATAAAATTAATTCTTCAACCAAGACGCCTTTTTGTCATCATTGCTCATCGCGTGTTGGTTACGACACATGCGCATTTCAATTCTCGTCTTAATCATAATCATAAAGTTAAAAGTTAGGAACTTCAAGGTCAGTAAAATTATGCTTATGATTATGATTGTGATTGTGACAATTGTATAAACGGTGCTATAAGAAATCATTAGTTTAACTCTTATGATTGTGACTGTGATTATGATTATGACTATGTAAATGTTGTATAAACCCGCCTTTATTACCACTGCTTTTCAGCCATATTAATTTTATCTTACTGAGTTGGAGGAACAAAACTGTAAAAAGAAATATTTAGTTTATTAATGCAGCAATTTCCAGTTTAGCTAATGTAAAGAACAACCATGAACTCTAAAGTTGTCGATTAAATTAGTAAAAATTCTCTGTGTTTTATAAAAATGAAGATAATGGTTGTTAATTATGAAAGAAAAAATGCTCAAATTTTTTTAATAAAACTTACCGAGTACACTACTTATTACTCCTTCAGAATACACTTTGACATTGTCTTTTCAATTAATAACAATAAAGCAACGAAACAACAAATAAATATTACACTATAGCAATTAAAAAATACAACAAAATACCGTAACCTTAAAATAACCTCTACACTTGAACTAAGAAATGATAACAGTATAACATATAACATGTGGGGATGGGGACGAGCAATATGATATCGCGCATACGCAGTTATAACAATCAATAAAACTTGATTACTAACGACGTTACAGTTTTCGTTAATTTTTTGGAATTATCTACCGATTTTAGTTACTCGCCGGGCTCTATAGATGGCACGGTCTGCAGTGTCGCTAGCCTGGTCTTTACTATAACAAAATTGTCTCAACCTACCCCTTTCCGAGATATCACCCTTATAAGGTGGTGACTAAAGTTGAGTTCTCATTTTTTTTTAAAATTTCAGTGAAGCTAGAAACTTGAAATTCTGTAATTTTCGTACACGTGCAAAGGACTAATCACGGATACTTTTTCAATATTCCTGTTACATTATACGGGGGTAAAATTACCAACCCTTACTTCATTTCATATCAAAACTTTTTTTCGAGATGAAGTTTTATGAAATAAAATTATAACTTAAAATCCTTGTTTTATTTAAAAATTTGTTTTTCTACTACCGTGCGAAAAGTACGTACTTTAGACACACTTTCGAGTGCGTAAAATTTTACGCACTAGTGTAGTTCCAATTTGTATGTAGTTTTATCTAGCCTTATAAAAATATAGGTAGGCATAATAAAAACGGATATTAAATCTGAGTTTTCTCTAAATCAGAGAGTTTCTTCTAAAGAAAAATTAAACCTAATTTAGTGCGCAAAGAAAATTACTATTAAACTTTTGTATTTTGATAAAATTTTCGGTAGTAGAAAAAATAGTGTATGCAATTCGTGTGTAAAGGCCTTTTTTCGACTCTTGTTATTGTTGTTATTGGTGTTATGACAATATTCACATTCGTCAAAAAAAAGCTACTTTACAAACTTGTTACATAAATAACTATTTTATTAATTTCAGTTCCTAAAACCGATAGCTGGAGCGAAAAAAACTTTTCCTACGATCACTACCCAAAGAAGGCTTTTGCACACTCAAATCTAACCGCAAAGTTCATGTTTTCCGTGATCTGTCATAATTTGACATTATTTCCGCTCTAGAGCGTACTTTTCCGCTCGTATATTTTCATTTACAATAAACTAAAGAAAGTTAGTGAATAATAGGTATATTAATAGTACATTATACACCAAGCGACTAAAGTGACCCATTTAATCCCGCGGATGGGACCCATTTAATCCCCGAGGGAATCAATCCATATACATTTTTAATAAGAATAAATACTACTTTTACGAAACTTGGCTGGGCATCGAGGATGCACTTTTATGAAATGAAACTTGGCTGGGCATCGAGGACGGACTTTTATGAAATGAAACTTTGCTAGGCATCGAGGACGGACTTCCATTTTTTTGTAGTAAGTCAAAGTGCGCCAATAAAAAAAATATCGTCAAGTATTTGTGGATAACTGGTCATTTTTATTATTTTCTATCTTATAAACCCATCCAAAACACCTATATGTTATATTTGAAAATATTCAAAGTGTATAACTAATTACTTCCAATATTTTTCGAACCCTTGGATCATATATACTACCGTGGATCAGGCAACAGCCGTAAACTCTGTTTCCAGCATATTCACGACGTACTTCTACGACCCATCCTTGTTTGACACTCACAAGTTTCTAATGTTGCTTCTTTATTTTGGAGCCTTTGACTATTTTGACGTACATAGTCAGCGCCAAATTCAATTAATCATGTTTCAAATCTAGATTTTGAAATGACTTCTAATAAGGTGGAGGTTCTCTTTCGGTTGTATTTTTGTGATGGCTTTGTTATTTATAAACCGTTTTGGAAAATTCTATCTTTCATCCGAAAGAAAATATTTCAAAACATTGGTTGAGTAGTTTTGGGTTTTAAATCAAAATAAATACAATAAGCAATATCATCTAACTAAATAAAATTGCGTATTTTTGCTTTCACGTCTCATTTGATTAATTTTGGTTTATTACTTTAGTACATTAAACTATATTATAATACAGAACTATGGACCAAAACTTACAAACTATTTAAAAGGTTTTGAATTCGTTTATTTTTTAAAAGCTTTTAAGTATATTTAATATAGGTACCTATTTTTACTTAAATTGTGAAAATTATTGGAAAAAAACTAGAAATTGTTTATAAAATACTTCATTTTATGTTTGAAATATTTCACATTTAATTCGTTCCTAAATGAAACATCAAACTTATTTCTAACTCTACAATTCCACAATTTTTGTAATTTACATTTCCAATTGATTGTTATCTTAAAATAAAAATCAATATTTGATGATAACTTTAAAATATCGCAAACACTTGATGAACCCCAAAAACTACTCGCCATATTATTATTATGATGCCGATGCGAGAAAACAACGCTATCAACATTGCCAAATATCTAAGCTATTTCTTATTTCTACTTATCACGTATTACAAAAATTAATAATCAAGCAACAATTTTATACAATAATTAGTCGGTTAAAATGTATATACATTAGAATAACATTATTGAATTTAAACATAACTATCTTAGATAATGAACAAAATAAGTTTTTTATTGAAAGTATTAAAGAAGAGGAGAATAACAATAAATGTGTATGAATCTGGCAACAGGGAACAAGGACACAAGTTCTTAAATCGAACGTGGTCATACGTTCAGATTTTTAAAGCGCATGCATTCGTAATATATAAGTGATTTTATTATTAGAAATATAGCTATCCAATTTTTATAAATTTTTCGAATGACAAAATATTTTAATTTGAATTTTTTGACAGTTAGGTGTCATAACTGATATATCAGTTGTTTTAAGAAATGGTAGCCACACACTTTTTTCTGTCTCGCACAATAATAAAATATGTAGTTTCGTTTAAAAGCGATACATTGAGAACGTTGAATCTTAAATATTGGATTATTTTTGAATATTGTACAGTCACTAGAAATAAAGCAATTTAATATCAAACATGTTTCATCAGTAACTCAATATTACTCTTAAAATTATATCGTGGTACAAAACAGCATACAAAAAAACTTACTTTATTGTATATGCATTCAACGGAATCCATAGCGATACTAAGTTTATATTTACATATAATATTCTTTGGCATTTTGTTTAATTCTATCTTAAGGAAATATGCTGGACTGTCGCTTAAATGTTCAGAGGATATAATTGGTAACAGATGATCCTCGTTGCTAGCGCCCTCTATTATTATAGCTTCAATTTTTAAGGACACTCTAAAAGTATCTTCGACGAAATTCGGTATAAATACAATGACGGTTTGTGTAACAGTTAAAACTGCAATCTCTTTACAATTCTTCGTCAAAGTGATACTCATGATACCCAGTCGGAAATTATAAGTGTGATCTGAAACATATAGATTATTATTATCTCTATTAGTATTATTATCTTTAAAACCTTCAAAGAATCATTTTGTATTATCGAAATTAAAGAGGAAAACAATTCCGCAGATAGATACAAGTAAAAGCAGAATAGGGAAGCCGGGGGCTGGTTGACGTGCCAGGTTGGTTGACGCACCTCCATTTTTTTAAAACAGTAGACTTGGCAACGTCGCCGACCGGTTTGTCTTAAAGCCGCCATTAAAAACCACTCTCGAACGTTCGTTTCAGTTTGATTGCATCAGTGGTGTTGTGTACAGTGCGGTTTGTTGTTTTTTGGCAGTGGTGAGTAATTTTTTATTTTTTTACAGTTTTTGTTCTAGAAACTTTATTTGTAAAGATAATTGAGATCGGTTTGATGCTACATAAAGCTTCAACCGTCCCAAACAAGAACTGTTTAATAGATTTTCTAAGAATAAAATAGTATATGTGCAGTTGCATCACACATACAAAAACGTGGTCAGGGGCTGGTTGTCGCACACAACAAGGGGCTGGTTGACGCATGCGTCAACCAACTCCGAGTTTAAAATAAAATATTTTAATTTTTGTTTTATATTTTAGCGAGATGCGTTCTCGTAAACGAACATCAGAAATCGTAAACGAACATCAGAAAAGGGTATCACTCCACCAGATATCATGCTAAGGGCAGTTAGAGAGGTTAAAATGAACAACCAATCCATTAGGGCAACTGCAAAAGACTTTGAGATCCCGGAGGCAATATTGAGACGTTTTTGCAAAAAATTTACTGAGGAAGAAATTAATGGTGATGCCGCAATAACGACAAAAGTTGGATATTACAGGAATCGCCATGTATATTATATTTTAAATTATTTTTAAAAATATTAAAGCTTAAAAAAATGCCTTACGTCTTTTATAATTTTTAGGTGTTCACAAATCAACAAGAAAATCATTTGGAGGAATACCTTAAAACGGCAAGCGACATATGTGATTATGTCACTGCTTTGCGCATTAAATACCCTGAATCCTGGAACGTGACAAAAATGGCTGAAGAGGATTGGTTTACATACTACATGAAACGACATCGTGCTCTTTCGGTAAGAACTCCAGAAGCAACCAGCTTAGCTCGCGCTTCTAGTTTCAACAGAGAAAATGTTTCAATGTTCTTTGACAACTTAAAAACGGTCCTCAACCGCCTGAAATTAGAAGCAGCACAAATATGGAACATGGATGAAACTGGGATTACGACCGTGCAAAAGCCTAACCGAATTGTTGACAGGCCTGGATATAAGCAGGTGGGACGCGTAACCTCCCAGGAACGCGGCACCTTAGTTACTATGGCTTTGGCGGTATCTGCAACGGGAAATTCTGTCCCGCCGTTCTTTGTTTTTCCAAGGGTTAACTTCAGAGAACATTTTCTCGCTAATGGCCCTCCTGGAGCAGTTGGACCCGCTAATCCTTCAGGTTGTATGAAAAAAGAGCACTTTTTGGAGTTTGCTAAGCATTTAGTCAAGCACGTTGGTTGTTCTAAAGAGAGACCGGTACTACTTTTGCTAGACAATCATGATTCGCATTTGTCTGTAGCTGCCCTTGATTATCTAAAAAGTAAAGGTGTAACGGCGTTGTCATTTCCAGCCCATTGCTCACATAAGCTCCAGCCGCTCGATCGGTCTGTCTATGGACCATTAAAACATTAAGTTAATTCAGCCAGTGACTCCTGGATCACTAGCAATCCCGGACGCACGATGTCAATATACGATGTCCCTCTAATAGCTCGAGACTCACTGCCACTGGCAGCAACACCGAAAAATATTATGGCGGGATTCAAGGTGTCTGGAATTAGCCCTTTCAATAGAGACGTTTTTGACGATCAAGAGTTTTTACCAGGATATGCAACTGACCGTCCCGATCCCGCAGAAACTGATGCTGACAAGGACGTGGTTCCAGTTCAGCTAACTCGATTTTAAAACAACGACCGGGGTGTTCACAGGAACCTGATGATCTTAACCAGCCAGGATGCTCCAAAGATATAGTGTTAGCAAAAAGTCCACTGCCTGGGAAAGAAAACAACATTTCAACTAACAGTTCTATTCAAGAAAAAAATGAGAGCTCGCCTCCTACTGTAAGTCCATTTCAATTGAAATCGCTACCAAAAGCCGGACCTAGAAAGCAGGACGCTAAACCTAATAGAAGAAAGCGTGTGACAGCAATTCTAACTGACACGCCAATAAAAGATGCTCTTGAAGAACAAGAGAAAAATGTAAAGTCTGTTAAAAGAAATATTTGCTCAAATAAGAAGTCCGATGCAAAAGAGAAAAAAACAAAAAAAAGGAAAATAGTCAAAGACGATGATGAGTCCGATGAAGAGGAATGCTTTTGCCTTTATTGCACAGATAGCTATAAAAATAGTGCCTCATCCGAAAAATGGATCCGGTGCACTAGTTGCGAAATGTGGGCACATGAAGCTTGTGCTGGGGAACCTGGCGTATTCTTTGTTTGTGTAAACTGTGAAAGCGAATAATGACTTATATTTTTTTAAGCTATAATATTAAATTTGTTAATTAAGTTACCTTTTTCAGAATTAATGCATCTTTGGTTCCTAGGCAAGTAACCTTTTTTATGTTAGTTCCTTGGTTGGTTACCATTTTCAGAGTTTCATACAATTTTTTTTTTAATTTGGATTATAACAGGTGTTTTACTTTACTTTTTTGTCTGCGTCAACCAACCCCATGGTATGCGTCAACCAACCCCGGCCCGGGGCTGGTTGACTCAACCTGACATCCATCTTTACAAAAAAATGTATACCTAAACTGTTGCTAAAAATTTTTTTTCCTTGTCTAATATGAAAGATAAAACATTAAACTTTCCTATTTGGTACCAAAAGCACACCAAAACTTAATAATGTGTAAGCTAAAAATAAAAATACAAAAAGTGCGTCAACCAGCCCCGGGCTCCCCTTTATCAGTCAAAAGAAATAGGCTCAGTGAATCTTTGGTTGCTGTCAATGAAAGAAGTGTTTGAAAAATATGTACTGGTTTTAGTCTGAGCTCCTGATTTTTTGTTTTGTTCTCATAATTCTATCTTTATAAATATATTTTTTATTTACAGGTAGAATTCACCAAATTTATAAATATTACCACTTACCTATTCGTTCTTTGTCATTATCGTCATAGCCTATTGTTTCGCATAATAAAATTCTTTCGGGTGAAGGCAGCATAGACCAAAAACTTTTTTCACCTTGACTTCTTTCTTGAACCTTCAAAAAATCAAAAAGTGCTGTCAGAAACGTAGTTTATTTCTTTTAACAATAGAGGTAAAGAGGGATCAGAAAGAAATAAAAAATGAAATACTTCACATAAAAGCGGAAAGAAAAAGTGTCTCAGAAGAAATACGAAAACTAATGCAAGAAAATGAAAGTCTAAAGAAGGAAAATAAACAAATTAAAACTGAAAACATGAGAATCAAGGAGGAAATGTAAGAAATAAGAACAACTATGGAATGGATAGAAAAAAGTAAAAATGAAAACAACGTAGTAATAAGCGGCCTCACGGTTGATACTGATGATCAAAAACTGGCAATGGAAGGAATGCAAAATTTCATTGAGGAAAATCTGAAAATTAAAGTAAATATAACATTGGTCAAAAAAATAGGCTCTAAAACCCACGCAATACAACTCGCTAGGAAACAAGACAGGGACAAAGTTATGAAAAATAGATTTTTGGTAAACAATCTTACTTATGAGAAAAGATACATCAATGAATGTTAGGAATTCAACGCTGCCTATAACCTTTTCCCTAATAGGAACATATTTTTTATTTCTTTTTTTGTAACTAAAATTTAGAAATAAATCTAAATTTAGCGCGCCTATGGCCATTTTAATGAATTATTCCTCACTATTAAATGCCCAGATGGAAAAGGACAGAGCGAAAACCTGTAATCTCCCGTAAAAAGCGGAAGCAGTTAATGAACCAAATGACTTGCCGGTAAATATTCGTCGTGTTCGCATCGAAAGTTACGAGTAGTGCGAATTCATTGTTTTCACCTTTGTTTTGTAAAGAAAATCAAAATTGCCTGTAATCTTAGTGAACGTAGCACATCGGAGCATCTGGGGCCCCAAGGAAGCAGTAGAGGATCAACAGGTGAGCTCATTTTCCATTCTTCCTGTGCTATACATAAGATAAAATTTTGATTGATATATGTTTTCATATTTTCCGCATTCAATGAAGACTTACAAAGAATGAGTTAAAAAAACAAAAACAAATAAGAGAATTTGGACATACCGAAAGAAGAAATGGGACAGATGTAAAAATAGGATACAATAAAGTGATCATAACCGGCAAGAAGTGGAGATGGAACAAAGATGAAAATAGGCTAGAAAAAAAGTAGTAAACGATATTGCAATAAATAACACAAAGCAACAGATAACGACACGGCAAGAAAAAGGACTCACGCAATTAGCATTTAGGAAAAAAGGAAAAACTAGAAAAACACATTTAAAAACCAAAAAGAAAAAATCATGGAAGAAATGGAAATAAGGAAATAAAAATATGCACATGGAACATTAGAACGTTGCTAAGAACGGGGAAGATGCAAGAGGTAGGCTTAGAATTGAAAAAATATAAAGCAGATATTGCTGCAATACAGGAAATAAGATGGAAAGGGCAAGGAAGCATAGAAGATAAGCACTTTAGTTTCAGATATTCAGATAATGAGAAACAAGGGCAACATGGGGTAGCATTCATGATATTTGGCGGGTTAAGATAAAAAGTGTTGGAATTCAAGCCAATAAATGAAAGGCTGGCATATTTAAGAATAGAAGCGAAACCATTCAACATATCCTTGTTAAATGTGTATGCTCCAACTGAAGGTAGCAGTAAAGAAGACAAAGATGAATCATATGGAAAACTGGAAGAAGAATTAGAAAAAATTTCTAAACAAGACACTATACTAATACTAGGAGATCTCAACGCACAAATAGGGAGAGAGGATTACATAAGGCATGTAGCAGGAAAGGACACGATAGACGAGAAAACGAATGACAACGGACAAAGTTTATGTAATTTCGCAGCGAGGGAGAACTTTATAATAAGCGGTACTAAATTCCGGCATAGTAAAAATCACAAAATGAAATGGATATCACCAGACCAAAATATGTGCTCCCAAATAGACCACCTATTGGTAAACAAAAGAAAACAAACATCGATAAAAGATATCAGAACATATAGAGGAGCGTGTGCAGACTCCGATCACTTCCTGGTAATGGCTAAAATAAAACAAAAAATAGATATACATTATAAAAACAAGAAATGGAACGTGGACATGCTTGAAAATGAAAACATAAGAGAAGAATACGCAATACAAATAGAGAAACTATTATCACAGGGCGAAAACCAACAGGAAACATTAATGTCTGAATGGAGCAATGTAAAGAAATGTTTGGAAACAGCAGCGGAAATACAGTTAGGTGCGAAGAAAAACGGGAAAAGACAGGAGTGGTTTGACATGACATGCAACACTGCGGTAGAGAAGAAAGCCAAAGCAAGACTAAAATGGATAAAAACTAATAATCCAGAGGACAGTAATGAATACGAGGAAAAAAGGAAGGAAAGGAAAGATAAGAGAAATTGAAAGAAAAAAGTCTGGAGGAAATACGAAAAGCTTCTATATAAAAATTAACGAAAACAACAAGACATATAAGGGCAAAAACAAAAGGAATAAAAAACAAGGAAGGATGTTTGACAGAAGAAGAACATCAATATAAACAAACATGGGTGGATCATTTTAGGGAACTATTAAATGAACCACATTACTGGGACGAAGATGAAGAACTGACAGAAGATAAGAAACAAGATATACTAGAAGCAGAACCAACAATCGAAGGTAAAGGAAATAATAAATAAGAGCAGGAATGGAAAGGCTCCCGCAAAGGATGGAATGAACAAAGAACTAATCAAATATGGAGGGAACACTCTACATAAAAGAATATATTACCTGATTAAAAAAATATAGAAAGAGGAGAGGATGCCGGAGGAATGGGAAATTGGACAAATTGTTACTCTACATAAGAAAGGAGACCAACATGAATGTAAAAATTACAGAGGAATCACATTATTGAACACTGCGTACAAAATACTATGCACGTTAATTAACAGAAGGCTTGTGGAAAGTACAAGGGAAGGGATAGGGCAATATCAATACGGCTTCACAAAAGGCAGATCAACAACTGATGCAACTCATACATTAAATCAAATAATGGAAAAAGCGCATGAATACAGATTAGACATAGAAATGCTATTCATTGACTTTCAACAAGCCTCAATCAAAAGAAGTGAACTCATGAAAGCATTAAAAGAACAAGGAGTAGGCGCAAAACTAAGAAGGCTAATCAAAATGACCATGAATGAGTCAAGGATCAGTATAATAACGCAAAAAGGAGAAACAGATCAATTTAGGATTAATAAAAGGGTAAACAAGGTGACTCTTTGTCCACAACGCTATTCATTCTATCATTAGAGCACACAATGAGAAAATTACACTAGGGTAGCTTAAGGTCAAGTGGCAATCAAATAATAGCCTATGCGGACGATATCGTGCTTGTATCCAAAAGAAGAAGAATCATGAAAAATATGCTAAAGAAGATAGTCACAGAGGGAGGAAAAATGGAGCTAAAAGTAAACGAAAGTAAAACCAACCTAATGAGATTTGGGAACCTAAACCAAAAACGAAAAATAAAAATCAGCGACTATGAATTTGAAGAAGTTAAAAAATATAAATAGGAGAAAAAGGTTTGTATTGAAATAAAAAACATGTACTTACGGTAAGCCTAGCTTGTTGCCTTGCCAAAACAACATTTATGATCGACAAATTATCCTCATATTTCTGCAAATCCATCTTTAGCTCAGTATCATTCGGATTTAATAAAATTTGCTTGTACGTCTCTAAATACTGTTTGTAATTCTGCCTTATTCTTCTTATTCTGCTCCAAGTATACGGTTTCACTCTTTGTTCTAATACTGCGTAACTTGCGTATCTCCACCAATCCTTTTGATTATCACGAATGCATTCGGAAGGTCGGAAAGAAAGAAATTGCCAGCTGATCAGCATCCTTTCCATTGAATCTGCAGTATTTAAAATGGAATCGTATTGTTCTTTTGTAAGTTCTATGTTACAGTCTTGGGCGACGATGTCCGTGTACAATTTCGATACGCGACCATTTTGTGCTTTACTAATGACCATTTTTATTTTGGCAGACATGGGATTTACAACTGAAATTAAAAGAGAAAACTGATGAATTTTCAACGATCAAGTATCTAATTTGATAGGAATTTGTATTTACCAAAATTAAATTCTTCCTGGTTCAAAGAATAATTTTTTAAGCTTGCCGACATGGAGTTTCTCCACTGATAATATTTTGATGGCAAATCCCATTTTTGTAATTTTGCGCTAGCATTCCAATACAATGAAAATGCTTCCAGCTTCACTATATAATAACTTGTATCAGCAGCTTTTTCATATTTACATGGTCTCCATTTACTAAAAACAAAGTATATTAAGAAACAATTGGAAAATTGAACCACTAACTCAAGGAATGTTGAAGATTATACAGTGTGTTATAAGGCCCCCGTAACTACTGGCGCCTGTGTGCAAAAAAGGATTTTGGCGACCCTTAAAGCATTTTGGATCATGCATTTTTATTTATTTTTTTGAAGGTAGGTAGGTAGGTAGGTGCTAGAAATAAAGCAAAAACTGAAGTTTAGAAGTCATATTTATTTGTAGACTAAAATATCAAAATAAAACAAACAGAATAAAATCATAACAAAATAAATTATTGTTCACACCCATTTTAAGCATTTATTTAAGTAATGGGGGTCAGTATTATCAGGTAGTCTATATCCTTATTATCCTGATCTGTCAGTCGTGCGTCAAGAACAGAACAATGTTTTAAAATATTGCTGTCAAAAATTAAATAGATGAGGCTTTTACTTGATGAAGATTATACAGTTCAGTTCAGTATGGATCTTCATCAAGTAAAAGCCTCATCTATTCAATTTTTGAAGAAAGCTGATATCAGCTATTTGGCTATATGGTATTTTAAATTACTTTTAAAAAGTGCAGTGTGTACGCAAAATTTGCGGTTCTTTGGGCAGTGTTCCAGAAATCATGTATTCCCTAGACACATTAAATTAAAGACAGACAACAAGAGCAGTCGAGCCAACAAAGCCAGTATCTATGGCAAAGACAAATGGTTAAAAGAAGAAAAGAACATTCAGTATAGTAAGAGATATGTTTTTAGTATTTATGATAAGGTAATTCATTCACAACTATCACATATACTACACCACATAAAGTTTCACATTTTAGATAGGGACACAAGAGATAAAATTAAAGTAATAATTCATAAAAAGTACCAAGGACAAAAACGTAAATTAAAGTCATTATTAACAAACAAACCAGTATCAAAAAACCCATAAACCAAATTCTCAGAGCATAAATTTTTTAATAGATTCGTCAATCTTTCAAATACAATTTTTTCAGATAAAGAAATTCAATTATTACAAAATGGTTTTAAACCTAATATTCAACCCACATGTTCATTGGATAACTTCAACAAACTAGGTATAGAAACAGAAATTAATTTGTATAATTTTCCAAATAATTCTAATCTATAACATAAAGCTTCAGAAATTATTAAAAAAGAATTTGTCGAGTTTAACAAACCCAACTTTGATTTATCAGTTGCCAAATCAATTAAAAAAAATCAAAGTCAAATAGTCTCATTTTCACGAAAGCAGATGAAGGAAATACGGTAATAGCGTTACCTCAAGAAGATTATATATTAAAAACCAACAATTTTATTCAGGAAAGCAATTTTGAGACCCTTAAAAAAGGCCCAACTGATAAATTTCAGAAAGAAATAAAATCAGCAGTAGATAACGCTAAATCAATAATTACCGATAAAGAAAAATATAAATTATTTTTACCCAATCCGCAATACCCTGAACTTTATTCATTAATTAAACTCCATAGAGAGGGGTACCCATCAGACCAGTTGTTTCTTATTTCACAGCACCTTCATTCAAAATTTGAAAGATTCTCATAGATGTCATTTCTAAATATTATTCATTCAAACCTCGATTTTCAGTTGAAAACTCAACGGAATTAATTAATAATATTCAAGATATAATACTACCCCATAATTCTAAATTTATATCGTTCGATGTAACAAATCTATTCCCTAGTATACCTCCTAAAGAAACTATAACTCTTGTTGATAACTTGCTCACATACAATAATGTTAATTCTATAATTCACTATGATATCATTACTTTATTAAAAGTGTGTTTGAATCAAAATTATTTTCATTTCAATGGAGAGGTTTATAGCAGTAAATACGGTTTTATTATGGGTAACCCCCTCAGCCCCCTACTAGCAGAAATTTTCATGGATAATATCGAAAAAATAATTCATGAACACCCCCTTAGTAAAAAATTTATGTACTGGTACCGATATGTGGACGACATTTTAGCTAGCTTCATCGGTACAAATAGATAATTAGAGAGCTTCATTACTTACATAAACTCGAGCTTTTAGAAAATTTATATTACCATGTTCTAAAAGTATAAGGTACAAATTCTAGCTATCTTATTGGTGATTCTTTCGGGCCACAAACCCGGGTCGGATGGAATTATATTGACACTAGCCTCATTAAAGCCTTCATGGAAAGTCCCATTTGCAGCAGATATTTCGGTAGTTGACATTACCGAACTTCTTACACAAGTTGAATTATTTGAAGTGGATTGTTCAAGTGCTGTAGACGAAGATGGTGTCATCGCTTCATCGGGCTCTGCATCAGTAGAAGCTGTTTTGCTGCTACAACCGCCTCCACTTGTTGCAGGACCTGATGCTACCGTGGTTACCTCTCTTGAAATTTCAGATGGTCCACTCACGGTTACTGACCAGCCATTTTTTCCCTTTCTTCTCTCAGTGTCTTTTGCTCGCGTAACTTCTTTTTTCTTGAAAAAACAAATAAATAATTAGTACTCATAGTAATTAGGAATTAACTTCTAGAGTAAGCACAATAATAAGCACCAAGTTTACATATTTGAGTAAAAAGCTATTTGTTCGAGCCTTTTCAGATTAAATCCTTTAAAAAATATAGGCAGAAAAAATATTAAACTAATTGGTTCTTAAAACCACTACAAAATAGTTTTTTAAAAAGATCGATAGCGTAAAAACTAAGCAAGTTATGGATAAACAACCAATTACTTTTTTAAATTCGTACATGACATTACAATTAATAATAAGTTATTTGGGTAAAGAAAAGTTAATTATAACCAGTATCCTATAAAGGGTTAATGTTGATAGTATAAAGTAGGGAACACTTACCATTTTATACAAAATCAAACCGTCAGCAGGTATTCAGCACTTAATTTTTTAGAAAAAAAAGTAGTTAACAAAATATTGTACAACACAACACCTGACAAAATAAAAATAACTTTAAATGTAAACATTAATAGGAATACTCACTTACTAACCGGTTTAACAACGCTTCTGGCGATTCATCGCTTTTATAGCGCTGCAGGCATTATTAATGTCTGAACAGAAAAAATCAAGAAACTACCGCCTGACATGTTCTCGCAACATAGGAATCGGCAGTAACTGAATGATATACTAATAAAATTTCGTGTGTATTTATACCTAATCCTATTTAATTTTTCATTTTTTTAAAATTAATTTTTTTGCAATTTTTTTTGGACCCTGGACATTGGCGCACGTGTGCACTGCATACTTTGCACATATGGTAGCGGGGGCCCTGTGTGTTATAATGTGTGGTATAATAATAAAGAAGTAGGTCATAAATTAGAAGCTACGGTAGTTTAACTACAATCTACCTATCTAACCTTTCTAGATAATTACTATTAAGCACGTGTGCCCATTCAAAAATTATATAATATATTCTAATAACAAATTATACATTAAAGTTTCAAAAATACTGTAGAAGAAACATTATACCTGTTTGTAGATTCGGCAGTGATCGATCCAATGCATAACCCCATAGCTATAGTCGACTTCAACGTATAACTATCTTCATATCTTATGTGCACATTTGTTATATTCAACTGAAAATAATTGAGGATATTCGTCACTAGGTGTTCCGAAAAAGAAGTAGGTCCTCCTAAAATTTCATGATTGTCCAAATCGGCTAAGGCTTTTTTCTTCGCTGCTCTAGAAAGCCTCTTATTTTTGTCTTCATCGAATGGTTCATTTGTTACTATAGGTCCTGCAATGACGTGTATGTCATCTATATTGATTATGATCGGTTGGCTCCATAATGTTGTCCATGGTATTTGCAGCCAAACTTTACCGATTGTGCCAGCTCGTACCTCAATCGGTAACTTCAATTCATACTGAAATAGTTCTTACTATTGACACAATAAATAACAATATTGGAACAAAAAGGTCTTATTGAAAAATGAGTAGGTTTAATAATAGCTCTTCTTATGATATGAACTAATAGAGAATATGCGGGCATAGCTCAAATAATGTCCAAACAGCCTGACTGCTCGGCCAGGTAGAATACGCTGAATCCTAATTTATACTTACTAAAGCTTCAGGTTTCAATTTTAAATCGGTGAGTTGAACTAATCCCGAGAAAATTCCAACGTTTAAATTTTCCGTATCTAGATCAACAACGTATTTACCAAGTATTTGGTTCAATAATCTGGCAACGGCGCCTTCTAACATCTGAAATATGAATGAAATTATGAGTAGATTGAGAGGATAAGTTACATCTAGAAGTAAAATGTGTTATTATCAAGGAACTATTCATGCGAAATTGGCCAATTTTTTGTTTTATTTCAAAATAAGGTTTTGTGTTTTCCCATGTTTCGATCAACAGCTTTGCTCCCAAGTTTTACAGCCTTATACCGTACTGAGGACGGCTAATGAGCCAGAAACATGCATGTCTGCGGTCAGCACTTTGTTTTTGCGTGAATCTTTGTTGTTGTTGTTAACATATCACGCGATATTCGTACATCTTCTTTGTTGTTTATTCTGGGTCGGAAGGTTCAGGCAGGGGAGCTATAGGCGCCTCAGTGTTGTTGTCGTTTGTTGTCCCGACAACTCGGGATCATCCAATTGAAGGCGCAAATGAGCGTTTGGCCTTTCTGTTGAAATCCGTTGTTTTGTGTTTTCCTATGTTTCGATCAACAGCTTTGTTTTACACCCTTATTTGGGTATACCATAATGAGGACGGCTAATGAGTCAGAAACATGCATGTCAGCGGTTACCACTCTGTTTCAGTAGCCCTTTTTCTTTTTGCGTGAATTACCCAAGATTCTCTTTGTTGTTTATTTATTATATATTCATTTTGACTTCTGTTTTATTTATTCACTTTTAATTATTTACTTATATATTTGATTATATTCTTGTTTTAGGCTAGCTAATTATTTTATTTTGTTTTACAGAAATTAACAACATAAATTTCGATTTCTAGTTCCTGAACTTCTACTACATGTTTTTCAATCTCTTCCCTGATTTTAATTCCATTTTCTTGGATCTCTATTCTCAAATTCTTATTTTGATCTTCCATATAATCTTTCACTTTATCTATTTGCTTTCTAAATTCTTCACTCTCCTCCCTGATTTTCATGATTTCCTGAACATTCTCTGTTTTTACCTCATATATTTTCTTTTCCAGTTTATTCAAGTTTCTATTCATATCTATCCTCATGCTATTCCTATCTTCCCTATTTTCTTCCAATTTCTTGTACATATCTCCCCTCATACTATTCATATCTCCCCTCATGGTGTCCATCTTCCCATTTATGCTGATCAAAAATTCCATTAATTGATTACCTCTACTTGTTCTTTCTTGTCTCCTATCCTCTTGATCATCTACTCCATCTCCTGTCAAATCTCATTCTAATTGTTGTCTTCCTTGTTCTAAGTACTGCACTTGAACGTCACTCATTCCTTGTCCCGTTTCTTCTCTTTCTTCTGCAGATCCTCCTTCTACTCCTACCTGTTTTCCATCTCTAAGTGTAATTTTTCTATACATTTTATTATATTATTTTTGCGTTGCTAATAAATAAAATTCTATATTACTTATAATTAGTTCAAAAATATTGATAAGCCTTTTCTAACGAACCTTTTTTTGTGTCTTTTTAATCGAGCCCCGCGTTGTCTGCGACAATTTATTAATTTATTATATATTTATTTTGACTTTTGTTTTATTTATTAATTTTTAATTATTTATTTATATATTCAATTATATTCTTGTTTTTAGCTAGCTCAATTATTTTATTCTGTTTTACAGAAGTTAACAACATAATATTTCGTCTATTGTATATTTACTGTCTGAATAATTTTGAAGAAAATTATAAATAATACTATCAATTTGGGAAAAATTAAAATTATATAATGAAAAATTTATGTTATCAATATAAATTGTTTAAGTATAGAGTCGAAATTTAAGTATTTCTAAACGAAGAAACCAAATAAGTATGAATAAAGCCTGCTTTCGTGTAATGATGAAAAATAATATTGAAGAAAAAAATAGAACTTCATTAGTTTTTTTTAGTCTAGATAGGAGTCAAATTTGACTATCTACTACAATGAAAAATAGAAAATTTGAATAAGTCTTAGTGGCTAATAGTGTCAATTTGAAGAAAACTTCAAATTAGTTGTTGTGTTTCCAATTGTCCAAGTGGATGGATGAAATTTATTTATTCAACAACGTAGTAAAAGAATGAAATAATAATAAAATTTCGAAACATGTTATTATAGAAGAATAAAAACATATTACAGCCAAAAATATTTAATTTTTAAGAGCAACTGAAGCTGCTTTTCATAAATAAAATAATAATAATTAATATTGTAAGACATAATTAATTCTAAGCTGAATGACAACATATTTTCATCAACTCTCAAAACTTCTGGAAGATTTGCACTCATTTTATAATTGTAACAGACTTTCTACTGTATTAATAATAAAAATTTACCTTTAATAGATAATATCCTTGTTTTTACTAACAAAATTACCAATTTCTCGTTACATTATGAACATAGCACATGAAACCTTCAACGGGAGTTTATCGATTTCCAAGCAAGTTTTCCTGACAGCTGGCAACTTCCATTTCGTACGCCGCCGGTGTGCCGACATCGTCATAACCATTTGAATCGATACCTCTAAACATTTAAAATTCTAATTCTAATTTTCTTATTATTTCGAAAAGATGACGCAGAAGAAAGTGAAAACTCCCAATCTATGTAGTAGAATGAAGTTTTATGTCGGATACAGTCATTAAAATTTCAATATGGAATCACGCGCTATTATCAATTTTAATTTTTATAACCGAGATTCAGTTATTAATTTTATAATAGAACATATCCAGGTGTAACAATATTTCATATTGCTAGACGAGACAACCAGTATATAAGTATTCACAATCCATTCTGCCAATATTTCAAATATTTTGAATTTTAACACGTAAAGTGATGCAACCAGAGATTTGTTGGAAAGTACCATCAGCTGTGGTGACATTAAAGAAGGATCATTCTGTGAAGAGATGTACCATTTATTTAAAAAAAATAGCCTTTGAACCCAAAATTTATACCCCCAACGAATGCAAATATAACTTGTGGAAGCACGACGTCAAATATAATGTCAGTGATAGAGTTTTGAAAAAAAATACGTTTTATCTGAAATTAACTGTCTCGACCCTTACTTCGTGGAATATGCTCATATTAGTGTTTTTAATTGAAACTCACGGTCTCTAGTTAATTCCACAATATAATAAAAGTTATTGAAAATTCTAAAAAATTGACAATTGTTTCGATAAATCAATATCATCGTCAGAATGACAGAAGTTACATTTCATTTTATGACTACCTGATGTTTAGTAGTTATTCTTGGCTAGACCAAGGAGTAACCTAACTTGTGATTGGCTTAATATATGTTTATAGAAAATAGAAGAAGATGTGATATTACAAATATTGAAGCTTAGATATTATTAGCCCTATGGTGATATCCTGGATACCATTTTTCCAATTAAGATCAGTATAACTGTGCAATGATATAGAAAACCAGGAAAACTATATCTGTTGATCTTTACAATTATCACTTAAGAAGACAGTTTATTAGTGGAGAACTCCCTAGATTTAACTGTTCATTGACAACTTCATATTGTGGGTTTCTTAAATGTCTTCTAATTTCCAGTTCTTGTTTCTTTTCACAAATATGCAGCACTTCTAGTTCTGTGTTAGGTGTCAATGAATGATTGGTGTCAAGTATATGTTTTGCGTAGTGGGATTTATCTGGTTGTTTTAATCTGTATGCTCGTAAGTGCTCACTCTATCGTATTTCAAAATTCCTAAGGGTCTGACCCAAATAGACAGCATTACATTCTGGACATTTGAGTTTATATATACCTGACTTTTTTAATAGTGGTATTTTTGTTTTCACATTTAACAATTTTGTACTAACGTTACTTTCTGTTTTAAAAGAAATTGTTTTATTCGTTATCTTTGAAATATTATTAGAAATATTTCCTGCATATGTGATGGTTTTATAAGTTTTAATTTCATCAGCTTGTTTAGGATATATTAGTTGTAATGCCACTTTTTTTTCTTTTTTACTAATTAGCTTATTTATCACATCTAATGGATAACCGTTAGATGTTGCTATTTGTCTAATTGTATTAATCTCTCTATCAAAATTACATTTGTTCATGGGAACTGAAAAAGCTCTATGTATCATTGAATTATATGCTGCTAGTCTGTGTGACATAGGGTGGTTAGAATTGAATGGAATTGTCACATCAGTCTGTGTTGGTTTTCGGTAAATTGAATAATCAAGTACATTATTAACTCTTTGAATTTTTAAATCAAGAAAATTGATTGACCTATTTTCTTAATTTATTTGATGTATGCATTAATCAGAATTATTTCACTTTTGACAATAAGATATATATTCAAAATGAAGGTTTACCAATGGGAAGCCCTATATCACCTATTTTAGCAAGCATTTTTATGGACAATTTAGAAAGAAAGATCTTTGAAAGTAATATTTCGAAAAATATTTTATTTTGGTATAGATATGTAGATGACATATTAGCTTGTTTCATGGGTAGTGAACGACAATTAGATGTATTTTTCAACCACATCAATAATTTACACCCAAAAATTAAATTTATATTAGAAATTGAAGAAAATAGCTCAATCAATTTTCTTGATTTAAAAATTCAAAGAGTTAATAATGTACTTGATTATTCAATTTATCGAAAACCAACACAGACTGATGTGACAATTCCATTCAATTCTAACCACCCTATGTCACACAGACTAGCAGCATATAATTCAATGATACATAGAGCTTTTTCAGTTCCTATGAACAAGTGTAATTTTAATAGAGAGATTAATACAATTAGACAAATAGCAACATCTAACGGTTATCCATTAGATATGATAAATAAGCTAATTAGTAAAAAAAGATAAAGTGGCATTACAACTAATATATCCTAAACAAGCTGATGAAATTAAAACTTATAAAACCATCACATATGCAGGAAATATTTCTTATAATATTTCAAAGATAATATCTTCAGCAACGAATACAACAATTTCTTTTAAAACAGAAAGTAACGTTAGTACACAATTGTTAAATGTAAAAACAAAAATACCACTATTAAAGAAGTCAGGTATATATAAACTCAAATGTCCAGAATGTAATGCTGTCTATTTGGGTCAGACCCTTAGGAATTTTGAAATACGATACAGTGAGCACTTACGAGCATACATATTAAAACAACCAGATAAATCCCACTACGCAAAACATCTACTTGACACCAATTATTCATTGACACCTAACACAGAACTAGAAGTGCTGCATATTTGTGAAAAGAAACAAGAACTGGATTTCCTTGAAGAACTGGAAATTAGAAAACATTTAAGAAACCAACAATATGAAGTTGACAACGAACAGTTAAATCTAGGGAGTTCTCCACTAATAAACTGTCTTCTTAAGTGATAATTGTAAAGATCAGCAGATATAGTTTTCCTGGTTTTCTATATCATTGCACAGTTATACTGATCTTAATAGGAAAAATGATATCCAGGATATCACCATAGGGCTAATAATATCTAAGCTTCAATATTTGTAATATCACATATTCTTATTTTTTCTATAAACATATATTAAGTCAATCACTTCTTGGTCTAGCCAAAAATAACTACTAAACATCAGGTAGGCATCAAATAAAATGTAACTTCTGTCATTCTGACGATGATATTGATTTATCGAAACAATTGCCAATTTTTTAGAATTTTCAATAACTTTTATTATATTGTGGAATTAACTAGAGACCGTGAGTTTCATTTAAAAACACTAATACGTTTTATCTAACAAAATTTCAAATTTTTCAAAAAATTATCTCCTAAATACAGGGTGTTCTGGGACTGGATGCAAAAAATTTGGGAGTGAGTAGATGACGAGAAAATAATGCGGTGACATGAAAAAAATTTTCTCATACGACCCTTCGTTTCTGAGTTATAGGCCATTAAAGTTGCGAACTTATATATAAGTACATTTTCTAAATTATACATTGGAATATTAAAAGTCTTTAATGAATGATTACGTATGTCCATGTAGTTGGTTTGAAGGAATAAATAATTCTACAATACTATCTGAAGGCCAATGGTTAACAATCCATTTACAGGGACAACCTGTACAATCTAAAGGTAGCAAAAATGAATTTTTCAATCGATTTTGTAACATAAAGTTACTCGATAAAATTTATGATTTAGGAGATATGTAGATTTTTAGATCGTTGTACATTCTGAAGGAAATTATCGTTAATTGTAATTATTTATTGAAAATACTTACATGAGTTATTAAAACCCAATCAAACATTTCTAATTGAACTGCATACTGTCGAACATCGAGTTACTTACATAAGGAAAAAATTGAAATGCAGAAAAATTTAGTTGGTTAGTCTACAACTTATCAAATAAAAACAAAAAAATAAACGGTTTTAAGGATTAAAACTAACTTTTCCGCATCTGTGGTCCTGAACAATATTCTATCATAAAATTGTTACTTGTATACATTACGGGGGATATATCGTGCTAACAAACCGAAATTTCTCCAAAAATAACCAAAAATTCAGTATTCCTGGATTTATAGGACCCGCTGTACTCGCTCTAGTCAACTGAAAATCAATAGGGTACATCTGTCAGACACCTTGAACAATACTTATTCATAAAGTTGATCAATCGTATACTCTCTGGAGGCTGTATCGTGCTAACAAACTGAAAATTCTCCAAAAATGACAAAAATTTGGTACTTCAAGTACCATAGCAACCGTTGTCCTGGCTTTAGTGAGCTGAATATCGATAGGGTTCATCTTTGAGACGCTCTGAATAATATCCAATCATGAAATTGGTCACTTGTATATACTCCGGACGGTGTATCGTGCTAACAAACTGAAACTTCCCCAAAAAGGTCAAAAATATCGTACTTAGAGTACTGTAACACCTGTTGTATTGGCTCTAGTGAGCTGAAAATCAATAGGGTTCATCAGTGAGATGCTCTGAATAATATTCAATAATTAAATTGGTGACTTCTTGAACTCCGGAGGCTGTATCGTGCTAACAAACTGAAATTTCTCAAAAAATTACAAAATGTCGTACTTCAAGTACCATAACAACCGTTGTACTGACTCTGGTGAACTGAAAATCAATAGGGATCACCTGTGACATGTCCTTAACTATATTCGATCATAAAATTGCTGACTTATTGCACTCCGAAGACTGTATCGTGCTAACAAGACATGTAAGGAAAAGTGGCCGACGACAACGACGACATACACACAGGATTTTTTTTCTAAAAACCGTTTTTTCGTGTTGTTGTTGATGGAAAACGTAAAAATAACTCAAAAAAAATTTTCAAAATTCCAACTTTTTTTGGGGTAAACCAATACTTTTCTCGCATATAGAAAGGTTGGGCGGAAAAGTAAAACTGTAATAAAAGTTCGAAGTGGGCATCTTGCACTTCTACACACTTCCGGATTCTACGGAAGATCATTCCAAGATTCTGCTTCACAATGGAAGTTTATTCTATCAATCATTTCGTTCTTTGTGTTGCATATGACTTTACATATGACTGATCAACATCAAAACATGTCTGACGAGGATCCGTTAGTCACACTAAAACAGTCAAAATCCTTGGACAATAGACAACATCAACGAGACCGAATTCCTTCATCACCTGAGAATACTATCGAGACGACAGTCCTAAACAACTTCAGAAAGCAGAAAGAATATCAGTTATCAATATATCTTACCTGAGTGTCCAGGAGTTGATCTTGTTTCAATTAAACTTGTACCTAGACATTCAATCAACGATATTATATGAGGTATGATAAAAATAAATTAATTAATTACCTAATTTGTAATAACTTTAAAGTTTTTATATCATGTTTACTTCTAGACGGGGTCTACCATCTCAAGTCTTCTCGGATAATGGATCTACTTTTATAAGAGCATACAATGAGTTAAAGGAATTAGGAACTTTTTTTTAAAAAAATTAAACGAAGTTATTCAATCATGCTGCCAATGAAGATATTGTATGGAATTTTATTCCACCATATTCTCCCAACTTTTGCGGACTGTGGGAAGCTGCCGTCAAATCCACTAAATACCACTTAAAAAGAATACTAACATGTAATAGTTTAATAATTGAGGAATGCAATACGCTCTTAATTCAGATTGAAGGAATACTGAATTCCAGACCTCTTTTTGCAATGTCTACAGATCCCAGTGATTTATATTCTATAACTCCTTCCCATTTTTTGATCGGACGTATAATTATTTCACCACCTAACCCCTACCTTAACCAATTACCAGTAAACAGACTTTTGATGCTACAATATGTCCAATACCTCTAGCAGCAATTTTGGAAGTGATTTTCCAAAGAATATGTCACCCAGCTACACAAACAGTATAAATGGAAACAGCCTCCAACTCCACTTGCAATTGGAACACTGGTTCTTGTTCGAAATTATGCTTCATTGTCTTCTAATTGGAGTTTGGGACGCATTATAAAATTGATTCCAGGAAAAGACAAAATGTGTCGTGTTGCTGATATCTCCATATCCAAAGGAATCATACGAAGATCAACTCCTCATTTGTGTCACCTTTCTCTTCAAGAAATGATCACTATATAGACTATTGAAGATATCCTTCAATGGCGGGGCTATGTTGGAACTTTTTGTGTAATGGAGTTGTTTTTAGATATTTAAAATAAACATGGCAACTGTGCGTCCAATTGAATGCTATTCAGTTCTCAGTTAGTTAGTGACAGACAGAAATTAATTTTAGTAAATGTCAATAAAAATAATTATTGTCCTATTTAATGAGTAATAAAAAGTCCAGTTCCAGTTATTCATAGTGTTTTTACAGTCCACAAATTATTAATCACTTATGTTGATAAATTCTATCTACACTGTGAATAAATACCGGTTTTTTTACTGCGGTTGAACCCTCCCCATAGGTTGGGTTAATGTACCCCACCCCTGGGGAAGATACAACCAAACGCAGCTTACCGAAAAATCATAATTTAAAAGTAGTGGATACTCGGCATGTGTTAAACGACGGCACTCCTACTAGAGTTAACCCTAGGGGAAACCATTCAGCAGTTCACATATCATTAACTTCGCACGTTTTGGTAGACAGGTTAACTTGGGAAGTGTTAGACGACACAATGGGATCAGACCACTACCCAATAGCTATCGGAATTCAGATTAATCCAAAGTCCTTCACTGTAAATCCGTCGACAAAATGGAATGACTCTCGAGCAGACTGGGATACATTTCATAAAGTGTTGGAAGCAGACATAAATCAATTACTTACTGAAAATAATACAAATCTTACAGACAAAGTCGCAGCATTTTTTGAGATCATTTCTTCTGCAGCAGATCGTTCGATGCCTGTTAAAAAGGCATTTACTCCCGTTTCTCCTAGACCTATTTGGTGGGACGAGGAATGCGTAAGGATGGTAGAAAAACGTAAAACGGCATTAAAAAATTATAGAATTCATTCCAATTACAATAATTATATAATATATCAAAACTTAGCTGCGCAAGCGAAACGCTTATTCAAAAACAGACAACGCGGCAGTTGGATTAACTTTTTAAATAAACTTAATAAAAATACTCCTTTAACAGAGATTTGGAAATTTGTTAGAAGGCTTAACAATAAAAGTTGTCAATGCCCCAAAAAACCAATTTCAAAAGATTTCATTGATGATATTCTAAATAAAATAGCCCCTCCATCTGCTTCTAATTTTGGGGTTAAAACAGATGTCAAGTTCATATTCAATCATGAAGACGAATTGCTAGCTTCTTTTACGATTCATGAACTGGATTTAGTAATTAAAAAAGGTCTCAACACTTCTCCCGGTCTAGACGGTTTTACCTACAAAATAATTAATAATTTACCTATTTCCGCAAAAAAAATTTTATTGCAATTATTCAATGATTGGTGGAGGAAGCAAAAGTATTCTGATTGCTTTAAAAATATTATAGTCTGTCTCATTCTTAAACCTAATAAAGACCCTGGTTTGTCTTCATCATTTCGCCCCATCTCGTTGATATCTTGTATTACAAAAACTTTTAAGATTAATAAAAATTCGATTGGAACATTTTGTTGAAAGTAGGGCTCTATTGCCAAACATTCAATATGGTTTTCGCAGAGGACGTGGCACTATAGATGCTGTAAGTCATTTAGTGTCAGATATACAAATAAGTTTCTCTAAAAATTACTACACATTATGTTTGTTTGTTGATTTAACGGGGGCATATGATGTAGTTGATCTTAATATTTCAGCAAATAAAATGGAAAATATTGGAATTAATAAAACTGTCTCTACCAATATTATTAATCTTTTTCATTGTAGAAAAATATTTATACGTGATCATAATAACGTATTACATGGTCCACATATAGTATATAATGGCTTACCGCAGGGATCTATACTGAGCCCTATCTTATTTAACATTTACACTGCAGATCTGCACAGGTTAGTAGATGATAAATTTAACATGATTCAGTATGCGGATGATCTATGTTTTTACTTTACCCGTAGTTCTTATGAGCGTTGTTTAGAAGATCTGGGAGAATGTATGCAGTTACTAATAAGTTGGTTTAATGATATGGGATTCAGTGTCTCTCAGGATAAGACTGCTTTGGTATGTTTTACTCGACACCGAGTTAGGACTGCTGGAGCTACTTACCTGGCTGGTTTTAAGATTCCATTTGTCGACGAATTCAAATATCTAGGCATTATCTTAGATAAAAAACTGCTGTGGACAAATCATATCAAGTATGTTAAAAAAAAATGTGAAAAAGGTATGAATTTGCTAAAAGTGGTTTCCAAAAGAAAATGGGGAGCAGACGTCAATTTGATGTATACATTCTACAAGACCTATATTCGTTCCATATTGGACTACGGGTGTACATTATATGGAGCAACATCTAAAACAAATCTACTAATTATCGACCGTATTCAATATAAAGCCTTAAAAATTTGTATGAGGTTAATTATGTCATCTCCTAACCAAGCAGTTTTGGCAGAAATGCAAGAACCGCCACTTAACATACGGAGACAATTTTTAGCTGAAAAACAAATGATTAAATATAGAGCATTTAATACGGAAATGGTTCAGAAAATCGCTTATATAAATACGTGTAACCTTACAGTTCCGTACTGGAGAATAAAATCTACTCCTCCCTTGGCAGAGGCCTTTATTAATACCAATCAAGATGAAGATTTCATCTTAAATTCTCCTAAATTCCCTATATATAAGTACAGTTACAAAAGTATCATATTTCGACCAACCGTCATATACCCCTTATACACCGAAATTCCTAATCTAAATAACTTAATACTTACAACTATACTGAATGATTTCGGAGACAATATAACTAAAATATTTACAGATGGGTCCAAGTATGATGATGGAACAGGGGCAGCATTCTTTGTTTCAAACACTAATCATGTCGAAAAATTCAGAATAGCAGACATATTTTCGGTATACTCTGCCGAGGCTCTTGCAATAAAACAATGCTTAATATGGTGCACACTAAATCCTGTGCAATCAGCTGCTATAATGACAGACTCGAAATCGGTTTTACAAGCTATCGAAGGATCTCCTATAAACATTTATAATCAGGAACTGATCTTAGAAATAAAAAACTTATTGTATCAATTAAAAATTAATAATAAACAAATTGCTATTATATGGGTAAAAGGCCATAGCGGCGTTATAGGCAATGAGAAGGTAGACCATCAGGCAAAAGAAGCTAGCAAATTAAAAGAGTTATTAAACTTTTCCTGTCAGGCTGACGTAATTAACAGGCATAAAAAATCCATTAGAAATAGATGGAGAGAAGCTTACAATAACAACAGCAAAATATCTAAAAGCTTCTATTTCCAGCTTCATCCAAAGCTTCCAAATAACATTCCTCATATAACAATGTTTGATTATAGAAAAAAATACGCATCAATTATAACGCGACTAAAAGTAAACAAACCATGGCCGTTTCCCTGCTCACCTACATAAATTGGGTATTCTACAGTCTCCATCGTGCAACTGCGACAACGTGTCGATAGGTGATACCAATCATATATTTCTGGAGTGTAAGAAAAACAAAGTGGCTATATCAAATTTATATACCTCTTTAAGGAACAATAACTTTTCTTTTCCATTGAATATGAGTTCTCTCCTGGCATGTATAAATAAAGATACTTTCGATGAAATAATAAACTTCATTAAGGAAGCAAGAATAGATCTGTAAGTATATTCATATGACAAAAAAAATAAATAAAAAAAAATTCTGTGGCCAATAGTCTTCGACTGAGGCCATCCCTGTCCCCCCAACACACACACAAGTAGTGGATACAACAAAATTATGCTTTATTATAAAATTACGGTGCAATGCATCTGCAATATAAATATTCTATGCTTTTGCTCCATATCTAAAATGCAGGGGGTGAAACCTAAATCGGTTGAATCATCCCCAGATTCCCCGACTTATGTTTTTTTACATAGTTGAAATACTTGGCATTGCTGGAGCACGCCGCAGCGACGAATTGGATCAGAATCAATGGATGGTTTTTTTTGTTCAAGAATAGAACCAAGATAGATACTTTTGAAAATAAGGGACAAGTTTAGTTTACCAATAAACCTTACCATTTGTGTCATTTTAGCGAATCTTAATAACTATTTACCTTTCATGTTTTTTAAAATAAATGTTTTATTTGTAAACTCATAAAATTCTTCACCTGTCGCTACCCCCACTTGTTTCAGATTAGAGTTCAATTGATTCATAACTTGATATTGGATGGTTTATTTGCAATAAGAAAGCAAAATGTGAAATTTCACTTCTAAGCACAGGTGAACAGAAGGGGAGAAAGGATTAATTAATTAATTGTTCCATATTATTTACTGAACGGGCTCAAGATGTGATTTAAAAATTCTCAAAAAATATGGCGACACGCCTTTTTCGGCCCACCCTGATCTAACTCTACTCCATGATTCTGAAACGATTCCACTTGTTTTATACTTTGATGATCAATATACATTTTTATGTGTGTGTGTGTGGGAGAGAATGGCCTCAGACATAGTCTATTAGCCACAGAAAGTTAAAAGTGAGTAAAGGTTGAAAAATTAAAAAGACTGTAAAGGAGTAAGGATATAAAATTGCTGATTACTGGGCATAAATCTAAATAGACAATTTAGAATTATTTATGAAATCCACTATGGAATCAAGTACAGACTTCTCAGTATTTGCCAAAAGAGCGGTTATATTTGTGGGAAGAGGAACGTTGAAATTGATAAGAAAATTGTAAAGTTCAGTAGTTGCCTTTTTCTTTTCAGTGCATTCAAAGAAAATATGGTTCAAATCTCCTACTGATGCCTTGTTACAGGAGCAAGCTGGAGAATTGACAATACCTATTTTAAAAAGATGAGCTGGGAAACGACCGTGATTTATTCGTAAACGTGATGTGATGGAGGTATATTGTTTTCTATAATCAAAATTAAAAATATGAGGGATCTTAGTTGGTAAAGTAGGATGCAAAAGGAAATATTGGCTATTAGATGTTTTAGCGAAGTCGGCGTAAGACCGCTCCCAATTAGTTCTAATATGTTTCTTATAATAATTTAAAAGGTCTGAGAAGACATAAAGATTGGTATATGAAGTCATTTTGCAGGCTCTCTTGGCTTCCAAGTCCACGTACTCATTTCCTTCTAAACCGCAGTGCCCTTTTAACCACATGAATACAATACTTTTGTTCAGGGTTATTAATTCGCTTGTTAATTTTTTAATTTCTGAAATTATATTTTTTCTGTAACACTTGAATGGAGAACTTTCTATAGCCTGTAATACTGACTTGGAATCACACATAATAACAGCTCTTTGAATCGGATTTAAAGTACACCAAGTTAACGCTTTTGATATGGCGAAAGCTTCTGCAGAAAAAACAGAACAATAATTGGGAATTCTAAATCTTTCCACGTAATTAGTATTTGAAACAAGAAATGCTGCCCCAGTTCCTTCATCACATTTCGATCCATCAGTGTATATTGTGGTAACATTGTCGCCTATATTGTTAAGTTCAGTTTTCAAAATTACTTGGTTGATACTAGAAACTTCGTAAAAGGAGGGGTATATGATGTTAGGAGCAGTCACTAAAGATTCATAATTGCATTGAAAAATAGGGAAAGTATCTTGCTTTACGATATGATTTCCTTTGCTGTTGGTATTAAGAAAAGCCTCAGCTAATGGAGGACTGGTTTTTATTCTCCAGTATGGCATAGTCAGATTGTTAGTGTTTATTGCTGAAATCTTTTGAACCATGTACGTGTTAAATGTTCGGTATTTAATAAGAAGCTTTTCGGCTAGGTATTGCCTTCTAATATGCAACGGGGGCTCTTGCATTTCTGCTAAGACAGCTTGATTAGGTGATGACATCATAACTCCTAGGCATATTTTTAATGATTTGTATTGAATTCGGTCAACAGTTATTAAATTGGTTTTTGATGAGGAACCATAAAATGTACACCCGTAATCCAATATTGAACGGATATAAGACTTATAAAAAATGAAGGAGATGTTTGAGTCAGCTCCCCATTTTTGTTTGGAAACTACTCTGAGAAGATTCATACCTTTTTCACATTTTTGTTTAGTGTACTTGATATGGCTAGTCCATAATAATTTTTTGTCCAGGATAATACCCAGATATTTGTATTCGTCGACAAATGGGAATGTGAACTCATCTAGAGAGAGAGCCCTGGATGTTTCCAGTCGATGGCGAGTGAAACATACCAGAGCAGACTTCTCCGAAGAAACACTAAAGCCCATATTTACCAGCCATGGTTTGAGTACTTGAAGGAATGCTCGTAAGTCCTTAACACATTCTCCATATGAATTACGAGTAACATAAAAACATAAATCATCAGCGTATTGAATTCGGTTAATTGTTTCACCGCCTAACCTATGCAGCTCTGCAGTATAGATGTTAAAAAGCAAGGGACTTAATATGGATCCCTGTGGTAAGCCGTTGAAGACTGTGCGTGGACCATGTAACACGTTATTATGGTCGCGGATAAAAATGTTTCTTATTTGTGAATAAATTAATTACATTAGCACAAACCTTTTTCCCAATACCAGCATCTACCATTTTTTCAAATAAAATATTTAAATCTACTACATCATATGCACCTGTCAAATCGATAAATAAACATAATGTGTACTGATTGTTCGAAAAACATATTTGAATATCTGCAACTAATGCACCTACAGCATCCACTGTGCCCAGTCCCCTTCGGAAACCGTACTGCGTCCTAGGAAGAATAGAATTACTTTCAAGAAAATATTCAAGTCGAAATTTGATTAGTCTTTCAAACGTTTTTGTTATACAAGATAATAGGGAAATAGGTCGATATGATGAAGGAGACTCTGCATCTTCATTTGGTTTTAAAAGGAGACAAATTATAATATTTTTTAAATCGTCGCTATATTCTTGTTTCACCCACCAATCTTTAAAAATTTGAAGAAGGAAAATCTTCACAGAGAAGGGTAGCTTTTGAATAATTTTATAGGTAAAACCATCTAGCCCTGGGGCTGTGTTACGACTATCTTTTGTAGCAAATTCTAGTTCATCTATTGTAAATGCTTTTAATGTATAATCCGTGGGTTGGAAACCAAAAGAGCTGCAACTTAAGGAGGTGCTAGTTTGTTTAAAATTTTTTCCATTAGCTCTTTAGGAATAGGCTTTTTACGATTTTGATTGCAGTTGCCGTTCATAGATCTAATATATCTCCATATATCAGTTAGTGGAGTATTTTTATTAAGTTTGTTTAAAAATGTCATCCAGCTGTTCCGTTGTTTAACTTTAAATATACGTTTAGCTTTAGCGGCAGCATTTTGGTAGTTCAAAAAGTTTTCAAAACTTGCTAGAGTTCTATATTTTTTTAGAGCTTCTTTTCGTTTTTTAAATATCATTGTACATTCCTCGTCCCACCATATAGGCCTAGGGGTAATCGCTATAAAAGGCTTCTTGACCGGCATGGATTGACACGCCGCGCTTGAAATCATTTCAAAAAGTCTTTTCACTTTATCCGGGCCAGTTGAATTTTCATCAAAATCATTTTTTAGCATTTCGGTTTGCAAAACGTTTTGAAATGTATTCCAATCTGCGTGGGAATCATTCCATTTCGAGGAAGGATTTAATGCAAGGTTTGTAGAATTAATCTGAATCTCAATTATTAAAGGGTAATGATCAGATCCCAATGTGTCATCTAAGATAGTCCAGGAAGACTTTGCAGCGAGAGTGTTGGAGGTGAGAGTTAAATCGACTGCTGAGGGATTGCCTCTTGGGTTAATTCTAGTAGGGGAACCTTCGTTGAGAGCTATAAGTTCTAGGTCATCCATAGCTTCTACCAGTATTTTTCCGTGTCGATCATCAGGAGTTGGTCCCCACATATCGTGATGTGCATTAAAATCACCGCAAAAAATTGTAGCAGATAAATCAAATTGTTTGAAAAAATTAATCCAGTTGACTCGACTTACCGTTACGTTTGGAGGTCTATATATTGATGCTATAGTCAAATTCATAGAGTCAAGCGATACGGCGCATACTTCTAAGTCCTTGATTCCAGTATTTAGCAAAACCTCTTTATAGTTAAGACCCTGAATCACAAAAATGCATACCCCGCCATAACCATCTTTTCTACATTTACTTACTAGATTATATCCTTTTATACGAAATTTATTGTTTGGTTTTAGCCAGTGCTCTGACATAACTAAAATGTCCACATGTGTATCTTTAATATATTTTACAAGACTCGCTTGATTTGCAATAATAGATCTACAGTTCCACTGTACAATTGTGATATTATTTCTGATGTGCTTATTAGAAAGTATCTGAGTCTTCGTCATTTTGTCTATTAATATTACTTTTTTCTTTTAATTCATATTTATCCAGGATATTGTTAATTGCTTGTTTAACATTGATCTCATTAATGTTACTTTTTTGAGAATTATATCTTTAATAATGTTTTCTACCTGAAATGCTAGTTGCTCTTTATAAAATTTGAACTCTTCCCTATAAGGATTTGGGAGTATGGAAGAATGTTTGTTAGTTTTTTTGTTCTCATGATTTACTGGAGGAGAAGTTGGAGGTGAGGACTTTCTGCGTTTTTTTGACGCAGATGTACTCGTATTAAGTTTAGGTAAATGTACGGAGGGCTTAGGTTTACTCAAGATTGAGCTGTAAGAAGAAGTTGAAGCTGTATGTGTTAGCTCAGGGAAATTTTGTGGATTTGATAATAATGAAAATCGATTATTAGTTGTGATTTTTCCGTAAGTAGGATTTTTCACAATAGTTTCGGCTTCTTTGAAAGATGCATTCATAGAGGCCATTACTTTTTTAATACTCAATTGTGTATTGTAAACAGGGCATTTTTTGGATGTGGATTTATGTTCATTACTGTCGCAATGTACACAATGTGTTCTATTTTCTTCACAGGAAACTGAGTTACAATTTTCTTCAGAGCAGTTTTGGCATTTCTGTTTACCTTTACATTGATGTTTAGTATGTCCGAAACGTAAACAATTATAGCACTGAACCACCGGATATATGTATGGTTCTACCTGAAAGTTTACCATATTTATTTTAACGGATTGGGGAATCGTATTTCCTAAGAAAGTAACCACGATCATTTGTCTATCTACTTCTTTTGTTTCTTTGGTTTCACTGTCTACAATTTTACGCTTTAATCGCTTAACATCAACTACTTTAATTCCAGATTCAATTGCGTCTTTTAGGTATTCGGCATTAAAATAAGTATCTACCATACGTACTATACCTTTTTTATGCGTGAAGAATAGTGGAAATATAAGCAATGTAATTATTTTTTAATAAAACTTCATGATTTACCAACAAGTTAGCAATATTGAAATTTTTAAAAATTACCTTTACCCTGTTTACCCCTACTGGTTTTATATCTGATATATTTTGCCTAAATTCTATAATGTTTCTTAAAAAGTGACCGATTTTAATGGGAAATAAACGACCTACATTTTTTTCTTTATGTTCTATATAAACTAAATAAGGACCAACATCCGAAGGCTGATATTTATTCTCGAAATTAATATTTTGAAAATCTTTTATCGAAGACCCTTTATCAATTAATAGGGGCGGCGATTCGCCGCCTGAATTTAAATCCATAAGTTGGTGAATTCAATTAAATATTAAATTCGATTTTATACTTAAACAAAAATAAAACTAGTTACTTATCTTTAGAAAGAAGTCGAAGTTTTTGTTAGGCACTGTTAATACCTGATCGCTTGAACTATCGATACGTTCACTGTCAAGGTACAAACACAACTGTATACATTTTGATCTTTTCTGTTTTATCATCAATCAACATATATTTAGTCCTATTCGTACTTATATTCATACTATACTCCTTAAATGTTTTATTCAATATGTTTTCTCTTTGCGCAAATATAACAATTTAGATTATTAACATATATTTTTTGTACCATTCTTATTGATTTGTTATCTACCCCTCTTTCTTCTAATATTTTTCACATTCTTTCCCTTGATACCAATCAAATGCCTTTTCAAAATCTATGAATATGCAATTTAACTTTCTCTCCGCTTGTATACATGTATCTGCCTCCTTCCACCTCTAAATCCAATTTACGCATCGTCTAGTGTGATTTCCTCGACATTTTCTGATTTTTCGGTCTAACATCTATTCTAATGTTTCATGTTTGTACAGAGCAATGTCAGTCCCCTGTAGTTACTATATTCCCGTTTATCAACTTTTTTGTATGTAGGGACAACAGGCATGATGACAGTAATGGCAGTACTAAGGAATCAAAAAGTAAATGGTTTTAGAGAAAAATATGCGATTAAAGGATTCTGAAATATGATCTAGTTTTAATATAAACATTTAGATTAATAAGATTTTCAGGAAAATAAAAGTATAAAATACTGCAATCATCCATATTAACCGAAACAGCGCATAACGTCATCCCTAACTTTATTTTTATTTTCTAGACCCTATCAAAACACTTACCTGATGAAACTATGAAAGACAAAGCTCTATAATCCTTTTAACCCAACCCAATACAACAATATTTACACACCAATAACCGAAGGGTTGGAAAGTAATAAAAATATTGTAGTAACACTATAAATTTTATTTTATATAATACATATTTTACAAAATGTTCATTAAATATTTTTTATACAATTTTTCAAAACAGGTATTTAAAAAAAACATAGCTGAAGTTTTTTTAATCTATTATTCTCTCTGTATGACAGATTCCTGAGATATTTTTCCCAAATAAATAATGTAGCCCCGAAATCTTCGAATGTTTTTTCATAAACTCCCCATTTTATGTATGCTTTTTTCCTCAACTAAAATATGTTTTGACTAATTAATCTGACTTATTGAATATGGAAAATTTTGATATTAAAAACATATTTACCAGTTGTGCTCTAAAGAAATATATGTTCGCTTAACCACGTGAACTACTATTGCATTGGATACTATCTACAACAACGAACGCTCTCAAAAGCACACTCTGTATATAATTCATCGTAAATATTGGCAGCATCGCCTTCGCTGTTATATAGGGTGTGACAGAGCAACATATTTATTTTAATTTGGAGCGATTAGGAGAAATTGTGAAATTTCATGCCGCTTATTGCATTTAGCATGGAGTGAAAGAAGATTCGCTGCTGAGGCATTTTTTAACAAATGTCGCTCTACCATCGCCATCTCTCGTGTAATACATTTGAATATTGTGCCTCTTAGCCGCAGTCCAGGATCCCACATGCTACTTCTTTTTGGTTTTCAGCTCGTTCTGTGGGACGGATCCTTTATAAAGAATTGAAATTTCTTCCGAACAGATTAGATAAAATGCAGGAGCTTGATCCACGTAATTTTTTTTTGCTTAAGAAAATCCGCTTGTTGCAATGACATTCGTTAAGGTATAACCAACATACTTGTCAAAATGCTGGGACTAGTTGAACGAAACGAAAACTTGTTAGTCATATGTCGAACGAAAAATAGGTATAGTTTATTTACGATAAAAAGACGGTGATGTCATTTTTAGTTACTTTCCTGCTTATCAGAATAAATATTAATTTACCAACCGTGAATACAATTTATCCTTAACAGCCAGAGCAGTTTACAGCTAACGGGTTGGCAAAACTTCAAGACGTTGTCAAATCAACTGGTAAAATTCCCAAGTTTGTTTTGACGTTTATTGACATTCGATCATCGTCTAATATTTATAAGTTTTTTTGGTGCTTTTAAATTCATTGCTTCTTTAAGATTAAAAAAACAGTTATTTTCATAACTAATTATTTATGCAAATCTGCCGTGTGTGGTTAATAAAATGCCGAAGGAGCTGAACAGAAAATGTCAAGAGATATGGTAACATCTTTGTTGAGCTATTTTGAACGAAAATGCCGAAATTGGGGCCCGCTTACTGCTGTAAGAGACGTAAGTATTCGCTATTTGTATTCATCATTATTAATATTATTGTTACATATTTAAATGTAAATGATTCAATATTTTTGATGTTAGGTTAGGTTAATTATACTTGATAATATATTATTCTTTCATAAATATTGTAGAGAGTTGCAGAAGCTTTACAACTTAGCGTTACTACAGTTAACCGTATTGCCGCCAAGCATAATAGAGGTGATCAGCCTAAAAGTCCACCTAAAAAGAGACAACGCATAAAACCTACTGTTGAAATTGATAACTTTGATCAAAATGATTTCCAAAATGTTATATACGAAATGTATGGAAACAGTGAGTTTATTAAATTTACTGTTTTATTTTATTCACAATTAACCAACACAATATTTTTTCAGAGGAACACATAACCTTGGAAACTTTAAGGGACAAACTCCTGGAGCGTGAACCCTTTAATGATTGTTTAACATCACTCTGGAAGATAGTGAAAAATATTGGATTCAAATACCAAAAAGATGTTCCTCGTCGTGGTTTAATGGAGTTGCCACATATTGCATTAAAACGTGTACATTTTCTACATGAATATGTCAAGATAAAAAAGGAAAGTTTATATCAATTTGTGTTTTTGAATGAGATCTGGATATTGGACGTTCCTAACAAGATTCTAATCATAGAAGCGTGAAAAAAACCAAAATTGGTGGTCTAAGGTAATTGAATAATAGAATTTAGCAATTAATTTATGATGTACTAACATTCCTGCCACTTTAAGACCTTTTCAAATATTTACTAGTCACACTATTTTATTTATATCTATATAATTATTAATAATTGTTTTGAGCTATGCAGTCTATCTAGGAAACCTAGTAGTAATTTGTTATTTCCTTATTGTAGGTATATAGTAAGGCATGCTGGTTCCTCTTCTGGATTTATTCCTGGAGCAGAGCTGGTTTTTTCTTCCAAAAAACAAGATGGTGATTACCACCTAGAATTTTTTTTGCATTGGTTTGAATACCGGCTTTTAGTGAACTTGGAAGAACCTGCAATAATTGTAATGGATAATGCAAGTTATCACAGTACAGTGATCAATAAAGTACCAACAACAGCTACCAAAAAGGCTGATATACAGAACTGGTTGATACAAAATGATATTCCTTTTGAAAATACTTTCCTCAAAACCCAATTATTGAATTTAGTACAACGGTAAGTTGATGTAAACATTTTTCAATATATTATGGTAATACTTAGATAACTTATTTTGTTTAAATATATGTATTTTTGTAGGAATAAACCACCATCATTATATGAAGCAGCTGACATAATATCTGAAAAATATGGTCACAAAGTGCTTCGACTTCCCACTTACCACTGTATGTTCAACCCAATTGAACATATTTGGGGCATAATTAAAACATTTTACAGAGATTATGTGGGAACTGATGGTTTTTCAACAGAACAAGCAATAGGTGTATGGAAAAAGTCTTTAGAAAAAGTGACTCCTGATATTTGGTCAGACAGTAGAGCACACTGAAAAAATTATACAAGATGGGTGGGATAGAGAAATAGTATTTGATAGACAGGATGTGCCTCCACTTATTATTAATTTTGACAGTGACGATGAAGATAGTGATGATTTTGTAGTGTAGTAGTGGAAATCTTGTGTTTTATTTTTTGTATATTTTTATCCAATTTGCTTTATTTCCACCTTTTCAAAATCACTAATAACTATTATTAAATTAATTAGGTACAGTTATTTTATAATACACAAATTAAAACAACGACCACAGTATCTCTACATAAATAATACTGATAAAATTGGAGATTTTTTATTTTTATATCTGGTAACAAAATTTCATTTTGTGTATCTATATTTTTCTTTTCCATTCTAGTTTTATTATAGTAAATATAATAGATTTTGTATAAAGAAACAATATTTAAATTTGCATGAAGATGATTACATTTTGTATTGATTCCTTTTAGCGTAAACCCTTGCAGTGCTTTTGTAGATGGTTGGTTCTATAGAGCAACGGTTCCCAAACTGTGGTACGCGTACCACTGGTGGTACGCGGGAACGTTGCTGGTGGTACGCGAGTGAAGTTCGAAAATTGGTATACTCTACTAGTAGCGTGAGGGTGAGCGAGCAGCGGATGGAGGGGTGACAGTCGGAGTGGGAAAGATTGTGAGGGCGTGGAGGGGAGTAGCGCCTTTCAAGGCCGCGCGCTTTGTTATTGTGTTGTGCCAGATGCCAGTCAGCCAGTCCCAGTCGCCTGTCTGTCATCTCAGCGAGCACTATCTACTACGTAGCTCCGTAGAAAACCTAACCTGCAGTTTGACGTGTTGTTGTTTATATAGAGTTTGTGTCTATCAGTCAGTGAGAATAACATTGTTGGTAAGTGTTAGCTGTCGAATTGAAATGGATAAGTTTTTGGTAAGATCTACGTGTAGTAGTTCTAAAAAGCAAAGAACTTTGTCACCGGAACAAGAAAAGCCTATTGCAGCAGGAACAGATGCTGAGCAACCAAGCTGTTCCTCTACTTCTACGCCTTTGTTACGAACTTGTGAAAACAAAAAGAAATCAGGTAAACGTAAATATGATGAGAAGTATTTATCGTTTGGTTTTACTTATACTGGAAATTTCAGTGAACCTGTTCCACAATGTGTCATTTGTTTAGAAACTTTGTCAAATCATTCGATGAAACCATCACTTTTATTGCGTCATTTTAATACAAAGCATATCAATCTCATAAACAAGCCATTAGAGTTTTTTAAACGGAAGGAGTCTGAGTTAAAAGTGAATAAAGGAGCAATCACTTCATTTACGGGGTTAAACACTAGGGCTGTTGAAGCTTCATAAAAGGTTAGTCTGAGAATAGCACAAGAACTAAAACCTCATACTATTGGAGAGACTCTAATTTTGCCAGCAGCTAAAGACCTTGTTTCCACAATTATAGGTGATAAAGAGGGAAAACAGCTCGATGTGGTTTCCTTGTCTGATAATACTGTTTCAAGAAGAATATCTAATATGGCTTTAAATGTAAAAGACATTTTACTCAAGAAAGTGAACAGTAGTAAATACTTTGCGATACAAGTGGACGAAACAACAGATGTCGCAAATTTGGCTCAACTGTTATGTTATGTTCGCTATGAAGAAAAATACTCAGTTGGTGAAGATATGTTATTTTGTGAAACTCTTTCAGCTCATACTACTGGAGAAGACATATTTTATAAAGTAAATGAATTTGTGCTCAGGAATGGAATGGATTGGAAGAAATGTGTTGGTATATGCACGGATGGTGCGAGAGCCATGACAGGAGCTCATAGTGGATTGGTAACTAAAATAAAAAAAGAAGCTCCGGAGGCACAACATATTCACTGCAGCCTTCACAGAGAAGCGCTTGTAACAAAACGCTGTCCAGCACAACTAAAAACTGTTTTGAACGAGGCTGTAAAGACAGTGAATTTTATTAAGAGCAGAGCCTTGAATTCACGCCTTTTTCACAACTTATGTCAAGAAATGGACAGTATTCATAAACAACTACTGCTCCACACAGAAGTTAGGTGGCTTTCAAGAGGAAAGATGCTGACTCGCGTTTTTGAGTTACGTCACGAGATATTGATTTTTTTAACAGATTCTGATTTTGAGCTACGAAGTCGTTTTACTGATGAACTATGGCTGTGTCGACTGGCTTACTTAGCTGACATTTTTTCAAAACTCAATGATGTGAACATGAGTTTTCAAGGTACTTCTAATACCCCGTTTCGAGTGTGTGACAAAATTAATGCCTTGAAACAAAAAATCACCTTTGCAGATGATGAAGCCAAGAAAAGCAAGGTTTCGTTTTTTCCTTCTCTCAGCACTTTTGTTGAAGAAAATGAGCTTTCACTTAGTAAGACAGTTCTTAGTGATATCAGTGACCATTGTAACATTTTGAAGGAAAACTTGAGCATTCACTTCCCAGAAAACTATAAAGAACATTTGTGGATGAAAACCCCGTTTAGTGACATTAAGAAAATGACAATCCCAGAGAATCTCTCATTAGCCGAAAAAGATCAACTGTTCGACTTAAATTGTGACTCAGATTTGAAGGAAGTTTTTGATAAAGCTACCCTGATTGACTTTTGGATTCAACGACGCCAAGACTACGGTGAAATCGCCAACCGAGCAGTCAAGTTTTTACTCCCATTTTCAACATCCTACTTATGTGAAGCTGCGTTTTCTTCTCTTTGTTACCTTAAAAACAAATACAGAAATAGGCTGGCTTGTGTTGAAAATGACTTGCGTTTGAAGCTAAGCCCAATAAAACCAGACATTGCAACTTTAAGCAAATCGCTACAAGCTCATCCTTCTCATTAACTTGTGTGTACTTATGTTTGAATTTGTTGTATTGTTTTCCAAATACAGTTTTGTTCTACACCTTAAAGTTTATTTATATTCTTTCATCCTAATTTTTATTTCAAAATAAGCATTGGTTATAACTATGAAGTTTAATTTTAACTAATTTATTTACAACTAACTGCAAAGAACTAAATAAACATTGTTTTAAAGTAAAGTACTTAAAAGGCTAAATGTTATTTTTTAATTGTTATTTACAAACTTTACTATGTTGGCAATGGAATGATGATTAATCATTTTTATACTGGTGGTACATGAAAGGAAGACTTCATATTAGGTGGTACGCCATCAAAAAAGTTTGGGAACCGCTGCTATAGAGCATAGAATAAGGTATAAGGACCCACAGTTCGTCATTTAACCCTCTTCTATGTAAAATAATTAAATGTTAATTCGGATATAGAATGATTGGTTACTGTTTCTTGTATCTTATCCATAGTTTTTCATGAATAAATATTTATATTAAATTAATCAAGCCTATCATACAAGCTTTTTATTTTTAAATAAATATTTTTGACTTCCGCCCTACGAGGCACGAAACAATGAAAAAGAAGAACTGTCAATCTAACATCAGATTGACTTTTCTAGTTTTCGTTAAGTAAAGGAAAAAACTACAGCTTGGAAACATCACAATATTTTGTTTTGCAACGTCATCGTCTTTTTATCGTAAATAAACTATATCGGGAGAAAGATGTATTCATTGTTGAGATTGGACAAACCTCGTCGTTCATACGCTTTTCAATGCCGCCGAGATCGAAACGTGTTTGCCAGAATTGTCATAAATATTCAATAAATGAATAGACAGTTTAAGAAGAAGACGCAGGTGCTCTGCCCCACCCTATACCACGTTGTATGACAAAGAAATAAATAGGAAATGGTAAGCTTCCGGATGATACAATTTCATAATATTATCAACATCGCACAAATGAATGTTCAATTTGCAAATATATTAGCAAAATAATTAATTTGTCTCAAGAAGTATAACAAGTCTACTAATATCAGTAGTAAACAAAAAAATAAATGGGGGTTTTTGCGATAAATTAGGTGGCATTGACCCCCTCTTTTCAAAATATAAATCCTAATATTCGAAAATGGATGAGACTGCAACATGAAGCCTTACTATTTTGGTATTTATTATACTTTCTTACCATACCATATTTTATGAGACTCCTTTTATAAACGCATGATCAATAAATATTTTTGGTGAAAAGTATAAAATTATAGCCTACACTGAAAGTTCACGATTCAGCAAAAATTTTCACTCAAAAGTCTTAAGTTACACTTTAAGTACCAAATGCCTCTGTTCTTTCGTTTTACCACTACAACTCACTTTGAATTGTAACGTTTATTATACGTTGAAACTTCCTAGAAGTGATTGTTAGCCAGAACAATTATTGTTCATTTTATTTTTCGGTACTTCCGCTATCGACATCCTACTGTTTTGATTTTCTTCTTTGAGAGTATTTGAAAGGCGAACACCGTGGGTTTCTGGTAGTAATAGTACACAAAGGCCTCCAAGTATACCACAACCAGCTAAGGCAACCATAGGTACACTGGTGTGAAATGACGACTGAAATGAGAAGAAAGTGGTTAATAAAGCAAGTTACAGGCCTAGAAACTTTGAACACAATAAACATAGAAGATGCAATGGCAGCATTTATTTATATATCGTCGGTCCCATGCCAAAATCATGAATGTGCAAAATTGACCGTTTTGACCTAAGTGCATCATCCTAAGTCTTAAAATGACCCATATTAGCCATGCCACGAATATGTTTACGCGCCATAATTGCCCAGAACGTCAATCGATTATTCGCGAAAAATCAGTTCTATGCCAGTTGTCACCACTAGTCTAGTCAACATGTACCATTTTTCCTAAAATTTTTGTATAGTCTCCGAAAATTACGACCATGGTCTCATTCGATTCGGAAAACTATCTAGAAAGTTTAAGGAAAAGTTCCAAAAGGGGCCGAAAAAAATTGCAAAAGTTATAAACAATTAAGTAAAAAAAGTAGTGATTTGGTTTTTTTCGAATATTTCGAAAAATAATGAAAATTTTTTAAATTTGAAAAAAGATCTGAAAAGATCAACAAACGTGCTAAAATAAAATCCCGACTCCCGGAACTGTACCTCCAATATTTATAATTTTTACAAAGCCTTAAAAAATGGGTGATCGGGCTTCCGCGCGCGTTGCGTCATTCTGACGTAGCAACAAAAAAAAATTATTTAAACATATTAAATATGAATATTAAGGAATAAAAAAATTAATGTAGCATTGGGATACATAAATAAACAATAATCCGTGGACAAAAACTTTTTATCCCAATTTTTTCATAAAATATGGATTTGTTAAATTAATAATTTTTCCAAATTTAATGTTGAGATAAAAACCACGATAACTATTGAACAGAAGCCTTAAGATTTTTTTCACTTCGTGGAGTTATTGGTATTAGACTAACAAATAGATCACCGTAAAAAAATTTCAAAATTTTGTTTCTTCTCATTTTTATTAACAATTGAAAATTATCAATTAAAAAGAAGTTTATAAAAATTTTTTTTGGTTGATATCTTGAATGTTTTGATTTCTGATGGTTAAAAGCTACATTCAAATAATTTTTTAAAATTTTTTACTACCATTATATAAGAAATTGTTATAAACAAATACATTGTTTATGAGCAAATAAAATTTTTTTTGTTATCTATTTATTATTACAAATTATGATTTTTAGAGAAAAAACGGTTCCTTAAAAAAATTTTTTTGTTGCTAAAAAATGAGTTTGTTAATTAACAATGGTTTTTTGAGTCTAAATTTTAAAATTGAGGAACCGTTTTTTCTTTAAAAATCATAATTTTTATTGTTCTTTTAGATACATAAAAAATTTATTCGTTTTTTCTTTGTTTATTTAATAAACAATTTGTTATAAACAAATGTATTTTTTCCGTTTATTTTTTTTAGTACTTAATCCCGAGATAAAAACAGCCATGTGTTGTTTTATATGGAAAAATTTTTTTTTTCTATTTTTTACCTAACTTTTAATATTATTATGCCTTTAAATTTGTCCTATTCATGTGCTGCTTAGCTGTTATTATTAAAATTACTTCGAAACTACGTCTATAACACTTCAAGTCTTTTTTGTTAACTATTAATTCATTAACAACTGAAGCCATTTATTGCAGTTCTAGCTCCATTATTTATTTAATTATTAACTATTAAATATTAAAAAAAATTGAACAAAAATTTTTCTCATACTTTTAAGCCTCAAATACTATTAACTAACTATTATCTTTTATAATTGTTTGAAATAATGTAGGATTTTCTTTTCTGATTGGCAAGTAAAGTGAACTATTTTTGATATTTAATCAGATTGATCTTATGAAATAAAAGAAATCAAAAACGTCATGTATGTTTATTTTACAATTTATTAATATCAAATATTTTATTGCTTTTTGTTTTAAAGTACCAGTCGGCAAAATATCAAGTCGATTTCCACAAATAAAGCAACTCACAGAAGTATCCATGTTTGTTAATAAATAAATTCACAACGAAATTTCACAATAAAATAATACTTGAATGAAGCGAACTATGTAACGGTTAACAGAATACTAAAACTGAGCACACTCTGGAACTATATAAATGATTTTCTAGTCAGGTATAAAGGTAGACCCTATGAACCCCTAAGCAGATGTCTCTTCCACGTAACAAAGGAATATTTCATACAGGTACAAACCGGAATTTTAAAGTAATTTTAAAATTGGTAAGTATTGAAAATTACATAAAAGTAATTAAGGAGACTCGTTAAATTCAAATTACCGTAATGACTTAAAACTAAAATAATTTTTCTCTAAGTCGGTGCAAATGAGAATCTTATTTATTATTAATATAAGTAAGCTACTGAAAGTGCAAGTAATGGAATACTCGTGATTTGCTGATAGATAATAGTTAGTTAATAATATTTGAGGCTTAAAAGTATGAGAAAATTTTTTTTTCAAATTTTTTTAATAATTAATAGCTATTAATTAAATAAATAATGGAGCTAGAACTGTAATAAATGGCTTCAGTTGTTAATGAATTAATAGTTAACAAAAAAGACTTGAAGTGTTATAGACGTATCTGCAATAGTTTCGAAGTAATTTTAATAATAACTGCAAAAGAGCACATGAATAGGACAAATTTAAAGGCATCATAATATTAAAAGTTATGTAAAAAATAGATAAAAACATTTTTCCATATAAAACAACACATGGCTGTTTTTATCTCGGGATTATGTAGTAAAAAAATAAACGGAAAAAATACATTTGTTTATAACAAATTGTTTATTAAATAAACAAAGAAAAAACGATTAAATAAAATTTTTTTATGTATCTAAAAGGACAATAAAAATTATTATTTTTAGAGAAAACACGGTTCCTTAATTTTAAAATTTAGACTCAAAAAACCATTGTTAATTAACAAACGCATTTCTTAGCAACAAAAAATATTTTTTAAGGAACCGTTTTACTCTCTAAAAATCATAATTTGTATTAATAAATAGATTACAAAAAAATTTTTGATTTGCTCATAAGCAATGTATTTGTTTATAACAATTTCTTAAATAATGGTAGTAAAAAATTTAAAAAAAATATTTTTATGTAGCTTTTAACCATCAGAAATCAAAACATTCAAGATATCAACAAAAAAAATTTATAAATTTTTTTTCAATTTTTATTTTTCAATTGTTAATAAATAAGCGAAAAAACAAAATTTTGAAATTTTTTTTACGGTGATCTATTTGTTAGTCTAATACCAATAAAAATCTTAAGGCTTTTGTTCAATAGTTATCGTGGTTTTTATCTCAACATTAAATTTGGAAAAATTATTTAATTAACAAATCCATAATTTATGAAAAAATCGGGATAAAAATTTTTTGACCACGGATTATTGTTTATTTATGTATCCCAATGCTACATTAATTTTTTTATTCCTTAATATTCATATTTAATACGTTTAAATAATTTTTTTTTGTTGCTACGTCAGAATGACGCAACGCGCGCGGAAGCACGATCACCCGTTTTTCGCTCATTTTTTAAGGCTTTGTAAAAATTATAAATATTGGAGGTACAGTTCCGGGAGTCGGGACTTTTTTTTAGCAAATTTGCTAATCTTTTCAGATCTTTTTTCAAATTTGTAAAACTTTCATTATTTTTCAAACCAAACCCCTACTTTTTTTTTCACTTAATTGTTCATAACTTTTGCAATTTTTTTCGGCCCCTTTTGGAACTTTTCCTTAAACTTTCTAGATAATTTTCCGAATCGAATGAGACCATGGTCGTAATTTTCGGAGACTATAAAAAAATTTTAGGAAAAATGGTACATGTTGACTAGACTACTTGGACTCTGCACGAATGTGATAATTTCGCGTTTTTGGCGTTGCGAACAATTATTTAATTTATCTGAATGTACCACTTTCGCGTTTTTGGTTTTGCGAACAATTATTTAGATTCATGTAAATTTGTCAGTTTCGTGATTATCTATTTCGATAAACTTTACAAATAATCGTGAATGTAACAGTTTCGTGCTTTTGGAATTGTAAACTACCTTATAAATGCCCGAGAATATTGCACTTTCGTGTTTGCCGCGTTGCAAAAAACTAGACAAATAAATACAAGTGAATGACGTGTTGTTTTGCTTTTAAAAAGCATGAGTGCCAGAACAAAAATGATTTTGCAAATGGCCAACAATAATTTAGAGGACAATAATTTACATGAAAATAATCAGGTAAAAACCCGTAACTCTTATACCAGTTAATTTAATTACATTTTTATGTAATTATTATTGTTTTTATTACAAATATCCAGGTCGAAACACAAACAACTACTACAGCCAAAAGAGACGTTCATGAGTCCGTCCAAAATATACCAGGTGTAAACTATTTTTTTAATTACTAACTTGAAAAGAATAATTTCATTTGTTTTTTTTTCAAGATAAATTCGACTGTAACAGTGCCAATCACCCTTATAATTAAAAATCAATAATATTATCCGAATCTGAATTAGAATGCGTCTATGATAAAACCACAGTACCAGGAAACAATGAAAGTATCAATGAAATTATGCCCTCCCCTTCCGGGATGAATCAAAATAATACTTCTAATACCTATTTGACTGAATGTGAAATCGAATCTTCATCGGATAACTATGACCCAGGAAATGATTCTGATGCCTCTAGCAGTTCATCAACCAGTTCATCATGTTCAACCAGTTCGAGTTCGAGAATCAAACAAATCTAAATCTAAAAACGAAATCATTCAAGACGATGAACCAAGTAAGTTGATTACAATCAGTATAAAATTTTGCAATAAAAATATAATTATTTCAGGACACCCCATCAGGAGGAAGAAAATTATTGCTTTATGGAAAAAAAAACGTTTAGAAAACAAAAGAGACTTAAGGCCGAGTCATACATTGGTGCGCAAAATATAGAGAAACCTGCACGCACCCCTGCTACCACCCCCCTGTTTTGGAAAATCAAAACATAATTGCAATACAATTGTTATGGAAGCAAACCGATGTGAAATTTGTAATATGCCTTTCGCGAATTGTCGACAATAGATGACCAAAGATATTTTGTTGTGAACCATATTGAACAAAAATTGAAGAATATAGTAACAAGAAGCTTAGAAAATTCTAGAAGAACCTATACTTATAACTACAGCTTGACAGTTGATGGACAAAAGAAAAAATTATGTCGGGAGTTTTTTATGGCTACCCTCAATATAACCGATTCATTTATTCGCACATCATTTCAGAAACGCTCTTCCAATGGGGTGGTTGAGAAAGACTTGCGTGGAAAACATACACCTTTAACAAGCTTAGCAATAATGATGAGCAGTTGATTAGGGAGCATATCCTCTCATTTCCCGCCGTTGAATCGCATTACTGTAGAAGCTCCTCACAAAAAAAGTATCTTGATCCCTCTTTAAATATTTCCATTATGTATACAATGTACAAAGAAGTGTGCCAGGAGAAAAAAATTATAAACTCAGTTTCTTTTGAAAAATATAGACAGATATTTAGGGAATATAATTTAGGGTTCTTCCGGCCAAAAAAGGACCATTGTAAAAAGTGTTTAGAGCAAAATGAAATGACAGAAATTGCAAGAATAAAAGGTGAAGAGAAATTTCAAGAACATTTAGAAAGAAAAGAATTAGCTGGCAAGTCCAGGGACGATGACAATAAAATTGCAAAGGAAAATACGGAGGTTTTATCTTTTAATTTCGATCTGCAAGCAGTTCTTACAACACCGAAAGGCCCAGCAGGTCAAATCTTTTATTTAAGAAAATTAGCCATCTACAATTTCACAGTTTACAACTTAGGTAACCAAGATGTTCTTCGTTATGTTTGGGAGGAATCTCAAGGAAAAAGAGCATTCGCGATTACATTCTATCACATCAAAATATTAAAGAGGTTCGAATGATGTCCGATGGGTGTGGTGACCAACAAAAAAAACTCTATTTTTGCTGCCATGTGCCTTCAAATTCTCTCAAGTCATCCTACTCTAAATCTAATAGATTATAGATTTTTTGAAACTGGTCACACGGAAGTGGAGTGTGACTCAATACATTCGAAAATAGAAAGAAAGGCGAAATACGTTCCAGTGTATTCTGCAGAAGGTTGGACACAAATTATTCGCAGTGTAAGGCCACGACCTTTTGTAGTCAAAAACCTAACACACCAAGACGTTTTCAATTTTAAGGCATTTGGAACAGAGTCTTTCAACATGAATCAAATTCCATGGCGCAAAGTTTGATGGCTTCGCTATGTAAAGGATGAGCCAACAAAAATTTTCTTTAAAACAAGTTATACAGATGAAGATTTTGAAAAAGTAAATTGTTTCAAAAAAGGACGACCAAGAAAAGTTGCATTATACAAGTCTTATAACGATGAGTTGCCTACTTCCAATGCAAAGTTTCAAGATTTGCAGAAAATGTGTAATGATCTTACAATACCTACTGAACTGAACTGAATGTTGTATTCTTGTAACTTTTAATTACGTATTACGTTTTATTTCCTTGTTTTTCATTTTAAACGAGTTTTTAGTTTTTTTATAACTGAATGTTTTTTTTAATTACCTGAGTGTTACGTTTTGTTTTCCTATTTATTTTATTAAACAAGTTTGCATCCATTCCATTTTTCAGTTCAACGAAACTACTAAATTTGTTTCAAATCTTTCAACGGCAAAAACACGAATGTGTGTTTTTCAAAAAAAAAAACTGAATATATCCAAAATTTTGTTAGACAACTTAAATTGGTCAATACGAGTTCTACTTATTGCAGAGAATATTTAAAGTCACACAAAAACCCTATTTTTCCCAATCGTTTCCAATTTTAAATGCAATTATCTCAAAACTGTAATTTTGCACATGGTTTTGGCATGGGACCGACGATTATATAAGCATAGATAAATGTAGTTTGTTCTAGATTGAAGATTCCAGTTCAACATCAATTGTACAGCTAAATTTCAAATAATAACAATTTTTTTATAAATAAATTAAAAAAAGTATTTTCTTGAGGAAAATACGTAATTGGCGCAGTTCACAGTAGGATCCGTGTGGTTGTGAAGAGCTTTGACGCATAGTGCCGATTAAAGAACTTCCACAATTTGATGTTTTAATATCTAGTGTAGTTTCCAAACAATCTACCATCACCGAAGAAGAACCTGAGTACTACAATCAACTGTGACTTATTTTTACCTTTCCTTACAACATTACATTTAAAAAGAGTATAGGAAAGAAATTCTGAATATTTATGAATTTATTTCTTATTAAGGATGTTTGATAAGTTTAATATTAAAAAAAATAATGATAATTGTTTTGAGATTTTAGATTTATCTAATAATTTAAATAATATCAGAATGGATACATTAATTACAAAATCTGCCATTAATTGGGAGCTATTCAAATTAAAATTAGAAAATATTAAGCCTCACGATGGTGACAGTAGTAATTTGAACAAATTTATCACATTGTGAAAGATTGATTGAAACTCATGCATATTATAATGAGGTGGAGGTCAATAGTCATATATTGGAGTGTATCCAAGAAAAATTGGTGAAAAAAGAAGAGTCCATGGTCGGGAATAGAATGAAGATTGCAAGAATCGACAAGAACGAGGCCGTACAAAAACGAAAATCTGATAGATTTTGGAGCTAGGCTTCAATTATTAAAAAGTAAGGTAATTCAAAAAATCAGTAACGATTTTAATTTAAACGAAAACGATAAAAAATTTCATATAAACCATTGCGAGAAAACGGCGCTAAACACCTTCAAAGTAGGATGTACTGGCGTCCTTAAAAATAATATCTATTTCAAAAAACCAAATTCTTTAGAAGATGCAATGGCTTATGTCGATGAGTTTGAGAATTTTAAGGGTCTGTATGGTCAATTTAGTGAACCAAAACAATCTTAAAAATAATAACAATATCAAATCAATGAATAATAATTTTAGTTTTCATAGAAATAATAATTTCAATTATGCTAGTAATAACAATTATAATCAATACCAATGTAACAATAACAATTATCAAAGATCAACTTTTCCGAGTCCACCCATAAATATTCAACCACGGCCTCAGCAACCACGAAATTACTTCACTAATTCTCAAGCGTAATGTAGACCTCACCGGATACCTGCAAAAAAACTTCCAAAAACAAGGACCGATGTCAACAACATAGAGAAATGTCGCACACTATCCTAGAAATGATAGTAATTTTAGTTAACTTAATAATGCTACGAAACAGCACACTGGTATAGTCCCTAAATCTAGAAAATGCCAGGAAGCCAATTGTTTTTGAGTTAGCCGCAATCTAGAATCATCTAGTGAAAAAGGCATTAATATATAAGGGACCGATCAGGAAGAGTTAGTTTGGTTGATAATTTGACATCGTGAGATAAACAAATAAATAAGTGAATATAAATTAGTGGACTGTTTATATAAATTAATTTAAGTGAATATACTGTGTATATAAGTAGTGAATAGTGTGGTGTTTAAATAAATTAGTAAGTAGCCATACCGTGTATTTAAAGTTTATCCCACCCGTTTACTGTTTAAATAAATTAGAAAAACATTACAATAATAATAACAGATTTCAGAATAATTATCAATATTTTCTAAATAACGGCCAAAAACTGAATTCTGCGTCTGAGGAATTATATAATAATAGTTATGAAAATGAAATCGAAGAAGAAATAAGAAAAGACTTTGAGAATGTTGCCCGTTCTAAAGAAAATTATTTAGAACAGAATCAAAATGTTCGGTTAGCCATTCAAATAAAAAATCGGAGGTAGTAGAAATCAATGTAGTGTCAATTAATCCACTGCCGTATAATGAAATAAAAAAAACCTAAATTAAAACTTTTAATTGATACTGGCAGTACAAAATCTTTACTTCGACCTTCAGTCGCCGAGAAATATTACGCGAATTGTATTTATAATTGAAATGTTGATATTAAAACTGAAACTGTACCTTATGAATAAGTAAAAGTGGCGACAAATTTAAATTTTAAATTGAGTTGGAAAAATGTTGTGACATATAGAAAATAGGAGGTTTGAAAAGGAGAAATAAAAGGGGAAAATACTTTGTAGTAGAATGAAGGTAAAAAAGAACGGAATAGTCCAATAAAAAAGTATTGGCTTTAAAACTTACCAACAGCCATAGATACGGTACTATCATGAGAGCGAGTCCAGCGGTTACATTTGCAGCTCCGACTCCAATATTCCTTATAGTAGTTGGATACAATTCAGCCGCAAAAACGGGCATAATGGCATTCGACGAGCTTATGCAAAACTTGCCGATCATGATCAATAATGTTACTAACCACTGAAGATCTTTGTTCATAAAATAAATTGGTACTGTTAAGATACATGACACTCCTGCTATCATCATAGTTAAGGATAATGGCCATCGTCTGCCTTTTTTCAGAAGTATGTAAATACTGATGGCTATAGCAGGAATTTCTACGGCACCTTGAAGAGCCTGAAAATAAAAATAAATATGACTTTTTTCATTGGAATGAGATATTTTTCAAGTTCGTTTTTCAGCGAGTAAATACAATCACATGTCTTGTTAGCACGATATGGAGATGTACAAGTGCGGAAAAGCTAGTTTTAATCTTCTAAACCGTATATTTGACAATAACTTCTTCTTGAAGTGCCTTTTCCGCTCAACGAATGGTGGCTATCAATACTTCATTAACAGCCGATCTGAAAAGTTTAAAGTTTGTCAAGTTATCCCAGGTTTCATTACCTGTATGTTCTACTTCCTTCATCTACTTTTTCCTTGATGAGCATGCGTAACACATATACCTCTAAATGTGTCATGACATCGTTGAAGAAAGACACCCTTTTAATCGTTATAGTATTTATCGATTCATTTATCTTTCCTCATTCTGTTCGTGACCCTTATTATCAACATGAGTCTGTATGACCACATTTCAAATGATTCAAATCACTTGAAGGTATCTTCTATCAGAGTTCAGGATTCCACACGAAATAGCAGAGCAGAATTGACATAACACCTGATCATTTTCATTCTGAGCTCAATGTTCAGTTCATGTCCACTCAGAATCTCCTTCAGGCGTACAAAGGTGGGCTCTAGCTTGTTCAATTCTTGACTTATTACTTTTCCGTCCAACCTATCTAATATGCGAGAAAAGTTTTGGTTTACCCACAAAAAAGTTATTTTTACGTTTTTCATCAAGAACAAAACGAAAAAATAGTTTTCAGAAAGAAAATCCTGCGTGTATGTCGTCGTCGTTGTCGTCGGCCACTTTCTGTTACATGTCTTGTTAGCACGATACAGCCTCCGGAGTCACAATAAATCACCAATTTTATGATTGAATATTGTTCAGCACATCTCACAGATCAGCCCCTATTGATTTTCAGCTCATATTAGCGAGTACAACGGGTGCTATATGGTACTTGAATTACGACATTTTTTGAGAAATTTCAGTTTGTTAGCACGATACAGCGTCCGGAGTGCAAAAAGTCACCAATTTTATGATTGAATATTATTCAGAACATCTCACAAATGAACCCTATTGATTTTCAGCTCATCACAGCCAGTACAACAGGTGCTATAGTACTTTAAGTACGACGTTTTTGTCATTTTTGGAGAAATTTTCACTTTGTTAGCAAGATACAGCCTCCAGCGTGTATACAAGTGACCCATTTTATGATTGAATATTGTTTCGGGGCGTCTTAGATGAACCTTATTGATTTTTAGCTCACCAGAGCTAGTATAACGGGTGCTATGGTACCTGAAGTGTTACATTTTTGGTCCTTTTTGGAGAAATTTCGGGTTGTTAGCACAATACAACCTCCGAAGTGTATACAAGGGGCCAATTTTATAATTGAATATTTTTCAAAGTATCTCACAGATGTACCCTACTGATTTTCTGCTGACTAGAGCGAGTACAGCGGGTCCTATAAATCCAGATATACCACATTTTTCGTTACTTTTGGAGAAATTTCGGTTACGATACATCCCCCGAAGTGTATATAAGTGATAATTTTATGATAAAATATTGATCAGGGCATCTCACAGATGCAGAAAAGTTAGTTTTAATCTTTAAAATCGTTTATTTCATATTGAATTGTACCAATTTTCGTTTAGTCGTTGTTCCAAATATGAGAAAGATCCTGAACCCCATAACTAGATTTATTATGTCCAAATAAGTTTAACTATGACAAGTTCTTATTTTCCAGATTTAGTTGGGATTCGCTTCCAGTGATAGTCTAATTAAAACCAAGCTGCTTTCTTTTTGTAAACATGTGAATCTTGTTCAGTTGAATTCCGAAGGTATTTAGTATTTTATTCTGCCGTATTTCTTCGACTAGTTGTACGTGTCTTATGATTGGATTTGTTTGATAGTCTAGTTCAGTTATTCTCAAAGTGTGTTCCGCGGAGCCCTAGTGTTCCGTGATACCCCCGTAGGGGTTCCACAAGAATTCAGAAAAAAAAAACACCTCTCTCTGGTCGAACGTTTTGACGCGGGCGCATCACAGGGCGCAGCCGAACTTAGTCGCCACGTACAAGCGTAACATTTTACTATGCCGCAACCGCCGATATATACTTGTGCGCGCCCACAAAGTCGAAATTATTTACACCGAGTTTTTTGTATTTCCGCTTTCTATTTATCAAAGGCGTTGTGAGCCCGCAGTCCCTTTGATGAAAGCCGTCTCAGGGATGAGACGCTATAGTTGTGAAGAAGCGAGTTAAACACCCCTCTTTCATAGCAAGCTGTAAATTTAATTATTAATAATAATTTCAGAATATGTGTATTACTTTTGATACATCTGGTATATTGTATATGTATTACTTACTGTACCATTCGCGCAAATCAGTCCGCACCATTCTTGAGATTGTTATGTAGGGGACCTCCTGAGTGGGGTCGAGAGAAAAATGGATAAAATCGGGACACGGGACTGAGAAGCTCTCTCTGCCGTGCTTCCTGCTGTGCTCTCCGCTATTTCCGGTGTCTTTCGCCGTCACCGAAATTGTGACTGCTTTTCGCCAACGAGGTAAGCGAATTTAAAAATTATTTTGTAAATAATTCTTTCCGTGATAAATTCATTTGCTACTAGCGTCTTTTGTAGTTATATTAATAGAATTTATTTTTGCTTATTGCTTGTTTGATTTGAGTGATTTTCCGTGTATTTGTGTACAATTCCGAAGTAAAATTTGATTTGTTGGTTTTATTTAAGGGAAAGAAATATAGTTGGGAAACTTCCAAGCATCATCGCTGCCATAGCAGGTAGATTCTTGGGGGATTTTCAAAGTATTTCGGGAATCCCGATTCCGGTATGGGAAAAGAGGGGCAAGAAATATAGTTAGAAAACATCCAAGCATCATCGCTGCAATAGCAGGTAGATTCTTGGGGGATTTTCAAAGTATTTCGGGAATCCCGATTCCGGTATAGAAAAAGAGGGGCAAGAAATATAGTTGGAAAACATCCAAGCATCATCGGTGCAATCGCAGGTAGATTCTTGGGGGATTTTCAAAGTATTTCGGGAATCCCGATTCCGGTATAGATAAGAAATGATAGGAAATATAGTTGGGAAACTTCTAAGCATCATCGCTGCAATAGCAGGTAGATTCTTGGAGGATTTTCAAAGTATTTCGGGACGTTTAATCTAGTACCATATGCCTTGGTAGCGTGACTATAAAGCTAGACTATTTAATAATAGAACTGTCTGTGGATATGGTGTACACACTAAATGTAAATTGAGTGAATGAAAACGACGAGTACTCAGTGTGTATGTGTTTATTAATCTCCAGCTAAGCGCTTTCGGCTATAAAGCCATTATCAAAGCTGTCCTAGAAATTACAAAGTTTGTGAAATTTTGAAAAAAACAATTTGAAAAGTTGAACTTACCATTCCACTAGCCTACGGAGACCACCTTGGTTGTGTACTGAAATTGAATTAGGGGTTGGATCCACTCCCCAGCCAGTCAGGAACAAGCGTAGTAACCTAAACGTGTGTTGAGTGTTTTTTAATTTATGTTACCTAGCATTTCACACGTTTAGGTTACTACGCTTGTTCCTGACTGACTGGGGAGTGGATACAACCCCTAATTCAATTTCAGTATACAACCAAGGGATGAAGGGGATTTTTCTATTCATCTAAAGTAGATGAATGTTGGAAATTTGAATAGAGTTTTTTCAAATTTTTTGTTTTATCACGTCTTTAACTTCATTTTCAAATTTAAAAATAAAAGTAATATACAGGGTTTCCTATAATTTACAGTTCACTATATGAATTTTTTCATCTTTTCAATCATGCTTTTGATTCAATGTTCATCACACAAAAATGTTGTATTTTCATACACTTGTTTTTACGGCACGCTGGCTTATTAGCCACCGTAATTTTAACATCAAACTTGTCACCGGTTTTCATTCAGTTTACATTTCAGAATGGGAATTTCTTTCATGTAAATTATAATTGTACACCCTTTCAACAGGGTATTTTTAATGCTTTTAATCTAATGACTTCGTCATAACAATGTTTTAACTTTGTGCATTATTCTTTTTTATCAACTGGATGGTGTTGACACCTGTTTGGATCTCTTTTTTAATGACGTAAGTTCAACTTGTAACGCGAAAAATTCGCCGAGCTGTCGTACATTTAATATTGGCTAACCTGTCGACTGGGAGAAGTCACAGCGCTCTCGGTACGAAGTTAAAAATTTCAGTCCTCCATTTGTCGTCAAGGTGTAAACACACCGCTTCAACTTAAAATTTTCGCAGTATCCGAACTCTGCCACAAAATGCAGGTAGTCATTACGGGTTGTTCGAACTCTGCCAGTGTTTAAAATTTTGGAGATTAACTACCAAACCAGTAGGGGTCTAATAGCCTAATCCGATTTAACAATTTACCTTGAACTTTAGGTACTCAAATTCAATATAAGAAAATATTAATAACATACATATATTTTCAACGTATATTTGCCACTTCTAAAAAATTACATCTACATTACATCTACATTACAATAAAATATATTCAATATACATAAACATATAAAAAAAACAAAAAATTAAACGTGTGGAAGATTTTTACATCCAACCGTTTTCACAAACATAAAGCGAGAAATAACATTTTTCCTATATTGATCCAAATGATCATTAATGAAATTAATTTTAACATTAATAGTTTTTTTCGTTTTTTTCTGGCTTTGGTTTGCCGAACGAATTTTCGCGTATACCTCCGTTTGTAAATCCAATAACACACTAGTAAATTGAACAATGTTTGGATGTGCTTTGTAAAAAGAAGCACCGAAATGCGAATGAAAACTCTCAAAAGAATTCGTTGTTCTCTTAAAAAAGGATGCAATATTTGCCCAAATAAGTGGTGGAAATATCGAATTTTGCGTTATATATGTTTTATTGACATAATTTCGGAATTCTATAACTCTTTCGTCATTCGGAAGCAAAAAATGTAGTTCATTATAAAAAAATTCTACAACTTCCTCAGGACTAAGATACATAATACCGAAATGTACTTTTAAGTATTCGCTAATTACAGAACCTTTCTGTCTGTACTCTTGTACCAAATGAAACTCCTGAATCTTACGAAACCAAGCTTGACAGAGATGAAATTTACAACCAAAAAGAATTTGATCTCTGCCAAAACATTCATATATAGCGTTATGAATGCTTAGTTCAAAATCTACTACGACTTCTTTAGGTTGAAAATTTAAGCCTACTTCTTTACATTTTTGTCTTAAAATTAAAAACAAATTTGAATATGTTTGACTTGATTTGTCCGGCAGCAAACAAAAAACAAGAGGTACGTAATAGCCGTTTTTAAAACCATGAATGGTAAACATTTGGTAAAAAAAAGTTGAACAGTATTTAAAAGTCCCATCCATCAAAATACAATCCGAATTACATAAAAAATTAAGGTGGGAAAAACAGGAGAACACAATAATTTTAAATACCTGGTCTGCTGTTAATAGAAATTCCTCTTCTCGGTTCGTTCGTAATTGTAATTCACGAACACTATTAAATACTTCTTCCTGATTTTTAGGCAATAGGGGTAAAATTTTTCTTCTCGCCGCGTGAATATTTTTCCTTATTCGGTCAATATCTTCGGTGTTGATATCCTCCGCGAAATTATTTGACACCAATTCTTGCCGAATTAGTTTGGAGGGTTTCTCAGTGGGATCTTCAGTCGCTTTCCTTTTAATGCTGTTACTCACTGCTTTTCTTGATAGGTTCGTTTCCATAGTATGATTGTGTTCTCCTTTGACTTCTGTGATTGTTTCTTCATCAGAAACGTGGGAGTACACTCTAACTGGACATTTTGCGTTACAGCACTTCCATCTAATGTTTCCACATTTGCTAGTATTAGCTTTCGAAAATTTATAACTGTTCAACACTATTAATTTATTTCCTCTTTCACTATACATTGTAGATGCTTTGTTCTCCATTTTGGTCACTGATTGCTATGTGTACTACACTCTTAACTTCTGTAGATCGATATGAAGTAACTGAATACAACTATAACTCTTATATAGTGTAAGTGCATCAACATCCTTCCCCTAATCCCCTAAATATCGATCAAAACAATCAAGATTTCTTCAAAATATTTTATACAAGAAATCTTTGAAACCTTTCAGAAATATATATAATTCTATGGGCCTCCGATTTTATCTATTATAAACCCTAATGACTCTAATAGGATTAAACTAAATGGTTGCGGCACAGTTCGAACATTTCAGTAATCCTCAAATTGAAACAAGTCAGGTAAAATTTTATTTTGTGGCAGAGTTCGGATATGCCCGCTCTGGGAGCCATAAGTGCTTTATTGGAAAACCCGACAATTCCGACATAGGGGAAGAGAAATACGGATGGAACCAACAATTGGCAGCTCCGACCCGATATGTTTTTGGTCCAAAAACGGTCGATGACTGTGGGTTCCACAAAAATTTAGAGGAATTGCGTTGTGAGGGGGGTTTTTGTATGTGGACATTAATGATTGGAATTTAATGGGTCAGTGAGACCAGTTCCAGGAGAATTGGAATATTCTGGAGAAACTTCAGTTCCTGTTCTGGTGCCGGAAAAGGATAAGTGAACAGTTTTCCTTTTCTTATTTCTTCAACTTCATTAGTAAACTCACATTTATGCTTCACATATAAAGTTTTTTATTTCTTTTTTTTTGCGGCAATTACTATAATTTCGCTTACATTTGTACTTGATATTTGAAAAATTTGAAATCTTTGCTCATAGATTAAGATACGCTAAGACACTACGGTACGTACCTGGTATTGCGTTATTTTTGCCTATTTCTGATGATTTTATGTATATAACTTGCACCGTACATAATTTTGAGTTGTATTTTCTCTAGCAACGCTAAATTCGTTGTTATTTTAATTTTTGGCTTATGCAATTATTTATATTTATATTGATACTGGTATAAATTGCGGAAGTGTGAACCCTTGTGACTATACATTGTTGATTTTGATATATATATATATATATATATATATATATATATATATATATATATATATATATATATTATCGTTGTATTTTTGGGATATTGTACATGAACAATTTGGTCGATTCTCTAGAATTTCTTTGGAGTGTGTAGTGAGTGTTGTTGACCTACTGAGGAGTTGTGGGCTAATTAAAGAAGTCTTGGGTGCTTGCCAAAACTTCTCTGGCGCCCTTTTTGTGAACTTAATAATTTTTTTGAAGAATCCACCCCTTCTTCGACTCGAAGCTAGTCGACTGGCGAGCACGGGTTGTACCACGTGAGACAACCCGCATAACTATAACGAGCACTGAGAGGGTTAGTAGGTTTTCTCGTTATAAACTTTTTAAATTGTTTTTTTCAAAATTTCACAAACTTTGTAATTTCTAGTACAGCTTTGATAATGGCTTTATAGCCGAAAGCGCTTAGCTGGAGATTAATAAACACATACACACTGAGTACACTACAACTTAGAGGAGCCTCGTCTGTGTACGCTGCCGTAGCAGGTGCACCCTTCGAGGGTTTTCCAAGGCGTGAAACGAAATAATCTCGCGAGCGTTCGCTGCCATAGCAGGATCGCCAGGGAGAGGTTCCATATAAAAATTAGCGTACGTCAACCGTAATAACCTGGAATAACCCCGTACCCGTACGCTGCCATAGCAGGTACAACATTCGAGAGGTTTCCAGGCTGATTGATACAAATTCCGTTTTTTCGAGTACTCATTAAGTATAGTATCGATAACCGAGGGTAGTTTATTAGTTCCCGCTGTCTTATTTTAAGCTGTACACAAATACTAAGAAACGCTCCCATAAAACACCGCTAGTGCCTTAACAACGCTTTCTCTGTGTAATTTTCATCTTACTGCTAGTTAACTTCCATTGATTTTCACCTGCAACCGCATAAACAAGTCAAGCTTTTCACGTTAGCTTTTGTGATTGTAACATATTTATTGTTTGGTATAGTGCTTTGGTCTGAGTAATAACCTAACTAACCTAATCAACATTTAGTTATTTTAAATATTTAGCTCCTTGGTTCGTTTTATTTCTCCTTTCTAAATTATTTCGAAGTCAAAATAGAGTTTATAATTTTATCAAGTACCGGTAGTTTCACTTTTCCGATAGCGGTAAACAATTAAAGCCTATTTCCCACTTCGCACTGCATAGAGGTCAAGAACAACAGACCCCTGGAATTACTTAACCTCCATCTGTTGCTACCCTGGTAACTCTTGACGCTACATTTTCGAGAATTCGGTGGAGTAAACCATCCCAAAAATCTACAGAGAAAAAGTTGGACGCATTTGAGATGTACCTATTACCGTCGTATGTTAAGAATATCGTGGGTGCAGATAATCACCAACACGGAAGTCCTTGCGCGGATGAAAAAATCAAAATATAGTAATTTACTAAGTAAAGTAAGTAATAGGTAGTAACTATTACATTGTACTTTTATTATGCTTATTAATAACGAATACATTTAAAAAAAATTGTTTAATTGTTGGGTTCCATCAAGAATTTTGCTTTTCAAAAGGGCCCCCTCACCAAAAAAGTTTGAGAATCGCTGGTCTAGTTCCTAAGTTGAAATTGGTGAAAAAAAAAAGAGAAAAGGCTCGTGAAAATACAAAATGATGTGTAAAATTTATAAAACAAGAACCATTTTTCTGATAAGAACTCCAAGACGCGATAAATGGCTCATGTCAAGCGATGTAATGATAGTTAATTTCCTTACAATAAATTAAATCAAATTTGGACACATCATTTACTCACACAAAGCTGCCTCATATCTCAGCGAAATTAATAAATCTACTTACTGAATTGATGTATAAATTTCCACCAATATTGCCCAGGTTAAGCACCAAACCGTAGTACACCAAATAAACACTGAACCATATAACGAATTGGCAGAATGTCTTTTTTCTCATCGAAGGCGTCCTGAACAGATCGAGCACCGAAACATTTTCCACGGACGGGGACCTTAAGTTTGGTTGTAGTAGTTTGTCTAAATTAGCTGGAAGAGGTTTGTTGTTGAATTTCGATGCTCCTTCTAAAATATTCATGACTTCTTTCGTTTTCCCGAATGCTAAGAGCCATCTGGGGGATTCGGGAATAACCCACCTATAAACAAAATACGTTCATTAATACATGGGCTGATAAGTTTGTGGTTTAAATAGCAGTAAGTAAAACTAAAAATCAGTACTACAGCATATATTAGTAAAAGGTGAAAAGGGGCAACCAGTTTCGGCTCACTGAGCCATCATCAGGCCTGTAAAAGGTATCAAGATAGAAAAAATCAGAAATTCACATGTCGAATTACCTTAATGTATATCAATCAATCCATATGTAAAGTGTTGAAAGAGAAAGCCGTCACATGTCCGTGGCATCCAGCAGACTCCGACATAGTCTTTTGCATTGAAGTTTGTGGATCTAATTTTTTTGGTCAAATTCGATTTTTCTTATCTTTAATCTTAGGCCAAGCAACAGGGACTTTATATTGGAGATATTAGTATGAAATAATATTTTGACATTGTTAAAAAGGGCAAAACTTAAACCTTAAACCTTTTTGGTGTCTATGTTTCTATTAACAACAAAAATGTATGGTGTTAATATAATCACTTCTCCGTCTTTTCGAACTGTATGCCTTAAAATCAATTAGTTGTATTCAATCAGTGGCGGCGCCAGCTTTTTCTTTTCGGTTGGGCGATACCCGGCACAAAAATTTGGAGGGTGGGCAGTAAACATTTGGATTATTTCGGTTTATACAGATATCCGCGTACCTAATTTAAATATTTCAGATTTGTAAAATTTCAACTAGTATTAATAAATGGGATAAAAAAACACTCTGGCACTATTTTAAAGTTCATTTTACACAGGAACACATTATTTGCAAAACGTTAGACGGTTAGACATTAAAAAGGAGCTATCTTTCTATTGTTATGTTTAGTGGCAAACAAATCTACAACTACATCCAAATCCAATGTTTTAATAATATTCTTTTCGACATACAAAATTCCTAAATCGGTGAGCCTCCCTTGTGACATTGTGGTCCTTAAATAATCTTTAATTCTTTTTAAGCCACTAAACGATCTCTCACAACTGGCACTTGAAGAGGGTACGGTTATTGTAATTCTACACAATTTATTGAGTTCGTGAAAAACTAATTTAAATTCCTGCAGAAGAACTGCAAGATTAGCGACGGTCTTTATTTTAACATTATGATTAATTTCATACCTTTCAATGGTTTTTGGTAGTAACTTTAATTCCGTTTCGACGGATGCCAAGTCACATCCGTAATGTATAGCTAATGGAGCTAATTGCTCTAAATTTAAAAATATATTACTTGATGGGTTTAAAACACTAAATCCTTTTAGAACACTATTATTTTCTTCAAATCTCCGACAAAGTTCCGAAGTGATTCGATCAATAACAAGATAATACAATTTAGTTTGAAATTCACTTTTTTTAGTAACACATCTGTCCTCTCCAAGTGAGGTAATTTTTTGAATAATTATAGTATTATTAAATTTAGAAGGCAATTTTCTTGATCTTTTAATATTTACATCATCCAAGTTAATATTATTAACCGAGGCGTTTTGTACTGTCGCAATCCATAACTTTTCAAATTCAAAATCTTGCCTATATGATATAAAGAACTGTTTTAGTGATTCCACTAATGTTAACCTTTTTAGAATGTCACTGTCTTTGCTTTGTAGATTATCAGAAACATTCTTTATTTTTGTTAAGAATTCACAGAAAACCTCTAAATTGAATAAAAAAGTAAAATTAATATTGTTTAAAAGTCCATTTGCATCTGGAGAGCGAACATTATTTTCCGTTATGTACTGGTTTAATAAAATTAATATTGCTGGCAATGTTTTTTTACAGCCAAACAGCTAGATATATGTGAAGTCCACCTCGTATCACTAAGTCTTTTTAGTTCAACAGGCTTATCTTCTGGATGTACGTCTTTTTGGATTTTTAAAAATGTATTATTATGGAAGAGCCACTAACAAAAACATAAAGGTTTTCAAGAACAGAAAAAAAATATTGCAGTCTTTTAAGTTTTTACATATATCTACTACTACTAAATTTAAATAAACTGGAACAATGACGTTGCATCTAATTTGTCTGCAGCTTCATAGCCCAAAAACCGCTCGTACAACACACCGTTTAAATAATATCTTACTATAATTGATAACTGCTCAATTTTACTTAAGTCTTTGGTTTCATCAACCATAAGGGCAAAATAACGGGCTTCTTTAATTTCGCTACTAATATGTTTTATAGATAGTTCGGCTAAACTATGTATAAGTTCATTTTGAATTGAGTGATGCGTATACCGAGCATTTTTTGGGCCCTCAAGTAGTCTTTTTGAAATAGTGGTATTATCACGTGATATCAAATCTAAAATTCCAAAAAATTACCTCTATTTTGACTAGTATTGGACTTGTCGTGTCCTCTAAGAGCAAGACCCTGGGTAGATAAATAAATTATACACCGTAAAATAGATTTAATGTACTCCCGGTTTTGTAGAATCAATTCAGTATGCGCAGTACTTATTTGAGCTGCTACTGACTGTTGACTTTTAGTATTTTTATACGAATTCCAAGCTACCATAGCACTTTTGTGTTGAAAGCTATTATTATGATCTTTAAATCCAGCTTTTGTTTCTGACGCCCTTTTCCGGTTTTTATAACCCTCAGAAATGAATGTTTTGCATGAAAATGTTCCTTTTGTATGCAATGAAAAGAATCTACATGGATAACAAAACACAGCATCTTTTAAAACATTGTATTCAATCCACGGATAGGTTTTATAAAAGTCTGATTTGAAAGATCGGAGATCCGGACCAAATCTTGTTTAAGGGAAATTGAGCAAATCCGGTTGTCTTGGAGGTTCATCTAGACACTGGGCTAAATCACTCATAGTTGTAGGATTTTTGTCAGCGTCGCTAGCGTGCATCCTATATCAAAGAATAATTTTTATAAGTACCTAATGACTTAAGTAGTATAATCTCTCTAACATAACAAACTTACGTGTCGGACTTAGAACTATCATTTTCATCACCGCTTAATAAAGGGGAATCATCATCTTGAACTGTGTCATCTTCCTGTACTTTCCTTCTTTTAGGATAAATGTTGCTGTCTTCTGCAATATTGTCACTTTCGCATTCATTTGCTCCAGCATCAACCGTTTCACTTATTTCTAATAAATTTGCACTATGAACACTTGGTTTCGATTTAAAAAAGTCACGGATAATGCGCCAAGCACTCATTTTAAACGACAATTAAATATTCAAAAATTAAATTTATATGTATTCCAAGGAAGTAAAAGAGAAAACAAGTTACCTCTTTTAAAAGAAAAGATTAAATGAAATTGTAAAGAAATCTATTTTATTAGTTCTATGTAGTACAGACTACCCTGACTACCGACCGGACCGACAAAGCGGGTGTTTATTTTATGATACATTAAAAGGCTTCCGACTGATAAGCGGGCGTCTTCAGACAAAGCATGCCGTAAATGCAATAAATCAAATAGACAGCAACAAGTAAAATAAAATAATATAGATATTTTACTTATTCAGTTTTTGTATAGCTCAAAATAATATTTCTTATAGTAGGGTTTAAGTTTTCTTTTATTCTATTCATGAGCTTGCTATTATTTTTCTCCATTTACAGGTTGAGGAGACGGTTGGACGAGAACAATTTACGCACCCACCCCTGGCGCCGCCACTGTACTCAATTCATTCTCGAATAAACACATATAGGCCAAGTATACGTTGTTTGATTTTAGTCCCATAAAACTTTTGTTTTTCTAATACCTTATTATGGGATGAATCAATTAAACCAAATTAACTATGGAAGGTACTTACCTTATTTGTGTAATATTTTGGGTAAGCTAATGCTATTTATCAATTTTTTATCAACAATTTAAACCAAAAAAGCACAATTTTGTAATTTTTTTATTTACATTAATAATAATTGAACAACGATCTCAATATTATGAATAAATAATTTATAGAAAATTAAATTATGAATAAAAGGTATTTCTCGACCTGATTGGATGATTAGAGATCGAGATAATTAGGAAAATCCGGAAAATTTATTGGTTTTTTAACTAATTGATTCACTTAAGCCTTTACAACTTTCGAATCAAATGTCAAATTCAGAATTTTCACAGCAATCTTTTGCAGAAGAGTAATTACTGAAAAAATATGAATTTTGTATTTGTGGCGACATCTATTTGTCGAACCTGATAACTTATTAGCAGATGTAATAAGCTAAAACCCATTTATATGCATGCGTATTAAATGAGTTTCAAACAATTATTCTAATTGTTTCTTAATTTATTTATACTTTCAAAGCATGAATGAATCAATAGAATCCAATTAATATGTGGGTTTATTTGCATATCTTATGGAAATAAAAAACAATAATGAATTTTAATTTTTATATTGTCACTATTATAAAAAATAGTTAAGGGAATTCCAATTTCAAATATTTTAGAAGACGTCCTTCGATGAAAGTACTTCTTTTTAGAGGAATTTGAGAAAAAAAAACACTCAACATTCTTTCATAAAAATTAATTCATAATTCTTTTGTATCACTTGCCCCCGGCGACAATCTGTCGAGGAAAAAAATCAAAAAGCTAGCGGTACTTCGTCATGAGTAGTTTTTTATAAAACTAGTGTTCCAATTATTAAATGAGAGAAGTTACACTGAAACAAGTTAATTATTAATGAAGAACGGTCTCCCCGATAAAGGTTTTTCCTATTTTAGCCCTATTATCAGAGAAATCTGTTAATGTCATCTCAAATTTTGACAGTAAACACGCTTTTTACGTTCTGAGAGTCCGTGGAAAATTTTATGAAGGTCCGTTGAGCAAATATTTATTATTATGACATTCAAAAAGTCAATCAGTCAAACTTAATTCAACTTTTAAAGCTGAAGTACATCGCCGGTTCACTTAATTCAAACAGTCTTTATTCCAAAAAACCATGCTGTGCGAAAAATATTTGAAGATTATTATGTGAAATATCGTGAAATTGAAACAAGCTAAACTGCTTAAGCATTAATATGACCAGCAAACATAAGATTGTCTGTCCTAATGCTATTTTTCTGCTAACAGTTACATGTCACCATTTAAATTTGTATGCCTCATATGTAGTACGATCTACGTCTTACGTCCTACGACCAATATGTGGGTTTCTCTTTCTTATGAGACTCATAAAAATTCCTACCATAGAATGTTACTGGGAAAAGGACCCATTGTATTACCATGAATTTTAATGAAATTAACTGTCTCGACCCTTACTTCGTGGAATCTACTCATATTAGTGTTTTAAATGAAACTCAACGTTTCTAGCTAATTCCACAATATAATGAAAAATATTAAAAATTCTAAAAAATTGACAATTGTTTCTATAACTGCATATCATCGTCAGAATGACAGAAGTTACATTTCATTTGATGCCTATCTGATGTTTAGTAGTTATTTTTGGCTAGACCAAGAAGTGACCTAACTTGTGATTGACTTAATATATGTGAATAGAAAAAAGAAGAAGATGTGATATTACAAATATTGAAGCTTAGATATTATTAGCCCTATGGTCATATCCTGGATATCATTTTTCCAATTAAGATCAATATAACTGTGCAATGATATAGAAAACCAGGAAAACTATATCTGCTGATCTTTACAATTATCACTTAAGAAGACAGTTTAATAGCGGAGAGCTTCCTAGATTCATCTGTCCATTGACGACTTCATATTGTGGGTTTCTTAAGTGTCTTCTAATTTCCAACTCTTCAAGGAAATCCAGTTCTTGTTTCTTATCAGAAATATGTAGTACTTCTAGTTCTGTGTTTGGTGTCAATGAATGGTTGGTGTCAATGAATGGTTGGTGTCAAGTAGATGTTTTGCGTAATGGGATTTATCTGGTTGTTTTAGTCTGTATGCTTGTAAGTGTTCACTGTATCTGATTTCAAAATTTCTAAGGGTCTGACCCAAATAGACAGCATTACATTCTGGACATTTGAGTTTATATATACCTGATTTCTTTGATGTTGGTATTTTTGTTTTAACATTTAACAATTTTGTACTTACGTTACTTTCTGTTTTATAAGCCATTGTTGTATTCGTTGCTAAAGATATTATCTTTGAAATATTATTAGAAATATTTCCTGCATATGTGATGGTTTTATAAGTTTTTATTTCTTCAATTTGTTTAGGAAATATTAGTTGTAATGCCACTTTTCCCTCTTTTTTATTAATTAGCTTATTTATCATATGTAATGGATAACCGTTGGATGTTGCTATTTGTCTAATTGTACTAATATCTCTATCAAAATTACATTTGTTCATGGGAACTGAAAATGCTCTATGTATCATTGAATTGTATGCCGTTTATGTGACAGGGGGTGATTGGAACTATAAGGAATTGTCACATCAGTGTGTTCTGATTTTCGGTAAATTGCATAATCAAGTACATTATTAACTCTTTGAATTTTCTAATCAAAAATATTGATTGAATTATTTTCTTCTACTTCTAATGTAAATTTAATTTTTGGGTGTAAATTATTAATGTGGTTGAAAAATATATCTAATTATCGTTAACTACCTATAAAACAAGGTAATATGTCATCTACATATCTATACCAAAATAAAACATTTTTTGAAATTTTATTTTCAAAGATTTTTCTTTCTAAACTGTCCATAAAAATGTTTGCCAAAATAGGCGATATAGGGCTTCCCATTGGTAAACCATCATTTTGAATATATATGTTATTGTCAAAAGTGAAATAACGAAACCAATTAGACCTGTAGTTTCTTATGTTAATACTCCTAATAATATATTGGCAAAGAAGCTTAACAATATACTCAACAATTACGGATATGCATCTAAGTACTCAATTACAAATTCGATAGAACTAATCAAAAAATAAAAAAACATTCAAATTACAAGATAAAGCTAAGCTTATTTCATTTGACGTTACTAATATGTTCACTAAAATTCCTCCTAAAGAATGTCTAATACTTGTAAGAAAATTACTAGAAGATAAAAATATTAATCCAGGAATAATATCAGATATACTTAATCTGTTTGATGTATGTATCAGTCAGAATTATTCCACTTTTGACAATAGCATATATATTCAAAATGGAGGTTTACCAATGGGAAGCCCTATATCACCTATTTTGGCGAACATTTTTATGGACAGTTTAGAAAGAAAAATCTTTGAAAATAATATTTCAAAAAATGTTTTATTTTGGTATAGATATGTAGATGACATATTAGCTTGTTTTATAGGTAGTGAACGACAATTAGATATGTTTTTCAGCCACATTAATCATTTACACCCAAAAATTAAATTTACATTAGAAGTTGAATAAAATAACTCGATCAATTTTCTTTATTTAAAAGTTCAAAGAGTTTATAATGTACTTGATTATGCAATTTACCGAATAACCAACACACACTGTTGTGACAATTCCATATAGTTCCAATCATCCCATGTCACATAAACTAGCGGCATATAATTCAATGATACATAGAACATTTTCAGTTCCTATGAACAAATGTAATTTCGATAGAGAGATAAATACAATTAGACAAATAGCAACAGAAAGTAACGTAAGTACAAAATTGTTAAATGTTAAAACAAAAATACCAACATTAAAGAAATCAGGTATATATAAACTCAAATGTCCAGAATGTAATGCTGTCTATTTGGGTCAGACCCTTAGAAATTTTGAAATCAGATACAGTGAACACTTATGAGCATACAGATTAAAACGACCAGATAAATCCCATTACGCAAAACATCTACTTGACACCAACCATTCATTGACACCAAACACAGAACTAGAAGTAGTACATATTTGTGATAAGAAACAAGAACTAGATTTCCTTGAAGAGTTGGAAATTAGAAGACACTTAAGAAACCCACAATATGAAGTCGTCAATGAACAGATAAATCTAGGGAGTTCTCCACTAATAAACTGTCTTCTTAAGTGATAATTGTAAAGATCAGCAGATATAGTTTTCCTGGTTTTCTATATCATTGCACAGTTATACTAATCTTAATTGGAAAAGTGATATCCAGGATATCATCATAGGGCTAATAATATTTAAGCTTCAATATTTGTAATATCACATCTTCTTCTTTTTTCTATTAACATATATTAAGTCAATCACAAGTTAGGTCACTTCTTGGTCTAGCCAAAAATAACTACTAAACATCAGGTAGGCATAAAATGAAATATAACTTCTGTCATTCTGACGATGATATTGATTTATCGAAACAATTGTCAATTTTTTAGAATTTTCAATAACTTTTATTATATTGTGGAATTAACTAGAGACCGTGAGTTTCATTTAAAAACACTAATATGAGCATATTCCACGAAGTAAGGGTCGAGACAGTTAATTTCAGATAAAACGTATTTTTTTTCAAAACTCTATCACTGACATTATATTTGACGTCGTGCTTCCGCAAGTTATATTTGCATTCGTTGGTCTAGCCAAAAATAACTACTAAACATCAGGTAGGCATAAAATGAAATGTAACTGCTGTCATTCTGACGATGATATTCAGTTATCGAAACAATTGTCAATTTTTTAAAATTTTCAATATTTTTCATTATATTGTGGAATTAGCTAGAAACGTAGAGTTTCATTTAAAACACAATCATGAATTTTTCCATCAAATTTCTATAAAGTATAATCGCTTTACATTATTTTTGAAATGTTGGCATTCCGAAGACAAAACAATACCATCAGAAAGCCACTTGTCAAAAGACCATGGTTCTGTAATAATTAAGGATATAAGGAAAGTTAATTTTAGTAACCCATAGGATAGTCGGGTGCATATATAAAATAATTCATAAACTTATTTAATTATCAAACACCCTGTAAATATATAAATTGTAATATACCGGTAACTATTTCTCAGTATCATGAAAACTTTGGTTATTGTGAGCAAACAAAAGGTGTTTGGATAACCCAGAAATATTAGTTTAATACACGCCTATATTAAAACAAAGAAATTATTTTTGAAAACAATTTAATTTAAAAAATTCAAACAGAAAAGCAGAATAATCAACATAACTTGTTTTCCCAAGAATATTTTAACATCTAAACATCACGAATGGAAAAAAGCCGGCACAGCAGAAATGAAAAGATACAGGAAAAAAGTCTTCTAAGATGAGACAGTTTCGTTTAGGCAGCAAGGCTCATAGGACCCCTAGTGTTGGAAACAACCTCCAACACATTTATTTGTTATTTTTATAATTTTAGTTCACAAGTTGGACACTTGAAGGACGATGGGTCGCCTTTAAAGAAACACTATTAACAGCAACAGAGAAGATATGTGGAAAAATTGAATATAATAGGAATATAAAAAGGACTAACTGGTGGAATAACGAAATTAAAATAGCGGTCAAAGAAAAGAAAACGGCATGGAAAAAATATATCACATCAAAATCACAAGTGGACAAAGAAGAATAAGACAGGAAGAAAACTCTTGTAAAAAGAGCCGTCAAAAAATCAAAACGTGACTCATGGAAGAAATTCGGAGAAGAAATAACAGATTTACATAAGATGGATAACAGGAAATTTTGGACAAAAATAAGAAGATTGAGAGGAAATGAATATGAAGATATTAGAGCAATAAAAAATTGACAAGGCCAAGTATAAACGGAAATGGAAGAAGTATTGAAAACATGGAAAGAATAATATACAGAGCAATTCCGTACATTAACACCGGAAGAGAATATAACAACCGCAGAAGAAGAAATCGACCATCTACAAGGAATCTATAAAGAAGAGATATATCAAGTAATATAAAAAATTAAAATAGGCAAGGCTAACGGAGAAAGGGGGAGAATGTACCTCACATTTATAGATCTAAAAGCAGCCTTTGATACAATAGATAGAAGAGAAGTATGGAGAACCCTGAAGGAAATGGAAGTACCACCCACCTTAATAAATATAATTAAAAGTGTATACGAGACAGTTAGAGCCAAGGTACAGATTGCAGGCCAAAGGTCTGAAGAATTCAAAATGTGTGAGGGAATAAAACAAGGAGACAGTTTAAGCCCACTACTGTTTATAATAATCATGGATAAGATTGTGAAACGAATAAAAGAAAAATATGAGTAGCCGAATACTATAATTGGACACAGAAATTTAGAACCAATAAAACTGAGTAGTCTACTATATGCAGATGATGTGGTTTTAGTGGCGAATACAAAGAACAAAATGCAAAAACTAGTGAATATTTGGACTAAAGAAGTAGAGGACATGAATATGGGGGTGAACATAAATGAAACAAAAGTGATGATAATAAATGAAAAACAATCAGGCAATCAGGGCAATCAAAATAATAGAGATATTAAATGCTAAAACCAGACTCTAGAAAGAGTAAGAGCATTTGAATATTTAGGAAGTATAGTAACAGAAGATGGAAAAATAGATGCAGAAATAACAAACAGAGCAAATAAATCAACAAAAATATACTACTCTCTAAATAAAACAATTCTTGGACATAAAGATATAGACTTAGAAGTAAAAATGAAAATTCATAATATGATAACAGTTCCTACAATAAACAATAATATACGCAAGTGAAAATTGGACTGTGCGAAAAAAGGACGAAACTAAAATAAATGCCATAGAAATGAAGCATCTAAGAAAAATTGCAGGGAAAACTAAATGGGATAGAATTAGAAATGGTGTCATTAGAGAGACAACTAAACAGGAACCGATAACTGGTAAAATAAAAAAGAGACAACTTAGCTGGTATGGTCATATGGTAAAAATGGAACCAAATAGATTAACTAGGAAAATAATGGAGACTGAAAAACCGATCAAAAAACAAAGGGGTAGGCCTAGAAGGAAATGGTTAAACGAAATACAAGAGATAGGTTAAGAAAGAAGAAAGACCATAGCAGAAATGAAAAATCTAGCAAGAGACAGAAAGGCATGGAAGAAATGGGTACAGGTCACGGAATCCACATCCGACGCCTGAAAGGGCAAAAGGATTTACAAAAGAAGAAGAAGAAGTTCACAATCTGTCGCTTAAAAATATAAGTTGGTCAATCTGATTGACAGATAATAACAGCTTGTCGGATGTGTCAGAAATAGCAATTATCTGAAGCTCATGTTAAGAATGAACAAATGTTCTCATTTTTGTGGGTTTTATTCCTATCAATCATAAAATATCTAAAGTTCTGCTTTAGAGGCATCTTTCAAAGCTCTGGATTATTTCCAACCTTGTATTGTAAATAATAGTGTTCATAGTTTGTGTAAATATAGGTATATAGAAAATTGGTGAATCTATTTAGCAACAATCCAGAAAATACAGTTCACTCTACATTGCTCCTACCACATATAATGTATCTTACACCTAGTTCGAGCCTTACGTAACGGTTACGAATATTTATTTTTGTATTTTGGTATATTATCGTCGCCAGAGAATGGCCTGCTCCTCAAAGAGTTAAGTGGATAGTTGATAAAGTTGAATCAAGTGTTTTGTGCCTGTTTAGAACAAGAGTCGAAATTACTTTTTTTTCTTTTTCGTAAGTAAACTCTTGTTGGCTAGGGAACATACAACACTTTTACCTACTTTGTTCTTGTATAGGGACCCCGTAAACAATTTATTTCTCTCTTCACATCACCAAATGTGAATATAATTTTATTATTTTGGCCTCCGGAGTGTATAAGTGGAAAAGTTAGTTTTAATCTTTAAAACCGTTTATTGAATTACACTCCCTGTACAACTCTTGTTGATAAAGCCAAAAGCCAGGCGTCTTATTACTTGTCTTCCTGTTTTGTATTGTGTGATAAATTTTTGATTTAAACTGAGGACGAAATTGGCCGACAAGTCCGATTATTGCAATTCAATAGTTGTTGGGCTGGGAAGGACCATTGTATTATGGAAGGTTTTTTAGGTTTTAAAAAACGATTTCTTCAGTTCTCCTGGTATATCAAACCAAACGTTTCTAAAGTAGCTCCCTGTTTATAAAACCATGACTGAATAAAGTCGCTAATATTTACGAATCCTTTGGCCGAGACGTATAAAATGTCGTTTTCAAGGACATTGTTATTTACCCACATCAAACCAGACTTCTTCGACTGTGATCATACACTATACAAAAATAAAAGTCTTCAAAGAAGGTATCTTTAAAAGTTCTTAGGTAGATAAAATATTTAAAAAGATGAATACCATGTCAGACACCTCAGTACATTTAATTAGTATTTTAAATTATCTTTTATTCATTTTTATTTATTTATTAATACACTGTTCAAACAGGATGAACCCAACTACAGAACAGGAACTTAAGTATATTGATTACAAATAATAATAATAGCATCACTCAAAGAAGAATGCTTTAATCGCAGATATGCGGCAATGAAATATATCAAGCTGGTAACTTACATGATTACATATCGAACACATCCTGTGAAGTGGCGAAAATTTTGAGATATTTGTTCGAGGGGTATTAAAGTAAAACGTATTAACAGCTCTCGAAGCTACTCTCGGAGTATTGAACTGGAGTTTAAGAAGAAGATTGGTATCACTGATATTGTTATTCACGATTTTAAACAGAAATATCAATAAGTGACAGTCACGACGAGCACTTAAGTTATTCACACAATGCCTCGTTTGAAGTGTACTGGTACGAACTCCTACCGGTGAGTAAATGCCATCCATTTTAAAAGAAATCAGTTTCAAAACCCTCCGTTGAACTGATTCAAGTTTGTGAATGTGTATGTCATAAAATGGACTCCAAATAACATAATTTTAGACCTAACTTAGGCGTAGTATAAAGCCTTTAAAGTGTCTTGATCATTGAAGTCACGCGAGTTTCGAATTAAGAAGCCATACATTTTGTTAGCAGACGAGCATATAGCCTCAATATGAGGTATAAAAGAAAGTTTAGAATCAAAAGTGACACCCAAGTCAACAAATGTCGCCGAGCGTTCAAGAACAGTATTGTTGATTTCATAATCATATATAATTTTCTCAGGTTTTAAGGAAACCGTCAACACCTTACATTTACAGGCATTCAACGACAATTTATTACCACCATTTCTCAATACGTCGAAGGTTAGTTGAAAGTGAGATACAATCGCTTCTATCACCAATTCGGCAGAATAATTTCAAGTCATCATCATATTGTAATGTTTTCCTAATTTATTTAAAACGTAAACGGGTGGGATAAATTTTAAATACACGGTATGCTTACTTACTAATTTACTCACTAACACTTAATTTATATATACTTAACTAATCACTTAAATTTAATTTATATGCACACAAACTTGATTATTAATTTATATTAGCACTTTACTGTTCTGTGTATTTTTGTTTATTTCTCGAGATCACTTTATCAACTAATCTAAACTCTCTCGGGTTGTTTCCTTATTTATACTAGTTCTTTTTTACTAGAAAATTCCGGACTGCGGCTTACACAAAAACAATTGACTTTCTGGCATTTTCTAGATAAGACTGGTCACAAAAACAATGATAAGATAAGATAGTCACAATTCGTAAATAATTCTAGGAAACCTTGCGCGTCCGCCATAATTTTAACTTTCATACCTGGCTTAGACAGAGTCGGATTTAGGGACTATACCAGTGTGCTGTTTCGTAACAATATAGTAAGCAGTTGACGTCAAGATCGTCAACTATATCATTGATGAAGACATTGAATAATAAGGGGATCATGTTACTTCCCTGTGGAACACCAGATGTTGCTAAGTATTCAACTGACTTATAACCATTAAACACGACATACTGGGGTATGTTGTTTAGATAGGTGAATAATTTGATTAGAGACGGTGATAATCTATATCGAGATAGATACTCACTAGAATACCGTGGTCTGGTTTATCGAACGCTTTAGAGAAATCGGTGTACACAACGTCAGTCTGCGATCGCTCATCGATGTTTTCAGCAATAAATTGGATTATATTTGCCAAATTGGTGACAGTTGAGCGACTCTGTACAAAACCATGTTGCTTTATGATTATTATGTTGCATAAATTGTACAATAACATTTCGAATACCTTACAGAAATTACAAATAATTGAGATTGGCCGATAGTTGCTTATATCAACTCTATCACCATGTTTGTAGATAGGTCTAACCTTCGACGATTTCCACATATTCGGCACAGTGCCACAAGTCTTCACGCACGTGTTGAGCAGTGTTGTTAACGGCGGAGCAAGTACAGACGCACAATACTTCTAAATGAAAGCAGGGACAGAGTCTGGTCCTATTTTTTACTTGTTTCAAAGCTATAACTACTTTATCTTCAGTGAAGGGCATGATATTCAGGAGCTGTGATGTTACTGAATCATCTTGGGTAACGCACATAATACTAACTGAAAATGATTGTGCAAAATATTCAGAAAAACCATTAAGTATATCGGTGAGCGTATCGAGCTTTTGGCCGTTAAACGTCATTCTATCAGAGGTATTAGTTGACTCCTTTTTGCTGTTTACAAAAGCCCAGAATTTTTTGAGGTCTGCTTTCATACTCGACTCAGCTGAATCAGCATAATCCCAGTACGACTTGTCTATGTTAGATTTCACCTTTGCTCGCAAATATTTAAACTTGTTAAGAGTATTTATATTATTGTTGATTTTACATTCGTTATTTAATTTCTATTTCAGCTTAATGTCTTTAATAATATCCCTGGTAAACCACGGTGGATATTTTCTTTTATATTGTTCTGTTTCTTTTAGCACACACTCATCATGCAGTATACAACTTACCGTAAAAGTAGATGCAGGCATCATCGGATCTATCAAATGTTTGAAGGAAAGTCCAATCTATATTAGAGAGACTTTCATATAATAGTGAAAAATTTGCTTTTCGGAAGTTATATTCATTGTAAAATATTGTTGGAAAATTTCGCTTTAAGGTGTGACAAAAATTTAGTCTACAGGAAATATCTAAAACAGGATGATTCCGATCTTGAGCAACTAAATTTTGAATAGATCTTTCCACAAAACAGACATTATTATAGAGGACAAGATCGAGAATACGTTCCAAGTCGTTCGTATTGTATTGAGTTAAATTAATAATTGGGAGAGAATTGGTAAGAGCACAAACAATGTCATTCTCTGAATTATTATGGAAGTATGTAGCATAAGAAGATATATTAAAGTCGCCCACAATGAGCAAATTATTATTATGCAAACTATCAATATTACTAATTGATTCAAAAAGATTAAGGTATACTTCGCTACTAGCAGATGGAGGAACATAAACATTTAGCATATAAACATGACCTGAGTCAGCTGTTATTTTGAACAAGACCATATCCACTCAGACTATGGTGGGGATAATAAAACTGTCTATATTTATTTCACACGACGGGAATTCATTGTTTACAGCTATAAGAACCCCTCCGCCCCTTCAGCAATTACACGCCTCCAGATTTCTATCAGCCCGGTATACTGAGTAGTCTTCTCGAAATAGTTCACCATTACCACTGAATCGTTAAGCCATGTTTCGGTTAGTGCTATGACCTTAAAGTCTGTCATAAAGATTGCATTAAAAAATCTACAGATTTAGATCTCAAGCCTCTGGTATTCTGATAGTATACATTTAAAGAATTTGTGAAATTACTGTTAACCTTTTTACCAGCAGTGCAAGTGGTCGACGACATGGTAGATCCACTTGAAGCTGTGGATTGCTATATTCCAAGCAAATCTTTCTTGAGTTTAGTTAAAGCAATTTTATATGCAGTACAAACACTTCTGTCCCACACCGCATGATCACAAGAAGTAGTAGATCCCTGAGCACCTGACAGTTTAACGCAATTAGTGCACTTTCGTAATTGGGATCTACAGGACTTTACATTGTGATTTACACCGCATAAAGGACAGCTTAAAGAATTGTTGCACGATTTGGACGAATGATTAAATTCGTTACAGTTGTAACAACGCGACACTCTCAAGGCATCATATTCTCTACAGCTATCAGCTTTTAATATTATATCATACACATTCCTATCTATCTGAATGACAGCCTGTAAGATTGCAGCATTTTTCTTAGTTGGAAAGATTTTAACAATTTTACAATCAGTATATTTAGAAAAGATCTCAGGATTACAATTCCTAATTTGGTATTGAAGCAGTATATTTTTCTAACAAACCCATAATGCACAATCTCCTTTACAGCATAAGAATCAGTCATTGTTTCTTGAACCAGTTTCACTATCTTCTCATTTTCCTCTTTAGATTTGCATGCAATAAGAATACCACCATCCTTAATATGTTTAACTTTAGTCAAACGTATACTATTATCAGTTGGATTAATATTATGCATTAGCTCTGATTTCGTTTGTTTTATCTCCTGTGCCTTGTTCTTGGGTTGTACTATCACTGCAGGAAAAGTTTTGTTGTTAACAACATCAGCATATCGAGTCGTTGGTGGAATAGTCACAGGTTCTTTAGCAATTTTAGAAACATCAGATTTCAGTGAGGACAATTCAGCTTTAATTGAACGAAGCGCGTCGCTAACTGTTGATTGTAACAAGTTAGTTACTTCAGTATTGTTTATAGAAATACAACTTTTCTCACATTCGTCGCATCTCAACAAGAATCCAGGAACAGGATTTAAGACGTCCAGTACATCAACAGTTTTGGAGACGCATACAACATGAAACTGCTTTTTGCAGAATTCGCAAAAAGTGGCCGGTCTACTTCGACTTATCGTACCAGAACAGGTTCCAGAAATGTTATTGACCATTGTTTACATTACAAATTTATTAAAAACTTATGAAAAATATCAAATTATAATCCAATATGCAGGTACACAAATGAGTCACCACTTCTAAAATGTTTTAACAGTCTCATAAACCACTTTAAACCACAAAAATGCAGCGAAATATCAAGAGCGTCGTGTTATGAAAAATTTGGCATAATCATATTGCAAATTAATTGATTACTGAAAGTAAGATGAGTATGGAATATGACGAAATTTCACAAAGGATACAACATCGTGGCCAGCATGAATATCTGTATGACAATAAAATTGTACCAAAGCGATTTATTTTCAAAAAAAAATTATGAGAGTAGAAATTGGAATTAGATTAAAATTTATCCTTGTTTTCAAATTACTACTACAAATTAGGTTAAAATATGACTGAACATGCATGATAATTCATATAATGTAAATGTTTATACATAGGAAATAATATTTTTCTACTATAATAAAGTAGGATTTTATTATCAAAGAACGTGAAAAAACTATAATAATATTTACAAGTCAGCAGGAAAAAGCAAACTTATGTTATTGATAATGAAAGACATAAAATTTTAAAAGCACATCTAAAACTGCAAAATATATACTGAATAACAAAAAATCGCCTCACCAGTTAAAACAAAGTTAATCAAAACAAAATGTAGTAGTAGTACGTAATTAATGTGACACAAACAACGATCAAGCTATGTACCAGGTGATTCAATAAGGATAACTAAGAAACGGATAAAGACATCGACATGTGGTCTTATTTAATCTATTTTCCGAATCTGAAATAATTATAACATTACATTTAAAATTTTGGAGCAAAATAAAAAAAACGGTGAACTTTTTCAATCACGTCCTCTAGTGGAAGCAGCTAAAACTAATGTGGCATGGGTCTTTTTTAATTATAATCAACAATATTTCCTTTTTAAAATGAGATATAATTGGCCAACTTCCGTTAAGCAAAACCAAGTCTATAGGTACATTTGTAAGTGAAAGCTCACCTTCCCTTCCAGCTCTTATTTTACGGCGTAGAATAAAGAGTATAAAACCAAAAATATGTCCGGGGCTGGCCGATATTCAGCTACTAGTTGAAAATTTGAGCTCCGGATTAAATTAAGTATTTTTGTGGTAAAGTGTATAGTTACTTTCAAGTTAGTGCAAACTACGATTCAAAGAAGTTTATTTCCTGTAAGTCGAATCACATTATCATATTTGAACTTGATCCATAACAAAGTGACATATTCGTACTATCTACAAAAACTAGCCATTAATTTAGTGGTTTATCAAGCAATTAAGGTTCCACTTATCTATATTTCAAATAGGTACAGGGCCAAATTCAGATTTTTCTCTTTCTTTCTTTCTCTTATCCTTATGCTTTCTCAGGCGTCGGATTGGAGTTCTTCATGTACCCATTTTTCCACTCTTTTCTGTCCCTGGCCAATACCTTCATCTCTCCTAATGTTTTTCCCTTACTTTTTCCAATTTCTTCAATCTGATCTATCCATTTCCTCCTGGGTCTTCCTCTTTGTCTTTTTCTTGATATTCCATTTCCATAACTTTTCTCGCAATTCTATCTTGCTTCATTCTTACTAGGTGGCCATACCAGTTTAATTGTTTCTTTTTAATATTTGATATTATTGGTTCTTGATTAGTTATGCTTCTGATTTCTTCGTTCCTTACTTCATCCCATTTTGTTTTACCTGCTATTTTCCTTAAATATTTAAATTCCATTGCATTTATTTTTGTTTCCTGTTTTTTCTGCATTACCCAATTCTCACTAGCATAAGTTATAGTTGGGACTGTAATTTTGTTGTAGATTTCCAGCTTTGTGTCCATATCAATGTGTTTATGGCTTAATATTGTTCGATTTAAGGAATAATATAATCTAGTTGATTTATTTGCTCTATTATTAAGCTCTGCATCTATTTTCCCTTCTTCTGTTATGATACTTCCTAGGTAATTATAAGTTGTTACTCTTTCTAATGTTTTGTAATTACATTTCAATTCCTTGCAGTTACTCCCATCTCGCTGTTTTTCATTGACTATCATTACTTTGGTTTTTTCTGTATTTATTGTCATTTTCATATTTTCTATTTCTCTTGCCAATAAGTTGATTAGTTTCTGCATTTTATTTTTTGATTTTGCTATAAGTACAATATCGTCTGCATACAGTAAATTTTACTTAATCTGACCGGCACCATGTTTCTGTACCTTATTATCATGTCCAGATTTCCTCCTTGTCTTTTTATTTCCTTCACTATTTTGTCCATTATAATGACAAACAACAGTGGGCTTAAGCTATAACTTTTTTGCATTAGAAACTCTTCCGATCTTTGACCTCCTATCTGCACTCGTAATTTGACTGTCTCGTATGTGCTTTTAATTATATTAATTAGAGCTTTCGGTACTTCTAAATCTTCCAACACCTTCCAAATTTTTTCTCTTTCCACTATGTCAAAAGCTGCCTTCAAGTCAATAAACGTTGAATACATTTCTTCTCCCGCTTCTATGGTATTATCAATTAGCCTTCTTAAAATATATATATTATCATTTGCCTGTCGTCCTGGTCTAAAAGCTGCTTGTTCCTCTTCTAATCTTGCTTCTACATAACGTCTTAATCGGATCTCTATTATTCTCGTATAGATTTTGAAACTGGTTTGGGCTAAGCATATTGGTCTATAATTATTGCACAGTGTCTGATCCCCTTTTTTATGTATTGGCAGTATAAGGTTATTTTCACAGTCTTTGGGGATTTTTTGAGTATCCCATGCTTCCCTGCATATGAGAAACAGGCAGACTTTTCCTTTTTCTCCTAACCATTTTATCAGCTCTGGCGCTACTTCATCCTCACCACTAGCTTTTCCTATTTTAAGTTTACTTATAGCCACTTCCATTTCTTCTCTTTGGATTGCATGGTATTCGTGTTCATTCCATTCCTCCACCGCTATCTTCGTTGTTTTCTTCTTCGACCTATTACTAAATTTGTCTTCGTAGTGTTCTTTCCAAGTCTTTAGTATTTGATTTATTTCGGTCTCCAATTCGTTATTTTTATTTTTTATTGCTCTTATATCTTTTCCTTTACTTCCTCGTAGACTTTTTATTGTTGTCCAAATTCTTTCCATGAGTCCCTTTTCGCTTTCTTAACCGCTTCCTTGACGATGTTTCTTTTTCCGTTATATATTTCCTTATCTTCCTGTGTTTTTGTTTGAAGGTATTTTTTCCATGAGGTTTTCTTCTCTTTTACTAATGTTTGTATTTCTTTGTTCCACCACTTAGTCCTCTTTAAATGTTGAATTTATTTCTTCCACATATATCTTCTGCTTTTTCAAGTAATATTTGTTTGAATACTGTTCACCGTTTTTCGAGTGTCCATTCGTTGTTTTCATTATTCAATTTTTCGAATTCCCTGTCAGTTTCTTCCTGATAATTAGATTTTTTTTCTGTGTTTCCTAATTTACTTATTGCAATTAAGATTTTTCAAACATCTGAAATAATGGAAACACATGCCGAAAACCATACCAATTCACAAACTACCATGTAGAACCAGCCACGCCGAAGTTTCCGTCAAAATATCAAGCAATTGTATTTAACTTCATCGATGGCATGAAACTTCATGAATATATATTAGCCACAGGACCTTTCATCAATGCAAAAATAGTAGATGAATTTGTTCGTCAACATGGAGCAATTACTATTAATAATAGAATCATCAGTTCAAGACGCCTCATGACTCCTTTGGGCGTCTAATTCTTTCCAAAGTTTGTCGTTCAATACCAAAATCAATTCTGGAAATGACATCGATCATTTTACAATAGTATATGACAACAACGGTACACAAGTCAATGCTAAGACAACGCCCAGGTGGAAATTGGAAAAAGCTAATTGGAATCTATCTTCAACTTTAATCCAAGACATAATTTCAAAATTTGACATGAGCAATAATATTAATGAGGACCTGGTATCACTTAATGAAATAATTATTAATTCGGCCTTTGCATCAATCGGCAAAAAAACCAATCAGACACAAATTACGTGTTCCATGGTGGAGGTCAGGCTGTCAGATAGCCATAAGAGACTCAAAAAGTGCTTTATACAAATACAAAAGACACAAAACTGAGGAAAACCTTCGAAACTTTAAGCGATTGAAAGCGAGAGCAAGATGGACTGTTAAAAAAGCAAAAAGAGAGTCCTGGAAGGAGCATTTATCTACAATTAACAGCTCCACTCCACTTACTAATCTCTGGAATAGAATCAAAAGGGTTAACGGATGACATATAAATCTTGAGATTCCGTACATAACATATAATGGGTTTACTTCTTCCTCACCTCACGAGATCTCAAATAGGATGGCACTACACTATGAAGAAAAGACCAAAGATTCAATTTACTCTGTAGAATTTAGAGCCATAAAATCGGTGGAAGAAAGCAGACACCTTGAAATTACTGATTAATGTGAAGATCCAATTAATAACACAATAACCTTAGAAGAGCTAGAATACACACTAACAGAGACTAAAAATTCATCCCCCGACACTGACTACATTCCTGAATCTTTTTTGAAAAATATACCAATGATTGGCAAAGATGTTTAACAAAGTTTTTACTAGTGGTCTTTTTCCTACTCTCTGGAGGGAAGCAATTGTGATCCCAGTCATAAAAGCCACAAAACCAAAATATAAGCCACATTCATATCGTCCCATCTCCCCGATTTGCACGATGTGCAAGGTCTTGGAAAACATTCTCAACAATCGACTTCTATGGTTCATGGAAACGCATAATAAGATTTCTCCAAATCAAAGTGGTTTCAGAAAATTTCGTTCAACTGTAGACAATCTAGTAGATTTAGAAACAACAGTACGTGAAAGTTTTGAAAATGAACAAGTAACTGTAGCCGTTGTATTTGATGTAGATAAAGCTTAGGATACTGTTTGGAAATACAATATTTGAAAAAAGCTTCTCTCCTGGGGGCTTGATGGAAGAATTTTAAAATTCATCCAACATTCTTTACCAGACAGAACCTTTAGAGTAAAAGCAAATGGAGCTATATCCAGTAGCTATTGCCAAAATAACGGAATCCCTCAAGGATCCGTAATTAGCGCCACATTATTACTTTTGCAGCAATTAACTTGGAGATTTTAATGCTAAACTCGGAAGAAAGCAGGATGAGAGTGAATTCTCCCTTGGACAGTATGGGATAGGAGAAAGAAACGATAGAGGAAACTTTCTGCTACAGTTTCTCTTAGAACACCGCCTAAATGCTATGAATACCTTCTTTAAGAAACCGGAACAACGGAAATGGACCTGGGCTAGCCCTGATGGAAACACGAGAAATGAAATAGATTTCATCATTACAGATAAGAAGCAAATCATACAAGATGTAACAGTACTCAACCGTGTATCAGTGGGAAGCGACCATAGAATGGTGAGAGCAGCAATAACGTTGAACTTAAGGAAAGAGAGAAGAAAGCTCCAAAACACAAAAAATAAGAAATGGAATACAGATGCAAACAAAGAAGAGTATCAAAGAACCATAGCTGAAAAATTGGGAAATATAGATATAGACACAAAGGATGTAGAGGCTTGAATGACACAATACTGAAATCGTTACGAGAAGTTCAGCAAATACACTGCACCCAAAGGAGTGATAAAGAAGAAAGACTATCGGTGAACACCCGCCACCTTATGAAACAAAGGCGAGAAATGATACACAAACAATCAATCAACAGAGACCAGTTGAGAATATTGAATAGGAATATATCGAGAGCCGCACGGAAAGATATCAGTGATTACAATACAAGATGGGTAACGAGGGTCATAGAGGAAAACAAGAGCATGAAAGTACTCAGAAATAAACTTGCTTTGGGGAGGACAGAAATCATTAAACTGGAAAACGCAGATGGACAAATAGTCACAAATAAACAAGAGATTCTAGAAACTGTGATTTCTATGCAAATTTATATTGCAATAATGAACAGCTGAGATGCACAGAGGACATCCCTCGACTTTTAAACCAGGGATCGGAGGAAATGCCTGACATAACAGAGGAGGAAGTCCTAAAATCAATGTCGGAAATGAAAAACAATAAGGCTCCAGGTGATGACGACATCGTGATTGAGGCAGTTAGGGTAGGTGGAGAACAACTGTTAAAGGCCATAACAAAATTATTCAATAAATGTCTTATGGAAACCACAACACCTACGAACTGGAACAATGCAATCATAATCATCATGCATAAGAAGGGCAACATTGCCGACCTGAAGAACTATAGACCAATTAGCCTGCTTTCTCTTCTCTATAAATTGTTTACCAAAATTCTAACTAAGCGTCTAACATCGAAATTGGACTTCTACCAGCCGACAGAACAGGCAGGTTTCCGATCTGGATACGGAACAAATGACCATCTGCAAGTTATTAAGACATTGATCGAGAAGTCCGTTGAGTACAACAAGCCACTCATGTTAATATTTGTGGACTACGAAAAGGCGTTTGATTCCATCAAGCACAGCGAGATGTTTAAAGCACTTGCCGACTGCCGAGTAGACCACAGATACTCTGCTATACTGCAACATATATACGAAAATGCAACAGCGAGCGTAAGACTCTATGAAGAGACAGATAGATTCAGAGTGCAGCGCGGTGTACGACAAGGCGACACAATCTCCCCTAAACTATTTACCACTTTGTTGGAGTGTATGTTCAAGAGTGTCGAGCTGGAGAATATGGATATAAATATTAACGGTGAAAATTTCAGTCACCTTCGGTTCGCTGACGATATTTTACTGATTTCAGATAGCTTGGATAAGGCAGAGAAACTGCTTATGAGACTAACATCTGCTTCACATAAAGTTGGGATTAAAATCAATCCATCGAAAACAAATTTCATGACAAATCTAGTCCCAAGCCAAAACTACTTAGTAGAAGGAAAAGAAATTTTCCAAGTTACATCCTACAGATATCTGGGCCATGATATTACGATTGGCAGGGACAATCAAATCTGCGAAATCAAAAGAAGGATAGGACTAACGTGGGCCGCCTATGGGAAGCTGAAGCACATTTTTAAGTCCGAAACCCCCATATGCCTTAAGCGGAAGGTGTTTGATCAGTGTGTTCTGCCGGTTCTGACTTATGGTTCGGAGACCTTAACTCTAACATGAAAATCGGTAAACAAAGTAAGAGTGGCCCAGCGAGCCATGGAACGCTCCATGTTGGGAGTCACGCTGAGAGACAGGATTCCGAATGATCGGATACGTCAGAGAACAGGGGTTACCGATGCAATCCAGCCAATAACATATCTAAAGTGGAACTGGGCTGGACATGTTGCAAGAATGACCAACGAAAGATGGACCAAAAAGATCATAGAGTGGAGACCTAGGCAAGATGTGTTCAGGAACAGAGGTCGTCCGCCGGCCCGGTGGACGGATGACATAAAAAGAGTAACACCAAATTGGATCCAGGATGCCCAGGATCGAAATAAATGGAGATCGTTAACGGAGGCCTATGTTCAGCAGTGGACGAGACAGGCTGTTTGATGATGATGATGAATTAACTTTTTGGAAAAGGTTTCGTTACCAGTACATGCAAGACTGTATGCAGATAACTTAATTTTATTCACAAGTGGAAGAAACATACAATCCATAGAGAAATGTGCAAGAATCTGTCAACAAAGTAGTGACATGGCTGAATCAAACTGGCTGGACGTTTTCTCCACAAAAGTCGAAGTATATAGTTGTTTCCAAAAAAAAAGAAGCCCAGTGCCATCTCTTTAACGATTTACAACATTCCTCTTCAAATGGAATCGGAAATAAAATATTTGGGAACGCTTTTCGATAAAAGGCTGAATTGTAACGCACATATAAAGCAATTAAGGAAATCATGTCTTAGTGCAATAAACTTAATAAAAGTTCTGGGAAACCATCAATGGGGATCAAATGCACACACTCTTATCCTGCTATATCGCACATTAGTAAGGTCTGACTATGGATCTATAGTACACGCATCTACAACTAAATCATCCTTAAAATTACTAGATACTGTCAACAAGAAGGTTGTTCGAATTTCTCTAGTAGCTTATCTCACCAGTACAGTAGAAAGCTTACTATGTGAAGCTGGAGGACCACCACTTAAAATGAGAAGAGAATATCTATGCCTCTAAAGTACTTTTTAACCCAAAAAACCCAGTCTACTACAATGTATTTTCCAATAGCTTCAAAAATATATTTCTTCAATAACCCCATTTGACTACCCCTTTCTACCAACGCATCAATATGATCAGCAGTCAAATAGATATAAACTTCCCAAATGTTGAGATGCGCTCTCTTGAATACCCTGCCTGGCTACTGAAACCTCCTAACTGTAATTTCTCTGTAACTTCCTACAACAATCGAAAATCTTCTAATGTACTGATAAGAAAGACATTTCTACGAATATCCTCACAATTTGAAGATTATACACACATTTACACTGATGCCTCTAAGTCTCCAGATACGACGTCGGCTGCTTTGATTACTGCACACGAGACGCAATATTTTGTTTTATCGCATACGTGGAGCGTATACGCAGGAAAGCTGTATGTAGTTTTTAAGGCAACAGAGTTCTGCAAGCACTCACATCATAAAAAAATCCTCATATTAACAGACTCGTTGAGTTTCCTTCAAAGCATAACTGAAATCTACCTAAATTCGGCGATTGTAACGAACATCAAAGAAAATATTCAATAGGGTTGTTCCCGAAGCAAGTTCTTAACTGTAATAACCGCATTATAAAATAAGCGTTCCAGCAGAGTTCAGAGTAAATTATAATTGTTTGGTGTTCTCGCAAGACTAGAAACTTGTTCAAAACGAGATCGTTACTCGTTCCTTTGGCTCCAAAATAAGAAGAGAACTTTTAATTTCGCACATGCGTTTTCATATAAATGACTCTTCTTCTTTTATAGTTCTTTTGCTTTTTGGTTGCGTTATTTGTTTGATGATATGTGTCAATTATTTGTTTATATTATTGTTATTGTAAAAATGGATGCCTTTTTTATTGAGAGTGAATCAGAAGTCGAATTTTCGGATATGTCCGAAGATTATAGTGAGTTTTCAGAATTTGAAGAGAAATTATTACAGGATCGACAGCGCCTAAAAATGAAAACTACATTGAAGAAACGATACAGCAATATAATGACAACGAATTTATTGAACATTTTAGAATTAATAAAGTGTGTGTAAATAGCATTTCAAGGAAGTTTGAAAACAGCGATCTATTTCATCCCCAAACAGGTGGAAATGACAAAATAAGCGCCTAAGATCATATTATTATTTTCTTGTGGTTTGCTGGTCACCAAACCTCTTCATTTCGAGATGTAGCTGACCGGTTTAACATTTCAATTAGTAGTTTGTTCCGAGTTACATACTTTTTAAGTAACATGTCTCCTCAAGTAATCAAATGGCCAACACAAGAAGAAATGCAAGAAAGTGAGAAATTTTTCATACATAAAGGATTTCCTGGGGCTATAGGAGCAATTGATGGTTCTCATATACGAATTGATAAGCCTGATAGAGACCCGGACTCCTACTATAACAGAAAAAAGTATTTTTCCATTCAAGTAAATGCAATCACATTCTAAACAATAAATTATAATCTTACGGTAGAGGAGATTTATGAATATTTGAATGTTTTCTTTTCAAAAGTTGCCAGGTTTATTCTCAATTTCAAACCACAAAACATTGGACAATAAAATTAACTCAAAACTAAACATGAATATTGTTTTAGCTTCAAGCAGTATGTGATCATCGGATGGCAATAAGCAGCCTCTTAGTGGGATTTCCAGGTTCTGTGCTCGATGCAAGAGTTTTTACAAGATGTCCTCTCTCTCATAATTTAGCTCAAAAGTGTGGAATTTTTTTCATTTCAAGTGATAGTGCATATGGTTGTACTAGACACTTGATTACTCCATTCAAAAATACTGGGAACTTAACTCGTTGTCAACGGCTTTTCAATACAAAATTATCTGGTTGTCGAATTAATTTTGAGCATTGTTTTGGAATATTGAAATAAAAGTTCAGGCAATTATTTCATTGCAAGCTACGAAAAATTCCAGGTATAGTCCATTTTATTCGAGCTTGTTGTGTACTTCATAATTTATCAATAAATGAATTCTATGATATAGTTGAAAATGAAAATAATGTTGGCCCAGAAGACATAGATCTAGAAGAAAATTTAGATAATGCGTTTATGAAAATAGATGTTCCTGCAGGAAGTCAATATCGTGGTTATTTATTAAGAACTTTAAATTTATAATTTGTATCTTCTACTTTTTATTGAATACAAAATTAACTTTTTGAGAAGATTAACGTTTGATTTTTCCAAGTGTACATTCAAATTAACCTATGTTATAGTCAGTTTGGACATTTAAAAAGTGCAAAAAATCAACTTTCTCGAAAAAATATATATCAAAATAAAAAATTTTCTTAAGAAACAACAGTATAAACATTCAAATTAACCTATATAAAGGTCAGCTTAAGTCCCTACTTTAATGTAGAAAATAAATCAACTTTCTTAAAAAATATATGTCAAAAAAAATATTCTTGAGAAACAACAGTATATACATTCAAATTAATCTATATAAAGTCCAGTTCAGGTACTTCAAAGTAAATAATAAATCAACTTTCTTAAAAAATATGTCTCAAAATAAAAATAGTCTAGAACAGTTTAAACATAATGAAATTTTTAAACTTTATTCAAGTACTCCTTTATTAATTGGTTTCTTTCTTCCATCAAAATATTTCCCCTTATTTGTTCATTTAGTTTTTCTTTTTCCATGTCAAGTCTTTCCCGCTTTATTGCAAGTTGTTCTTTATTATATTTTAATCTATCTTGCCATATTTGTTCCAGTACATCATTTCTATTTTTTTTCTGATACTAGACCTGGAAGGTTCATCTTTTATTGTTTCTTCATTATTATTCACTAAACTGGAAATGGTATTTTTCTTTTCAGGCATTGGTTTGTGTTGAAAGTTTGCGTTTAATTCAATAGTATATTCAGCTAACAAAATCTCCGGATTTATTTTTTTTGCTTGTGAAAAATTTCATCAATTTCCTTCTCATATTTAAAATAGTTTTTACCCTTCCTGTTTTATTATTGTTATCAACAACCTTTTTGTAGCTTCTTTCAAGGGTTTTCCACTTATTACTCACTGTTGACCCTGTCAAATTTAATCCATACTTTTCATTTAAAATTACTGCAATAATTTCATATAATTTCTTCTGCGTTTTGATAGCCTTCCCTACTTTTTTGTAACGTTCCTTATAAATATGGATTAGGGCCATAGTACTTGAATCTGTCCAATGCGTATATTGTTCAGTATCTGTCCAATATTGATTTTGTTCTGACTGAATCTCAGTTGAATTTATGTCCACATACAAAAATTCTTCCAAATCTATAAACAACGTTGTTAAAATCTTTCAATATTCCTTTAATCTGTTCTAAACTTACCATAACTTACGGAGTAATTCATATTTTTTAAAAAAGGATTCTTCAATCTTAAAAATATCTTGTCAGTCAACAGTGGATATTTATGTGCTGTGGATATTTATAACATAACCTTATATCAGAGTTGTCTTCTGCTTATATCTTCTTTTCTTTCTCATCAAGATATTCAGCCAAGAATACTTTTCAGAACTGTTCCAGCACACATTTGCTTGGAACCTACTTGGTACATTATTCTGTTCACGCATGCGCATCAGATGATGTTAATAACATGTTTGGAACGCAATGAAAAGCAAAATTATCACCTTTTTGTGGGTCCCATCACATACACAAATTAGAAGTAATGAAACAGCCGACCAAGCAGCCAAAGAAGCTAACCTAAATAATCCCACTAAAGTGAATAAACAGCTGATTAGTTTCAGTGACCTAAAGGATATATTTAGAAAATCAACAAGAAAGTTGTGGCAAAAATTGTGGAATAGATCCTAAGCTAATCTGAAACAAATAAAGCCAGTTATTTATCCGTGGAAGAACCTCAGTATTACGCGTAGACACCAAGTAATATTATATTTTTTAATATTGTTTAGATGGATATTTTCGAGGAAAACGCCTTTTTATATGTAACTATACTGATTACGCCCCCTAGCTATAGAGTTGGGAACTTAAGTTATTTCCAGCAATTTTTCTTGGTTACTTTCCTTAAAAATTTTTTTTTCAAATCTCCAAGACTATTAGTTCCTGAGATATGGTACCTCATTTAGTCACCCTGTACAAACCAGAGTCTAGAAAATTTAGTATGTTGCTCCTTCATTTAGTTGAATATATTCCGCTATTCGTTTGAGCATGTTTTGAATGAAATGATCAAATGTATATACAAAACAGAAAACAAATATTCATATGAAAAAAATTATATAAACAAATAACTCATTGAATATGTTCGATTTGTTCACCATTATTGTCAATGCATAATTGATATCTGTTTCTCATATTTATAATTGCATTGCAAATGGCTTCATTATTTTCATTTAGATTGTTGAGCAAGTTGTACTGCGTCTCTAACGACTTGATTATTATAATTATACTGTTAGGTGGCCAGTTAAGAGTTCCATTATTCCCTATCTATATTCGGAATAAATTATTTAAATGATTCCGAACGGGTAGACTACGCGGAGATGCTTCATCCAGCATCCACAAATCATATCATCAAGTTCGGCTTCCATAAAATTTTATAACAGAATATTTTCTGCTCTATACCGGTCCAACAAAAAATGAGAATTCTGTTTTAGATTCAATTAAAAAGAAAGTAGAAAATCGTAACCACATGTAACGTGAATTTCGTTCACCACTCATAATATTTCTCGTCGATGAAAGAGTAACGTAAATTTCGTTTACCCCTCGTAACATCGAATAATACTTCTGGTGGATGGCTGTCGAGCTTTAAGTTTTCGGAAGAGTTCGTTTCAATTGGATATATAAGCCAATGCACGCTGAGGTTCGGCCCATAGACAAATAATAATATAAGAGACAGTTTGATGCATAGGCGGTATGTGGTACAACGTTTCTGCGCAAGTTCCCCGCGCATGGAGTCTCTACTGTCGCGAACTACAAGACTGTTTTACATAAACAAAATAGAACAAAATATCATAAATTTCAATACATTTCAAAACATCGCATTTAATGTGGATAAATATTATAAAACATCCTAGTATATTAACTTTTACGTCATTAAAAATGAAAATATACATAACCAATCATACATTGGTTGGTGTGAATCTGGTTTCTGTTTGTCAAATGCAACGTGACAGTGTCAAAAATAACGATTCCCTCCCTAATCTATGATAACAATTCCGAAAGAGAAGACAATACAAGAGTTAGTATTTTTTAATTTATTTAGGATTTAGTTTTAATAAAGTGAATAAAATTAAGTGAACCTTTAAAATGTCACCACCAGGTAAGTTTCGTCGTAGTTGTATAGCAAAAAATTGTAATAATACATATTTTTGGCCGCTTCGCAATTTGGAGTTTAAGAACAAGACATTTTTCAAATTTCCATCTGACATTAGTCAAAGGGAACAGTGGTACAAAATTTTAGAACTTCCTTATACATCCAAAGATGAAAGGTTGTGTGAAGATCATTTTGATGATGAGGCATTTACAAATTCATTACGCAAAAGACTTAATAAATTTGATTTACCTTTGCAACCCTTCCATCATACACCACCAAAAGTAATTGAAGAAAATAATAATAAAACTCAAGCTTTTGAAAATACAGTATTGCCCGTAAAAAGAAAGCTTATTTTTTGTACCAACAATGATAGTCTTAAAGAAACTGAATTTGAACCTTTGCCTAAAAAACAATGTTTGGAATCTAGTATTTTAAGTAAAATAAACGAAACTAGGGTCAATTTATCTCCCAAGAAGAAGAAAATGTATTACATTAATAAAGATCAGAGAAATAGAATTTGTAAATTAAAAAAGGCACTTATCAGTAGTAATAACAAAATTAAAAAAGCAGTTAAATTGTCAGAATCAATATTATTTCAATATTTTAATTCAAAATTAGATCCGGCAGGCATGGAATTTTTAAAAAGTAGTACTGCTAACTCTAAGAAACATAAACCTTCATGGTCAATAACGGATAAGGCCCTTTCATTAGCCATTTATAAGAAGGGACCACGAGCATATGATTTTTTAAAACGTTTTATAGCTTTGCCCAGTAAATATACTTTACAGTCACTTCTAAGATCAGTGCCATTTGAAACTGAAATTAATAAAGCAATTTTTGATAGGCTTAAAGAAAGGGTTGTCAAAATGAAGCAGATAGATAAAAATGGTGTCCTCTTATTTGATGAAATAGCTTTAAAAGAACAATTGACTTTGGATGTGCCTAATGACAAAGTTGTAGGATTCGTAGATCTTGGTAGCAATTTAGGGAGAAAGTTAGAACCTGCCAATCATGCATTGGTGTTTGTTATTAATGGATTGCATAAAGCTTGGAAGCAGCCAGTGGCTTATTATTTTACTAAGGATCAGGTTAAAACTGAAGATTTGAAATTATTGTAGAGGTAATTTCAGCACTACAAGATGTAGGATTAAATGTAATGGCAACTGTTTGTGATCTAGGGAATACAAATCGAGCAGCTTTGAGACAATTAAGTAGACATTGGAAAATTGAAAATCCTGGTCCTTATTTTTTTGTAAATGGAAAGAAAATAATAACTTTATATGATCCTCCTCATCTTTTGAAATGTTCGAGAAATGCTCTATTTAATTATGATATTTATTTTGATAACTATAAATGTGCAAAGTTACAATATATTACAAATGCTTCTTATATCGACCAAACACGAAAATTTCAGACTTTGCACAAAATTAAAGAATCATTTTTTGATATTCGTAGAAACAATAAAATAAAAATGAAAGTTTCAGTTGCTGCAAAAATAATGAGCCAAACTATGGCTGCTACCATTGAAAGTTTAATTGTTCCTGGTAAATTACCATCTGAGGCTATCTATACTGCTGAATTTATTGATGACATTGATAAGCTATTTGACAGTCTTGATGGTAGTAAACCAACCTTCAATGCTGGCAAGGCTCTTAGACGGTGTGTTTCAAAAAAGTCAGACCACCTGCTTTTTTGGAATTCTATTTTACCAAAAATAGAATCTTGGCAGTTTTTACCGAAAAATAGGAAGCCTATGTATGAAAACCAAAATGCCTTTTAAAACTGCTTGGTTAACTACTATTAGTGGTGTCAAATTGTTAACAAGAGAATGTTGGAAATTAGGATTCCAATTTATCAGAACACGTTCTATAAATCAGGACCCAGTTGAAAATATGTTTGGGGCAATTCGGCAGTATGGTGCTGCCAATAACTCTCCAAATTGTTACCAATTTATATCTGCTTTAAAAACGTCAATTTTAAATAGTTTCTGCCAAGAACTACAACACAAATTGTGAAGCAGATGATAACAGTTTATTAGACAACTTACATTCTTTCTTAAATTTTCATAATGAACCAAAACTATTAACTTCTAATACCATTAATGAATTGGAAAATATTGAATTCCCGTTTTTAGATATAGAATTAAATGATTCAAATTTTGATACTCAAGCAATAAGCTACGTTTCTGGTTTCGTTGTTAAAAAAATTACAATTTTTAATTGCGCAGAATGTAAGGCTAATTTGCAAACAGATATTTTAGATGTTCACCATACTTTCACTTCCTTCAAAGAAAATGATGATAAAACACGTCTAATTTATGTTCAAAGAGAAGTCATAAAATTTCTTTCCATTCTGCATGACATTGTTTATCATTTTCTACCACTTTTAGGTCATGTAGAAAATATTACTGAAAAAACTGAACTCTTTGCAAAAAGTCACATAAATTTTGATTGGTTCACTTGTCGAGAACATAAATCATACGTATTTTCTCAACTCATGAAACTTTGTGTCCCCTTATTAATTAAAAAATATTATAATGATGGTAAGCGGACTAACAAACAAAAATAATTATTATTTTTTGGTAACAATGTACTGCGTTTAATTTTTTTTGTTTGAGACCTGTTCCTGTCTTCATGTAAAGGGGAATCCACTTTTTAAATGCTTTTTATTAAAATATTTGATGTAATATTGGATAAACTTTCTTAAGTATAATGCTGTAATTTGAGTAGAAATATGTAGTTTTGTGATTAATAATAATATGTAACTGTATGGTAAATTAATGATATAGATAATAATTATTTTTTCATGTTTTGTGTTACCAATTTAAAACATTATTTAATATTCAAGCTAGTGTGCCATTTTTACTTTTAGTTTTCGCTAAGTACATGTTTATGTTGTGTATTTATACTACTGTAGGTTTCCTCTGATTTACTTGTTTTGCCTTTTTAATTAATTTAAAGAAAGTAAATGTGAAGTTTCTTGTTTTCTGAAGTAAAAAAGTTAAAAAAAAGGTGGGAGCTGGGCAGCTATGGGGATGGCGGAGGCTGCAATAGAATTTATTTGAAAAATGTACAGTCGTATAAATGCCAATTTATAGTGCTTGTGGTAGGAAAAATAACTTCGAAAATTGTGTGGAAACACTGTTAAGTGATATTAGAATAATTGTTTTAATAATAGGAGATATTATTGAAAATTTAAATTTTTTGATTATTGTAACTGATAATTTAATCAGATGTTTTTGTACTTTAATATTATCGTTAACTATTAGAATAAGAATTTTAAAGTTATCAATGTAATAAACATGTATAAATAACAAACCTATGTATAGTAAACAAATATTTTATTAATTTGTTTTTATATTATGTACAGGTTAATAAAAATTTTAAATGTGTGCTGTTTTATTATTTATTACCTAAATTATTTGTCTAAAAATTGTTTATTATTATTATTTCATTACAAAAATGAAATATAATATTTTGGAATGAAATAATTATATAATAAACAATTTTAAGACAAACTGTAAAATTTACCTACCGATAATCCAAACTACAAAATTTAAATATCCCGCCTGTAAGAATTAGTTCTGTTTCCCGCAAGGGGTGCGCTGAGATCGACGCGATGCCAGCCGTTTATATGGGAACGAACACTCCCTTAATATGTTTATTTCTCTATGGTTCGGCCCTTATTCATCTACTTATTTTCAAATTCGACATCTTATCTTATCGAAGTGAATTTCATAGAAATGGTAAGTTTTTGCTTAAAATATATAATATTTCTCCGCTAATCCTTTATCACATGGTACTTAATAGTTTCAAATTAATTTTTCTTTAAAACATTCAGTACCAGAGATATATTATGTCGATTTCGTTTTTGTTATATATATATTATTATTAATGTATGTTCTATGTTTTAATGTATAATTTTAAATTTCACCTTCTTCCTTTTTTTTTACGAATCTCCTTGTATATTTATTATGTTTTATATTTTTCTTATCCGGCTAGCTAAAATTATGGTTGAGATTCTTGTTCTCAGGTAGCGGTTCCCTCAATGTAACATTTATCATTAAAATAAAAAATTTTTGTGTGAATGATTTTAATATATCAAATGCAAATTGTCATAATATCAATTAAACTTTATAAACCTCACCTCAAAATTATCAGTATTCCTCTGCAACTCAATATTAATTACCATTTAGATGTTTTTTGTAAATATTCAATAAATACTATTTTTATTATTCTCAAATTTATTTGTGTTAAGTGAATTACTTGTCGTCTTGACCCTGTATTACGAGTAAACATTTCTACAGCTCCATTCGACAACGATCGTCATCGTTGGTAGGTTCTCTCTCTCTTACTACTGATTGAAATATCAACAATATCAACATGTGTTTCTAAATCCTAAATGTTGGTTATGTTATCTATTTTTCTATATGGATTAATATTGTGTTCTTTGGAATATTAAGTAAGGTAAGCTTCCCTTTTTAATACTAAATTCAACAATCCTATCTAACTATACAAAACCCTTAAAACTATTAAATATACAACTAACAAATAAATGCAAATTCAGCCGACTTATGAGTGTTCATTTGTAGGTTAATTCTGATTCATAATATAAATAAAGTTCACCAAGTCTTTGTATGGGACAAATAACATTAGATCTGCATACAGATGTTATATACACTTCAGTGGAAAATGAAATGTTCCTTTCTTTAGTAGGAATAAGTATAGCAATTGATATAATTTCCAGTCAATAAATATGATAAATATCTTACCACTTTCTGGTTTAAAATTACATAGGATGTCACTCACAGGTTAGTTTTCTTCACTATATTAATATCCGTCTTTTATTTTTGACTTTTCATTTTTTAATTTACAATTTTTAAAAAGAAACAAATTTCATGACTTCTCCTGCTGTCTTTTTCATCTCATCCTCCTCAACAACGCCGTTTTTCAATTTTTTTGTCAACAAACATTTTTGTTTTATTTCTGTCATTGTAAAGATAATGTCACATGTTTATTCGCGGCTACTATCTATCACTTCACCAATTGAAATTAAGGATTTATTTGTTTAGATACAATGATTATTTACACTATATGCAAACATTGTATTAAAATTTAAACTTTTTGTATAGGTTTATAAAGATAATTCTGATATATCAAATTTGCTATTGCCTCTAAATATTTGCCTTTTCCATTTTTAAATGTTGTTAGACTTACTCTATACTATATAGTGTGTCCCAAAATCAATAATTATTATAATATTCTCTAACGAAAACATAATAATAAACTTATTACCTATATCCTTTTTTAGTTATGTAACCTTCAATTGGACTTACCAACTTTAGATGGTTTCAATATATATATATATATATATATATATATTGTTCTGGTGCTTCATACATTTTTTGTACCAATGGAATTCTACGTTGAAAACCATTGAAATAAAATTAAATGAATTTGTAACTTTTCTTATGATTTTTTATTATGCTTTTATTTCTAAAAATCTCTATTAAAATATTGATACAGGAAACATTAACCACGTGTTCTGGTTTTTTTATATTTTTTTATACTAATGGAATTCTACGTTGAAAAGCCATTAAAATAAAGTTAAATAAATTAGTAACTTTTCTTATGATTTTTATTGTGCTTTTTATTTATGAAATGAATGAATTTTCTTAAAATATTGTAAAATACAGGATATATGAACCACGTTGTTTGATATTATTTCATAATTTTGTACATATGTTACTTGTACCTACTGTAATTTCAATCTGCAGATATCCTGCATTTTACTGAATTCAAGTGTATTTTCTAGCACTTTTTCTTACAGGCCTGAAGTTATCTCACTGGCCTAAGCCTTCGTATCGACCGAAGCCTTTTCCCGTTGATGAATTCTACCTGTTGGGACCACGGCTCAATTCAGACACAGCCAGATGATTGGTTCCAGATTCGTTTTTACGTCATCCAAATCATCATTGGAAAGAAAAACCAAGGGAAGTACTAACGTCCATAATCTTTGAAAACTATAGATTATTTCCAACGAATGTTCATATAATATCAACTTAATAGTTTGTACCAATGTAAATTATATCTTTGTAATTATTTAATTCTTGGTTAAACTTTAGTTTCCTTCAGAATCTAATTTTTTTATTTGTATTTCAATTTACTTTCAGTTCTAGTTTGTTTTCAAAATTCATAAATTAAGTTGTAAAATTTAATAACATTTTTATCTTAAATTTTTCATTCAACATATAATTTTTAATCAATAAAACCACTTGTAAATAAATTCTCAATTTTCATACAATATCTGTTATTCAATAAAACTACTTGTAAATTTTAAATAACGTTGTTCATATTTTTTTTATATAACTTTCCAACTTCTTGCTTTGTTGACTGAGATTAGTTGATGTTAGGTAACTTATAGACTAGTAGGACTCAGGGTGGCGTCCACTTATCTTTCCGTCTCGTTACGTAAAAATAAGTAGGATTACCCGAGAACCGGTAAGACCTACTCCTTGGGTCTCTAATAGTATTTAACCCACGCCTGAGTAGCTCTTCGACGAAGTAGCCGTTGCAAATTGGCGCCCAACGTGGGCGCAACGCTGCAAACATAATTACAAAATCTGTCAAAGGTAATGTCACTGTTATATTGAAAACTGAATATTATAAATGCTGATTATTTTAGAAACTTTATTTTTTACCACACTTACAAATAAAAATCGAGAGATGTAAGGTTGGGAGATCTCGGAAGTCACAAATTGAAATGGCTGGTTTTTCCTATCCAGCGCATATGAAATTTTTCACATTTTATATTAATTGAGAAAGTTTCACTTATTTCCTGACATAAACGGAAATTGTAGGAAGCTCTAGTTATTTCAGATGAATTGAGTATATTTTTACGCCAGTTTTAAAATTTTAATTTTGTCAAATGTCTCTAAAACATTTTATTTGCTTTCCCAATTAATCACCCCGTATAAAACAATGATTAAATATGAAATTGAGAAAATTTCTAAAATAAAAGTATGTTTTTTTCATTGTTAATGGATATATATCTGAAGTACTTACCATAAAGTGAAGAACAAAAATCCCGGAATTGAAATGGCTAGCTGAAAATGTCTCCAGTCTCTCAATAACCAAGCTATACCGGAAACAGTGATATAACTAACGGATACAGGAAATAAATAAGAGATTCCCGTTATAGTCCTCCAATTACCTCCGACTAGTTCTAAAGAAAGTACAAAACCACTGAATACAACTGAAACTGAAACAAATCCAAGGATCGCTCTGAAAATGGCATAGAAGAGAAACCATGGACTGAAAGCTATTATTGTACCTGAAAAAAAATGAATTATTAGTTGAAATTGTCATTAATATTAGTTTTGATACTTAAGACACTATTTCCTAGCACTACACAAACTGCAGTGGCGTAACTGCCTATGGGCTAGACGGGGCAGTGCCCAGGGGCCCTCAAACTCAGGGGGCCCTCGAATCCTTACCAGATGTCAGGTTGCAACCCCACTTTAATCATGAAAACTCAGTTGAGAGAAATTCAGAAGGTATGCCTAGGGAATTCCCCTAAATTCTTTCTGTAGGTTGGCAGTGTTGAAATTTGACGGATAGTGATATGTGCGTTTTATTATTCATCGATGTGCGTTTTATTGTGAATTCGAAAGATTTTTTTTTCGAGAACGGTTAAAAAATTATTGCTGTATCAGGAGTAAGTAAGCGAATGTCAATAAACTTTTTTGTACTGGTCAATATAGAATATAGTGGTTCAATTTTATTTGATTTTACCACTCATATTGATGTGCGTTAAGTCAATAACTCGTGTCAAATCTATAGATTTCGGCTAAACTGGCAACAGTGGTAACACTAACGGTGATAATTTTTTTCCGGGGATTCCCAAACAACACTTGTAGCTTGTAGCGTATCATTGTGTTTCTCTTTCCTTTTATTTATAAAAAGAAGAAACCCAGTGGTGCATTTAAACGCAAACAACGCCAAGAAAGAGAAGATAGCAAACAAAAATAGCTCAAAAAAGTTTTTTAGTCAGCCTTCTGCAAGTACATCTGGCCAAAATATTTCTATTGATAGTGACTCAAATAATGTGGTAACTGCAGTGTTGGTTGAGAAGCCTACTGAAGAAGATTCGACAATTATTGCAGTTGGAGATACTTCCGCCGCCGATCATGTGAACGTGGATGATGCATGACACACATAAGAGCGGGTTTGGAGGAACCACAGACCTTTACATTTTTCGAAAATGTGTACGACAAATCTTCTTATGACTTGGGAAACTTCACGAACAAAATATTAAGTGATAACTAAAAACGTCAAATTCTTGATATGGGGCCTTTACAGCCTTCAGGACCTTTTCCAACAGACATCAACCATAACAATAGGTGTTTTTCAAAATCGTACTACGTTTCGTGTTCTAAATATGGGCCAGTTAATCGTTTTTGGTTGTGTTATTCCAAAATACTAGATGCTGCCTATTGTCAACCCTGTTGGTTATTTGCTTCACAAAGGAATAATGTTTGGTGTACGGGATTTCGAGATTGGAAGCATTTATCAGAAAGAATTAAACAACACAGTTGTTCGAGGGGCCATTCGGAAGCATGTGCTGTGTATGAATTTTGGAAAAAAAACGAAACTATACTATCGACAAGGAACTTGGAAATGAAATTCGCAAAGAAGCATCATTTTGGAAAATGGTCCTTCAAAGGTTATTCGATATCATTCTTACCCTAGCAAAGAGTTCTTTGGCTTTGAGAGGACATCAAGAAGACTTAAGACTGGAAGGAAACCACGGAAATTTTCTGTCCTTTGTAGAGCTTGTCGCCCGATATGATCACATTTTGCGGCAAGTTTTGGATATGCCCAAAGGTAATAATAATTATCTCTAAGTTTTTTTATTGTTTTATTTTGTTTATAATTATTAACTGTTTAATATCAGGACTTTTTTGAAATTGTGTTTTTTTATGTTTTTAGGATCTACAAGATATCTGAGTGCAACAATTCAAAATGAAATGATTGAGAGCTTGGGGACCAAACTCGAAACCCATCTACTAGAACAAATTAGAGCGTCACCGTTTTTTGCCATCATAATGGATACGACACAGGACATATCGAAGGTAGATCAGCTAAGCATTGTTGTGAGGTATGCAGTAATAACCAGATCGGAAAATGAACAGTCAATTGATATAGAAGTAAAAGAAGTGTTTCTAGGCTTTTATGCAGCCTTCAAACATGGCGCAGTAGATTTAGTCAACCAAGTGACAACATTATTTATCGACAAAAATATTGATTTGAAAAAATGTGTGGGGCAAGGCTATGATGGAGCCATTGTGATGAGTGGTGTGTATAATGGTGTACAAAAACATATTAAGGATATCCAGCCTAACGCAGAGTACGTACATTGCCACTCATAATTTAAATTTCGTGATAAATGATGCCGTTAGCAGTTGTGTGGAAATACAGAATTTTTTCGCAACGTTGCAAAATTTGTATAACTTTTTCGGAAACAGCATAAAACGTTGGAATCTACTGTCAAAATTCACTGGCGAATCGGACACCACTCTAAAAAAACTAAATCCGACTAGATGGTCCAGTAGGGTCAATACGATATCTGCAATAAAATTTCGTTATTTTGATATTATCAAAGCATTATCAGAAATAGTTCTAAAGAGTCCTAATAAAGATGAGCGTAGTGAAGCAGAGACTATTAAAACAAAAATGCTAAATGTCGAGTTCGTGTTGCTTTGCGAATTCATGCACAGTGTATTGAACGACATCAATTATGCATCCAAAACTTTACAAAAATGCGACATAAATTTGGGCGAGGCGAGTAAAGTTTTAGCAGAGACCAAAGCAAAGTTGCAAATTTATAGAAATGATTTCGAATTATTGAAGTGCAAAGCCAGTGAAACTGCAAGAAAATATGGTATTGATCCCCATTTTCAAGAAAAAAGGCAAAGAAAAGTTAAAAAACATTTTGATGAATTAGCTGCTGATCACCGATTTCCAAATCAAGAAAAAATATTTAAAATTAAGATTTTCAATAATGTACTAGACACAGTAATATCTCAATTAGAAACACGTTTTATTGGTATGAGTGCAGTCTGTCATAAATTCGATTTTATAACACCAACATTTTTATTACATGTTGATGAAGCAACTTTATTACAAAAGTCTGACGAATTCTAAAGAAAATATTCAGATATAATAGGCCCTAGTTTTTCACTTCAATTTATTAATATTTACCACCTAGTTTTACCTCAACTAACTCAAGCATGGACTGTTAACCAATTATGTAAGGTAATAATGAGCAACTATGGAGTGCTAGAATGCGACCTAACGGAAGTATTTACAGCAATGTTATTATTCTTTACAATTCCTGTCACTTCTGCATCAGCTGAAAGGTCATTTAGCAAATTAAAAATAATAAAAAATTATTTGAGAAATAATATGGACCAAACTCGACTCCGACATTTATCGCTAATAGCAATTGAAAACAAAACCGCTTCAAGCCTGGATTTAAACGAAGTCATTGATACTTTTGCGAAAACTAAAGCTAGGAAAAAATTGTAAATATAATTGTTATTTAGTCAGTTGGTAGGCCCGACCTTTATATAATAAACCCTTGAATCTTCTCTATTTCGTTTTATTAGCCAAACCTACACCAAGTATTAATTGTAATTTATGTTGTTACTGTTTAATATTTTTATTACCTGCCCTGCAGTGCACAAAAAAGTGCTTTAAAAGTTAAGTAGCTTAGCATTTTTAAAGTATTTGTATATTTCATATTTTTATTTGATAAAACCTAATCAGTTTACATAGCAGTGGGGCCCCATTTTTTAATTGGCCCCAGGGCCCTTGGTTCCTAGCTACGCCACTGACTAACTGATTGACCTTCGGTCTCTAAAGAAGATAGCCCAGTTATCGAAACGCGTATCGTAATTGTGAGTATAGAAGTAGTAAACAGTATGTTCAATATGAATATCACTAAGAATTCCAAAAATTACAACTTATTTAGTTTTGATAGGTAAAATATTTTTAAATAGAGACTAAATCAAACATATCAAAGGATTTTATTTGAATGATGGAACTTACCAACTAAGGTTTGTATGGTGACAGATATCATCAACGTTTTTTTTCTGCCATATTTATCGGAGATTATCCCACTGACTAAACCCCCGATGGCTACGCCAGCAAGAAACAACATTTCGGCAACATTTTGTAGACTCTCTTGTCCACAAACCAAATTGAAGTCGGTAATTATCGTACTTCCTGAAAATATATTAACCGTTTTTTCACAAATAGCAAGCAACAACAAAATAAGGAGATATTCTGTATATTTTATACGGAAACTGAAAAATCGTACCTTCTCCATCAAACTCCCAGCTTGAGCATTCACTCCGACTTAAACTTTGTAAATCTGCTCCACACAATGCCGTTATATTATTTAGTCCGGTTATATTCACAACTTCACAAACATTATTTTCACTTTGTCCACTACAGTTCATCCACTGTTTAAAATCGACATTACCATAATTGTCCGGTCTCTTACACCACACGTTTCTTTTTTCTCCGACGTGAAAAGTTGGCGCGAAAATATGCCAAGTACACGGCACGTTTAATAAAGAAAGAATAAACGTGTTAAGTAGTTGCCATCTTCCAAATTCACCTATCGCATTCGAGATTACGTCTTCTTCCTCTTCCGGTTTCTTCTTTGTGCCATCTGGCACAGCTGTAACAATAAAAATAATCAATATAGAGCCTATTTATTTGAACTGAAATAGGAGACAGAAACAAAAATTAATGCTACGCTTATAAAAGAAGTCCAAAAACTATATAACAACAACAGTTCTAAAATTAGGAGAAAAAATTTGACTTGGATTATATATTAAAAAGGACTGATAAAATAATGCTCCTGATCACCTAGGCACTTCAAAGTATATCTAGAATACGCAGTATCAAACGCGAAATGAAATTCTTTCATGCAAACTAATATAATTGAACAATATACCGGGTGTCTGTTATCTGTTAACCAACAATTTGGAAATAATTGGATTGGTAGGAGTGGTCCAATAGAATGGGCTCCAAATTCTCCAGACCAGACTGTTCCAGATTTTTTTGTATGGGAATATGTGAAAGATATAGTCTACAACTCGATGCCTGCTACTATTGAGAAATTAAAAAATAACCATACGGCAGGTAATGGAAAATATTCCTCTTGAAATGCTGACACCAGGATTTGACAACTTAATATGGTTCGATTCCACAAATGTATAGACCAAGAAGGAAGACACATCGAACATTTGTTTTATAGTGTCCTAAAACATGTTCTTATTTGTTTTTAACTATTCACTTTTAGTTACTAGCGAATAAAGTTTTTGTTTATGACAATTCCAATTTTATATCTGAATCATTACAGTATCCCAGTTAAAGTTGTATAACTTCGCTTTCCGTGCACCGATTTTGAACTTTAAGGTACCGTTATAAAGTAAAAATATGCGTCTTTTAAGAAATTGCTAAATAAATAAGGTTTTCCATTTAAAAAATTAGGGTAAATGCACAAGTGAATGAACATCACCAGTGAATGAACAAATTGAAATATATCTGAAATTATTAAGAATATGGCGTCTTTCTCGTAAACACTGCAATATCCCTCATGACGTGCAACATGTTCCTCTTAACGTGATAGTTCGTTAGTTCAATTAAGTTCTTATGAATGAACGTAGTTACCGCTGTGTTTTTGTTGACAAAATTTGAGAAACGTATCTGTTATTGGAACGATACTAAGCAATAACCAGGTGAGCAATTTTAAAGAATAAGATATTAACAAATGAGATGTGTGGTGTGTCGTCATTATCACATCAATTAATTGATTTCAACTGATTTAATCGAAAACCTAACCTCAAAATACACCGAAATCGTTATTAAATTCAATAATTTAAGTGTTCATTCATTGGTGCATGTGCTGAACCCAGTAAACGAACAGAATGTTCATTCATTGGGATTTTACGTGTTAATCTAGATTTCATCGATCTGATCTTTATATACTCGTTTAGAAAGGCTGTTTCATGGGTTCCGTCAGGAAATGTCTACTTAGCTTGCTATCCAGTAAATGAACGACTTTGTTCATTCATTGAATCATAACATAGATCAATGGTTCTCTAGTGAATGAAAAATTTATTCTTTCTCTGTTTTTTCTGATTTCATATGTTTTTCAATCATTTGACAAAAATATGGAAGGGAGAAAGTCCAAGCCAGAACATTAGAAAAAGTATGAAAGATTTCGATATTCCGATGACTGTCTCCAGAAGGCCGTGGAAGCAATAAGAAAAAAGGAAATCACCATCAATGCGGCCAGCAGACAATATGGGATTCCGAAAAGTATACTTTTTAACAAAACCACTGGACAAGTTCCCATGATTCGAAAAACGGGACCTCCCACCATTTTAACCTCCGAAGAAGAAACTACTCTAGAAACTTGGATTCTATCCAAAGCTGTATTAGGATTTCCCATGCATGCCGATGAGGTGAAGGACTCAGTGCAACGTGTCCTCAAAGCTGTCGATAGGCTCAATAAATTCGTGGATGGTAGACCGGGTAGGAAATGGTTACATCTTTTTTTACAAAGACATCCAAAAATAACCACAAGGAATACAGAATTAATATCCAAAGCGAGAGCATCTGTAACAGAGGAAAATATTCGAAAATGGTTTCAGGAGATGAAGGAATATTTAATTGGAGAAGGCGTTGAAGACATCCTTTCTGATCCTGATAGAATTTTTAATGGGGATGAAACCGGTTTGCAGACTTGTCCCAAAACTGGAAAGCTTCTGGGTCCCAAAAATTACAGGAATTTTCATGAAATTGCTAGTGGCCCAGGTAAAGAATGCATAACAGTTCTCTGTACATTTTCTGCCTCAGGAGAAGCTGTTCCACCTATGATTGTGTACCCATACCAGCGTATTCCAAGAGATATTGTACAAACTATACCTGAGGAATGGGGTATTGGCCGATCAGATAGTGGATGGATGACGAGTGCAACATTCTACGAATTTATTGCGAATATTTTCTTCCCTTGGCTTCAAGAACACAACATTAAATTTCCTGTTTTACTATTGTTTGACGTTCATAAATCGCATATCAATATGGATTTGTATAATTTCTGTGTACAGGAAATAATAATACTATACTGCCTTCTGTCGAATGCAGCACATATTTTGCAACCTTGTGACTATCAGTATTCAAGTCTCTCAAAGGACACTGGAAAAAGACCATTTTTAAACATAAAGAGAACACCAATACATCAGTAACAAAAAATACCTTTGCCCCCCTTTTCCAAAAAGCTTTTGAAGAATCGATCAAACCGGAAATCATCAAAAACGGTTTCAGAAAATGTGGATGGTTTCCATTTAGTGCAGACGCTGTGAATTATTCCCAATGCATTTCAACAAGGACACAGCAGCTTGACCTAAATTGTGACAAGGAAGTTTCTATGACCAGAGACGAATATGAAACTGTTCTGAAAGTCATTAAACATCATGTAGATTCAAAAACTTTAATGGAATTCAATAGTGCCTATTAAGGTGAAGATATATTGGACGATACCGAGCAAGAGATAATGATACTCTAATAGAAGGTCACGAGAAAAAAACAAGTAAAACAGATGATCTGAATGCTGTAGAAGAACTCGAGATTCCAGATAAAATAGACGAAGTAATAGATAACAGTAGTGTCGGTTTCCATAATCAAGAGCTGCAGAAGCCGAAAACTACCAGAGACGGATGGCTACAACATCTTGATTGGCCAAATATTGAAAAAAAGTGTGGCAAAAGGAAACAGTCAAATTTAATGCCATTTGGCATCACTTCCAAAAAATGGAAAGACTATACAGATACAAAAGAATCTGAGAAAAAGGAAAAGGAAGCTGAGAAATTGAAACAAAATCAATTAGAGAGAAAAAAAGAAGCAACCACAAGAAGAACCGCGAAAAGAACCAAAGCACCACCAGCAACAGAAGTTACCTGTTACAGGGCTGATTTAATCGATACTGGCAATCAAGATAAAAATCCTAATGTTTCCCAAGATATCACTGTAGGAACTTATGTTATAATACCGTAGAACCAGAAATATTTTCCGGGCATAGTAGAAACTATTGACAATGATGAATGTGAAGTCCGCGCTATGGCACCAGCTGGTCTTAATACCTTTAGATGGCCAGATTTTGTTGATCAGATATGGTACAAGAAGTCTTCAATTGCAGAAGTGATCGAAGCACCTAAGCTTATTAGACGTGGTTCCTACGAGTGTCCCGAAATTCGTAAATATTCTGAAAATATCAATCCGAGCAACATAAGGAATATACTATCTTCCCCAGAGGATGATATCAACAGGGATAAAAATGGAGCAAAATTAATGATTCACAAGAAATTACTATTGCAGCTTATGTTATAATAATGTATAACCAAAAATATTTTCCTGGAGTAGTGGAAAATGCAGAAGGTGATGCATATGAAGTTCGCGCTATGACACCAGCAGGTCCCAATACTTTCAAATGGCCAGAACGTGTTGACCAAATATGGTACGAGACAACTTCAGTTGTGGAAAAGCACCCAAGCTTATAAGACGTGGTTTTTTCGAATGTCCAGAAATGCTGAAATTTGTCTGAAATAATATTGTATCACCATATGTTGTGTTGTCGTTGATAATAATTCAGTTCTAAAATCATGATAGGAGAAAAAGTTTGACAAGGATTATATGTCAAAATAAGACTGATAAAATGATGTTGCTGGTTGCCTAGGCTCTTCAAATTATATCTAGAACACGCACTATCAAATGGGAAATGAAATTTTTCCACGCAAACTAATAACGTATGGTCCTAAAGTTTTTGGAAATTTTTTAAATGCTAATAAATTTTTCCAAATTTTTTTAATTTTAAAAGCACATGTGGCAACAATTATCAACACAAATAACGAAAAATAATTACAAATTACATTATGGATAGTGGCCCGTTATCCTCAATGAATCGTAATTTTCTTCGGACTTGTCCCATCTTCCTTTGGACAAGAGCAGGTTCTATTTCTCTAATCTTTTGGAAGATGCGACGCCGCATTGATCTTCATTTGTAGCTTCCCATCCTTTGTCATACACTTTCCTCGATAGTATTGACCAAAATTCCTTTATTCGCCTAGCCTGAGGTACATTAGGAGGATTGTCCAACTTAGGTACAAAGTCAATGTTATTTTCACTTAACCACTGTCTGGTAATTCTAGCATAATGGCATGAAGCTAGATCAGGCCAAAACATTATATTATCGTTGAGATGATGTGTATTTAAAAAATTAGGTAATTTAGTAAGACATCTTCGAATATAAAGTTCTGCATTTAAGGCTTCTCCCCGAACACGACAACATACGGCTGTGAGATAAATCCTGCTTCAGAAATGACACACCACAATAAAACTTTATCCTCAAATTTCGATTTACTTCTAAATTTAACATTGTCTGGTGTATTTTCTATGTTATCGGTATAAAACCCATCGTTTCCTCTAATCTCTGAATGGGATAAGGTAAAATATTTTTCATCATCCATTACAATCAATTTATTGGCAAAGTGGATACGCCTTAATGCGCGGCAACAACGCGGAATTCTTTCTAGCTGGTCTGCGGTGTATTTTGGTGCCTTTCTTCTTTTTCTAAACACCAAGTTTGTGCGATCAATTGTTCTTAATACAGTGGATTTCGAAATACCAAATCTCCGGGCTAATTTTCTCTGAGAAACTCCAACTTTGTCTTTAGCAGCTTCCATCAGTCTTCTTTCTCTTCTTACACTCAAAATTCTTGGTCTATCGCTTTTGGGTAAATTAATGCATGGTATACCCTCTTCACAATTCCTTTTAGTGTTGTAAATGGTTGACTTACTTATATTTTGCTCTTGGTAGATTGCAACAATATCATGCTTAGGTATTCGTCCAACTAGATTGTAAATGCCCTGACGAATATCTAATTTGTAAGACATTTTGCTACAATCCATTTGCAAAACTAAACTGTCATAATCAAACTTGATTACGTGTGACGTTTTAGTTTCAATGGCAACTTGATTAAACGACATTGGGTACAAAAATACATAATTTAAAAATTTTCCAAAAGCTTTAGGACCATACGTTATAATTGAACAATATATAATGATTTGGTCTCTGATTCCAAGAAATCTTCTCCTGTACTATCCTTGAAAAACAGGCTTTCGAAAATTGTGTATTAGTACTTTTCAAGTTAATGTTCGGTGTGTGGATTGTGAGTCAGGAAGATCGTTGACATTTCGTAATTAAACTATTTGTTGTTCTACTCTACTCCGTAGATTGGGAAATCTAGGATACCTCGTTGTAAATGAATCTGCATACCCCATAATGGGTTTGTGCTTAACACCGACTTCAATTAATAATTTGTTAATTCTTTGGGTTTTGAAAATCCTCAACCGATTTTATTTACTAACTTTATATTTACTGTTTCTACTCTTACTCTGCGGACTAAGTTTTCGTTTAAAAAGTAATTCGATATTTATTTATTTCGAATTCATGACACACTTTTTTCTGATCTAAAGAAAAAAAAATATTCGCACATATTAACTTTAGCATATATTCCTCTCTTAAATATTTTTATTATAAAAAACGCGACCTTTTTTATCCAAGGCCGAAAATATGAATAAACAATAACAGCTTCATTAAATACACATTTTGTGTGTGTGCATAATCAATTCAAATTCAGTTTTTCAATAAATACATAAATTAGAATAAAATCATTATGCATGCGGAGATTGAATTTATACCTAAATTATACAATAAAAATATATTCTGATGGTTAGCACAAAATATTTGAGAAAATTGAATAGATGAGGCTTTTACTTGATGAAGATCCATACTGAACGATGAAATAAAACAATATAATTTGTTTAAATCTTCATTTATTTGAACTAATGTTCAATTTAAACTTGTTGACGCGTTTCGCTAACACAGTAGCTTTGTCAAAACAAATGAAGTTATAATATAAAAATGTTTTAATATATACAGTGCATAACTACAAAATTCTATTTACTAATGTTAACAAAGCTATTGAAAGGAATTACTTGGAAATTCATTCACTACAAACATTCCTAAGCTATCATCTAGGTATAAAGGTTTAATAAAGGAGAGTGATTGATATCTATTTGGTTGTTAAGAAGATTACCTGAATATTTATTTTTGTTAATCTCAAGGGCCTCTAATAAATTTAAACTAAAGGATTTACCGACTACATGAAGAATTTCAAAATTTGGGGCGCAAATGTGTTGGTTTTCTAATAAATTATTTGAATAGTTAGAATCTAATTTTTTGTTGTCATAGCTACGTTTATGTTCCGAAATTATAGTTTTAAAATTCCTAAAAGTTCTGCCGATATAAATTTTATCACAGTTGTCATTACCACATTTTAATTTAATTTATAAACTCCTGATTTATTTATTATATATATATATACATACATATATATATATATATACATACATACATATATATATATATATATTAACATAGAGTAGAACAACACTCTGTATATTGAACATAAAATAAGAGACTACCTATTTCAAGAAATTAAAATTTTTGAAATTTGATTTTTTTAAAAAGATTATCTAAAAAAGGAGACAATCTGTACCATGTACTATTCAATAGAGAAAGCATCTAATTGTATAATTATAAAGAAGATTTAAAATAAGATTTAAAACATATGTGAAATGAAATAACAAAATTTCTATAGACCTACAAGACAGAATTTTAGAACGTTATTACATATATAAATGGAAATGATAATTTTTTTTATTGTCAAAGTAAATAAATAGTGTGATTTTTTTTAAAATGAATATTAAGGATTGAAGGATGTGTGAATAAGATTTTATAAATATTTAAAAACAAGACTATATAAGAAGTAAAATGAAAACATTAATTCTATGGAATGTGACATTTATTGAACGGTTTGACATTATGAATACATATTTTATAAAGTTGGAAATGTCATTTTGTAAATTGAATGAAATATAATTTAAGAGATAAAATATGAGTTAAAATCATTAAAGAAACTTAAAACAAAGTGTTTTCAAATGATGGATGGACAATTCACTATTTGAGATGAAATCTATCAATAAAAGTTTTGATAACCAAATCTAATTGGTGAAATGTATTCAACATACTTTTATCAGCGACAAGTAGTTTGTTAATAATAAAAAATTGAATGAAAAAAGTTTGTTGATTATACATGCTATTCACTAGGTACTTTCTTTTTTGGGGTGGTAGAAATTTTTGGAAGAAGCAAAATTACTTTAAATTAATTAAACTTTTCGGAAAACAACGTTTTTGGTATCAAAATTCAAGGAAGGAAATACATTGTACTTGTGATCTAGTAGATTATATATTAAAACAAGCAGATGTACAAACTAAGAAAGAATTTGGTAATTATGTTTGAATACTAACCGTATAATTTATAAATGATATTTGATTAATATTTTGTATGGTGGGATTGATATATCCACCATACCTTTTAGAAAGCTTTGGATTATGTGATTTGACTGAAATGTATTGATGTGGACGAAATATAGCATGGATTCCTGATTTTGTGCAAGCTGGACCAGTGATGTGGTAGTTTCCAGAAGGTAACCTGAAATAAAGTAAAGAAAACTAATAATTGACGTGAATTACTATACAAGAATAAGGTATTTAAAATTTTTCCATTATACGTAAAGAAAGTTAAATAAACTTACCGATTTAGTGCAAAGAATTGAACTTTGGTATTAAACAAACACTTGCAACCTTTGTCTTTCGGCATTTTTAAATCATAGACGTTTATATAAAAGATTTCGTATTATGAGATTTGTATTAAATGTTGCCTATTTTGGAATTGTATATAGAGATAATTATTCATCTGAGTACATGATTTTGTTCGAATGAGTGATCATAATAGATAATAGGTTTTTTATTAATTTGTGTCCTGTAAAAGAACAATGTATTTGTCTTTTCATAACATTAAATAACGTTTTTCTATTTTGAAGAACATTGTTAAATTGATTTTTGATATATTTCATTTCTTTGTGGTGATGGCTCCATCTAGTTTAAACCATTGGTAGTTTAAACTGACATCTATGAATCGTAGAGAGGTTCAACATTAAACACAGGACCGTCTTTTGGAATTTATTTGGTATTATAAAATAAAGCAAGTACATTTGTGATTGACAAAATTTTTATGAAGATAGAGATATCAAATCAAATTTAGGCGCTCACATTAAAAATTGAATTTTTGTTTTTCTATATATGAACCCTACTCTGAGGTTAAAGAATTTCTCATGTTCAAAGTGTAATCATCTTAATAATAAAATTTTAAATTTTACAATATACCGGGCAAATCAAAACTAAATATAAACTAAACTAATAATAACGTTAAATCATTCTTTCTCTTCCCGTTCTATCCAGTTTAATATACATACATACATACATATATATACACAGGGTGATTCAAAACTATTGGGACATAGGCTAAGGGTAGATTGTTTGGACCAAAATATGGCGATAGGACCAAGTATACCTAAATAAAATAATGCTGTGGAAAAAGATAAAGGGCGTTAAAGTTAACATTTTTTTTTCATTTTTTGCTAATAATGTCTGTATATTTATCGATTGTTATCAAAATCGGCACAGAGGCATAATTTTATACAGGCAATATTATTTTATGTATTATTTGACATTTTGTTACAGGGGGAGCCTCGTGAAGGATTTATGATGATGAAATTGACTGGTAACTTTTTTTGACGAAACTTTTCAGTGATTTTTATTAAAAAATATGATATAAACGTCATTTCTACGTAATATTCGAGCTCTTATCCAAACACGATATTCTCATTCGTTTTCGAGAAAAACGCAACCGAACAGTTCAGAGTATCGGAAGGGGATTTCACGTAACGGACAATAAAAAAACTTGTATCTCAAGGCTTTAATTTCGACGAAAAGCATAATTGAAAACCATGTAACATAAAAAGAGCAAACTCAAATTAAATGTTCTACGTGGCCTCCTCCGGCTTCTATGCCTTTTCTAATTCTTTTAATAAAGGACTTTCGAACTTCAAAGAACATATTATTCTGTCCCCTTATAAAGTTAGCCGCATTTTGTATATTCCCCCAGAGTTCGTCTCTCGAGTTAATTTCATTGGCATAAACTAGGGACTTCACATGTCCCCAAACATAAAAATCAAGCGGGTTATACTCAGGAGTTCTTGGTGCCCATTCAAAATCACTTCCTTTGCCAATCCATCGTTGAGGAAATATGTCATTCAGATGATTTCTAACAACTAAAGGGAAATGTGGTGGAGCTCCATCCTGCATAAACCACATTTTATTTTTTACAGCTAGTGGCAGATTATCCAAAATATAGCTAAAAGCATTTTGCAAAAAATAAATAAGAATCTCTATTTAAATATAAACTCATGCTGGAAATGTCTTTCTTTCAGAGCATGCGAATTTGTTTCTTCCCAATAATGGCTGTTGCTCCAATTAAATACCCCTCGTCTGGTAAAAGTCGCTTCATCGGTGAATATAGTATTCTTAATAACATTTTGGTCACCATTATGCTTGTTGAGGGAGATATCTTGAAAGCAAATTTTGAACAGGAGTGAAGTGATACGGGTGGAACTTTTCTTTTTTTAGAATTCTAATAATATACGACTGACTTACTCCTGTTGCTGATGACAAATGACTTGAACTTACTGTAGGATTTTCATCTATTCGAACCAAAATTTCATCTTCTTGATTATGTGAAATTTGTTTCGGACGACCACCTTGATTTTTTTTATTGTGAAATGACCCAGTTTCACCCAAACGATGAAATAAATTTGAAAACGTTTTCTGATTTGGTTGCTTTCTGCCTGGATATAACAATTCATACCTTCTGGCTGCAGAGCGCCCGCAAAAATGTTGTTGTGCGTATACACAAATCATATCCCGTATTTCTTCATTCGTAAAATAATTGTGACGAGGCATTTCAATCGAAAAAGTATATGATAGCTTTAAAAAATGCAACAATTGACTATAAACTCGCACAAAAAAATATTCACTGACAAGAAATGTCATTTTCCAGCAAGAATTATCTGACAGTCCAAAGCACACTTTTCATAAATGAAATAATATTTGAAATCCCCTTCCGATACTCTGAACTGTTCAATTGCGTTTTTCTCGAAAACGAATGAGAATATCGTGTTTGAACAATACCAATATTACGTAGAAATGGTGTTTATGTCATATTTTTTAATATAAAACACTAAAAAGTTTCGTCAAAAAAGTTACCAGTCAATTTCATCATCAGAAATCCTTCACGAGGCTCCCCCTGTAACAAAATGTCAAATAATACATAAAATCATATTGCCTGTATAAAATTTAGGCTTTGTGCCGATTTTGATAACAATCGATAAATATACAGTGCAATTATTAGCAAAAAACGATAAAAAAATTCAGCTTTAACGCCCTTTATCTTTTTCCACAGCAATAATTTATTGAGGTATGTCCCAATAGTTATGAATCACCCTGTATAACCAAACAACTTAGTAGGGATGCGGTCAGAAGAGGGCTGAATCAGGAGACTCCTTTTTGACTAGTTAAGCTTTCGAAAATGTTTATTCTCATCATCAGAACATCTACAATGAGTGATAAATATTATTAATGACTTATAAACCATTATAAAAAACGATTTGACTTACCAAAGTCAGTTGAACAAGAAAGACAAGTGAAAAACTTTAAAATTTCCAATGGACAATATATATATATATATATATATATATATATATATATATATATATATATATATATATATATATATATATATATATATATATATATATATATATATATATATATATATATATATATATATATATATATATACACACTGTGTCCGTAAAGTATGGAACAAATTCATTTTTAGCTATACAGGACCATTTTATGAAATAATCCTGAAACACGTCGATTTTTGATTTTAATTTACCTTATTTTAAAATAATAATCTAATATACAGGGTGAATTACTTTCGAGTAATGACGTCACCGTCATTTTTTTTAAATGGAACACCCCCATTTTGTCTCAATTTTCGGATTACTCTAGCTGAGCTGATTCCAAAAATGTATCACATGTTGATTCCAATTGGTACAGGGTGGACAAAAATACCATAGTTTTGTGTGTGCTCATAAAGTAACGCCTAACATTCTTTATTAGTTAAATTAACAATATTATCAAAAATACTTATTATCTAGTGGCAATTGGTTTAATTATAACACCCTGTAGTTTGTTACATTTTTAGATTAATAAAAATGAGCTGTTTCCAAACATGTTTGGTACTTGTGGTCTACCAAACAGAATATGAAAGAAATTATTTCTTATCAATTTTAAAAAAACATAGTCGTCTAGTTTTTTGTGAAATGTCATTATTTGTTTACTAATTTATTGATGTTCAGTGACAGTTTAGTACTACAATATTTTTGGTATTCGTGAATGTTTTAATTATTGCTTAGATTTAATTTGAATTAGAAATGGAGTTAAGTGTAAAACAAAAAATTGAAATACTCAGGATGATTGGGTATGGAGACAGATCGCGAACTCAGATGGAAGTGTGTAATTTGTTTAATAATAAATATCCAGAAAGACCTATAACGCGTTCAACAGTCAGTAAGATTGAAAAGAAATTTCGAGAAACTGGTACGGTTGAAAATGTACGCAAATCAGGTCGTCCCTCTGCAAATGCTGATACATCATTAGATGTTTTACTTAGTTTTGAAGAAGACGCGCACACTTCTGTGCGTAAAGTGTCGCGATATCGGTGTTAGCAAAACAACGGTACACAAATTATTAAAGCTTGAAAAATGGTATCCTTATAAAATCAAACTTGTGCATGAATTAAACGAAGATGATCCCGATAGAAGAATCCAATTTTGCGAAATAATGATGGATAAATGTCACCGAGACCCTCTCTTGATACAAAACATTATTTTTTCTGATGAGGCCACTTTCACGTTAAATGGCGAGGTTAACCGTCAGAATTGTAGATACTGGGCCGAAGAAAACCCCCACTGGATGCGTGAGCATCATACACAATACCCGCAAAAGGTAAATGTATGGGCTGGAATTGTAAGAAATCGAATCATCGGACCCTACTTTATCGAGGGTAATTTAAATGGGGCAACGTACCTTGAGTTTTTAAGGGAGTATCTCGTACCTACTTTACGTAATTTGTTTCCCAGCAGACGTAATCCTGAATGTTGTGATGAAAGTTTATGGTTCCAACAGGATGGTGCACCTCCACATTATGCTGTACATGTTAGAAGGTATCTAGATGAAATTTTTCCGAACAGGTGGATTGGTAGACGTGGACCTATTGAATGGCCAGCGAGGTCACCATATTTCAATCCTTTGGATTATTTTATGTGGGGCCATCTGAAGAATGTTGTGTATCAAACGAAACCAGCAAATATTCAAGAATTAAAAGAGAGAATGCGGTTAACAATAAACAATATTTCTCAAGACACAATAAACAAGCTTCAACAAGAATTTGTACACCGTTTGGGTTACTGTCAAATACAGCAAGGGCTGCAGTTCGAACATTTATAAAGTCATGTATTTCATCATATTCTGTCCGCTAGACAATAAGTATTTTTGATAATATTGTTAATTTAACTAATAAAGAATGTTAGGCGTTACTTTATGAGCACACACAAAACTATTGTAATTTTGTCCACCCTGTACCAATTGGAATCAACATGTGATACATTTTTGGAATCAGCTCAGCTAGAGTAATCCGAAAATTGAGAGAAAATGGGGGTGTTCCATTTAAAAAAAATGACGGTGACGTCATTACTCGAAAGTAATTCACCCTGTATATTAGATTATTATTTCAAAATACGGTAAATTAAAATCAAGAATCGACGTGTTTCAGGATTATTTCTTAAAATGGTCTGTTTAGCTAAAAATGAATTTGTTCCATACTTTACGGACACAGTGTATATATATATACAGGGTGTTGATTTCAGGACTTCCCACCCTAATTTTCTCGAAATGTGTGTATTTTCAAAACTTAGGACACGTCAACAAATATATCGAAGGGGACAACTTTTTATCATAAAGGCAACGCGCCCCCTTTCACCCCCCGCCAGGGGGAGTTGCCAACTTCAAAATCTTAAATGGGAAGGGGTATCGAGTTATACCTCATTTTAAAGGTCTTTTTAATCTCTACACGTCGGCTTTTGTTTTTTTTAATTGATCGATTCGTTGTCGAAATATTTTGGAAAATCTGTTTGCTGCTTCGTACCATTAAAATAAAAACTGCAATTGTTTGTTTTGTTATTCCTTTCAACTTTTTTGTATAAAAAAATGCAAAAAAATGTTTTTTATAGAAAAAATAAAAGACATGATACCTATTGAATTGTTTACCATACTTACCAGTTGTGTGAAAAAGCAATTTATTAAAAGTGGTTTACACTTTAGCTGAAAAAGTTGAAATAGTGTTAATTTACGGCGCCGAAAACCAATATGATCGACGAACTGCTGCAATATTTATCGAAAGGCACCCAGATAAGAACACCTCTCATAGGTATGTCCTAAATCTAATCGCCAAATTTACTCAAACAGGATCTGTTGCAAACTTAAAACATGATCAGCCAAGAGTTTTGAATGAACCCACTCAAATTGAAGTGATACGTTATTTTGGTATGAATCCTAATACTTCGTTACGTACCATTTCTGCTGCAACTGGAATTTCCTTAGGCTCTGTCCACAAAATTACAAAAATTAAAAAATTCCATCCCTATAAAATGAAAGTATGTCAAGAGTTAAGTGAAGACGATTTTGACAGAAGAATTGAGTTTTGTTAACAAATGACTACAATTATTAATAACAATAACGAATTTTTAAAAAATATCTGCTTCACTGATGAGTGTACTTTTTATTTAAATGCTTTTGCCAACAAACATAATTGCAGATATTGGAGCAATGAAAATGACCATGTATTTGTCGAAGGGCATACCCAGCATCCCCAAAAAATTAATGTATGGGCCGGTATACTAGTAAATCAAGTAATTGGGCCATTGTCTATAAATGGAAATCTAAATGGTGAGATCTACTTGAATATGCTAGAACAAACGATCAAACCGTTAATTACCGAAGCAATTGAAAATTTAACTGGATAGAGATGGCAACAACTTTCTTGACGAAAATGAGTTATATTTTCAGCAAGATGGAGCTCCCTCCCATTATGTGCTTCCGGTCCGTCAATGGTTAAACAATGTATTTCCCGGTAAATGAATAGGGCGAAGAGGACCTATAGAGTGGCCAGCTAGGTCCCCAGATCTAGCACCATGTGATTTTTTTCTATGGGGACATTTAAAATCAGTTGTTTACACACCCCCGCCACAAAATATAGGAGACCTTCGACAAAGGATTACTGCAGAATGTCGAGCAATTCGAACAGAAGTGTTTGAAAATATACGTCACGAATTTGAACAGCGGTTATACCATTGTTTGGCCAACAATGGGCAACATTTTGAGCAATTATTAAATTGAAAATCTGTGTACAATATTGTAATTTAGTTTTGATAAAAGGAATGAGAATAAACAGTTGCAGTTTTTATTTTAATGGTACGAAGCAGCAAATAGATTTTCCTAAATATCTTGACAACGAATCGATCAGTTTAAAAAAAAACAAAAACCGACGTGTAGAGATTAAAAATACCTTTAAAATGAGGTATAACTCGATACCCCTTCCTATTTAAGATTTCGAAGCTGGCAACTCCCCCTGGCGGGGGGTGAAAGGGGGCGCGTTGCCTTTATGATAAAAAGTTGTCCCCTTCGATATATTTGTTGACGTGTCCCAGGATTTTTTTTTAAAATACACACATTTCAAGAAAATTATGGTGGGAAGTCCTGAAATGAACACCCTGTATATATATATGTCTTTAAAATTTACATTGATTAGGAGAGCAGAACACAAAAACTTCAACATCATCATCATCATCAATCAGCCTGTCGCATCCACTGCAGGATATAGGCCTCCCTCATTTCTGCCCACTGTCTTCTGTCTTGAGCGCTCTGCATCCAGTTTGTAGTCATTCTTCTGATATCGTCCGTCAATCGCGTGGGAGGTCTTCCCTTGTTTCTTTTATCAGTCCTTGGTCTCCACTCGAGCAGCCTTTTTGTCCATCGTCCATCTGTCATGCGGGCCACATGTCCAGCCCAGTTCCATTTGAGTTTTGCCACCTGATAAATAACATCCGTGACTCCTGTTCTCGCCCTTAGGTCTTCATTTCTTATGCGGTCACGGAGTGACACACCAAGCATCGATCTTTCCATCCTACGTTGGGCTACTCTAAGCTTCCTAGCGGATGTGGCTGTCAGAGTCAAAGTTTCGGCTCCGTAGGTCATAACTGGTAGAACGCACTGATTATAGGCCTTTCGCTTCAGACACATTGGGAGATTGCCCTTAAACACTTCCCTCATTTTACCAAACGCAGCCCAAGAGAGCGAAATTCTTCTTCTTAATTCACATGTTTGGTTGTCTCTCGAGATTTTTATCTCATGACCCAGGTATGTATACTTATCCACCAACTCTACCTCCCCATCACCAATAGCAATATTTCCACTAGGAACCAGATTCGTCATATATTTGGTTTTCGATATATTAATTTTTAATCCAACCCGAGCACATACCTCCTGAAGATCTTCCAGCATTATCTTAATATCCTGTAGGCTGTCTGACATCAAGGCTATATCATCTGTGAGGCGCAGGTCTGTTAGGTTTAATCCATCTATATTCAAGCCTTTTCCGCTCCATTCAAGCATTCCAAAGGCGTATTGCAGAATTGTGGTAAACAGTTTTGGTGACATAGTGTCACCTTGCCTCACTCCTCTACCTATTTTTATGGGGTTGGTGTTTTCGTGCAGTCTTACCACCATGGTAGCATTCTTATATATGTTGTATATTAGCTTAGTGTAACGATAGTCGACACGGCATTTTTGTAAGGAGTTTAAAACTGCACTCATTTGACCAGTGTCAAAGGCCTTGTGGAAGTCCACAAAGGCAATGACAAGCGGTCTGTTATACTCTATTGATTTTTCGATCAGGGTTTTGATGCTTTGTAGGTGGTCATTTGTTCCAAAACCTTTGCGGAATCCGGCCTGTTCTATTGGCTGGTAAAAATCGAGTTTGTTTTCCAGTCGTGTAGTGATAATTCTCGTGAATAGTTTATAGAGATGACTGAGTAAGCTTAAACTTCAACAATAGGCCGATAATAAAACAGCCCTGAGGTAAAATCTCTCACATTCTACCAACAAGGTTAGATAAAAATTAACATTACTCAACAATCACAACTCTCACTAATAACTATTGCTCTACTGACAAAACTGAATAGGAAAGCGAAACGTTTTAAATTATTTTGTATATTTCAGGTTCTTGTTAAAGTAAAAAATGTGTTTATTAAATTGAGTCAAGGTGTGACTCAATTTAATAAACATTTGGTTTCCACCCTGTATTCATGAATCCTTTTAAATAATTTTTAATCCAGCAATTTGTTTTTCAACATTTCAATTTGGATGGAGAACTATTTTCTAGTTTAATTTTTGACTCTCTCTGTGTGTTAGAGATCCATTATTTGTTTCTAAATCTTCCAATAAAATCAAAATTGTTTGTTTGTTGGTCTAATGCGTGATAATAACATATCCACTTTTTACTTTAACAAGAACCTGAGCTATACAAAATAATTTAAAACGTTTCGCTTTCCTATTCAGTTTTGTCAGTAGAGCAATAGTTATTAGTGAGAGTTGTAATTGTTGAGTAATGTTAATTTTTATCTAACCTTGTTGGTAGAATGTGAGACATTTTACCTCAGGGCTGTTTTATTATCGGTCTATTGTTGAAGTTTTTGTGTTTTGCTCTCCTAATCAATGTAAATTTTAAATACATATATATATATATATATATATATATATATATATATATATAAATTTTAAAGTTTTTCACGATGTCTTTCTTGTTCAACTCACTTTGGTAAGTCAAATCGTTTGTTATAATGGTTTATAAGTCATTAATAATATTTATCACTCATTGTAGATGTTCTGATGATGAAAATAAACATTTTCGAAAGCTTAACTAGTCAAAAAAGAGTCTTCTGATTCAGCCCTCTTCTGACCGCATCCCTACTAAGTTGTTTGGTTTTTTCTCTACGGTCACTACCCGAGGTTCACGGGGTGTAGTATATATATATATATATATATATATATATATATATATATATATATATATACTACACCCCGTAGAGTTTGACATTGTAGATAGGGACATAAGAGATAAAATTGAAATAATAATTCACAAAAAGTACCAAGGACAAAATCGTAAATTAAAGTCATTATTAACCAACAAACCAGTGACAAAAAACCCAGAAACCAAATTCTCAGAACATAAATTTTTTAATAGATTCGTCAATCTTTCATTTCAGGTTCTTGTTAAAGTAAAACGTGTGTTTATTAAATTGAGTCAAGGTGTGACTCAATTTAATAAACATTTGGTTTCCACCCTGTATTCATGAATCCTTTTAAATAATTTTTAATCCAGCAATTTGTTTTTCAACATTTCAATTTGGATGGAGAACTATTTTCTAGTTTAATTTTTGACTCTCTCTGTGTGTTAGAGATCCATTATTTGTTTCTAAATCTTCCAATAAAATCAAAATTGTTTGTTTGTTGGTCTAATGCGTGATAATAACATATCCACTTTTTACTTTAACAAGAACCTGAACTATACAAAATAATTTAAAACGTTTCGCTTTCCTATTCAGTTTTGTCAGTAGAGCAATAGTTATTAGTGAGAGTTGTAATTGTTGAGTAATGTTAATTTTTATCTAACCTTGTTGGTAGAATGTGAGAGATTTTACCTCAGGGCTGTTTTATTATCGGTCTATTGTTGAAGTTTTTGTGTTTTGCTCTCCTAATCAATGTAAATTTTAAATACATATATATATATATATATATATATATATATATATAAATTTTAAAGTTTTTCACGATGTCTTTCTTGTTCAACTCACTTTGGTAAGTCAAATCGTTTGTTATAATGGTTTATAAGTCATTAATAATATTTATCACTCATTGTAGATGTTCTGATGATGAAAATAAACATTTTCGAAAGCTTAACTAGTCAAAAAAGAGTCTTCTGATTCAGCCCTCTTCTGACCGCATCCCTACTAAGTTGTCTGGTTTTTTCTCTACGGTCACTACCCGAGGTTCACGGGGTGTAGTATATATATATATATATATATATATATATATATATATATATATACTACACCCCGTAGAGTTTGACATTGTAGATAGGGACATAAGAGATAAAATTGAAATAATAATTCACAAAAAGTACCAAGGACAAAATCGTAAATTAAAGTCATTATTAACCAACAAACCAGTGACAAAAAACCCAGAAACCAAATTCTCAGAACATAAATTTTTTAATAGATTCGTCAATCTTTCAAAAACAATTTTTTCAGATAAAGAAGTTCAATTATTACAAAAAGATTTTAAACATAATATTCAACCCACATGTTCATTTGATAATTTCAACAAACTAGGTATAGAAACAGAAATTAATTTGTATAATTTTCCAAATAATTCTAATCTAACACATGAGCTACAAAAATTATTAAAAAAGAATTTGTCGAGTTTAACAAACCCAACTTTGATTTATCAGTCGCCAAATCAATTCAACAAAAATCAAAGTCAAATAGTCTTATTTTCTCAAAAAGCAGATAAAGCAAATACGGTAATAGCATTACCTAAAGAGGATTATATATTAAAAACTAACAATTTTATTCAGGCAAGGAATTTTGAGACCCTTAAAAAAGACCCAACTAATAAATTTCAGAAAGAAATAAAATTAGCAGTAGATAACGCTAAATCAATAATTACAAAATTTCAAAGACTCTCATAGATGTCATTTCTAAATATTGTTCATTCAAACCTCGATTTTCAGTTAAAAATTCAACGGAATTTATTAATAATATTCAAGATATAGTACTATCCCATTATTATAAATTCATATCGTTCGATGTAACAAATTTATTCCCTAGTATACCTCCTAAAGAAACTATAACTTTTGTTGATAACTTGCTCACATACAATAATGTTAATCCCTCTGATATCATTACTTTATTAAAAGTGTGTTTGAATCAATATTATTTTCATTTCAATGGAGAGGTTTATAGCAGTAAATACGGTTTGATTATGGGTTACCCCCTCAGCCCCCTACTAGTAGAAATTTTCAGGGATAATATAGAAAAAATAATTCATGAACACCCCCTTAGTAAAAAGTTTATGTACTGGCATCGATATGTGGACGACATTTTAGCTAGCGTCATCGGTACAAATAGACAATTAGAGAGCTTCATTACTTACATAAACTCAATTCACAATCATGTCAAATTTACCGTAGAGCTTGAACAAAATAAATCTATAAACTTTTTAGACCTTATAATTTCAAATATAAATAATAAACATGATTTTTCTATATTTCATAAACAATCACATACAGATATTACAATTCATAATGTTGTGGACTGAACTCCACCCATTCAGTCATAAACTAGCAGCTGTCAATAGTATGATACACAGACTCTTAACAGTCCCATTAAATATTAATAATTATAACAAAGAATTAAATATCATAAAACAAACAGCAGTTAATAATAATTACGATCCAAATTTAATTGACAATTTCCTAAATAAAAAGATAAAAAAACAGACTTTAGAACAAGTATTCCCTTCTGATAAAAATAATAATAAACAATTTAGAAGCTTAACATATTTTGGAACACCATTCTTAAAAATTAATCATTTTTAGAAACTCTAGACATGAATATTTCCTTTAAAACTGATTACAATTTATCCAAACTCATTAAAAATAATAAATCGAAATCTTCAAAATTAAACAAGTCAGGAGTTTATAAATTAAAATGTGCTAATGACAACTGTGATAAAATTTATATCGGTAAAACTTTTAGAAATTTTAAAACTAGAATTTCGGAACATAAACGTAGCTATGACAACAAACAACACATTTTCGACCCAAATTTTGAAATATTTCATGCAGTCGGTAAATCCTTCAGATTAAATTTATTAGAGGCCCTTGATATTAACAAAAAAAATTTTCAGGTAATCTTCGTAACAACCAAATAGATATCAATCACTCTCCTTTATTAAACCTTTTTACCTAGAAGATAGCTTAGGAATGTTTGTAGTGAATGAATTTCCAGGTAATTTCTTTCAATGCCTTTGTTAACATTAATAAATAGAATTCTGTAGTTATGCAGTGTATATATTAAAACATTTTTATATTATACCTTCATTCGTTTTGACAAAGCTACTGTGTTAGTGAAACACGTCAAGCAGTTTAAATTGAACATTCGTTCAAATAAATGAAGTTTTAAACAAATTATATTGTTTTATTTCATCATTCATATTTGAGGAAGTTTGAAAAAAGTTTGTCTTTTTAAATTTCATCTGTCCATACAGGCATCAATGGTTTGTGGGTTTCACAAATAAATGACGTTGATATCACAAACAAATATACTAGTATCAATAATAGTAATAAGTATAGTAGTAAGAATAGAAGTAGTTTTAGCAATAGAGATAAAGAAGAAACTAATAGGAAAGTTAAAGACAAATCATAATGGTAGGGGACAGGATAGTAATGATCACAGCAGAGCAGATCAGTTCTAAAAACCGTTTAATCGATATTTCTTGCTGAAAAACGAAAAAATAATTCAAAAAAATCCAAAATTCCAACTTTTTTTGGGGTAAACCAATACTTTTCTCGCATATTAGTTAAGGTTGGACGGAAAAGTAATATTCCTTTAGCAAGTGGTGATTCCAACACGCAATACTACCATACTAAAGTATCAATTGATAAATCCAGAAATTAGTAACTAATCTACTAGTTGGCTAATGGTTATCTATTTAAAGGTTGACTATATTATCTGTAATATGAAAAATGTATAAGTATTTATACAATAAGATTCCACAAGTGGCAAGTATAATTAGAAATAATATTGTTACATATAGATAATGGTGCACTGAACTGCACTTACTCAATTTGTTTACATAATACGCATAATATAATTCAAACATTAATGAGGATGTAATGTTTTTGGCACATGAGAATAATCAACAAAAATTAACACAATTATTATTTTTTGCGTATTTACATTATACATTATTCACATTTTTTTTCATAGTGTCTAAAATAATAAGAGATACACTATAAATTATATGTATAAAACTGAATCAACGGCACAAGGAACTTTAAATTATAATTAGGCCTAAATACAGTAGAACTATGCATATAATCCATTGGAGTGAAGTCAATACAATAATGTTATAAACTACAAACAACATGAACGAACTACAGTACTAATATTTATTTACCATTTTAGGACATATAATACTACAGATAAATTGGAATGTTAGTCGGTTACAACAACAATTTTGATATGGGTAAAAGTGTGAAACATAAAATATATATAAAATGTGAAAATGTAATAAAATAACAATATTTCTTGAGGCGTACTCATATTTAACATACAGAGGACAAATAATACCACAGATAAATTGGAATGTTATTCGGTTACAACAACAATTTTGATATGGGTAAAAGTGTTAATGATAATATATATATATATATATATATAAAATGTAAAAATGTAATGTTCATGTACTTTGTATAAAAGAACAGTAAACTATTCTATTATATTCTGTAAAAATGTAATAAAATAACAATATTTCTTGAGGCGTATTCATATTTAACACACACGGAAATGGGATAGAGTTAAAAAATGTATACGAAATATAACGAGGAAGTTTCTCGGTCAATATTGATTGGTTAAAATAATCATTCTCAAAAGACTCGAACTTTAGATCTCTTCATGAACATTTTCAGCTGTTTTTTGAATTGGAATGAGTTGGGTATAGCGCGAATTGTTTCAGGTAAAGAATTGAACATTTTTGGAGCGATGTAAGAAAAACTAGTTCTCAGCAGTGATTTTGTTATTTGTGGTATTACATAGTTATTTCTTTGTCTAGTGTATTTTGGTAAGTTTGACGAGTGTTTTGTTGTATAGTACTTCTTGTTGACATTGTAGTAATAGAGTTGTTTAAGGTCGAGTACCTCTGATTCTTGAAATAGTAGATCACTTGGATATCTTGAGTTTTTACTTAGAATAATTTTCAGGAATCGTCGTTGTAGAACTTCAAGGGGTCGGATGTGGGATATTGGTGCACCTCCCCATGCTAATAAACTGTATCGAAAGTGACTTTCAACGAGTGCATGATATAGTGTGAGCAAATGATGAACAGGAAGGATTTTTTTCATGTATCTTAATTTATAAAGGATACATTGTAGTTTTTTGGCTACGTAGTTGATGTGTATGTCCCATTTCATGTGCCAGTCTATTATGACTCCTAAGTACTTTATGTTACTTTCGGCTGTAATTGTAAGATTGTTTTTACCATCGAGGATGATGAGCTGAGTAAAGTGAGGAAAATTTGTTTTATTACAACTGAAAGGTAGGAAGTTGGTTTTTTGAAAGTTTATAGTTAGCAACCTACTTGTAAGCCATTTTTTAATGATAATAAAGTCGGTTTCTATTATTTCTTTTAGTTCTGTCCAGGTATCCGCCTCGTAGAAAATCGCGGTATCGTCTGCGAAACCGATAATGTTACCTCTGCTTTTCACAGAAAACAATCCATTCATGTAGATGTTGAAAAGTAAGGGTCCGAGGACCGTACCTTGAGGCACTCCACATTGTACGATTAACGATTTACTGTCGATACCGTTTATTCGGACTGTCTGATACCCATTCGTAACATAACTTTTGAATAAATCTTACCAAGTATTTCTGATACCGATGTCCTCCAGCGACTGAAAGAGCAACTCGTGGCTAACAGTATCAAATGCTTTCGATAAATCAATGAAAACACATAGACAGGGTTTGTTGTTGTTTAACGAGTTATATATTTTTCCAGTAAGGGTCAGAATAGCATCTAGAGTGGACGTTTTCTCTCGAAAACCATATTTTCTTTCGGAAAGTATGTTATATTTATTTATAAAAATTTTTAGTCTGTTTTTTAGAAGTTTCTCAAATATTTTTGATAAGTGGGTGATTAATGATATGGGTCTATAATTTTCTGTCAGTTTTTTGTTACCTTTTTTATATATTGGAATGATAACTGAATATTTGAATGTTCTAGGCCAGATACCAGTTTCTATGCATTTGTTGAAGATGTAAGTTAATGGTTCAGTTATTAATGAAGCAATAACTTTGAGCGTTTCCGTTTTGATTTCGTCTGATCCCACGGCTTTGTCATTTTTCAACTCTTGAATAATGCTGTTTACTTCAAGTGTGTTTGTGGGTAGGAGTGTAATTGAGTTTGGAAGGGAGGGTCTATTGATTTTGTAGTTATGATCTGGGTTTATATTTTGAGCAAGTCTTTTCCCAGTGCCATTGAATGAGGTATTGAATTCGTTTGCGATGTCCTTAGGATTTGTTAATAACTCTCCTAGTTCTTTTTCAATATTATCAATAGAGATCTTCAATTTTTTGGTGTTACTTACTTCTTGAACCACATTTCATAAAGCTTTTGTGTTTGATTTTTTGAGTTCGATTTGGTTTTTATAGTATTTGAACTTAGTTTTTTCAATTAGAGTCGACAATTTGTTTCTATATTTTTTGTATTGCAGTTTTAGTTCGTTGTCATTTGGGTTTCTTCTCAAAAGTTGAGCCATTTTATTTTTTGTGGTAGTTGAGGCATTGTATAACGATAGGCCTATCCTTATACAAGGTTGAGGTAAGTAAAGCATTTGTCATCCAAGGGGCGATCTTCGTGTTTTTCCTTTTACATTTTTTTGTATATGTACAGTCATCTATATATTTTTGAAGTGTTTCAATGAAAGTATTTGTTGCATTGTTAGGATCTGGATTCAAGTATAAGAAATCCCAAGATTTTTGTCTGATTGTATTTTTAAGTTTTGTTTCATCTACGTATTTCACTATTGTAAGAATATTTATTTATTATTTTAGTATGTGTATTAGACTTGATAGTTTTAAAGCAAACATGGGTTAGGGTAACAGTCTTGAAATACTTAAAATATACATTTCTGATGAGCGAGAACCCTTAGATAATTTATGGGCCATGTGGAAGATAAAATATCGTCATATATTGAAATACTTAAAATATACATTTCTGATAAGCGAGAACCGTTAGATAATTTATGGGCCATGTGGAAGATAACATATCGTCTGTTGATGAAAGTTGTAGGAATATTATATAATCCTAAGGGTCGCTTGAAAGAATTTCTAGGCACAGTTTGAAATTACCCATCGTACAGAGAAGGTGGTTCACTTTACAAATATAGTGGAAAGATAAATTATTTGCGTGTGAGTGTGTTCTTCGAAATTTTGCTGTTCGAACTGTTGTAGGTGAGTTTTCTCACGAGTAATTAAGTTTTATCCATTAGCATTTGATTTATTTCACAATTAAGTAATTTTATTGAATTAAATTAAATATTATTACCAATTAATATTTTGTAGTCAATTTGATAAACTCTGATTTGGATAACCTTATTTTTGAAGTTTACAGGGTTGTATTATTTGATTAAAAGGTATTTCAGAAAGTACTTATATATTTTTACCTACGAGGTATATGAAAAATAAAGTGATTAGTAATATTACATTGTTTGTTCCGGCGCAGTACATTGCGGTCAGTGTATGCGTTTGTGTTTGGATTACTGTGGTCAGTTTTCCAGGGGTCGTACTGTGGTTTGTACGAGCTAGTGACATTGCGGTCAGTGTGCTAGTTTTCACACTGCTGTAGCACGAGAATGACTGTTTAATATTCTTGTTGCTATAATTAGTGTTGTTGCCCTGTTTTGTTTTATCGATCGATAGTTGGACACTGCGGTCAGTGTCGACGGAATGGAGAATTAATATTTGGTCAGTTCTATCAAATGGAAATTAAGCCAATAAGTTCTTGACATGAATCAACTTTATTTTGATGTTTTCTAGCTAAATATGACTGAGAAAGATAATGATTTTAATTATTTACCAATGCCAATTTTTAATTAGTTTCTTTAATTTATAAATACTTTTGGTAGACTTAATTGCTCATCAGTTTCTTTTCAATTTCAGGTACGACATCTCATATCTGCCTCTGCCCTAGTACTTAAGTATTTTTTTATTTTACATTATTAATATTGTATTTACTACATTTTCTTTTAATTATATTATATATAATAATATGGATTTATTTATCTCATATTTAATTATTTTTATTTATTCAAATTGATCTGCTTACACTATTCCTCGTTCCTTGGGGCATTTGGTCTTTTCCAGTACTATCTGTAGTATTGTTGAGAAATGATCAGTAATGTCGGTTTGTAATACTAGGGGCAGTATTTGATCGAGTACGTTAAATTTGGATTTTAAAAATATGTGGTCAATGCATGAACTACGTCCACCCTGTATTCTTGTTGGATTATTAATCGTGGAAATGTAACCGAATTCGTTATAGTCTGTATTATGTTCATTATCTTTTAGTAGGTCGATATTCAAATCACCAATGAAAATGTTATAACTTTCTGGTTGGAATGCTGAACTCTCAAAGTAATGTTGAAGACTGATAACGAATTGATCGAGATTGCTTTTAGGGGATCTATATATAGCATTGATAAGAAAGTTGTTCTTGTCATTGAGAATTGTCAACATGTTGCTTTCATTCAAAGGTATGATTGAGTATGTATAATTATACTTTGATTTTATGTATACAACAACTGCATATTTTCATTTAAGTAATAGGTAGGTATTTTTATTTTATAGCATAAATAATTCAAGAGTACATAAAATAATTAACCGAATACAAAATAATGAAATTTAAATTATATAAAAAACTTCTCATTTTCGTACTGATAGAGTTTCAAGGATACATGCTGTATTACCCCGATAAATAGCTAAGCTAATCGACTGGGAAATAAAGCTCCCGGTAACTGACCTGTTTGAAGAGTTTTTAATACTCTCTAACCAATTATTTAGCGTCTTTTCCTCATGGTCCCAAGGTCTCAACACTAAAGGGAATGACGATATATTTATTTAGAAGTTCTTTGTATTTAGATCTTTTTTATTGTTCACCAGAAGTTACTCCAGCTCTAATAATTGTTTTGTTAATATATGTTATAGCTAAAGTATCACGACAAGTAGCATCCCAAACTAACTGTTTACCTTCTCTCAATGGGAAATAACACATACCATCAGCACGCTTTCCGTCACTCCCACTGGTTCTAAGATATTTGGGCTGTTAGCTACGACTAAAGCACGATGTATAATGTCGTTTAAAAACCGACCACGGGAAATCTTATCTGCACTGTTTGGACAGCTAATACCATGTTGTTCCAAAATGTCAACAATTTGTCCACAAGTACATGTGTCTTATTCGCATATCGGTTGACATAGCCCAAGAGTAATGGAGATGCGGAAAGTGGTATTGTCTAATAATGCTCCCAATTGTGGAGAAGGTAAAACGTGGAGCCAAAATTTTTTGAAGAGCAAGAAGGCGAGATTTTCTATTGATGTAATTTGTACCCTCAATTTGGTTTGATATCGAAACCTTACAAATAACCTTATCTTTCTGACTGCTTGGGCATTGAAAAGGTAAAGAAGATAGTTTACAAAGATTTAGCCAATTAGTTAGAGCAAAATTATATTTGTCGTCAATTAATTAATTAATATGACTTGGAAGAACACTAGAGTATAATTTGTCAAATTTATAGTGTAAATATTTGGTCGTAAAAAAGAAGGATATGTCAAAGATTCTACCTCGCGTATTCTAAGACCACCATATTATCTTACTGGAAGATTCACTAGTGACCAAGGGTTATTGTTTATTTTGTTATCTTTTCTAAAGTATGTCTGAACAGAATATTGATAACTGATAAGGAATATTTGGCTATCCAAATGAGACAGAGCGTAATAAGTATGATAAACGGGGTACAGATAAATAATTTTTTAAAAGAACAAAAGCCAAATGTGAACTTACAATTGAGAAATTTCGAAATAAATATTTAGTTTTTTTATTTAAAAGTTAATCTATGCTACTGGAGGTAAGTAGTGAACCTAATAGTTCTAAATCTGAAAGATCAGATACTTTGATATTAGGGGCAATTTTCAATTAAACAAATTTCACATTTGCAAGTGTTAATTTTCAAACCTAGCTCTTCAGATTTATTGATTATAAATTTCAAATCAATAAGAACATTTCTTGCATTACCTCCTAGACTTCCGTCGTCAAGATATCAGATATTCAGTTCCGATTTTAAAGGATGAATTACTAAACAAAATTAGGTGAGGTCCTATAGGATCACCCTGCTGAACGCCTCTTTGAGAAGAAATGTTTTGTTTACCAAAAGCGTTGGTTAATAAAATTAAACAATTCTGGAATCTATTTTTGTACTATTTGCAAAATAATGTCCCTGTGGATCATATTAAAAGCGTTATAAAAATCAATTTAAAAAAAATACTATAAAAGTGTTTAAAGTTGACAAAACGTCTTGCACTGTGTGCAGCGGCTTCTGCACCGTAGTTACTACCAAAACCTAGCTGAAGGGGTTGTAAAAAATTATTAATGGTTTTTGATATTCTTAAACAAGACGTCTGAAAAAAAGGCAACAGCAGTGGGGATTTTCATTAAGAGCACTTAATGATGCACCAAAAAAAGTTCAATTTTCATTATTATTGTAATAAATACCAATAAGAAACATGGGGAGAATCATCCTGTATAACAAATTACTTTTTACATTGTAACGTTTATACTATAGAAAGCGGTCTTTCACATTCATACAATGGAAAAAATACTTATCTAAGCGTTTGTCTGGCTGAATAAAAGTAAAACAAATAATATTTTAACCGGAAATAATAATTGCGTCAAAATAACGAAATTTTGCGGATTCAAATAAAAATCCAAGTGTTAATCGAACGATAAGTTCCACCAATCAAAAAGTAACAGGTACAAAAAAAATGAAAGATCGCTGACAAAGGAGAAATGCCGAAACTTCGAAAGGGTAAGAATTGAAGTGGCAGTTGGTAAAAACTCGCAGTCGGGAACGGTCCAGTTTTCTTTTGGGGTTTCGCGGATAACGGTTTTTGAGGAGTCCTGAGTTATAGTAATTTATAATTAAAGTAGTGTTTTAGCAATCAGGCATAATTATTTTTTTCGAAGAGGGAAAAACAGATTACAAGGGAGCGTCTACTGTACGCGCTCTGAAAGGGTTTCTTCTTTTGTTCGAAACGCGAATCGTGTCCGTCGGCGTCTTTGTGAACACCCAGTCAGGGAATTGGTAAGTCTGATTTCAAAATTATACTAACTGTGTATTATGACTTTTTTGTAGTTTGGTTAAATTGTTAACATTGCCAGCCCGCTTCCTATGATATTATATTTATATAATTTGTTTTGTGTATGATAGTTCATATCGTATACTAGTATTTAATGGTGATATCTCACCGTATGAATTAGGAATAGGGAGCACATTTGAGGTTTAATATTAAATTATTAACATTGCCAGCCCGCTTCCTATGATATTATATTTATATAATTTATTTTGTGTATGATAGTTCATATCGTATACTAGTATTTAATGGTGATATCTCACCGTATGAATTAGGAATAGGGAGCACATTTGAGGTTTAATATTAAATTGTTGATATCAAAGTTCATATATAGGGTACGCGAAAATATGCAGGTTCTGGCGAACATTTTTTTTAAATACCAAAATTTTTTTTTCTGCGAATCATTCGCGCTGATTTAAAAGGGGTTTCTTAAGTTTTCTCCCGATCCCATTTCTGGTGTAATTTAATTACAGTCACAAGGCACTATATGCGATTGTTCCTGACGCTTTGTAAATTTGGTGCAATTATTTCTATTTTTCTTATATTTTTTTTTATTAAACTCGTTTAAGAAATCGTTATCGGTTAATTTATTTACTCAACCAGGAGAGAAGGAATACCTAACCTATACACATAAGATATACACCTAAAACTTTCCCTCAACACACCCCTCTAACTGACGTAACCCCATAATACAAGACCTCTCATTACCAACGATAACTGGTAGCAGCGGAGGCCGAAGCCAGCTCTTTCGGACATTTATTACAGGAGCCGTCGACTCCTGTTTCCCACGGAAACGTGGGTGGTGACAGCCAGCTACGCTGCCTTCTCGGTCCATTGGGGACATTTTGACAGCAGAGTTATATATATTTTTGTTAGGTTATTACATTTTGGTGACAGCGGTTTTTTTAGGTTATTACACTGGTGATAGGATTTTGTTTTATTTAGGGTCATAGTGGAATCCATTGATTGATTATTACAGTGGTGACAGCGATTCCTAGGTTATTACAGTGATTATTTTTTGACGTTTCTTAAAACCAATGAAATGCTTCTTTATTTGACACAAGGGTAAGTTTCAACCAATCATGTCATTATTATAGTGGTAATAAAGCTCTTGTGATTATTCTCGGGAATAATCACTGTTGCTTTTATTTGTCTAGCAAGTGTCAGATAGTTGTCAAAATAATTATCTAATTGTGTCAACGTTATATATAAAATGAGTGAACATCATCGGTTTAGTACCTTTTCTGATGAAGAAATAACGAATAAGATTATAGAAACTACTTCGAAAAATACTCTAATAAGTAATCAGTCTATATGGAGACAATGGCCATTTGGCAATAGCCACTCGAGCCCTGCGGGCTCTCGTGACTATTGCCTGGCAACAAGTTTTCAAAAAATCTGTCAAATTATTTTCAATTTATTCTCACTCTCTTGTTATATTACTACTGAAAATATCATAGGTGTTACTACTGATATTACATTATAAACTTCTTTAAAAAAATCGTGGTCCAAAACATAGTTTATAAACTGATCCCAGTTTAAACGAATATAATTTGAAACGGCTTTTCTCATTTCTAGATGCTTTTCTTGCGTTTTAAAAAATAGACTTACAGAACGGAACAAACAATTTCCATCTTTAGCGATTTCATATATTTTCCAATTTTCATCCCGACATAACATGTAAATAGAATTTCCTAATGATTTCTTAAATTAAATTTGGTGAACTGCTATTGTACTTTATAAAATCTTTTCCTTCCTATGGTGAACAAGAACATTTATATTTTGTTGCAGAGACCTGTAAAATTGGTAAAAAAGATAAAATGAATTTTAAAACCTGTTGTGACTTCAACATATTTTTATTTAAATTCTTCTTTTCCTAGCAGTATATACTGTTTACTTGTTAGGCACAATCAGGTATGTTATTTTATCTATCAAAAGTTCTTATTACAATTATCTTTAGTAGATACTTTAAGAGAATAATAGACATCGACACATGGGTGACAAAAGAGCTTTATTCAGGGTACGTACCTCGATCTAGTTATTCAAATCTGCAAGAAAATAGAAATTGTTGGAGAATCATTTTTGGCGTAGGTAATTACCATTTAAAGCACAAACGGTTTCTTGAAATGATTTATGTCATAAAAAATTCTTAGTAGATTGACCCGACTGTTGATTATCAGCCAACGCTGAGTAAGTCTTTTAGGAATAATGATGAATTATGTTTTCTTGGTGTACCACATGCTCAATAATTTAATTAATAATAATATATGATATAGCAGGGCCAGTAAATAGGTACTTCTGTACTGTAATAGTTTCTTTGAAGAGAAATTATCCAATTATCATATTCGTCATGTAGCACCGGTTTGAAATATTAAACAATAACAACTATTTTGATTTCATCAAGATAAAATAGTGTTATCACTAACATCCTTAAAAGCGTGCAGCGTATTGATTATTGAAATGAATAATTGTGTGATCCGCTTGAGGAGATAAAGACTGTATAAGGACGAGACACTTCGGTTTCTTGTATACAGTGCTGTTCAAAGGTCACATCTCCTCTTCGTATTCTTGGAACGGTTAAACATAAATTAGCGAAATTTGGAATCTGAATATTAGCGGTTGTAAACTGGCCTACTAGTAATGATAGGTAACGGAATCGTCACATATGACGTCATTGTGACCAATATTTTAAATGGAGAAACGCGACACCTCTTTTAAAAGGCATTGAAAAAACCTATTCAGTGATACCAATATTGTTACGAAACAGCACACTGGTATAGTCCCTAAATCCGACTCTGTCTAAGTTAAAATTATGGTGGACGCGCAGGGATTGTTTACGATTGTGACTATCTTATCTAGAACTGGTTTTTGTGACCAGTCTTATCTAGAAAATGCCAGAAATCCAATTGTTTTGAGTAGAATTCTCTAGTAAAAAAAGGCATTAATATAAATAAGGACCGATCAGCGGAGGAGTGAGTTGATAAAGTGATCTCGTGAAATAAATACACCGAAATAGCAAACAGTAAATATAAATTAGTTAAGTGTTCATTATAATTAGTTTGAGTGAATATACTGAGTATATATAAATTAAGTGTTAGTGATTAGTTTAGTGTTTAAATAAATTAGTAAGTAGCCATACCGTGTGTTTAAAATTTATCCCACCCGTTTATTGTCTAAATAAATTAGAAAAACATTACATTGGTGTCAGGTGTGGGGTAATATAAATAAATTGCTACGTAAAAATGGCCAAGAGATTAAGGGATCTGAAAGTCACGGAATTAAGAGCAGAATTGGAAGATCGTGAGTTGGAAACGTCCGGTAAGAAAAGTGAATTAGTAGAAAGACTTAAAGTAGCACTTTCACCCAGAAACAGATTTATTTAATGACGAGGCTTCCACCTTAATCTCGTCAATTTCTGCTAATATTTCTGCTAACATGGACGAGAAGATTTCTGCTATGAAGATCGACATTTCTGCTAATATTTCTGCTAACATGGACGAGAAGATTTCTGCTATGAAGAACGATATTTCTGGCACGGAAGAGAATATTTCTACGAATGTGAAAAGCGATATTTCAGCTATAAAGAACGATATTTCTGCTATGGAGATCGACATTTCTGTTAATATGAACGAGAAGATTTCTACTTTGAAGAACGATATATCTGCCGATATCTTATTAATGAAAAACGACATTGCCGCTGACGTGGAAAATGAAATTTCGTCTCTAAAATCTGAAACCGAGAATAAAATGTCAACGAAGGACGAGAAAATCGAGAATAAGATTACAACGATAGACGAGAAAATCAAGGAGTTGGAGGAAAAGATTGCCGATTCAAGAACGCGAGGCACGCCAGAGGAAGAAAAGAAGACCGAGCAAACGAAACCTTGCAAGCCAGAAACAGTATCTAAGTTTGAAGACATTGGCAGTTTTACCCGAGTCAAGGCCCCAACGTTCGATGGAAAAATATCGTGGACCAATTATGTGAAACAATTTGAGGCAGCAGCTAGACTGAATAATTGGTCCGATAGAGAGAAGGCAGTGAATTTAACCATCGCGCTTCGGGGAGATGCCTTAGATGTACTTCAGACAATACCGCTTGAAGAAATGGATGATTTCGAGCTGCTGAAGAAGAGGTTGGACATGCGATATGGTCACGAACATTTGGAACAGTTGTACAGATTCCAGCTGAAGAACCGAAGGCGGAAACGTGACGAAACCCTTCAAGAGTATGAAATGGATATTGCCCGACTAGTTCGATTTGCTTATCCATCAGCACCAGAGAACATGATGGAATGTTTAGGCATGCAGGCCTTTATTGACGGATTATGTGACCACGATATGGAGAAGACGCTTCGTTTAGCCCATCCTAAAACATTGGTGGATGCATTGACTGCTGCTATTGAATATGAAGCAGCCACGATGGCTTCGGGATACAGCAAAAATAGGACCATGCAGGAAAAAGGTGACGATAACAGACTTGATCAGATCGTCAACCTGTTGAGAGGTATGGTAGACAAGATGCCGAAGAAAATCAGGTGCTGTAATTGTGGCGAGCTAGAGCAGGCACGCAGTTCGTGTAAGCGTCCTACGACTCCTGTAAACCAAGAACCTCTCAAATGCACAGCTGCCAAGAAAAGCTCGCGGTACAACAAAGATAGAACCACGCAGGAAGAAGATAACGATGACAAACTTGATCAGATCGTCAACTTGTTGAAAGGTATGGCAGACAAGAGGCCAAAGAAGATCAAATGCCGGAAGTGTGGCGAGCTGGAGCACATACACAGTCCGTCTAAGCTCCCTAAGACTCCTGTAACCCAAGAACTCCAGACACAGGGGAAATCAGACAGGGGTGAACATCCAGCTAATGTGAATCACCAAAAAGCCAACTCCTTGCCTAGACGACCATGCCCTGCAGACTGCTCCTACAGCAACAAGGTGGAATCTAGGGAAGCTGCAGTTTCAAGAACTACTGTAGTCAACGAGGAACGGTCACCCACCAGGATCAGAGAATATCAGGAGAATGATCCTCACCTGAAGATGATCCGGCAATGGAAGAAAGAAAATCGGCGACCTACCTGGCAAGAAGTGTCAAAATTTTCACCGAAACTCAAGGCGTATTGGGCTCAGTGGAACTCTTTTGTCCTGGAAGAAGTGCCGTTGAAAAGAGTCCTTGAAAACGATGATGGTTCCGAGATGAGGAGACAGCTATCCCGAGAACAAGAGTAGCTGAGGTACTAAAGAAGTTACACGACAATCCATCGGGAGGTCATCTGGGAGTGAAGAAAAGCCTTCAGCGAGTCCGTGAAAGGTTTTATTGGATGAACAGCTCCGACGATGTGAAGGACTGGAGTAAGAAATGTACGACTTGTGCTACGAGTAATGGACCACATCGCAAGAGAAAGGCGCCCATGAAACAGTACAATGTTGGAAGCCTTTTCGAAAGGATTGCAATCCCGAACCAAGAGGCCACAACTGTCGCAGATGTATTTGTGAAGAAATTTATCAGCCGATATGGAGTACCCTTGGAAGTCCACAGTGACCAGGGAAGAAATTTTGAAAGCCATCTATTCCAGGAGATTTGCGAGAAGCTGGGAATGAAGAAGACCAGGACAACAGCATTGCATCCACAGTCAGAAGGAATGGTCGAGAGAATGAACAGGACTATTGGAAAATACCTGTCCAAAGTAGTATCCAGCCATCAGACATATTGGGAACAGTATCTTTCCCTGTTCGCATTGGCTTATCGATCTGCCGTTAATGAGTCCACGGGAGAAACACCTGCGAAAATCCTGTTTGGACGTGAAATGAGGCTTCCTTGTGACCTGGAATTTGGCTGTCGCCCTGGAGAAGATATAGCAGGCGAAGACTACATGATCCAATTGAGAAGAAGGCTGGACGATATTCATGAATTAGTTCGAACAAATCTTCAAGTTGCCAGCGACAGAATGAAAAGTCGGTACGACACGTAGGCCACAGAAAGCGGTTTCAAAGAAGGGGACAAAGTATGGTTACACAACCCGACAAGGAGAAAAGGATTTTCTCCAAAATTACAAAAATCCTGGGAAGGTCCGTACTTAATCAAGAAAAGGATCAATGATGTTATATATCTCATAAGCAAGATCACCAACGGAAAACCAAAACCGACTAGTGCCATTCGAAGGCGACCATGACCTGGAGCAAGGAGTAAACCTTATTCGAGATGTGTCTGACCCCACCTTCGATGAATTTATGGGCGCGTATGGAGGTACCAGGAAAGCTAGACATGGAGTCACTTCGGAACAACAACAAGATTTGTTCACTCTTCCGGAAGATTATTCACTGGCATACAACATCCCCGCCCGTATCAAGAACGCACGAGGGTTGGCAACCGTCTTTCGAAAGAAGTTCGGGCAATTAGAAAAACTTGAAGACCAGATTCCAGCCCCTGGCAAGACACTGAAACTGAAACATAATTCGCGGTACGTCTTTTACGTGGTAACTAAAAATGAATTCCGAGATCGATCTACCTACCGCGATGTGTGGGAAGCACTTCGAAACCTCCGAAACCATGTGTTGGAATCCAACGTGAAGAAACTGGCTATGACTAAGATAGCGAGTAACCAGTTGGATTGGCGAATCATCTGGAACATGGTAGAGATTATATTTCAAGATACCGGTGTTCAGATATTAATTTGCAGCTACAACCCCCGTTATCAGTATCCGATGAAGACGGTGCCCGGCTATTTCCGTAAGATCGGAAAGTGTAGAAATGGGGCCAGTTGCCGATTCAAACATCCAGTCTCGGCCACACAAAAGTTCCAGGAGGAACTTCCATTTAAGGAGGGGGTAATGTTACGAAACAGCACGCTGGTATAGTCCCTAAATCCGACTCTGTCTAAGCCAGGTATGTAAGTTAAAATTATGGTGGACGCGCAGGGATTGTTTACGATTGTGACTATCTTATCTAGAACTGGTTTAAGTGACAAGTCTTATCTAGAAAATGCCAGAAATCCAATTGTTTTGAGTAGAATTCTCTAGTAAAAAAAGGCATTAATATAAATAAGGACCGATCAGCGGAGGAGTGAGTTGATAAAAGTGATCTCATGAAATAAATACACCGAAATAGCAAACAGTAAATATAAATTTGTTAAGTGTTTATATAAATTAGTTTAAGTCAATATACTGAGTATATATAAATTAAGTGTTAGTGATTAGTTTAGTATTTAAATAAATTAGTAAGTAGCCATACCGTGTGTTTAAAATCTATCCTATCCGTTTATTGTTTAAATAAATTAGAAAAACATTACAATATTGTTCGTGTTCATGGTAGTTTTGAAGGATTAAATCAGTAAAACGCTTTCCATACGTTCAGAAATCAATGTCCGCCTCTGAATAGTTGTAAAAAAATCTGAGTTTTTTGTAATTCTCCAAGTTTTTGTACGTTTATTAATACGTTTAAGTATTTCAAGAAGAAGAATGGTACGTGCTGTAGGTGATAAAGTAGCAGCGACCTTACTACTTGGTGAAACTAGACAAAATATTCATGCAGAAACGGAATCAAGGTGTGCTACGTTTTTTTTTACTTCGAAAGGGTGTTCGACAAAGTGACATATGACAAACTGATTGAATTCAAGTATATAGATAGTTTGAGGCTAAAGATACGTAAAATTATGAAGGCTACAAATTTTGTGTGCATTTTACAGTAGGTAAGATGCTCGGGGATAAGGTTGAAATATTCAAGACGTTTCAAGATAAAAATATGACCATTAAAAACGATATAATACTATGTAGTTTTAAATAATAACATTATATAACACGTTTACGGTTTCACTTGTTTACTGTATTAAACAAAATTTATTATATTTGTTCGCGTTATCGACTATGATTCGGAAAAGGAATTTGATTGTTTCGTAGCTTTGATATAAAGATAATTTATCAAATTTACAGTTTTGAGTGCCTGACCTTTCTCACTTGAGATTAATTTTCGATGTTTCGATTGTGTATTTGACTTTTTCAATTACTATCTGCATAATTAGCTGAACGATTAGGTTCATATGATAAAACTGTGTCAAGTTTAAGGTTATTCACGGGAGGAAAGTTTCTATTATTTTTTTTATGGTAAACCTATGTAAATTTTATATTTTCTGGAGGAAAATTTTCTTAGTTTTTGGAAAATTTGAAGATTCGATTCGAAGATTTTTGAAAATCTGGTATGGTTCTTGATTTCTCTCTGCCCCTGAGATGAATCCAAAGCTAGCAGAGAGCAGAAAATACCAAGTAAAAGAAGCCCAAGCTCCAACCCGGGCAGTGAAGACGCAACCAACATAAGAAAAGAGGCCACCGGCGATAATACTCCAGACGATGAAGGACTTCCCGAGGTTAAGGAGAGCAGTCCAAGCAAAAGGAGTCAACATGAAGACCACCCACAACGACAAAGTAATGATCAAGGTAACCCTAGAAAAAGCCGATGACTAGAGGAAACTAACTAAGTACCTGGAAGAACTCCAAGGCCAAGGTGTAAACTGGTACACCTTCACCGACCCAGAAGACAAGGTGGCGAAAAGCGTAATGAAAGGACTATCTCCAGTCGAAGACGTCGAGGACATCAAAGAGGACCTCCAGGGAGAAGGAATACACGTCAAGTGGATCACCCAACTTCACTCCAGGTACAGAGATGAAAGAATACTTCCCATCTTCATGGTGGACTTCAACAGAGAAGACACAGAATAGATGAATAAAGTGGAATACATCCTCAGTGCGAAGATACAACAAGAAAACCTAAGAAGAAACACCGGGCCAACGCATTGCTAAAACTGCCAAGGCTACCAATACTACAATTGCCAAGGATAACATCACGGACAGTCGATCTGCCACATGTATCGGGTGTCCCAATAAAAATGGCTCTCGGCCATATCTCGGGAACCGTTTATAGTACAGCTTTATGAAAAAAATTATAACAAAAGTGACCTCGAGAAAAACCTGGAAATTATTTACAGAGTTGTAGGTCCACCGCCAGAGGGCGTAATTATATACCAAAAATTATAAAATGAACAATTTACAAATTTTGCCTAATTAAGATGCATTAAAACTATGATTATCGTATTCTTCAAGAAATTCAGCGTATATTTGATTTAACAAGTTTTAGTCTATCTCTTCAAATAAGAGGTGAGGGGAAGCGGGAACTTTATTATGAAAAAAGGCCTGTAATTCCAGTTCTACTTAACCTATCTATACAAACTTAGTCTTTTTGAAGAGAGCTTCTTTCTACCAATGTAAGAGTTATAATTCCGAAATAACCTAATGAGTAACGTATACGCTAGAGAACGCTATTTATTTATGTTTTTAAATCTAGCTATCCTTGAAAAATGTTAAATGGAAACATGCAGTTATAATTAAGGAATATAAAAGTAGACCAAATTAGCAACAGAATAGCGAAAACCGCATATCGATATCTTTTTCGTATTACGAGATATCATAAGAAATGTGTAAATGTTAAGCATTTTCCTTTAAACATAAATTACTCCGGTTTGACTGAACGGATTTTAACATTTTTTTACTCCTTGTTCTAATAATAATAGTTCCAATTATTATGTCAATATTACTTATGCTGTCACCGGGAAACTGCGTTATGGAAGTTAAAATGGAAATATATAAAAACAAGTAGTGGGTCATGAAAAAAACAAAACAAAAAGATATGTCTTGTGTCAAATTAATAAACCTAGTAATTTGTTCATTTACGTGTCATTGCGATTTGTGTGCATTAAATTCGATATAGAATTTACTTGAAAGTTATATATAAGATGATTCTTACAAACGAAGAAGCATTTAATATGATAGGCATTTACTTTGAATGTATGAGAAATGCAACTGTTGCGGCTAGGGTATATGCCATACAAAATCCCCAAAGACGTCATCCCGGTAGCAAAGTTTTTCGTCGACTCATACACCGTTTAAGAACGACTGGAAATGTAAATCTTCCTGTATTTAGAAAACGCGGCAGAGGTCGTTCAGAGGAAAACACAATAAATGTTTTGGCATATGTGCAATTTAATCCTCATTTAAGTATTAGAGCAATAAGTAGAGACTTGGGAATAAGCAGAACCACCGTTCAACGTATTTTGACAGGACACAGGTAAATTATGATGTAAAAAGATATGTTTCTTCAACAAAATATACCCGCGTAATATTATTTGTGAGCATGGTTATATGTTAACATAATAATTTATCATTTCGGAAAGATATTTAATAGGACATTATATTTCTTTTAGATTTCATCCATATCATATAGTACTGCATCAACAATTGATTGATCGTGATTACGACAGAAGGTTGGATTATTGCAACTGGTTACTACATATGGTATATGACGACCCTCAATTACTGTCACGTATTTTGTGGTCAGACGAAGCTACATTTAGTAGTAATGTTACGGTTAACCGGCATAGTATGCACTATTGGTCACAGAATAATCCACGCTGGATGGAAGAAGTTCAGTATCAGGGGCGATGGTCGGTGAATGTATGGTGTGGTACAGTAGATGGTCAGATAATTGAACCTTTTATTTTTGACAATGCAATTAACGGGGAACGCTACCTAAATTTTATATGGGATGAATTACCACTTATTCTAGAAGATATATCACTTGCAACTCGTAGGTCTATGTTGTTTCAGTACGATGGGTGTCCGGCGCATTTCTCCAGGCAAGTAAGAGAAATTTAGATAATGCTTACCCTGATAGGTGGATAGGACGTGGAGGCCTATTTTTTTGGCCAGCCAGGTCACCAGACTTAACCGTCTTAGATTTCTATCTCCGGGGCCGGATTAAAGACCTTGTTTGTGCAATTAGACCCACTACTAGAGTTAACATGATCGAAAGAATACGAAACGCCATTTAGAGTATTTCGAGAGCAGATATTGAGACTGCTGTTCAATCTACTCTTCAAAGTATAAACGCTTGTATCGAAAATGATGGGCGACAATTTGAACATTTAGGTCGTCACTAGCGAGGTACCTTAAGTTATATTTCCATTTTAACTTCCATAACGCAGTTTCCCGATGACAGCATAAGGTACATAAGATATGTCAGATGCGGAGGAAGCCACCGATCCGGATACTTGGAAAGACCGAATTTGCGCAAACTGCGAAGGTGAGAGCCCGGCCAACTACAGAGGATGCCTCAAAGCACCCGAGCAATAAACGGCAACGCCAAAGACAACAGGACAACAAACAACCCCCACGACGACTGCTACCCAGGGACAAGCCAGAGACCAACCAACCGCCACTAGAGTAGCAGGGATAAGCTTCGCCAGCGCAACCAAGAAGGCGGCACCCAGTTATCCGAAGCAACAACAACAACCAGACGTATTCGAAGCCATGAAGAGGCTCTCATCTCACATGCAGCAGATACAGGACATCTTGGTCAGCATGATAAAACGTTAATCCCGAATCAAACCAGCTGAAGATAGAAACCTGGAATAGCGAAGGACTACAAGCCAATATCGACCTGATTGGGACCATAATAGAAGAAGAAACCCTAGTCGTATTAAACCTACACGAAACGAAGCTACCAGGAGAATACGACGAGATCAGATGGCCAGACTACAGGATCTACAGAGACGAAAACAGTGCCGGAAGAAGAGAAACTTCCATCCTGGATACTGGATCACCACAGAATAACCACACTGGACCTCCTGACAATGGACCATCATTGCAGTCCAAACATGTTTTGGTGAGCCTAGAAGAAACCTACAGACGATCTGCACGAAGGAGATGTGGAAGTCCTCCTTCCAGATGGCGAGCAAGGAGTCCTGATGAGAGATCTCAACTGCCAAATCCAGATCCTAGAACAGCAGATACCTCAACATAGCAGGAAGAAAGCTGACAGTCATCGCAGACAGACAACCAGAGCTGCACATCCTAGGACCACCAGGATCAACACACACACACCCTCACTCACACACACCTGCCAGAGGAGAAGTAGGCGTACTGGACATCGCCATACTACAAGACATCACAGAAATATGGGACATCACCAACGGAGAAGGAGGTACCGACCACCAGTCATCCTCACGCTGGGAGAAGGTGAAAGAGCAACAGGAAGAGAACACTGATCAAAATGCCCTAATTAGATTTATTTCTTAGGATGCCCTTAATAGCTGATATTAAGAATCAAATACTGGTTGAAAAATTCAAGTGTAGCATGGAAGATCAACTGAGACAGCTGAAAGAAGCGATGTAAATAGCACGACAACGAGACGGGTGGAAAACTATAAGAGGTTCTCCAACATATCAGCTACGAACTACGTGAGCTCATCAGGGTGAAAAACAGGACAAGAAACTCAGAATACAAAAGAGAAGAGAACAGAACAGGTTCAAAGAAGAAGTGAAGCAACACCGATCAAAACTCTGGATCAAAACAGACTGGAACAACTGGACCCGGACTTACCAGGACTTTGGAAGCTAACAATACACGGAGTCAACGGACTAGTCAACACAGACGAGGAAAAAGCAGGTTCGCGTTAACGATGACCTCGAGATGCTAGTGATGTATTGCGGTTAGTATTTGGTGATATATCGGTAATCGCGATATTTCACCGGTGAATGGAAAATCAGTGGTGCTACCGGTGATTCACTTCTTGCAGATGCGGTGATCGGTATTTTCGAAAATCATTATTTGAATTGAGTAATTCTATAATCACTGTGTAGTACAATAGTCAGTGTTGAATGTACTCATATGTTTTTGTAGAAAAATGAATGATAAAAGCAAAGCTTTTATTGTCGAATAACAGTCTCAGAATTAATGGCTTAAATTGTCGGAAATAAAATACATATCTGGTGACGATTTATAAACTTATATCATTTAATTTCACTTTTAGAACTAGATGAGAAAGTATTGACGTATAATCAGAATATAATTGATTCAAAAATTTAATAAAGAACACAGTTATTCTATTGTTTTGAGTTATCACTTCTGTCGGCAGTCCTTAACTGTCTATTTTAACTTTTTGTTTCTTACATAATGGACAACTACGTATTTCATTTTGTTTTTTGAATGTTTATAGCGAATTTCGGAAATCACATGCTTTTATATTTTTCTATGTTAATTTCTGCAATAAACTTGTAAATTATAACATCGTTGAACAGACAATGAAGAGACCTTTGGAACGATATATCACAAGCCCATAGTTCCCATTTTAAAAATTGGTGGGTTATACCTGTCATTCTAAGGGGGTTGAAGGTAGGGATCACATTTTCTCGTTGAAAAATGTCAATTTATAAAGTAAATTAGACGTGTTTGTTTTTTTGATAATTATGTTCAGTAACCGAAATAATTTGTATAAGGAATTAATTAAACCCAAATAAAGAGAATGCAAAAAATACAAAAAACTTCATACTTCAATTAGCATTTTAATTTACTACTTGTTATTTTTACTTTCAGCGTATCTCTGACCTTCAAATAACAATGAAATAACGGGACTTGTAGTGAACATTTCGAAGAAAAATAATTAGGAAACATTTTCAGTGAATGAAATCTCACATATCCATCAGATGATGACGTTAGCATATCGTACCGAAATCAGATAATGTTACCGCTACATGTTTCATTGGAGTTAAGTTGATTCCGTATAAGCAATCATATCATATCCCCTATTGGTTATTTTTACCACGGATAATCGAATTGTAAACATTTTACGATGAAACAACCATAAAATTAATAATTTATTTGACATAGTCTGATTTGGAGCGACATCTTAATATGTTCTATAACATTTTACTATAAATAAAATAACGGATTCAAGACAATGTCTAAATAACATCCCAAGTGACCATCTATGTCGCTGTGATATAGTATTTGAAGATAGAAAAGGGAGTAATACTATATAGTGCATTCTATGACTATGCTACGTTTCTAAGACAAAACATGTTCCTTATTTATTGCAAATGTATAGATACTATGTAAATACTTTGCAGAAGTTACGTATTAATTCTACATAACATCGAAGTAGATTTTTAACCTTATAGCGATATTTCTTATTGAGTGCGAATAGAGAGTCTTAATATGACGTTTAAATTTATAGTTGTTACGTTTCATATACAGAGACCAGTTCCAAATTTGATTACTTACTAGAAAAAGGAAAAGAATTTCGAGGTTATGTCAGCAACGCAATGCTAGCTTGAAACGATGAAGAGATTTATGTTTTTTGTGTGTTTCTAAAAGTAAAAAGATAGCTGATAAATAGTGCATTAGTTCTCATTTTTTGTGTAAGTATGGAAATAAAAAAGAAACAAATCAGATAACAGATAAGTATTTATTCAAGATAATATCTTAAAGACATCGGCGTAGTGTTCAATGAATTATCTGCTCCTATTGCAACAGGCAATTTTTTGTTTATGAATTACTTGACCCACCTATGTTAGAAAAAATTTTTTGATCTCTTGGCATTCAGCCACTGCTTTATGTCTTCACATTTCTAAATGCCTCATTTGTTAGATTTACAGAATTGAAAATCAGTAAATAGTGAGTTTCCATGAAAAATATATATAAATAATTTAAACTGTAATGTTATCATTGTTTTACTGAATTTATTAAATATTGATTTAATTAATTACAAAATGTGTATGCTTATATTTAAGACTAGTTCAGAATATCTCAATTTTAGTTGGTTGAGCATACAGTGCTGCTTTACAATAGTTATGATTAATGCATGGGCTTGTTGTAAAAAGTGTAAATTTGACTGCACTATCACAATAATTTTGATTACTGTAAGTTATATTTATTGCTTCATTTTAGGTCCTATATTTTAAAAGCCTAACCTTAAAAGAAAAAAGAAATGGCCACCTTTTAGTTTTGTCAAAAAATTTACACTTTCAAAATAACTTTTGTAGCTTTTAAGTACATAGTACTTATGTAGTTTTCGGACGAAAATTACTATTAATAAAATTACTTTACTCATCACATTCACTATCTCCCAATTGCAGGCAATAGACTGCTATGACATGTCTGTACATAGAGGGTGTTTCTAAATTCAAACGAAAAATTTTAATAATACGAGGGTTTTTTGTAAAAAAACCTCAATCATACTGAATTATTAATGAATATATTCTTTCAGATGCGCTAAACAATGGTCTCACATATTCGGAGAAGGAATTCGAAAAAAATTCAGCAGATTGGGTCCGTCAAGGGAAGCAACGAGAGCAATAGGAGGAAAACCACGAACAAATGAGAAATAAGTTTTTTATTATTATATTTTTATATAAAAATATATTAATAAATACAGTAATTTGAAGTTTAAGGAGCAGTTTTATTGTTAATATGTTTTTCAGTGTAGCGTGACCGTAAAACTTTTGCCTTCTAGAGACGCAGTTGACACAAAACTGAAACATCTCTGAAAGGTAGTTGACACAAAACTGAAACATTTCTGAAACGTAGTTGACACATAAGTGAATCATCTCTGAGACATAACTGCGACAAATAAAAGACATTATTTGGCGCTTGAGAAAAGAGTTTGGCTCCCTTTTTAGGTAGGACATAGGAGCATCACAGAGATATCCCTGTTATGTTTACGCGCTTTCCTCGTGATGTCTGTGTGATAGAACAAGTAACACATGTGATGTATCTGGAACGTAGTTGCTCTGTAAAATGGTCAATTGGAATCGAGGAAAAAAGGAAAGCTACCTACAATATAAAAGTACACCAACAGAGGAAAACTGCAATAACTATAGAAAAAAAAACAAGAAATAGAGTCAACGCGGTAATCAGAAGAATCAAAAGAGAATACTGGGAGAAGTTCTCCACAGACATGGAACACGATCTTTATGGAGCCCAGAGGAAAGTTTGGAAGATGCTCAAAAATAGGAAGAAGCCTGTAAACGAATACATCCGGACCAAAAAGATTCCTCTGAACGAGTGGAAAACATATTTTGAAAATTTATATGACAACACTGACAATACGGTAGAGCCTCAATCACAGAAAGCAGAGGAGGAAATCACGAACAGATTAATGATTACAGAGGAGGAAGTTAGTGTGAAGATTAAGAACTTGAAAAACAGAAAAGCTCCGGTAGTAGTAGATGATATCCCCAACGAACTCCTAAAATATGGAAGCAAAGAGCTAACAAGAAAATTAACGGAACTGTTTAACAAAATAATAACTACATCCATCATACCAACAGATTGGCACAAAAGTATCACCATACCAATTTTTAAAAGGGGATAAAAAACCAATCCGGAGAACTACTGAGGCATAACCTTGCTTTACGCCACTATGAAACTGCTCACCATCATTGTCAAGAGCATTTTAGACCGCACCACCGAAAACAAAGATGATTTCGGAAGAACAGATCGACAACCGATGCTCTGTTTATTATGAGACAGGTAAAGGAGAAGGCGATCGAATTCGGCTACCCTGCTCATGTTTATCTTTGGAAATATGGAACTATTACCGGTAAAATTTCAAATCTTCAATAATGAAACAAGTTCTTGTTGTATGATCAACTTGTCATTGATTCACTTCTTACTCACTGATATTTTTCAATTACAGCTGTCATGGAATATTAAAAAATGTTAAAATTGCTCTGGTAATAGTTCAATATTTTCAAAACACTCTGTAGTTCAGACGAAAATATTACGCAAATATGAAACATACCTCTTGGCATTTAAAAAATTGCAATGAAGAATACACGTCCGTATTTGAAAATAAAATCTTGAGGTTGGCCCAATTTGTACCATATTTTCTATATAATTTTTATTCGCATTTTTGGAAAGTCTACAAAAAGTTGCTATGGCAAAGTTTTGGAAAATCCTCGCAAAATAAAAAGATATAGGCGAAAAAGAATTTCAAAATTTCCAATTTTTCCGGTATAATTCCAGAACTAAACAAACTAGATTGTCTTGAATCTAATAAATTACCACTGAAATACACAAGTTTGCCCCCATTTAACCATCCCTATATCTCTTACCGTTACCATGATCCCAATGCATAGACTCGAATTTGAATAGCATTGTATAAGAAGTGTGGAAAGCGACATATTCCGTACGAGTGCAGGAAATACAATTTCTAGCGAGTTATGTACTCTATTTTTCCTACGACCATGAATATATAAATTGTGTGAATTGTGCGTGTTAAAATATGAATTCTGAGTATATAATTATCATCATGCGGACTAACAGAAAGCAAAAGTTGTTTTTTGTTAGTCCGCATTCGGTCGTTTCCATTGCCCTTTTTCCTATTACGACTTACTGGACTTCTTGCTTCACACGGATTCTGTCGTAGGATGAAGTCCATATTTTATTTCTTTTTCTTTCAATTATACATTAATTTAATTTTAATGACTTAACGTTGTCTAATTTTAATTTTGTGTGACGTTTGCATAATTATATAAATTTTCGTTACTATTTTTAATAAAATTTTCCTACAGTATATTTCCCATATAACCTACCGACACATCTTGGACTCTGCTGGAGTACACGGGCATGTGACAGCTTTTCTTTTATATACTTTTAGGTTTCTAAAAACTGTCTTTTATGTGCAAAATATAGCTTCACATGGATTTGTAACAACCGTCAACATCACAATTCCTAGAATATGTGTTTCATTCTCATCTCTCAAAATAAAAACAAATATATATTTAAAATTACTGGAAAAAATCACCCGGAGTAGATAATATACAAACAGAATTAATAAAAGAGAATTCAGAAATATTCACCCCACTCTTGACCCACTTATTTAATGAAATATTTCAACGAGGAGAATTTCCCACTGAACTCAAGAGATCTTTAGTGATACCAATCTTTAAAAAAGGCAATAAGACAATGGTGACAAATTATATAGACCGATATCTTTAATCACAATTTTCGCAAAAATTGCAGAAAAAACTGTAAATTTAAGGTTACAAGAATATTTTAATAAATATAATATAATTTCTACAAAATAATTTGGATTTGGAGAGGGAATCTCTACAACTAGAATTAACTAAAAGAATTTATCACTCGGTGGACCTTAATAAGCCAAACTTAACTATTTTCCTGGATTTAGCTAAGGCCTTCGATACTGTACATCACGAACAGTTATTGCTGGCTTTGGACGATGTCAAGAATACGAGGAATGGCATTAAAACTTTTTGACTATTCACAAGTGAAAGTAAAAGATCAGCTTAGTAAAAGTGAACTAATTACAACTGGTGTACCACTAGGCACGGTCCTTGTTCCTATACTATTTTCAATTTACGTAAATTATTTAATTATTTGTATATCCAACCGACTAGGGGCCAAATTGTAAGTTTTGCTGATGACAGGGCTATTTTTTATGAAACAGATACTTGGGAAAAACTAAAATATAAAACAGAAAATAAATTATAGATTGGTGTAATCATAAAAAACTTACTATAAATTATAATAAATAATTTTTTGTCTTTTGAAAGCTATATTAACAGATTACCAGATTTTAATGAGCCCAATGTCACTTATAACAATCAGGAAATTACCCTTCAAAGACAAAATTATAAATACTTGGGTGTTACCCTCGACTCTCACTTACGGTGGGATATGCATATAGATAATTTAACCAATAACTTTAAGGATGTTGCTTTTTAAATTTAAATTTCTCAAAAAAACATTGAGCGTTATTTACTACGCCCTTGTTCAAACCAGACTTCAATACGCTATTATCTGCTGGGGGACTACCACAAAGAACCATTTAAATAAATTGAAAATTTTTCAAAAGAGATTACTAAAAATAATATTCAATAAAAAAATTAGGTATCCAACGGATTTTATTCTATGATGAAACCAAGATTATGGATGTTTATGCAATTTTAATGTACACTTACAAACATAAAGATATATTACAAAAAAGACATATAACTATCAAACAAGAGGTAAAGAAGCAGGCACAGTATATACTCAGTTTGTAAGTAAATCAGTATCACAAAGATATTATTTGTATCTAAGTGGAAAAATATTTAATCACCTTCCGGAAATGTACCAGATTTGTTTGTATTCCGAAAACTCACCTCAATTAATTAAAATATTAATGTAAAAACGAAAATGAAGAAGATGGAGGAAATTGCATGTGAATTGGAAAAATATAATATTGATGTAGCAGCTCTGCAGTAAATAAGATGGAGGGGGAAAGGAAGTACTGAAAAAAAGAAATATCAATTATTTTACTCGGGAATAGAACAGCAAGGACAATATGGAGTAGCATTTATAGTGAGAGAAAAAATAAAAGAAAATGTAATGGAGTTTAGACCAATCGATGAGAGAATGGCCTATTTAAGAATTGAGGCGAGACCCTTCAATCTGTCAATAATAAATGTTTATGCACCCACAGAGGTGGCAGAAGATGACGAAAAGGAGGTCTTTTATCAAAAGGTAGAAGAAGAAATATTGAAAATACCACCAAAACAAGACACGATAATATTATTGGGTGACCTGAGCGCGCAAATTGGAAAAGAAGAAGATTACAGACAGATAAGAAGTACACACACATTACATCAAAAAACCAACAACAATGTACACAGAATTTGTAATCTGGCAGTAAAAATGAACATGATTATTTGCAATACGATGTTCCAACACACCAAATGGCATAAAGTAACGTGGAGATCACCTGATTGCAAAACATATACACAAATTGATCACATATTGATAATCAAAAGAAAATCGTCGACAATGAAAGATCTCAGAACATATAGAGGGGCGTGTGCTGATACGGATCATTACATGGTTGCAGGCACTATGCTACAAAAGATAAAGATTAGAAATAAAAACAAAATATACAACAAAAAATGGGACATAAGAAAACTAGAACAGGCAGAAACACAAAACGAGTACAGAGATAGTCTAGAAGAACAATTCATTAATAAGGCAGAAGAAATTAGTAGAATTCAAGCAGGATGGAAAAAGATAGAAAAATGTATAAATACAGCTGCAAAAAATAGGAACGGTGGTAAACAGAGAACAGAAGGAATGGCTCGATGAAAAATGCAAAGAAATGATTGAAATGAAAAAAGGAGCAAGGGTAAAATGGATAAGGACGAACAGAAATGAAGAAAGAGAAACTTATGAAAAACTAAGAAGAGAAACAAAGAAAATAATAAAACAATTGAAAACAGAATTAGTGAAATAGAAAGGGTAAGTTATACAAGGAACACAAAAGCTTTTAATCAAAAAATAAATGCACAGACCCGAACATATAAAAACAAAGCAACAGGAATAAAAAACAAAGAGGGAAGAATAGTTGATGAAGATCCGGAATATAAAGAGACATGGTACGGAATACTTTAGGGAATTACTAACAAAAACAGAAGTAAGAGAGGAGGTTGATATAGAAGCAAAGAACAAACAAGATGGAATCGAGAGCCCAACGAAGGAAGAATTTAGAGAGATAATTAACAGGAAAGAAACGGAAAAGCGCCAGCAAGCGACGGAATCAACATGGAACTTATCAAATACGGAGGGACTAAACTGTTAGAAAAATTATACCAATTGATATATAAAATATGGGAAGAAGAATAGATGCCAGAGGAATGGAAGGTTGGACAAATAGTAACAATACACAAGAAGGGAGACCAACAAGCTTGAAAAAAACTTCAGAGGAATTACGCTACTGAATATAGCATATAAGATAACAACAACAATCATAAAAAGAAGACTGCTTGACGCAGGTTACAAAGGTGGAGAATATCAGTACGGATTTACAAAGGGAAGGTCAACTACAGATACGATACATATACTGAAACAAATTTTGGAAAAATCCAACGAATAAAACATAGACATTGAGATACTATTCATTGACTTCCAAAGAGCATTTAACTCAATAAAAAGGAATCAATTACTGAAAGCAATGAATGAAATGGGAATGAATAATAAACTGATAAGATTAATAAAAATGACACTAGACCAAAACGTAGCACAAAGAGGGAAAACAGAAGAGAAGTTTACATATAATAAAGGAGTCAAGCAAGGAGACTCTGTCGGCAACACTATTCAATTTGGCACTAGAATATACGTTGAAAAAAATATGTAAAGGAAATTTAGGTACCAGAGGAGGACAAATAATAGCATATGCCGACGGTGTAGCACTAGTGACTAAAAACAGAATGGTAATGGAAGAAATGTTGGAGGAGATAATAAGGGAGGGAAAGAAAATTGGACTGCTGATAAATACACATAAACCCAAATTATTAAGACACAAAAAGAATTGTGAGTACAAAAATGTGAAAATTGGAAGATATGAATTTGAAGAGGTGGATAGAGTTAAATATCTGGGAATAACAATAAGTAGCGATGGAGACAGAGAAACTGAGATAAGGGAAAGAATCGTAGCCACAAACAAAGCATTTCAGGCTAACAAAAAATTATTAAAAAATAAGATAATTAGCAAGCGCACGAAAATAAGAATATATAACACAATAGTTAGACCGGTGATGATGTATGGGGCAGAAACATTAACTATGACTAAAAAACAACAAGAGGATATGAGTATAAAGGAACGAAAAATACTAAGAACAATATTAGGACAAAAAAAAATAGGTGAAGAATATAGAAGAAGAGCAAATATGGAACTATATCAAGAGATACAAAAAGACATAGTAAGAAAAATTAAGGAACAAAGACTAAATGGTTCGGACACATATGGAGAGCAGGTAAGAGAGCAATCATATACTCAATGGTAGAGTGGAAGCCCTTAAGTAAGAGAAGAAGGGAAGACCAGGGATAACTTGGTTGCAGGAGGTAGTAGATGATCTCAAGACTATGGGAATTAGATACTGGGAAGAGAAAACGCAGGACAGGAAGCAATGGCTACAAATAGTAGAAAGAATATGAAAAAGTAAATGTGGTCTGATCAACCCTTAGAAAAGGATCTAGAAAGCTCGTAAGAGCGGCTCTACTCCCACGGGAGTGTTAAGCCACTATATATATAATGAAAAAATATATAGTAAATGGTGACAGGAAAACTTTGAGAGCGTTGATTGAATAAGGCGTCAAAAACTTTTGGCAAAATGTGATAAAACTATGAAATTTAGAAGTACGTAATTTAGTGGTTTTGTTGCTGTTTGTATATGCGTGTATATTTGTATATATGTATGTAAATATGTATATAGTGCTATTCAAAAGTCCCCTCCCCCCCTCGTATCTTTTGAACGGCTACACTTACATTAATAAAATTTGGAGGGTGAAAATAAAGTGTTGTAAACTTCTCTACGAATGGTAACAGGTGACGTAATAGTAATAGATGACGTCACAGCGCCACTCTGGCCAATAATTTTAAATAGGACCTTATGGCAAGTGATATCTCGTTTGAAAGGCATTGACATTGGCTACATAGCCATATTAATTTTGTTTCGGTTTAAATTAATTTTGACGGATAAATTAAATAAATACCAAAATTATTGATATTATTTTTTTAAATTTAATTGATCAAATATCTACAATGGATTCTTATAGCAAGTGTTCGAAATGTGCTCCGTCTACTTCCTGACAGTAATACATCCTATTAGTAAACTCTTGTCGTACTCGTTCGAATGTGTCAGCTGAAATACCATTGCATTCTTCAGTAATTCTTTCTTTCAAAACGCCAATGCTATCTGGTGCCGTAGTATAAACCTTGGATTTCAAGTACCCCCATAGAAAAACATCTAATGGTGTCAGATCTGGTGACCGAGGTGGCCATTCTATAGGACCTCGCCGGCCGATGTATTACTGTCAGGAAGTAGACGGAGCTCATTTCGAAGACTTGCTATAAGAATCCATTGTTGATATTTGATTAATTAAATTTAAAAAAATAATATCAATCATTTTGGTATTTATTTAATTTATCCGTCAAAATTAATTTAAACCGAAACAAAATTAATATGGCTATGTAGCCAATGTCAATGCCTTTTAAACGAGATATCACTAGCCATAAGGTCATATTTAAAATTATTGGCCAGAGTGGCACTGTCACGTCATCTATTACTATTACGTCACCTGTTACCATTAAAAATAATAAATCTAAATCTTCAAAATTAAACAAATCAGGAGTTTATAAATTAAAATGTGGTAATGACAATTGTGATAAAATTAATATCGGTAGAACTTTTACAAATGTTAGAACTAGAATTTCGGAACACAAACGTAGCTATGACAACAAAAAATTAGATTCTAACTATTCAAATCATTTATTAGAAAACCAACACATTTTCGGCCCAAATTTTGAAATTCTCCATGTAGTCGATAAATCCTTTAGTTTAAATTTATTAGAGGCCCTAGAGATTAACAAAAATAAATATTCAGGTAATCTCCTTAACGACCAAATACATATCAATCAGTCTCCTTTATTGAACCTCTTTACCTAGAAGATAGCTTAGGAATGTTTGTAGTGAATGAATTTCCAGGTAATTTCTTTCAATACCATTGTTAACCTTAGTAAATAGATTTAGCACTGTATATATTAAGACATTTTACATTTTACCTTCATTCGTTTTGACAAATCTACTGTGTTAGTGAAACGCGTCAACAAGTTTAAATTGAACATTAGTTCAAATAAATGAAGATTTAAATAAACTACATTGTTTTATTTCATCATTCGTAGAGAAGTTTACAACACTCTATTTTCACCCTCCAAATGTTATTAATGTAAGTGTAGCCGTTCAAAAGATACGAGGGGGGGAGGGGACTTTTGAATAGCACTGTATATGTGTATATGTGTAGGTGTATGTATTTGTTATTCTGCTATTGTTAATAAATTGAGTAAAATATTGTTTTGTGTATTTTTGGAGAATCAATTCAATTCTATACATTATATTTCGAATATTCTGTTTAATCATAAAACTTCTCGATTTTTTCTAATTGAAAGGTTATTTGAAATTTTAAGTGCAATTTAGATCATTTTCTATGAATATTACTTTATAATAAAACATAAATCAATTTTTAAATTTTCATACTAATCTTCAACAAAGGCAGTTCAGGCCCACACAAAATTGCAAATATAGTTGCTATCCTTGAATTAATGAATATGCGAAGTTATTAATTCTTTATAATATTCAAATTGTACTCGTTTATTTCGTCGTATTTAATAGGTAAACGTTTGTTTCTATTTTTTTGCTATTTTCTTAAGTTACCTTCTAATATAATCAGAGGTGATTCTGCGTCGTCATGAATATCTCTAGTTAATAAATAAAGCAGTAAATCTTGTTTCCTTATTAATGAGACTGGCAAAATAAGCATTAATTTATTACGAACATAAATAATATCATCCCATTGTTTCACAATTAGGAAAACATATTTTGTTTTGATATCTGTCACTATTAATGTCACCATTCACTTACGTAGTTTGGTGTACGTCGCAAACCAGTCACTTAGATAAATATCATTCTGAAACAGCAGTAATTATCGAAACAGTTTTCCTTTATCTTCAATTTATAGCTAACAAACAAAAGATACGGATATTTTCTATAGTTGGTACACACTTTTCTTCTTGTTGATAATTGAGTTTAGGAATTTTTTTTTCAGAATTATTTCTTATGCATATTTAACCGTGTTTAAAAAAGTAAAGTCTAATAGCCAGTTCCACAAAGCGCAATCAAATATTTTAATCGATTATTAGTGAATATTGTCTTAAGTTACTTTCTGGGTTCCACCAAGCTCAATTAAACCAACAAACGTCAACCTACTCAGCAATTGAACAATCGATTGAGACCAAAATTCGGTTCCACCAACCTCAATTAAGCACTAATCTCTAATAAAAGGCACTCGTACGATTAGTTTGATAGTTCAATTTTGATTGCGATTTTTCACAGTTTTATATTTTCTTTTATGTATTCCTGTTGCTGTTTCTCGCTTTATACTTGTACTTTGGTTACTGTTCCTGTTCCAGAAGTTATTCACTTGTACAGTATGTACTTATAAATATATTCCACCATAACCTCAAATAAGGTTAGCAAACAAGTTTTAATAATAATGTTTTAGGCTTTCAGAATGAAATAGGGCTATTGTAGAGAGTAGCATGACGCGACTTCGGAAAAATTTCAATGCAGTTTTTCGTTTTGGTGTTCCCTGATGCCAAAATCACCCCCCGTTCCCGTTAGATAGAGGGTGCATTTTTTGACGGATCGAAACCAAACTCGCTACAAAAATCGGTTAGGCCAAAATCTTGGACGTGTTCGTTAATGAGCCAAATCGGCCCAGTAAAAACAAAATGGCGGCCTGTCAAAGTTGAAAAAAAATTGTATTTCCTTTGTTTTTCATTTGACGCAAAAAGGTTACTGAGCTTTTTCATAGACCTTAACACGTTCTACAACTTTTGTATTTAACATTTTTCTTATTTCAGAATGAAATAGGGCTATTGTAGAGAGTAGCATGACGCGTTTTTCGTTTTGGTGTTCCTAGATGCCAAAAGTATATATATATATATATATATATATATATATATATATATATATATATATATATATATTGAAAAGTTTATTTTCTTGGGTTCGTAAGTTGTTTGAAATAATTAAAAAACGATTATATTTCACATTTTTCTATTTTTCTATGGAAAATGGATATACATAATGTTAACGCTTCTTCTTTGGAAGCATTTTCAAAAACAATACCATTGTAAAAATGAGGGACGATTAAAATATTAGCAGATAGATAAAAAATATAACATTAGTAGGTTTCTTAAAAACATCAATAAAAACACAGCATTAAATCGATGTACTCACCTTAGAATATCAACGGAACGATACCATACGAGGTAGGTTGAAATGAAATTAGTTAATCAGCTTATAATAAATTTAACTTAGGTTTTTAATGTCTTGTCTATCATTCATAGAAAACTTATCTTGATTTATGTGGATCATTTCTTTAATTGATAATTTTTGATGATCGGTGTCTTGAGATAAAAATTTTGTTTTTTTATAATCAAATTCATGATTCTCAGTGCTTTCATGTTTGTGTAAAGCGGTTTATGCATTTTTTGTATTTTTGTGACCATTAATTCTGCTCTCCAAGTATTGTGTAGTCATTCCAATATAATTCTTTGGACAATTCATGCATGGTATGGAGTGTATAATATTTGATTTCTTATTATCTTTGGTTTTGTTTTTAGTTTAGTAAAAAGTGGCAATAATGTGTTGTGGGATTTATGGCTTACATTGATGTTATGTTTTAATAAAATGTATTTAAGTTTTTCTGATAACTGATTTGTGTAAGGTAGTGTTACTTATATATGTATCTTTTTGTTGGCTAGATTCTATTTGTATATTTGGTTTTATGTTGTTATTGTATAATTTATATGTACGTTGTTTAATTATTCTATTAATTTGATTTTAGAGATATTGATTATTTTTTCAGAACATTTTTGAGTTTTTTCATTACTTCAGGACGATATTCAGGTGAAGTTAATTTTATAGCTCTATCCGTTAATTCTATAATAACACTGTTTTTTTTTGTGATTTGGGATGGCATGAGTTTTAATTTAGATACCGTCCAGACCATGTTTCTTTTGTATATAGTTTGGTTTTTATTTTGTTATTGGTTTTTATAAGTGGCATGTCTAGAAAATTTATTTTGTTGTTGTTTTCGATTTCTAAAGTGAATTGGATACTTGGGTTGAACTTATTAGAAGCGCTTAGGAAGGCATCGCACTTGTTACCCGGAATTACAGCTAAACATCGATTTTATGTTATGTTTTTTATCTATCTGCTAATATTTTAATCGTCCCTTATTTTTACAATGGTATTGTTTTTGAAAATGCTTCCAAAGAAGATTCGAAACGTTAACATTATGTATATCCATTTTCCATAGAAAAATGTGAAATATATATATTACATTAGAACATTTATTTGAGAAAATTCACAAATTTACCAGATTTTTTTTAGTTTTAGGTTTGATGTCAGAATGTTACTTTGGTTTTTTGTACATCTCAAAACATTCTTTTACTTTTGTATCTAATTTTTCATTTTGGGTTTTATGCAAACATGTTACTGAAATAAGCCTGTCCAATTGGTCCTGTGGGGATTTTTTAATTTAAAATGTCCATATTCTGGGTAAATTTTTAGGAAGTTTATTCTTGACAGAATGGGCTATCGACCGTGTGGTCTTTCTGCCCGTTTCACAGTTAAAATATACGTAATATGTAAGGTTATATATGAGTGTTGTTTACAATAATATCAGTCTAAATAGTATATTAAGTACCAAGGGTTAAAAACGTTACTTTAGTCTCGAGTTGTATTATGAAACGAGTGACTAAATAGTTTTTTAATACTTTATACTTTTTAGCGAGTTTTAGTACCATAATTTAATATATTAAACGTAAAACGGTCAATAACATTCGCAATTGTTCGACCTCGATTATCATTAGATTCGGAGCCCCAAAATATATGGTGACCGTTAAAATCACCTAAAATTAATCTTGGTGTTGGTATCTGATTAATAACATCACAAATATCTTGCATGTCCAATGGACCTGCCGCAGGGCCGGCGGAAGGCCCGTGCGAATCGTACGCCCGCACGGGGCGCCAACATCTAGGAGCGCCAAATCAAGAGATAGTTAATAAAAAACTGGCAAGAACTAAAAGTGTCTAATATAAAAAAATATAAATTATAAACTAGAGCACAAAAAAAATGTGTGAAATTATTTATTATATAGTATAAATTAAGTGCATAATATATCAATCAGTTTATTTGCGATGATGTATTGTGCCTTACCGAGCGTGAACAGACGGGCGGTATTATTTTATTGACAAAGAAAGGCGTCGTCGCTGCGCTGGTCGGTCAGAAGATAAGCAAGCCCAAGCGCTGTTATTTTATTGGGGAATGAAAGGCGCCGCCAGTCGCCACCGCACCACCTGCAGGCTAAAAATATTTTTTGTTTTGTCTAGCCGGTATCAGGGTAGTGTTTTCAAATTCAAAAAGAAATAATTAGTTGCTACCTACTGTGTGTTACAGCAGTGTTAGGCTACATTCGTAATCAATTCGCTGGCCAAGTGTCACTTTGGCACGCAAGCTGAGCAAATGTATTTCAGTGTGATCGTTCACATTGCAATTTGGCGTCAGAGTTGAAGTTGAAGTCGTCGAAATTTGTTGCAAGATGCAAACTTTCACTTCGACTTGCAATTCGTGCCGGCTATGGGACATGCGCATTAATATTTGTTTTTTGATATTTCTGTCTGATAGTTTGACATTTTCATCGAATTGTGTGTTTTTGGCTTGGTTTTCTTGATTTTTCCGTACGACTGATTAATTAAAAAAAATTGAGGAGGAGGACATTACTTCTACTTTACTTGCAACGATGCTGATTTTTCTTTAAAAAAAAGGCAATTGTTGATGCAGTTTGGTCTTGGTCGTAGAATAGTTTGTAATTGGAAATGCGCTGTAACGAAAATTCATCATTGAATTGATATTCCGCGCGTTGTCCATCACTACTAAACTCCAGTATATACTGCTATAAAAAATAAATCCAAATTACATATTATAACCTCAGACTGAACTAAATACAGACAGAATCATCCTTCGACCATATGTTGAAGGAGTCCTGACAATTATTTAGGTATGAACGCGCTTGCGATAAAGTCGACTTTGAAGTTATTGTGAATGGCAAATTTCGTGCCGACTTGCGTGCTAAAGTGCCACTTGGTCAGCGAATTGATTACGAATGTAGCCTTAATCTGACTATGTTGAGCATAGAATTGGATCAAATGATGACTATTAATATTGACAATATTATTAAGGATTTTTCGCAAACTAAAGCCAGAAAAGTTAATTTTAATTAAATTTAGTTCGTATTTAGTAGAATAATATAATTTTTATGCTTTTTTGAGAATTTTTTTTATTATGTTTATTTTTATAATATAATGTTTTAGATGTTTATAACTTTAAGAGTCATTATTAGTTTTTTTAATATTCAATAAATAATTTTCTTCTGTTCTTTTGTATTTTAATTTACGCGCGATCCACGATTATGAAAGTGAATATAGTAACGTATTAGTTTTTCTTTGAGTATTTTTCTTTTAACTTTGTAAATTGATTCCACATAACAGTTATTGCAAAACTTACAAAATTTTAAAAATATGTGTTTCATTAAATCGAGGGGGGAGGGGGCGGAAAATTTGCCATTCGCACGGGCGTTAAACTAGCCTTTCGCCGGCCCTGACCTGCCGGTATATACATATTACATATGTGTATTGGGTGCGAGCTCTTACTTTTTGAGGCAACGACTTCTAGGTTGGAATTAATCGGAATAATTTCTGCTTCTAATGTGTTCGATACATAAATCGCAACTCCGCCACTGGCATGTTGACGATTTGTTCTGTTCCTAAAGAAGCACAGATAAATTTTCAGTGAATGATAATGATCTAGTTTAAAATAAGTCTCTTGAAGGTATAAAATGTCAGGAAGGTGTTCGGCTAAGATTTTTTGTAGCATTGGTAGACGCTCGTAGTATCCATTCATGTTCCACTGAATAATTGATTTAAATAGCAATGGATTGAAAGTAAATAATAATAAATAAGTGAAAGTGGAATTCTATTCATGAGAGGACGAGTCACTTTCTGTAGCCATCGATTCATAATTAATGTCGTCTCCTAGGTGTCTGTATATTTTTTGTTTAAGTTTAGTGATACAGCTTTTAATTCGTTTTTCTGTAAGCAGAGGGTAAATTTTGTTTAACATGATCACTAGAGATATAGGCCTACAGTATGTCAGGTTTAACATGGCCTGCTGGAAAATCAAATGGGCATATACCACCAGCCTATGAGCCCTCCACCGGTCATGCCATATCCGACAAATTGTGTACAGCTGTGTACGTCACGTGACTGTGTACGTGACGTATATTATATACTTATTTCATTTTTTATTTTTGTTTTTTATTTATTTTATTATTATTTTTATTTTTTATTTCATTTATTTTTAGAGAAAAGGAATATTTCAGGAAAGGAAACATGATACAATTTATCTCAACAACAAAGATTCTTTTAAAACATCGTCTTCTTCAACCACAACGCGTTGTTCAACGGACTCCGTTCGTCTGTGTTGTGCAGCTCTTAGGTTCAACTCCGTTATCATCAGTTGTTCACGTTCAGCCTGAAGTCATGTTAGCTTAATTTGTTGAAGTAATAATAAACGCTGCAGCTCACCAGTTGTCAACTTTGACGTCTCTTCAGTTTCAGCTGAGAGTTTCAATTTCTTATCTTTTTTCAACTTCGTCGCATCGCTCTTACGTATGCAAGTCACTGGTGTGATGGGCTGGTTTGATGCTAACATGTCAACGGGGTCATCTTCGTCTTCCCTATTCTCATTCTCCTCATTGAGTTCAGACGTAGAACTTGCTCCCAATCCAACGCATTTTTAGGAAATCTGCCTACCATGACAACAATGTTATTGGTTTATTTCCAGTTGCGTTGACATCAGTTTTTTTCTTGACTGCGGTTTTCATATTGTTCAATTGCTTTTTTAACTGTCCAACACTAGTTTGCTTCCCAACGTTTTTTGAAAACTGGTCGGCTAAACATCCCCATGCCTTCTCTTTAGCAGATGCAACTTTAGGCAACATGAATTTATTTAGCACAACACTAAAGTCTTTCAATAACGCTACAAAAATAGCTCTATTGTCACAACCGGAAGTCACACTACTTTCATCCATAGCTGCAAGAGGACAAAAACAAACGGGAACGACAACTGACTTGTGAGTAATGACGGGGAGTCAAGTTAGTTTAGCGGCGAAAACAGAACAAGTCACAACAGGAAATGATGCGTAGTCTGTGTGCAGCTACAAGTATTTACTTGCCTTTTTTGTGAATTCAGTTGTCTCACGAGTAAATACTTGCTAGTATACCCTCGGGTTGACGAGTACACGGTCACAAGTAAACTTGACGCTTTATTCACATCGGTTTACTTGGAGTTACTCGTTACACTTTACTTATAAGTAAATACTCGTCGTACTCGTTTTTATTCACACCGCTCATTGCGATGATAATTAATTGTAGCTTACTTGTGCTTGCTGGAACACAAGTGAAATTTGATTAGAGAAATATTTTTATTATTGATTAGTAATAAGTGAGATCTTGATGGAACAGGCCATAAATCCAGTGTAATTCATACTGCTAACTCATTATGCTATGAGAAATATAGAAAATTAATCTCATGTTTGCTCAAAAAACATTAAATCGACATGACTGACTTTCAGTATTGTCCCTATCTCCCCCTTGTAAAATTGTACTTTTTGAAGCCAAACAGGTTCGTCGGAATCTGTTACATTTTATTTGTATGCAAAACACTGGCCATTATATTTCGTTAGAGGTTGGAACCAATTAAATGAGACTACCTTTACTGGTCATTATATTCCCACACAATATGAATATATATATTTATCGTTAGGAGATTAAAGAACTCTAAGCAAGAAGAATTTTTTTGTTTCTTTTTGTTTAAAACTGGATTAATGACTCTAAGTCAATAGGCAAATTAATAAGTTTTTTTTTGTATTATATGTCAGTTTCCAAACGTTAATAATTTGATAAGTGACGTTAGAAATTTGTTTCTTGAATCTCAATAATTAATTAAATTAACTGTCTCGACCCTTACTTCGTGGAATCTACTCATATTACTGTTTTAAATGGAACTCAATGTTTCTAGCTAATTTCACGAGATAATGAAAAAGAATGATGATTCTAAAAAATTGACAATTGTTTCGATAACTGAATATCATCGTCAGAATGACAGAAGTTACATTTCATTTGATGCCTACCTGATGTTTAGTAGCTATTTTTGGCTAGACTAAGAAATGAGCTTGTGATTGACTTAACCCAGATAGCACCAGATATCCATGGGATGTTCTGACAGTCTTCGATTTGGAAGATATATGTCCAAATATTATAGGGTTATTCTGGGGATATCTAGAATATCTGTGGGTATATCTAAATCGAATATTCATTGTCCAGTTGGAATATCCTCAGATTATTCTTCTTAGAATATTCGAATCAAATAGTATTCTATGATTATTGATTTTTGTTCAATCGCTCTTTATGTTCCATGCGCATGCGTCAGTAGTTGCAATCTGTGGTTGCAGTTGACAGTTGACGGTAACGACCAGTGAAAAATGGCGCTTCGACCATCTTATATAGGTTATTGTTATTGGTGAAATAGTAATAGTATGGTTAATTATTTTTGAACGTTAATTAATCAGTCAATTTTTAGCCAGTGAGAAATTGTTCAAATTAGTTTCTACGGTGTGTCCTATGCTACGGGTGGAACTAATACGTACGATCTCACGCATCAAAATAGGTACGTTTTATTTTATGTTTTTATTGCCTTTTGATCTATCAATGCATTTATTAGAAAATTATCGAGTTGCTGCTAAAACTTCCAATAAATGATGAGGCAAAGTTTGAAGAAGTTTAGTCAGCTTTGCTGAAGAGTCCTATAAATATTTTGTAAGTTGAACATTCAATATTATATCCAAATCAAAATGAAACTGCCTCGAAATATTGGAGTATTTATGTGTTACTTTTTATATTTTAGTGCATGAAAATATTCAAATAATTGTTGATTTCCTAAATTTTTGTAACAAAATTAATGGATAAATGTTTTCAACTGTAATTTTTCCTTTTATCATATAAATTATAGCATAACTCCCAATAGCAAAAGAATGCTTGTAACTGAGTAGAAATGTATCTCGTTGCTAAAGGCACAACAAAATTTTATTTTCTCAGATAGTTTCACGTAATTATGTTACCGAGATGTATGCTATGAGTTCCTTAATCAAATCAAAGATTCTTGCAAAAAATCCTGACAGTGAGTATCTAATGGAGGGATATGCATGTTTTGAATCAGTAGTAGGTGTAATCATGTTATTTTATTTTGGAATGTGCATGTAAATTAATTTAATATAGCATGTACAAGAAACAAATAACTTCGAATCACTATTTTGTTTGGAATATTTCGCTATTTACTTGTCTCCTACAAGACTTTTTTTGGCATTACATGTTTGTTTAATCTAATTTACTAAGTTTCAGTTTTCGCGATCACATTTTAAATTGTTATACATTCATACACAAAAATCACAGTAGAATAGAAATTTCTTATTAACAAAAAATATAATTATTTTATTGCTTCAGATGCCGTCCAAAAGTTGGACAAGAACATAACAAAGAAGTTGAATTGAAAACAGGAAATTTTCTTAGCCAAATGTGAAGAACGGCAGAAACCAGTTTCAAAAAGTGTAGTTGAGTATGGAGGAAGTCAGTGAATTTTGTAAACTCTTATTTGAAAATTTTGTTTGTTTCAGTTATGTTATGAGGTACATCTTATATTTATGTATGAATAAATTAAATTGAACTCTACGTTAACCGTGATTTAATTTTTCAATTTTAAATTAGGGTATCATCCATTTTGCTATATATGTTCCACATATATCCTTATAATATTCCTAATATTACTTGGATATTTGTGGAATATGCCTATTGGAATGTTCTATGAATATCCTGGATTATCTTGCTATATACGTTCAACAGATATATATATATATATATATATATATATATATATATATATATATAAATTCACTTATGTTCTTTTGAAAATGCTCCTAAAATAAGAGCGAAACGTCAAGAAGTTTGATAAGTCTTTATTCGAAAATATATTTTAACTAATATATTTGTTTCATTCCACAACCTTTGAACCCAAGAAGATATAATTCTAAATATATATATATATATATATATATTAATATATATATATATATATATATATATTATAGTGGATATGTTTTATATTTTAATATTTATACTTATATGATTTAACTTTATTTACCCGTTTTTACCTTCGGCTAGCCCTATATAATTATATGAAATTTTTTAATTGTTTAAATTTTATACTGTAGTCGGAAGCATGAGACTTCTCTCTTTGAGTCCTGGACACCTATTAGAAAAAATTTTTACATATATGAACATTTACTTATTATGATTTCGTGATAGGATAATCGAATGAATGATTTAAACCATGTTCGTGAAAAGTGTTATGGACATTGACTGGAATAAAAAAAAATACCAACACTTAAATAAAAATATTTTAATAAATTGTTGATGAAATCTTCAAAATTTTACACACACAAATATTCCTGAACCTCCTCTGTATTCTTTGATCGTCATGCGCACTGAACGCTTATATTAGCTGCTTCGGCGCAACGGAGCAACTCTTCCGGTACAACGTTTCTCGTCGTCACAAAATTATAGTATGCAGTTAACATGGAGGATGCAAACGTTTCACAGTTCAATGTGCATCAATTTAGTGCATTTAGAATCATATGGTTGAAAACTTATATTAAACAGTTACATATATAATTCAAGTTGTGAATTAAGTGTGTGTTTGATAGTTATAAGAATAGGTTAGCATGCAAAGCGGAAATTAAGATTGGAAAAGCATTTATGAGTGGTGTGAACTTTGATTATTTTACAAACGAAAAACTTTTTACAAGTAAGTACATATTTAATATCTAAAATTATTGTTGCAGAAAATTAGAGTTCTTTAATTATCCATGGATAAAATTTGGTATTGATTATTTTAAAGTTTCTTTGGCCAATTTTAGATTATTCAATTTTAAATGTTCAAATTAATTTCAAAAGTTCACTTTTCTTTGTTTGTTTGGAATTCCAAATTAAAAAAACTCAAATAACACAGACCTTATATTCCATTCTCGGCGTGGTGGACCTGCAACATCTCGTCTCTTTTCTTAGGTATTCCTTACCCAAGAAATACTCGTTCGGCACGTTTCACTTTTTCACAGGGGTTAATCGACATTAATATCATGAATTTTTTATTGATTTAGATTTAAAATTATAACTTTTACTTTAAAGTTTTTACAAAAACCTTCTCAGAAAATTACATCCCAGTTCATCATTCCCCAACTAACTCTCCACTCTCTTTTTTTTTAAAAATCAACAACATTTTTACAATCTCTAAAACACAGCCTCCTAATCTGTTATTTTATTCAACAATTGTCAATGATAATGTTTTTTATAGAAATACTGAATTCTTCAATTAAAATAGTCTTGGAGAGTGAAATCACTTGTATAAATGGTTTAACAATATCTTATAGGATATATAAATAGTCTTTCACATGTATTACAATGGTTTCAATCCTTGTAATTCCTTTTTTTTAATAAATTTGTTTACAATTAATATACAATTTCTACAATCTAAATTTATGATTTATATATATGGAACTGTTTATTTTTTAATTCTTTAATTAGCACTAATTTCGCTTTATATAAACTCTAACTTAATTTCAAATTTACATTCTCTGTTTTATATTAACTTCCAACTCATTGAATTTAGGTTGGCAATATTATAACTAGATTCAATCACTTCCTTCATTGATTTTGATTTGATAACTAGATTTCTATGACATACAATATGGCTCTTATTCCGAATGTCATATTTCATACAGTTTTATTTTTATAAATTACTTTTTTCAAATTGCAACTTTTTATTGTATTTGCATATCGTTAATAAATTAGTGATTTGATTATTAATTCTTATTATTTTAGGTTTTGAACAAATTAACATCCTTTTCCCGATTCAAGTGTGGACATAGCAGCGTTCAGATTGATTTTAATGAAAATTGTTGACATTGACTTGACCTTAGGATTTATTTGTGAAGGTAACATTTTCTTAAGAATTAATTTCTATATTATCATTACCATTCTATTCCTTATCCTTAATCCATTTCTTAAATTGATGTACTCAATATATTATAATACATTTGCTTAAGTCATTCATTCGTTTTATGTTAAATTTTGTTCTTAATTAGGTAGTGTCTAATGATACACCATACGTATATACAAAAAAAATTCCTTTTTAATTCAATCTAATATATGAATATTTATCTATACTAGAGGACTGGCTTAATATATATATATATATATATCAATATATATATATATATATATATATTAATATATATATATTAATATATATATATATATATATATATATATATATATATATATATATATAGTTTTAATTTTGATAACACAAAAATACTCAAGACTGAAAAAAACTGGAATTCTATGAAATGGTATATATTCAAAAAAATAAACATTGCATCAACTCAAAAACTGATACAAATAATCTAAGCAAAATATATTACAACCTAATAAATTAACAACATTTCTCAGTGTACTATACTTTAATACATTTTTCAGTGTAGACTTGTATATATATATATATATATATATATATATATATATATATATATTCTATAACTATAATTTAGTTCAAACCAACAACAAAACACAAAAAACAAGAATTCAACCAAAACTTGTCCTTTCATTTTCACCTTAAGTTATAAATGTCGATTATACGTTTGTGAATGTTTGTAGTTTCTTGACGTGTTATTTTTAACAAATGTTTTAAAACAAGGATGACTTTCCTCAAATTTTTGAGGAGGATATATGCATCGTTTTGTGGTAAGCTGTTTTGTTTTGAAAGATGTTTTATAAATATTGACACTGCTTTTTATCTGTTTGTAGTATTTTGATAAAGGCTACACCGTATAGCCGAAACGTTAATAAACATGTTTCTTGTAAAACTAAGTTTTCGTTAGATTCATAATAAGGACCTAATCCCAAGAATATAAAGAAAAACAATATATCAAAGAGGTCCAAAAACTTTCCTTCAGATATATATATATATATATATATATATATATACATATATATATATATATATATATATATATATATATATATATATATATATACATATATATATATATATATATATATATATATATATATATATATATATATATATATATATATATATATCAGCACTACAGGCCTATCTAGCTCTCGGCTTCGAGATCTTTCACTCTCTCTCTCTCCATTTTTTTTCTATTCCTCGCCTCGTTCTGCCAGTCCCTTACTCCCACTGATCTCAGGTCTCTCCTAACCTCCTCCAAACATTTCTTCTTTGGTCTTCCTCTTCTCTTTTTACCACCTTCTCCCCCTTTCAGCACTCGTTTTACCCATCTATCTTCTGCCATTCTACCTATATGTCCTAACCATCTCGCTCTCTGTGCTTTAATTATATGGGTTATACTTGGGTGATTATACAAATCTGATAATTCTCTGTTTGTTCTTCTTCTGTATATTCCATTTTCTTTTATTCCACCATAAATCTTTCTGAGCATTTTACGTTCCCATATCTCTAGTTTATTCTGCTCTTTTTTGTTCATTGTCCAGGTTTCACAAGCGTAGGTAACTGACGGTCTTACTATTGTTTGGTACAATCTTATTTTTGCTGTTCGTGATATGTCTTTTGAGTTAAGCATCTGTGATGCCATTCCTGCTGCTTTACTGCCTTTTGTTAACCTTTTTTCTATTTCCCTTTCTTCGTCTCCTTTATTTGTGATAGTGACTCCCAAATATTCGATTTCTTCCACTTTTTCTATTTTGTATCTTTTGTTTCCATTACAATTTATAATAATATCTGTTTTTTCATTATCCCTCATTACCATGTATTTTGTTTTTTTCTCGTTGATCACTAGACCATATTCTCTTGCCTTCTCTTCTAGTAGCTTAAATACGCTTATCAGTTCTTTCCTGTATCTTGCCATAAGTACTATGTCGTCCGCATATGCTACACGCTGATGTTTATTTCCATAAATTAAACCTCGGGTTTTTATACCACTTTCTCTTAGTATAATTTCCTGAACTAGGTTAAAGAGGGTTGTGGATAATGGGTCTCCTTGTCTCAGACCTTTCTCTATCTTGAATTCGTTAGAAGTACTGCCCTCCAAAATTACTTTGCTCTCGGTTTTTCGTATGGTCATTTCCACTAGTCTTCTCAATTTACCTGGTATTTTTAACTTTCTCATTGCCTCATATTTTTTTTTTCTTTTAATAGTATCATAGGCCTGTCTGTAATCGATGAATAGCATATGCAGACTTAGATTTTGTTCGTAAGCATTCTCCTGAAGTTGTTTCATAATGAAAATTTGGTCTATTGTCGATCTACCTGCTTTAAAACATCCTTGGTATTCTCCTACATTTTCATTGTGGTATTTGTCTAATAGATTTTTAAGTATTTTTGCCAGAACTTTGTATGTTACATCTAAAAGTGCTATTCCGCGGTAGTTATCGCATTCTTCCTTGGGACCTTTTTTGTGAATTGGAATTATTAATGCCTTGTTCCAATTTTTATGGATTTTTCTTCTCGCCATACTTGTTTCAACAACTGCCATATTCTCTCCGTTAATTGTTCGCCTCCATATTTTAAAATTTCTATTGGAATGTTGTTTTCTCCTGCACTCTTATTATTCTTCATATGTTTTAAGCATTCTGTCACCTCCAGTTTTTTGGGACCGTTATGGCTAGATCTTCCTCATCACAATTTTCTTCTTCCATTTCATTATCATTTTCGCCTAGTTCTTGCTCACCATCATTTAGTAATTCCTCAAAATACTGTGCAAATCTATTTATTTTTTCTTCCCTATCCCCTATTAGATATCCCTCTTTGCTTTTCAAAAAATAAGGTGCTTTCCGGTTGTGGCCTTTCCCTTCTCTTATTTCATAATAAAAATTTCTCACTTCTTTATTCTTATAAGCTTCTTGAATTTTTATTAATTCCCTTTCAAAGTAATTTCTTTTGTTCTTTCTGCATATTTGTTTTACTTTTTTCCTTGCTTTCTTAAACTCTAGTCTATTTTCTTCACTGTTTTCTTTTAATAGTCTTTGTCTGATTTTATTTCTTTTTTCCAACGCCTGTTTACATTGTTCATCAAACCACTTATCTTTTTTTCTTCCCTTGGGGCTCCCTTGTATCCTATTTGTTACATTTCTCATTACAGTTTCTATCTGTGACCATTCTTCTTCTAGTTGCTCGACGTAAGGTCTTGAATTTAATTTTCTATTAATTTCTTGTTGGAAGTGATTTACTTTGGTCTCGTCCTTCAATTTTTCTAAATCGTATTTTTTCCGTTTTTTTTATCTTGTTCAATTCTAGGTGGCTTATCTTTATTCAGTTTTGTAATTACTAAAAAGTGGTCACTATCCGTATCAGCTCCTCTATAACTTCGTACATCTGTTACCCTTTTTAAGTGCTTCATTTATATTAAGACGTGATCTATTTGGTTTTTTGTTTTGCCATTTGGTGATATCCTCAGAATATTCTTGAATATTCCTTGGAAACTTTCAAAGAATATTCATAGAATATTTAAAAAATTTCCCATTTCATGGTCCATAGAATATTCGAGAAAGGATATAAATATTTAAAGCGGGTCCATAGAATATTACAATATCCGAAAACGAATATTTTTAGTATGTCCATTGAATATCTAGTGCTATCTGGGAATATATGTTAATAGAAAAAAGAAGAAGATGTGATATTACAATTATTGAAGCTTAAATATTATTAGCCCTATAGTGATATCCTGGATATTATTTTTCCAATTAAGATCAGTATAACTGTGCAATGATATAGTTGAAGAAAATAACTCAATCAATTTTCTTGATTTCAACAACCAAAGAGTTAATAATGTACTTGATTATTCAATTTGCCGAAAACCAACACACACTGATGTCACAATTCCATATAGTTCAAATCACCCCATGTCACATAAACTAGCGGCATATAATTCAATTATACATAGAGCATTTTCAGTTCCTATGAGCAAATGTAATTTTGATAGAGAGATTAATACAATTAGACGAATAGTAACAACCAACGGTTATCCAATACATATGATAAATCAGCTAATTAATCAAAAAGAGGAAGAAGTGGCATTACAACAAATATTTTTTAAACAAACTGAAGAAATAAAAACTTATAAAGCCATCACATATGCAGGAAATATTTCTAATAATATTTCAAAGATAATATCTTTAGCAACGAATACAACAATTTCTTTTATTTGTTAAATGTAAAAACAAAAATACCACCATTAAAGAAATCAGGTATATATAAACTCAAATGTCCAGAATGTAATGCTGTCTATTTGGGTCAGACCCTTAGAAATTTTGAAATCCGATACAGTGAACACTTACGAGCATACAGATTAAAACAACCAGATAAATCCCATTACGCAAAACATCTACTTGACAGCAATCTTTCATTGACACTTAACACAGAACTAGAAGTACTACATATTTGTGATAAGGCACAAGAACTAGATTTCCTTGAAAAGCTGGAAATTAGAAGACACTTAAGAAACCCACAATATGAAATCGACAATGAACAGATAAATCTACGGAGTTCTCCACTATTAAACTGTCTTCTTAAGTGATAATTGTAAAGATCAGCAGATATAGTTTTTCTGATTTTCTATATCATTGCACAGTTATACTGGTCTCAATTGGAAAAATGATATCCAGGATATCACCATAGGGTTAATAATATCCAAGCTTCAATATTTGTAATATCACATCTTCTTCTTTTTCCTATTAACATATATTAAGTCAATCACAAAGTAGGTCACTTCTTGGTCTAGCCAAAAATAACTACTAAACATCAGGTAGGCATCAAATGAAATGTAATTTCTGTCATTATGACGATGATATTCAGTTATCGAAACAATTGTCAATTTTTTAGAATGTTCAACATTTTTCATTATATTGTGGAATTAGCTAGAAACATTGGGTTTATTTAAAAATTTAAAACACTCAATAATTAAGATTCCAATTTTATAATGAAACTCTTCCAGATATCTCGCTATGGAAGAAACAAATAATAATCCAATGAGCCACATGGCTTGATGCAGTTTTATTTTATGCGGAACATTTGGAATGAGTAAAAAAAGTCATTCTTGATTTACAAGATTTTTCTTCGAGATAAAACGTCAAATATAACTGGAATGGGTAACCTTTAGTAAGTTGAATAATACCTCAAGAGAATGCTCGCCATTGTGTTTGAAAAGGAAGGTCTACGAACAATGTATTGTATTTGTGAAGACGATTTTACCCTGACAAAAAAATATCTGCTGAAAAAATATGAGAGAAGGGGTAGTGCAGGGGTCACGAGAAGAAATAAAATTCCCGATGAAATCATAATAAAAGGAATCAAAATCAATAACATCGTCAAAGTCATAACCCAAAAACAATGGAAATAGGCAGGCATATAGCCCAAATCGCCTATAATGGACAGAAAAAATATGGGAATGGAGACCTAGAACGGATAAAAGAAGATGCATGCCACCAACAAAACGTATTGTAGGCAACTGGATAAACACTTCCAAAGGTATTTGTCAATAGAGATTACAGATTTAGTTTTAGATCTTTGTCTTTAATACATTATTCAACTTTATTTAGCAAGAAATATTAGCTGTGAATAATGTAATTTATTCGCGTAAGGTTACCTTTTCTAACCAATATACGATTTGAAATATACATATTGGCAATCCAATATTTGTTTTAATTCAAATGATAGATCCTTTTTAAGATAAAGGGAGTGAAAAATTGTTTGAATAATGTGAACTTTAGCGCCTGTTCCATTTGCAGCACTCAAAGTTTAAGTACTTTGGATGAAAAATGTTAAGGTAATTAATTGAAATTGATTAATTCAATATATTTTATTGATCTCAAGCAGTGTTACTTTGATATATTGCCTATTGTTCACGTATGCAACAGTTTGTATAAACAAAATGACGTGTTGGACTTTTAACTACATGATCATTAAAAAATATAGGTATTTAAATAAACCCACGCATCAACAATTTGCATCTTAATTATAAAATTACAATCATGATTGATCTACTTATTAATACTCGTATGTATATTATTGAAGTTTGATAATTTATAATGAAATATTTACACTACGGAGATCTAGCACAAAATATACCGAGTGCCCCAATAATATGAGTTGCATTGTACGTTAAAATAGTGAAAATAAACGCTCTTAAAGATTAAAAGATTAATACGAACTTTTTTCCGCACGTATGTGATGAAACCTGATGACTTAATATATGAATAGAAAAAAAAGAATATATGGTATTACAAATAATATAGCTAAGATATTATTAGCTGTATGGGGACATTCTGGATATCTTTTCCCATTTAAGGTCAGTGTAACTAACTAGGTATATCTGCCGATCTTTACAATTGTTACTTATGAAGACAGTTTAATAGTGGATAACTCCCTAGATTTATCTGTTCATTGTCGACTTCATATTGTGGGTCTCTTAAGTGTCTAATTCTTCAAGGAAATCCAGTTCTTGTTTCTTATTTCTAGTTCTGTTTGAGGTATCAATGGATGTTTGGTGTCAAGTAGATGTTTTGTGAAGTGGGATTTCTCTAGTTGTTTTAATCTGTATGCTAGTAAGTGTTCACTGTATCTAATTTCAAAATTCCTAAGGGTTTGTACTCGCATTACTTTCTCTTTCAAAAGAAATTGTTGTATGTGGCTAACGATATTATCAGTAGTAATACTATAAGTACAGGTTATGTATCGATAATTTGTTGCATAATTACAAAGAGTGTCAGTCTGACAGTTTAAATAAGCCGACCGCGAAGCGGGAGGATTATTCTGTCAAACTGACACGATTCTTAATTTTGCAGGAAGTGTGAGATGTATAACCGTATTTATTTGAAATGTATTTAATACGATTATTTATTGAGTAAATTCAGTAAATATAAACAATTTATTAATGCAAATACAAAATTGGTACAATGGAAATTACAATTATTATACTACGTTTTTTTTAATTACCATAAAACTGTTAGTTATTACATCTAGTTAAATTTACTACAATTAACTTTATATCATTTGAATTTATAATACATTATGTGAACAGTACCTTATTTACAATTTTGACATTTAATAAGTGAGTGACATATTCATTGTGTTATAAAACTAAGAAAAAAGCGCATGTATTTCATTTCTTATTGCAATTCACATTTTAGTAATTCCAAATTATCTGCTTTATTTAACAGTTTATGGGCCCAGAAAATTGTAATAAAAACGTATAAAAACACAAAAATGTCTGATTTGACAAAAGTGCAGGTAACGAAACTAAATGATGGAAATTATCAAGTCTGGAAGTACAAAATGGAACTTTTATTAATAAAAGAAGATTTATGGAAAGCATGGAATAAAAAAGACGGTAAAACACGTGCATATACTGGTTTGTTTGTTGAAGACGATCAAATTATTCATAGTAATAATAAAACATCGGCAAAAGCATCGTGGGAAGCATTAAAAGAATATCATCAAAAATCAACTTTATCAAACATTGCTGTATTTGACAGTAACCCAAACGGTGTACAAATTCTTGTTGAAGCTTGTTTATTGTGTCTAGAGAAATATTGTTTATTGTTGTCCGAATTCTCTCTTTTAATTCTTCAATATTTGCTGGTTTCGTTTGATACACAACATTCTTCAGATTGCCCCACATAAAATAATCCAAAGGATTGAAATCTGGTCACCTCGCTGGCCATTCAATAGGTCCACGTCTACCAATCCACCTGTTCGGGAAAATTTCATCTAGATACCTTCTAACATGTACAGCATAATGTGGAGGTGCACCATCCTGTTGGAACCATAAACTTTCATCACAACATTCAGGATTACGTCTGCTGGGAAACAAATTACGTAAAGTAGGTACGAGATACCCCCTTAAAAACTCAAGGTACGTTGCTTCGTTTGAATTACCTTCGATAAAGTAGGGTTCGATGATTCGATTTCTTACAATTCCAGCCCATACATTTACCTTTTGCGGGTATTGTGTATGATGCTCACGCATCCAGTGGGGGTTTTCTTTGGCCCAGTATCTACAATTCTGACGGATAACCTCGCCATTTTACGTGAAAGTGGCCTCATCAGAAAAAATAATGTTTTGTATCAAGAGAGGGTCTCGGTGACATTTATCCATCATCATTTCGCAAAATTGGATTCTTCTATCGGGATCTTCTTCGTTTAATTTATGCAAAAGTTTGATTTTATAAGGATGCCATTTTTCAAGCTTTAATAATTTGTGTACCGTTGTTTTGCTAACACCCATATCGCGACTAACTTTAGTTTTTCCTTCCGTCGTAGTTATATTTTGAAATTTTTCTTTAGTGCTTCCTCTATTTGGTGATCTTTCTCCCACTGTTGTTTCTGTTACTGTTAGTTTCTTTTATCTTATAGCTTACAGTATTAATTATTAATTTGTTATATTCAATGTATGATGTGTGTCCTTTGCTTCTAGCTTCTCTGAGTTACTGTATCAGTGCTTTTCTTTCTTCTTGGATGTTCTTTGGAAAATCTTCATCAATCTAGATATTTGTACCCTTGAGATATTTGTCTTTTTGAAAAAAATTCTTTCTTATGTTTCCTTTTGTCATTTTTATTAATATTGGTCTGGTTCTTTCCTCTTATCTATTTAGTTCCTTTCAACTCTCCTGCTCTTCAACTTTAACGCTTTTTATTACAATATTCTTTGAATTGATCATTCTTTCTAACTGCCCAATTATATTTTGCTGAATTTCTACTTTCTAGTTAATGATGTAATGTAATATTTACACTCATTAAATCAAAGGGCAATTCTGTAGATGTGACTCAATTGACTGTTAATTGATTTTAAGGTAATTAACCTGATTAAACATTTCTAATTAGAAAGCAGTTAATAAAAGTATATGAAAACCTAATTTTATGAATTAGTATCAGCACTTAAGAAAATGTTAGTTAATTGCACTGTGACAATGTAAACGTAGATGATTTGTTTAAAAATTTAATATGTTCATCAATCAAGTGGAGAAAAACCATAAAATATGAATATATTAATAATTACAGTATTATTTCATGATAGCTAGCGGCAATTTATTTCGACAAGTACATACTTTGTATTTGAAATATCGAGTCAAGGAGTTACAGGGTGGTGATAGTAAATTTTAATAGAATGACAATCAATCCGGTAAATCAGGCTACGTTGCATATATCACACACATACAATAGTATTGTATATGCTGTATATGTTCATCTCAGTGCCGTTGCTGGAGTGGCGAACGCCTGCGTGCAAGAATAATTTTGTGCGCCCCTATATACTATGCTTAAATTTTGATGCTAAGGCCAATTTTCATAATCATTTTTAGTTTGAGGTTTAAACTGAATAGTTTCCTTATAGACTAAAGACTAAAGTCACTTTAGTGTAAGTGTTTGATTATCAAAATGGGCGTAATAAAATAAAACAACGAAAAAATATGACAAAAAATTCATTTTTGACATCAAATAAAATAGACTATTAACGTTGAATATAGGTCATAAATAAAACACGTCCATTCGGAAATTAACAAAAAATCTAATATAACTCAATTCACTCTCAAACGGCGCTCAACGCAAACAAATCCGTTAACTTGAAAATGTGCAAGATCTGTCTAATACCTAAGTACCTAATGATCAAATAACAAAGTAGTTTTAGAACATAACACGTCTTGCTTTTGCAGATGCAAGCTCATTGATCATTTCATTGTGATCGATGGCTTCACATATTTTATTTTCGATTGAAATAACAGCTAAATCTGAAAGCCTTTCCTGGCACATCGAAGTTCTCAAATAAGATTTTACAAGTTTTAGCTTTGAAAAACTCCTTTCGCCAGACGCAACAGAAATCGGCAGCGTCAAAAATATCCTTAATGCTATAGACAGGTTTGGAAACAAAGACTGCAAATTTTTCTTGGTTATATAATTCAGAATATCTATGGGTGAGTCTGAGGTATTGCGAGAGTCTTTGACAGGGTAAAGGATTCTGTATGATGGAATTTCATTGTACAAATCAAGACCATCAATATCCTTGCAAACATTTCCTTCATGGTGAATTTGCAAAGCCAAATCCAAATCTATGCACGATCGTTTAATCTCATCAGAATTTAGGTTTTGGAAATCACTCAAAAATCCAAGTAAATCATTGCATTGCTTCAATCTCTCGAAACGACTTTGTAGGGATTGAACTGTTGTATCCAAAATTTGGAAATAAAAACTGATCTTAAATTTTCGCTTTGGATCTATAACTGGATCGTCTGTACTTTCATATGAAAATTGACGCTTTCTCTTTCGTTCCCTAATTGCAAGAAATGTTTGCTCTACATCATTTTTTCCAGCTTCGGCTTTAGCCTCATTCACAGAAACATCAAAATTTTCATCTGACCTTTTTTCAGTGAAGTAGTTGATGAGACTTTTTATTTCTCTATGGCATTCATTAACAACTGTATTTGGATTCTGCATCATTTTACTGACTATATTGACCTTTGACAATACATCGTACCAAATAATGATGGAACAAATAAATTTAAACGTTTTAATTTTTTTTAAAAGTACCTTTGCTGAATGTTTGGTATCCATGTCTCTTGAATTATCTTCCATCAAATCAAGTAAACTCCTACAAATCTCGAGAAGTTGAAATCTAAGAGGTTGAACGGCTCTGACTCTGCTTTCCCATCGAGTTTTACTCACTGACTTTAAAGAGAGATTTTGTAAATTTCGCTTTAAAATATTCCACCTGTAGGGTGAAGCAGAAAAAAATTGAACAGCTCCTGAATAATTGAAAAAAAACCTACAATCTCGTCTGAGATTTTAGCTGCATCATTAACTGTCAAATTTAATGTATGAGCACAACAAGGCAAAAAAATAGCTCTCGGGTTAACTTTTTTATATTGAGCTTGAATGCCCACATGCTTCCCAGACATATTTGCGCCATTATCATAACCCTGACCTCTCATATTAAAAAAATCAATTTCAAAAGTTGGTAATATCTCATCTCTCAACAGATTGAAAAGCCTTTCTCCTGTACTATCCGAAACTTTAGAAAACCCCAGAAAGTGCTCTCTTATTTCAACCTCATTTGAAGAAAAATGAACAAAGCGAATTATGAAAGTCAACTGCTCAACATGACTAGCATCTGGAGTTTCATCCAAAACTATTGAATAATATTTTGCTTTCTTGATGCAGTTCAAAATTTCCATGCGAATATTTTTTGATAATAGATGGATTAATTAATTTTGAAAGTGATTGCCTAAATAATGGGGCATGTTTTTTTTCAACTCTTTAGACCTTTGAATATTGCTCGGGTGCTCCATCATAATCGGATCGAATTTGGCAATCGTTTCGACCAGTTTGAGAAAATTACCATTATTTGATTCGAAAAGATTAGAGCGGTCACCCCTGAATGCTAAATTCTGACTGGCCAAATATTGCACAATACAAATCATTCTTTTGATTATTGCACGCCATCGTCTTTTTTCATTTTCGTAATGATGTTGTTGCTCTCTATCAATTGTGCAATCTTTGCTCAAACGCAATTTTAATTCGTGCCATTTTTGAGCTCCTTTCATATGTTCCATACTATTTTCATGTCGGGAAATATTAACTGAAAGGTGCCTCCAATCGGAGTACCCAGTGGTCAATTGATGAGACAAAGCGCTAAAAACTTTACAAAAAATGCAAAATACGCAATTAATTTTTTTAGAATACACCAACCAATCCCTATTAACTATTTCGCCATTTGGTAACTTCCTAAGATATTGCGTTACTGAAAATTTCCTACCAGACTCATCAACAGGAAAATTTTCTTTAATTTGAACAGCTCCCTTTGTCACGATTGATTGAATTAGATGATGACTCAAATTATTTGGCCATGTAGATGGATCAGAAATATCAATATCACTAATATCAGCAATGTCACTGTGCTCAGATCTTTCTTCATTCTCGTTTACCGGATGACCCAGTTCAGGAGTTGGATCAGGTGAAACAGGCGTTCCAGAACTTTAATCGGCTATTATACATTGAAATTTCAGGTGGCGGAATTGTACACTAACATTATACAATAGAGTTTACAAAATAAGGGGTTTTTCAATTTTTAAAATATTTTAGTTACCTAGTAAATATATTTTGAAAACGATTTACAATATTTCAAATCCTAGATATGCATTATACCCTACCAAAAACTTGATATTGCAATAGGGTAGATATTATTATTAATAATAAAACATGCTCATATGTTGGCAGATATTCAAATCTAGAAGAAAATATTTTCAATGTTGAAGATGTTTCAGAAGCTACTTACACAAATAAAATAAAAAACAAATAGTTGGTAATTATGTAATGAAAGGGGAGTAACTATTTCAGATAGTCTGATACAAACATTGTATTAAACAGTACAAAAAATATTGAATCAAGTATCTCTAGTTCTAGTTTTTTTAGTAGTAGTCTCAGCCATCAATATAGTTTTGCAGGTTTAGAAAATTTTAACATTATTACTAACAATTCTTGTGAACAATTAGAGACTGTTTAAGACTTTAAAAACAGAAATTCTGTTAAAAAGCTCATTTCCATTTGAAAATTCACTGAATACAATAAATAATCTGTAGATGTCCCTTACAATGATACCTATATTAATCTAGTTGAAGAATATGTAACTTATGATACTGAATGCTCCAGTCAACAAACAGCATTATTTATTTATTATTGTAGAAACACAGCTATTGGATACTCAATTGGATTCAATTAATTATAAACTCATTTAACTTGATAATGTGTTCATATCTCTTCCTCATAAGTAGTTTTTTTTGTATACATTGTATTAATAATGCTTAGTTTTCATTAAGTTACAATTCCACGATGTTAATATACAATTTGTTCCAGGATGAAAATAACAAGATGAGAATAGTATATTATTTTATACAGAAAAAAAGTATGAATTTTCATAGCACACCTGAATTTACCTGCCAAATGGAGTGACGCATGAAATAGAAGGTAAATCATGAAAAGTCACTTTTCGAAATAAAATATGTTATTATTCCTTTGAAGATCCCCGCATGTATCTTAAGGAAAATTGGTCCCAGTCAATTGGCTGAAAATCAAGTTTGATGTAATTTATGATGATCGATCAAAGGTCTCCATGGGCACAATTTGATCTAAAGTAATTGTTTTATTAGCTGTTGTTCAGAACACCTTCAAATATTTCACAGATAAGGATTCTGAAGTGTAATGTATGTGTATCCGTTAAACTTTATTAATTCAGTTTCAAAGTATGGTACGTTATGGTAACTACGGATTAATATACCCTTTTTTATTTCTTGCTTTCACTGAATGTGTTCAATAGTTTCCACTTTCCAGACTTGTTATGTAATATGCTTACACAATTTCATTTTTTTTAGGTTGGATTGCTGGACAAAATATATTTTTTTAATTTTGTACCTGTTTTTTTCAAATTTACTGTACTGTTCATGAAAAGTGAATAAACGTTTTAAATCCTTTATTGCTGTTTTGCTATTTTATTTTAAATATACAAGATGAACAACTAAGAACGACTGTAGGCCATATCTCAGAAAAGAATCATGGTACAACTTTCAAAATTGCTGGAAAATATTTTGCAGTCTCTAAAATATCCGTTAGGGGTGGAATGAACACTCGAAAATATAATCACTCTAAAAAAACATACTAAAGTTGTCCTAAAAATACAATTTTTGAAATATTGATGAGATTATGAATAAATTTAATTAAGGAGATTTTTTGTCATAATTCTTCAAATAATGGGTGGGGAAGGTTCAAACTTATGAACAAATGTATAACTTTCTCGTTTTTTAACCGATATTAATGATTTTAGCTGCATTTAAAAGTTTTTCTGTTTAATAAGATTGATAACAAAATTAGATAATTTTATATCCACTCGGAAATTTCAAATGTAAATTGAAGCATTTTTAAAATTTTTATATCTGATATTGTAAATCTTATATCTTGGAATAGATTCCTATTTTTTTACCCCTTTTCATCAGAATTTAAAAAAAGCCTCATTGCATTTGAAATTTCCGAGAAAAATGGGAAAATTGTGGACTTTTTCACAAAGCGTTGACAAAATTGTCCAATTTTGTTATTTTTGTTAAGCATTTCTTATTAAAAAGGAAAAACTTTTTCAAATGAAGCCAAAAACATGGATGTCGATTAAAAAAAAAGTGTTACGACATTTGTTGTTTGGGTTGAACCTTCGCCCCCCCCCTTACTTGAAGAATAAAGACAAAAAGTCTCTAACTACATTTTTTCATAATCTCAACAATATATCAAACATTGTATTTCTAGGATACGTTTAGTATGTCTTTTTTGGAGATAATCACAGTATTGAGTTTTTCAATTGTTCATTGCACCCCATAGGAGATATTTTAGGAACTCAAAAATATTTTCCAGCGATTTTTCAGGGTCATTTTCCTGAAGGTATTTTTTTAAAGTTGTACTATGACAATCCCATTTATGTATAATAATTCCCATTTGTGAATACAAAAATCGTAGTTTGCTGTCGGCTAAATAGGAAGGAAGAGAGTTTGCAAGTGGATAAAAATATCGGATAAATTACGTTACCGTAGCAACCCTAGCATTTAGGTACTGTCTGTTTACCAAGCAATGCACGTCAATTTGACAATTATAAATGTCAAAAACAGAATGTCAAGTCATCAACAGTACTTACTCGTCAGGTAATACTAGGATGAATCCACAAAATTGTTCATACAACAAAAACCAGTTGAACATATTAAAATACAAATAGTTAATTAAAAATGATTATCTAAAATCCATTCCTATAAGGGATTAATAAAGATTAAAAATTACAAATCCAACATGATGTTGTGAAGTCGGCAGGCTGACAAATCAACTTGATCAAGTTATATAGACTCTTATCAATCGGGTAGGGCTCTAAAAATTACTCCAAATTTAAAATTGTTCATTAACCGTTACAGTGAATGTAATGTGATGGTAGAGAATAAGTGAAAATTTGTTGAGAATTAGCGAACAATAAATACGGAAAGTGATAACACACAAAAGATAAAACAGCCAGGAATAGAAAGACGTAAGTAAACTTGCATGAATTATAATTCTGAAAGCAAAAAACAAGTAAATTGGGAAACAAATGAGCAATACTGAAATTTCTCAACAGGAAATAAATTATACATACAAAAACTGGTAACACGGAATACGATAAGAAATTCTATACAGTCAGAAAATGAATAGTAGGTACAGGAGCGTAATAAACAGAAATTGTTCAAAAGAATAAAAGGAATCAGTCACGGTAAAAAGTTAGCTCGCCTGCGGGTAAAGGATGAATTTAGTAGCTCTGTAACAAAAACTGTTTGCGAGACACTTGAAATCCGGTGCTGAAAAAGAAAGAATGGGGGAGATGGATGAAATAAGAAGAGTGTTTGAATGTCTGACTGATAAAATGACAATCATCGAAAACAAACTAGAAAATAACATGGAAGAAATAAGAGAGCTGAAAGAGAAAAATAATTGGCTGAAACAAATGATAAAAACACAAGAAAGAAGAATCGAAATGATGGAACGAGAGACAAAAAGAAACAATATAATCATACAGGGAATAGAAGATAGTGAAGAGGAACCATATGGAGACGCAAAAATGAAAATCGAAGGAATTTTAAAAGAAGCAGGAATAGAAGTCAATCTGAAAAATGAAATAAACGATCTACCAACAATAGGAGAATTCAATAGTAGAACTAAGAGACCAATAATTATAAAGCTCAACCAATGGGAAAAGAAGCAGGAAATAATGAAAAAAAAGAAAAACCTAAAAGGAACAAATATTTGGATAAATGATGATTGGCCAAAAAGAGTACAGGAAGACCGGAAATACATGATGCAGTTTATGAGAAGAGCAAGGGAAAATGGAAGTAGAGCATACTTTAAATACGATAAATTGATAATAGATGGAAATGTTCATGATAAGTATAGTTTCCAGGAAAGCCAGAAAAACATAGAAAAGACAGAGACAAATAATCCTAAAAGAAAAGTAAACGTAAGATCACTGGAGGCAGGAGTAAGCGAGGAGAAAATAACCAAAATGCTTAGAAGAGAAGAAAAAAACTAGAAGAGGAACAACTGGACGAAAAGGGCAATGAAGAGGAACAGAAATATAGAGAACAGCAGGAAGATATGATTAGTTTTAGAATTAGAAGTAACTTTAAGATTAGTAATAGCAAATTAATGATAACAAATAGTAATAAAGGGATAAATGTAGATAATAGGATTAGGATAGATAAAGGAAATAATAAAAAAGAAGATAATATAAGTACAAATGAAAAAGGTAGGGTGATATATAATAATAATTGTAAATATATGTTTGAAAAAAGGGTACAAGACAAAGGTAGGGAAAACACTAATAATAAAACAGGCGATAAAAAAATAAATATAGATCAAAAAGGGAAAAGAAAAAAAAGTACGCAGGACTAAAGAAATTAAAATTAGTACTTGGAACGTGAGGACAATGCTAGAACCAGGAAAGATGGAGGAAATTGCATGGGAATTGGAAAAATATGATATTGATGTGGCAGCGCTACAGGAAATAAGATGGAGGGGGAAAGGAAGTATTGAAAAAAAAAATATCAATTATTTTACTCGGGAAGAGAACAGCAAGGACAATATGGAGTAGCATTTATAGTGAGAGAAAAACTAAAAGGAAATGTAATAGAGTTTAGGCCAATCTGTCAATAATAAATGTTTATGCACCCACAGAGGTGGCAGAAGATGACGAAAAGGAGGTTTTCTATGAAAAGGTAGAAGAAGAAATATCAAAAATACCAAAACAAGACACGATAATATTATTGGGTGACCTGAACGCGCAAATTGGAAAAAAAGAATATTACAGACAGATAAGCGGTATACACACATAACATGAAAAACAAACAACAATGGACACAGAAATTTGTAATCTGGCAGTAAAAATGAACATGATTATCTGCAGTACGATATTCCAACATACCAAATGGCAGTTACGTTGAGATCACCTGATTGCAAAACATATACACAAATTGATCACATATTGATAACAAAAAGAAATCGGTCGTCAATGAAAGATGTCAGAACATATAGAGGGGCGTGTGCTGATACGGATCATTACATGGTTGCAGGCACTATGCTACAAAAGATAAAGATTAAAAATAAAAATAAAATATGCAACAAAAAATGGGACATAAGAAAACTAGAACAGACAGAAACACAAAACGAGTACAGGGATAGTATAGAACAACAATTTATTAATGAGGCAGAAGAAATTGGTGGAATTCAAGCAGGATGGAAAAAAATAGAAAATTGTATAAATACAGCTGCAAACAAAAAAATAGGAACGGTGGTAAACAGAGAACAGAAAAAATGGCTTGATGAAAGATGAAAAGAAATGAAAAAAGAAGCATGGGTAAAATGGATAAGGACGAACGGAAATGAAGAAAGAGAAACTTATGAAAAACTAAGAAGAGAAACGAAGAAAATAATAAAACAAGCTAAGAGAAAAACAATTGAAAACAGAATCAGTGAAATAGAAAGGGTTAGTTATGCAAGGAACACAAAAGCTTTTTATCAAAAAATAAATGCACAGACCCGAACATATAAAAATAAAGCAACAGGAATAAAAACGAAGAGGGGAGAATAGTAAATGAAGATACGGAATATAAAGAGACATGGATGGAATACTTTGAGGAATTACTAACTAACAGAAACAGAAGTAAGCGAGGAGTTTGATATAGAAGCAAAGAACAAACAAGATGGAATCGAGAGCCCAACGAAGGAAGAAATTAGAGAGATAATTAACAGGAGTAAGAACGGAAAGGCTCCAGGAAGCGACGGAATAAACATGGAACTTATCAAATACGGAGGGACTAAACTGTTAGAAAAATTATACCAATTGATATATAAAATATGGGAAGAAGAAGAGATGCCAGAGGAATGGAAAGTGGGACAGATAGTAACAAAACACAAGAAGGCAGACCAACAAGTTTGTGAAAACTTCAGAGGAATTACGCTACTAAATGTAGCATATAAGATAACAAAAACACTTATAAAAAGAAGACTGCATGACGCAGGTTACAGAGGTGGAGAATATCAGTACGGATTTACAAAGGGAAAGTCAACTACAGATGCGGTACATATACTGAAACAAATTTTGGAAAAGTCCAACGAATATAACATAGACATTGTGATACTATCCATTGACTTCCAAAGAGCATTTGACTCAATAAAAAGGAATCAATTATTGAAAGCGCTGAATGAGATGGAAGTGAAAAATAAACTAATAAGATTAATAAAAATGACACTAGACCAAAGCGTAGAAGAAGTAATAACACAAAGAGAGAAAACACAGAAGTTTACATATAATAAAGGAGTTAAACAAGGAGACTCTCTGTCGGCAACACCATTCAATTTGGCACTAGAATATACGATGAAAAAAATATGTAAAGGAAATTTAAGGACCAGAGGAGGACAAATAATAGCATATGCCGACGACGTAGCACTAGTGACTAAAAACAGATTGGTAATGGAAGAAATGTTGGAGGAGATAATAAGGAAGGGAAAGAAAATTGGACTGGTGATAAATACACATAAAACCAAACTATTAAGACTCAAAAAGAATTGTGAGTACAAAAATGTGAAAATTGGAAGATATGAATTTGAAGAGGTGGATAGAGTTAAATATCTGGGAATAACAATAAGTAGTGATGGAGACAGAGAAACTGAGATAAGAGAAAGAATCGTAGCCACAAACAAAGCATTTCAGGCTAACAAAAAATTATTAAAAAATAAAATAATTAGCGAGCGCACGAAAATAAGAATATATAACACAATAATTAGACCAGTGATGATGTATGGGCAGAAACACTAACTATGACTAAAAAACAACAAGAGGATATGAGAATACAGGAACGAAAAATACTAAGAACAATATTGGGGCCAAAAAAAATAGGTGAAGAATATAGAAGAAGAACAAATAGGGAACTATATCAAGAGATACAAAAAGACATAGTAAGAAAAATTAAGGAACAAAGATTAAAATGGTTGGGACACATATGGAGAGCAGGTAAGAAGGCAATAATATACTCCATGATAGAGTGGAAGCCCTTAAGTAAGAGAAGAAGGGGAAACCAAGGATAACTTGGCTGCAGGAGGTAGTAGGTGATCTCAAGACTATGGGAAATAGATACTGGGAAGAGAAAATGCAGGACAGGAAGCAATGGCAACAAATAGTAGAAAAAATATGAAAAAGTTAATGTGGTCTGATCCACCCTTAGAAAAGGATCTAGAAAGCTCGTAAGAGCGGCGCTACTCCCACGGGAGTGTTAAGCCACTATATATATATATATATATATATATATATATATACATATATATATATATATATATATATATATATATATATAAAGATTAAAAATTACAAATCCAACATGATGTGGTGAAGTCGGCAGGCTGATAAATCAACTTGATCAAGTTATATAGAGTCTTATCAATCGGGTAGGGCTCTAAAAATTACTCCAAATTTAAATTGTTCATCAACCTTCCACCCCCTTTTCTTTTTTTGTTATAATTGATAAAAGCCATATATATATACATATATATATATATATATATATATATATATATATATATATATATATAAGATGTACGAATAGTGCGTGACATATGAACAACAAGCAAAAAAGAGATTAGTGGGTATTGCACGCAAATAAAAAAAGGGGCTACTGAAAAGAGTGGTAACCGCAGACATGCATGTTTCTGGCTCATTATCCGTCCTCGGTACGGTACAACCAAGAAAGGGTGTGAAACCTGTGAGCAAAGGTGTTGAATGAAACATGAGAAAATATAACAGAATTCAACAGGATAGTCAAACGCAACATTTGTGTCAGTAATATTAGAAGATCTCGAATATTCGAGACAACAACCTGTTGAATTCTATTATATTTTCTCATGTTTCGTTCAACACCTTTGCTCCCAGGTTTCACATCCTCTCTTGGTTGTACCGAACTGAGGACGACTAATGAGCCAGAAACATGCATGTCAGCGGTTACCACTCTTTTCAGTAGCCCTTTATACTATTTGCGTGCAATACCCACTAATCACTTCAAAGGTTCAATAAATTTTTTTATTAAAATCAATTATTCCCAATTATATTTAATTATGATCAAATATATTTACAAAAATGTTTCTATTAAATATATACCTTTTAAATAAGCTTAACAGTTCTTTTAATGACAAAACATTTTAGGTTATACACGTTTGTCATCAATGTATTCATCAAATTTATGTTATAGACCCCATATATAATTCAAAGATCTCCCATAAATGTATTTCGGCACCTCTTAATATTCTAAACATCGCTTCACCATCAAATTCAGATATAAACTTGAAATTTCTTCTGTCGCTCCGTCAAAAAAAATAATGACAGCCTCTCCTCACAAATTTAGCAAACAATATATCCTTTAAATTGAAACACTCTTTACCTTCTTCTCTTGAAATAACTTTCTCTCTAAACCAGCTCAACTTTAAAACTCTCACAAACTTTGTTTAGTACCTTGACCAAATTTACTGTCATTATTATAACAACAATTTATGTTGGAAACTTGTAGGAATTTCAGATAATATTTCAAATATTGTGTATTACTCTTTCCAGTTTTAGATTTCAATGATTTATTTTCTATCTTTTCAATCATCAAAAACTGACAACCTTTTTTCATCCTACAAAAACAATAGATTTTCCTTCCCAAATTTTTGTATTGTTTGGACAACCAAATAATCTACTTTATTTCAATTAAAATCATATCATTCATCTAAAATGTCATCCCTGGTCTCTGTCAAGCCAAAACTAAAATTACTATAATAGTATTTTAGAATATTTTCCACACAGCATAAATTTTAAATAGTTTTACCTTTAAACATTGGTTTTGGGGGGTGTACTTGCGTCAATTGAGAGATTTTTATATCATAAAAATTATTTTTTCTCCATTTTTGAATAAAATATTCTTTATTCATTTTCATGGATAATTCATGCCTAAATAGTTTCTTCAGCTGGGGTATTTTAACCATGTGTAATCTTTTCTCCAACTCTAGGTTTGTTAAGGGTTTTTGTGTCTCCTCCTCTTTTTAGCTCCTTTTTTGAGTTACATGTCTGCGGAATAATTTCCCAGTCTACTTTAATCCCAAATCAAAAATATATAATTTAGGAACCGAATTAATTCCATTTGTTAGTTCCACACTGTATAATAGTTGCATATTACACTTGAATTTCAGATAAAATTTAAATAAATTGCAAACATAATTATAGTTTAGATAATGAGTGTAGTAGTGATTAGTTGATTTGTATTTTGTAACTTTCCAATTTTTTCAGGGTTGAGTGGACCAGTTAAGAAACAAATTTATATTTAATCGAGAAACATTCAACAATAATCTTGAAAAAAATAAATGAGGAATTGTTCACTTACGCAGAAGTCTTCTGGTAACTTGAATGTCCCTGTCGATTTCTAATAACCTTTCTGGAACGTCTTCATCCATTTTGAAATGTTTTATTTAAAAACACACACAAAAAGAATCCACAAAATTAAAGAACACACACTTCACGCACGGAATTCCTAAATTTTACACTCAGAAGGAGACACATCTATGCGTATATTATTAATATATTATATATAGACTGTGTAAACAATTAAAAACTTATCATTTTAGTCAGGTAAGTATCAATAATTAAATCACACATTATATTAGTTTAACGGCGATAAAGTTTTTTAATAATGTGACAAAACCTAACGCATGTTGTGGTTTGTTAAGCGCGGCAGTGTTCAGCGATATTTAAACATTTAGCAGCCTCTTCGGTACACAGAGAAAAAATTTATTGAAGCGGTTCTATGCACTATAATATAACAGGTTTTTTATATCTAATTTACATATGAGTGTTATGGAATGTACACTTTAAAAAGTGTTTCACGATATTTACCTCAACAATCAGCTCAATAATATTGTTATATTAAATTCCGGGTAAATAAGAGATTTTTAAGAATATTGTATGATTTAAAAAAAATTATTGTAGAACATTGGAAAAACGATTAAGGGATTATGTGGATTTGAAACTAGAGGAGGAACAAGCAGCATTTAGAACATATATACTGAGAAATATAATAGAAAAAAGGATAGAGAAAATATGTATCGACTTAAGGCCAGCATTCGATATGGTAAATAGAAGCAAAATATGGAGAATAGCCACTGGGCTGAAAAATGCTATTAGAAGCTTATATGAAACAGTAAGGGCCAAAATACAAATCGTAGGCCAAATAAATAAAGCAAGGAACAGCTTGAGCTCATTATTATCTTCAGTACGTATTTTTAGTAGGGTAAATGCACCAGTGAATGAACAAATTGAAATATATATGAAATTATTAAGAATATGGTGTCTTTCTCGTAAACACTGCAATATCCCTCATGACGTGCAACATGTTCCTCTTAACGTGATACTTCGTTGGTTAAAGTCAGTTCTTATGAATGAACGTACCGCTGTGTTTTTGTTGACAAAATTTGAGAAACGTATCTGTTATTGGAACTATACTAAGCAATAACCAGGTGAGCAATAGTACAGAATAAGATATTAACAAATGAGATGTGTGGAGTGTCGTCATTGTCACATCAATTAATTGATTTCAACTGATTTTATCGAAAAACTAACCTCAAAATACACCGAAATCGTTATTAAATTCAATAATTTGAGTGTTCATTCATTGGTGCATGTGCTGAACCCAGTAAACGAACAAAATGTTCATTCATTGGGATTTTACGTGTTAATCTAGATTTCATCCATCTGACTTTTATATACTCTTTTAAAAAACCTGTTTCACGGGTTCCGTCGTGAAATGTCTACTAAGTTTGCTATCCAGTAAATGAACGACTTTGTTCATTCATTGAATCATAACATAGATCAATGGTGCTCCAGTGAATGAACAAATTATTCTTTCTCTGTTATTTCTGATTTCATATTTTTTTCAATCATTTGACAGAAGTATGGAAGGTGGAAAGTCCAAGCCAGAACATCAGAAAAAGTATGTAAGATTCCGATATTCCGATGCCTGTTTCCAGAAGGCCGTGGAAGCAATTAGAAAAAAGGAAATCACCATTAATGCGGCCAGCAGACAATATGGGATTCCGAAAAGTACACTTTTAAAAAAAACCACTGGGAAAGTTCCCATGATTCGATAAATGGGACCTCCCACCATTTTGACCTCCGAAGAAGAAACTACTCTAGAAACTTGGATTCTATCCAAAGCTCTATTAGGATTTCCCATGCATCTCGATGAGGTGAAGTGCAACGTGTCCTCAAAGCTGTTGATAGGCCCAATAAATTCGTGGATGATAGACCGGGTAGGAAATGGTTACATCTTTTTTTACAAAGACATTAAAAAAACCACAAGGAATACAGAATGAAAATCCAAGGCGGGAGCATCTGTAACAGAGGAAAATATTCGAAAATGGTTTCAGGAGATGAAGGAATATTGATTTAGAGAAGGCGTTGAAAACATCCTTTCTGAGCCTGATAGAATTTTTAATGGGGATGAAACCGGTTTGCAGACTTGACTCAAAACTGGAAAGCTTCTGGGTTCCAAAAATTACAGGAATATTTATGAAATTGCTAGTGGCCCAGAAAAAGAATGCATAGCAGTTCTCTGTACATTTTCTGCCTCAGGAGAATCTGTTCCACATATGATTGTGAACCCGTACAAGCGTATTCCAAGAATGATTGCACAAATTGAACCTGAGGAGTGGGGAATTGGCCGATAAGATAGTGGATGGATGACGAGTGCAACATTCTACGAATTTATTGCGACTAATTTCTTCCCTTGGCTTCAAGAAAACAACATTGAATTTCCTGTTTTATTATTGCTTGACGATCATAAATCGCATATCAATATGGATTTGTATAATTTCTGTGTACAGAAAAGAGTAATACTGTATCTGTATCTGTAAAGGTTGGAAGGGTGGGTAGACCCCACAGCACTTAGGCCACAATTGGCCCATTGTGCATCCTTCTGAGGTTCAAAACTTCCTTCTAGCTCGTCATACAGCCTACTTCTCTGAAGTAGGCGATAACGTCGCCTGAATTAAGTTCCCTCATATTGGCGTGTGTTAGCCTGTGCTCGCCGAATACATGAAACCTAATATGAGAGAGTGGCTGACATTCACAAAGAATGTGCTCGACAGTCTCATCTTCTTGCTCACATCCTCTACAAAGTGGGGTGTCATAGAGACCCAGTCTGTGGAGGTGTTTTCGTAGGTGGCAGTGATCAGTCGGAATACCCGTGGCTGTTCGTAGGTTCCGCCTGTTCATAGTCACGTATTTTTTGGCTACTTTGCTATCCGGATATCGTAGCAGTTCCTTGGCAAGCCTGCAGCCTTCTGCGTCGTCCCATCTACCCTTAAACTTATTAAGGGAGTGTTCCTTTAATAGGTCGACCGTCGCTAACGACGATAGACCAATGAAGGTGCCAGGTCCCAAAAGTTTTTGGGAGGCTGCCTTCCTGGCTAGCGAGTCTGCAATACGGTTTCATTTCGATTTCTCATGGCCCTTAATCCAGCCTAAAGTGACCGTGTTGTTGTTACAGGCTTCGATTAAGGCCATGTGGCATTCTAGTACTAGGCCTGATGTAATACGTGGTCTGTTCAGGGCTAGTAGTGTTTGTCTACTGTCCGTAAGGATGTATATGTTATTACCTGTGGCTTTCCTTTTGGTAATCTCTTTTGCAGCGATGCAGATAGCAGTGAGCTCTGTTTGAGCAACACTTGCATTGCAGCCCATTGCCCATTTTATGTTTAGATTCAGGGGTCTGGAGAAAATTCCACATCCTGAACCCACATTAGATTTAGACCCATCTGTGAAGATGCGGATTGCGTCTTCTTCCGTTGGGTCTTGTTCGTTGTTTTTAAAGATTACCTTATAGGGCCTGTGGAAGGCATATCGCGGTAGAATCGAGTCCGTATTGGCTTGCAGCAGTGGGACCTCCCTGAGGGCCTCATGCCACAAGTTACGTCTCAGTTTACCGGATCCTACATCAGGTTATATACCGGTGGAGCGTAGACGTGTCATAGTCATCAAAACAATCTCCTTGATGTATATGTCAAGGGGAGTGAGACCGAGAATTACCTCCATAGCTCTTGTTGGTAAAGGGTAATACTATACTGCCTTCTGCCCAATGCAACATATATCTTGCAACCTTGTGACGTATCAGTATTCAAGTCTCTCAAAGGACACTGGAAAAATACCATTTTGAAACATAAACAGAACACCAATATATCAGTTACAAAAAATACTGTCACAACCTAAGTACCCGGCCTGGGACTCTGCTCAGGTAGTGAATTCGGCCTTAGTTACACTATTTTTTAATACCTCAATCGGGATAAGGTAATCAACAAACAAAACTTCGGGACAAATGGATTTATTTGACACACAATAATAAATTTACCAAAACCGTATATTCTCGATACAAATACGAATAAATATTAGTTATACAGTAAAAATGTCCAACTCAATATTCTATATATATATCAAAAATAAGTGAAGGACTTATCTTTGAAAAATTCTGGACGTACAGCTCGCAGCAGTATTCGAGGGGTCTTCAGCCGTGGTTGTCTGGACTGTAGAATGACGTGGTCCGGTGAGTGGATCTTGTAGAGGTCGGTGCAGTAAGGTCTGTAGACGGTCCTCAAAGTATAGTCTGTAGACGGTCCTTAAGGCTGCAGAGCAGCGAAGAAAATTAAAAATCACAAACAAAATGATATTTAACAGAGAATGCTGAGTAACTTTTCAGCGAAGAAATGAACAAGCCGATTCCTTGAATCGTAGTTTAAATAGACATTTAATGATAGTAAAAACTATTACCGATGTGTTCCTAATATTCGAAATAAAAGGATTTCGAATTAGAGGTGGGAGTAGCCGACGAATAAGTAACGCTCCAAAATAATTGATGGAAATAGTAACATGTTACAATACCTTCAACCCCCTTTTCCAAAAAGCTTTTGAAGAATCGATCAAGCCGGAAAGAATCAAAAACGGTTTCAGAAAATGTGGATTGTTTCCTTTCAGTGCAGACGCTGTGAATTATTCCAAATGCATTTCTACAAAGAGACAGCAGCTTGACCTAAATTGTGACAAGGAAGTTTCTGTGACCAGAGACGAATATGAAACTGTTCTGGAGTCCTTAAACATCATGTAGATTCAAAAACTTTGATAGAATTCAATAGTGCCTATGAAGGTGAAAAAGCAGTCGATATTCAGTTCTACAATTTTTGGAAAATATGTAAAGAAGTAACCGATGCCGATGGAACGAATAATTTGAGAAATGCTGATGGAATGAACCAAGAATGTGAAGAAGCCTTCGAAGAAAACTCGCAGAATATTGCTAATTTTGACATACCGGATATACAAGAATACACAACAGACTTAACAGATGACCTGTTGAACCTACCATTGGAAATTGATTGCATTCTCTATCCAGCTAACATATCTGACAATTCAACAATAATATTGAATGTGGATAGAAGGAAAGATATAGAAAACGTTATTATAAAAGAAATATACTCTAAAAGGAGGTTACGAGATAAAAACAAGTAAAACAGATGATCTGAATGTTGTAGAAGAACTCGAGATTCCGGATAAAGTAGACGTAGTAATAGATAACAGTAGTGTCGATTTCCATAATCACGAGCCGCAGCAGCCAAAAACTACCAGAGACGTATGGCTACAACATCTTCTTTGGCCAAATATTGAAAAAAAGTGTGGCAAAAGGAAACAGGCAACTGAATTATTCCAAACGCATTTCTACAAGGAGACAGCAGCTTGACCTAAATTGTGACAAGGAAGTTTCTGTGACCAGAGACGAATATGAAACTGTTCTGAAAGTCCTTAAACATCATGTAAATTCAAAAACTTTAATAGAATTCAATAGTGCCTATGAAGGTGAAAAAGCAGTCGATATTCAGTTCTACAATTTTTGGAAAATATGTAAAGAAGTAACCGATGCCGATGGAACGAATAATTTGAGAAATGCTGATGGAATGAACCAAGAATGTGAAGAAGCCTTCGAAGAAAACTCGCAGAATATTGCTAATTTTGACATACCGGATATACAAGAATACACAACAGACTTAACAGATGACCTGTTGAACCTACCATTGGAAATTGATTGCATTCTCTATCCAGCTAACATATCTGACAATTCAACAATAATATTGAATGTGGATAGAAGGAAAGATATAAAAAAAAGTTGAGAGGTGTCAAGTTACACCCGGATGGAACGAAGTTCCTTTCGATTAATTAGTGAAGGAATTGTAATAAAATTTTATTTTTTTTAAGAAATAATCGTCGCGACACCACACTGTTCAATGCGAAATAGAAATGAAAATATCTGGCTTGCTTTCTATAAGAGAGAGAGAGACAGACAGACAGAGAAACATGCGCACGCCGCACAGCTTACAATAGCTTACAATAGCAAAAAGTGTCGTGACAACTTTTCGTAAGAATTTTGTCCGTCTAGCCCTAGTGATTCACTTCACTTCGTTCCAAAAAGCAAAAAAAGAATTTTTCAGAAAATAAAAATTCCTCCCCGGCGGGGAATCGAACCCCGGTCTCCCGCGTGACAGGCGGGGATACTGACCACTATACTACCGAGAAATATGTTTAGGAGATTTCAAGTATTATTCATTATACAGCAAGCAACTGAAGTATATTATTTCAATTTTTGTTGTAGAGAATCTCAACAAATTATTAACATAATAAAGACAAAAAACTATACTTAGTAATATTAAAATATTATTTGTTTTTGAATTTATTAAAATTATGACGCGTACACTTGCTAAACACACAAAATGTGGAGATTATAAATCGTATGACTTGGTTGGAGAAACATGCGCACGCCGCACAGCTTACAATAGCTTCAAAAAGTGTCGTGACAACTTTTCGTAAGAATTTTTTCCGTCTAGCCTCCTTTCACAACGCGCGATAAGGAACTTCGTTCCAAAAACGTTATCATAGAAGAAATTGAAAATCCTGAAGATATATTGGACGGTACCGAGCAAGAGAGTATAACTAATAAATATACTCTAAAAGGAGGTTACGAGAAAAAAACAAGTAAAACAGATGATCTGAATGCTGTAGAAGAACTCGAGATTCCAGATAAAATAGACGTAGTAATAGATAACAGTAGTGTCGATTTCCATAATGACGAGCCGCAGAAGCCGAAAGCTACCAGAGACGTATGGCTACAACATCTTGATTGGCCAAATATTGAAAAAAAGTGTGGCAAAAGTAAACAGGCAACTTTAATTTCGTTTGCCATCACTTCCAAAAAATGGAAAGACTATACAGATACAAAAGAATCAGAAAAAGGAAAAAGAAGCTGAGAAATTGAAACAAAAATCAATTGAAAGAAAAGTAACAAGTAGCAATCACAACAGGAACCGCGAAAAGAACCAAAGCAAGACCAGCAACAGAAGTTACCTGTTTACAGGCTGATATAATCGATACTGACAATGAAGATAAGAATCCTAATGTTTCCCAAGATATCACTGTAGGAACTTATTTTATAATAACGTATAACCAGAAATATTTTCCGGGCATAGTAGAAACTATTGACAATGATGAATATGAAGTCCGGGCTATGGCATCAGCTGGTCTGGTTAAATATAGGTTCAACAGTTACAATGCGCATGTCAGTTAGTCTAAATTGGAAATCCCGTAAAAACTTCGTGGACTGTTTTGCCTGTCAGCAAACCATCCACAACCAAATTTCATTTTCTGCTTGAACACACAATTTGAAATCCATAACAGTTTGAAATCCGTATTTGCACTGCATGAACGGTATAAAGTTAATACGCACGCGTCTGATAGTTTGCAACCAAATCTCATTTATGCTTGAACAAACCTATTATGATTTACCAACTGTAATTTAACGTAAATTCTAAAATGTATAATAAGTAAAAACGACCAAACTGTTTGAATATTTAACATCAAGTATTCCGGAAAGCACTCTCACAATACTGCATATTTAACACCAATTATATAAATAAAAACCAAATAAATTCATTATCCTCGGAAGAAATAAATGACTAACAAATTCACCTACACTTGCAAGTTAATTTATGTATCTCGAATGTCTTTCTGTGAAGACCATTTCGATGTGATTCCTTATTTTGTATCAGTAATAATTATGTAAATTTTTTATTCACAAAACGTGTTTTAATCACAAGAATTTATTGTCGCCGTATTAATCGAATGACCAGTCTGAAAACGAAGCAGTATAAATATTTCAGACACTGAAATGTTAATTATTTACAAAACGCAACATTTGTTTGCTTCACTTCACTGCTTAATGCCAAGTTCGTTTGTAAATATTTATCAAGTTAAAAGTAACTGAACAAATACACACCCTGTACACACCTTTTTCTTATGCCTCTGCCGTTTTATTAATTGACCTTTATAACGCGATTTCGCGCATAATTAAAAGTAGATAATTTAAATGTGCGCTCAAACCCATTTTATATATTTTAAGAACCAATTTTTACAGAATTAACCTAATAAAGGGGCATCACAAAAACAATTATCGCATTCCTCAAAAACTTCTGTATATATTTAATATTGCCAGTTTTAGTCTATCTACACAAATAAGGGGTGGGGAATATTGGAATATCAAAACAAAATGAAACAATAAATGAGATAAATAAAATCTTATAATGGTTTACAAACATTTTTTAAGTAAAAGAGTTATATTACTGTTACTCTTGTTACGAAACAGCACACTGGTATAGACCCTAAATCCAACCCTGTCTAAGCCAGGTATGAAAATTAAAATTATGGCGGATACGCAGTGTTTTTATAACTGTTTGGGACTATCTTATCTAAGCATTGTTTTTGTGACCAGACTTATCTAGAAACGGCCAGAATCAATTATTTGTGTGTGTAAGCCGCAGCCCGGAATTTTCTAGTAAGAAAGGCATTAATATAAATAAGGACCGATCAGCGGAGGAGTGAGTTGATAAAGTGGTCTCGTGAAATAAATACACCGAAATAGCAAACAGTAAATATAAATTAGTTAAGTCCATATAAATTAGTTTAAGTGAATATAGAGTATATATAAATTAAGAGTTTAGTGTTTAAATAAATTAGTAAGTAGCCATACCGAGTGTTTAAAATTTATCCCGCCAGTTTACCGTTTAAATAAATAAGAAAAACATTACATTGGTGTCAGCAGTGGGATAATATAAATAAATTGCTACGTAAAAATGGCCAAGAGACTATGTGACCTCAAAATGGCGGAATTAAGTGCAGAATTGAAGGGCTTGGTGCAAGAACCTGCTAAAGGCCAAATTGTTCAAACATCAGATTATGAAATGTTTTGGGCAATAAAGTGCTGCTGCATCGATTGGTGCAATAGCCGGCTTCAAAAAGTCATAGTAAATAGATTATGTGATCACAAAGCCGCCTTTTGCCCCAAACGAGATAGTTATTCAATGCCACGTTTGGGTATGTTGGAGGCAAGAATGTGTCATGTACTTCACATAGCTGGTTTTTGCTCTAAACGAAACCTTCACCTAACCTTAAAAATTTGCAAGTGATTTAAGCAGTGGTGCGTTCGGGTGTAGCAATTTCATTTCAAAATATGAAGAGTATGAAGAAAGTGAGGAAGATCCTTTTCATTGTTCAGATAATAGTGATCAAGATCCTGATTATATAGAAAAGCCAGGAAGTAGTGGAAAATCAAAATATAGACCAATTTCACATATTGCCGCTGATGATATTATACCAAGTAGTGATGACGAACAAGGTATGTTTTTACAGTTGCATTTGAAGCAATATCTACTCATTTTATTATAATATTTTAGGTAATAATTCGACAGAAGAAACATCGCTAGAACAAAGATGTAAAAAACGCAAAAAAACTCCATCAAATTGGAAGAGAAACCAAAGAAAACTGAATAAGAATACGGGAAAAGAATACGTTAATAGTGCAGGAAGAGTGGTTACAGCAAAAAGACAGGGACCCAGGTGCGAGAGCCATAAAAAATGTTATGATAAATTCACAGAGTTGGAAAGAGATACAATTTTTAATCAGTATTATCAAATGGCTGACAAACATGTCCAAGATAGCTACTTAGGGTCTTTAATTGTTGCAAAACAGGTGAAACGAAGGCGTCAAGAATCGGATGCTCGTAGAAAACAATATTCATACTACTATTACATCAAAGTTGGAACAAAAAGAGAAGACGTTTGTCGTACCGCTTTCTGTAATTTACACGCCATAGGTAAATCACACGTGATGAGAATAGCACAACTTTGTGCTTCTGGGTAAATTTTTTGAAAAAAGACGGCTGTGGCACCCACCACAATAGACCAAATAAAATATCAGAAGCAACTGTTGCAACTGTCGCGGAACATATTAGAAGCTTCCCAGCAAGAAATTCACATTATTCAAGAAATGATAATAAAAAGAAAACGTATCTTCCCGGCGAACTGAATGTAAAAAAAATGCATGAACTGTACCTCCAGAAGTATGAACCAGAAAGCTACAGACTCCTCAAAGATAATCAGAAAATTAAACCTAAAGTGTCTTACGACTTCTACTATAGATATTTCACAGAACACTTTAATATTTCCTTCGGATATCCACGTAGTGATACGTGTTCCACATGTGACTCTTTCAAAATACAAATAGATTATACCGACAACCCGGAAGAGAAGCATTCCTTGATTCAACAGAAGGAACTACATTTACGGAAAGCACAAGCGTTCTACGATGACCTGAAAGCTAAAACTGCGTTAGCAAAGACGGATGCAACAGTGGATGTTATTTGCTTCGATTATCAGCAGAATTTACCGTTTCCTGTACTGACTACTGGACAAATTTTTAAAAATCAAAGAGTTGGTCGACATTGTTTGTGTAGTGTAATTTTAATTTGATTTATATGTAAATGTTTATAATTTATAATTTGTTGTTTGTTTTGATTTTATTGTGTCTCTGGACCTATTGACGAAAGCCCTGAGGATGACATAAGTCGAAAGCGCTTGGCTGGATTTAATAGAAAAGATTACACACAATTTTACAAATTCATTTATCCTTGTTAATACAAATTTTTAATGCTAGACAAATTTGGGTGTTCAATCAGTGTTTTCATTCCTGCTCCGACAATAAGTCTGTCAACTATATGTTCGATGAAACAGTGGCCGAAAGAGGTTGCATTGAGACAGTCTCATTCCTTCATCATTTCATTGAGAAATATGTTGATAAAAATGTTACCACTTTATATATTTTCACCGATAACTGCGGTGGCCAAAATAAAAATGCTGCTTTGGTGCATTTTTTGATGACGTTAGTTGGCAGCGGTCGATTTCTCAAGATAATTCATCACTTACCAGAACCCGGCCATAGTTTCTTACCGTGCGACCGGGATTTCGGTAAAATTGAACAAAGAAAACGTAAAAAAGAGCTCTTGTATGTTCCTGAAGAATGGTATAATTTAGTAGAGAACTACGGTAAGAATTTTATTGTCGAGAGAGTTTCTCAAAGTATGATATTCGACTTTAAATCTTACCTACAGCCACACTTCAAGATATCAGCAGTTGTTCAGAAAAAGCCATTTACACTTTCCAAATACAGGGTATGGTTGTACGATGCTAAAAATCCTCAACAGGTGTTTGTTGGATACAACCAATCCACTGAATGTTTGATGCCATATGTTTTATTGAAACCTAAAGGTACTATTCCCGATTTAGAGAAACTACCCCGAGCATATCATGAGAAGTTACCTCTGAAGTATAAAAAATATGACAGCATCATGCCATTGGTTAGAAAGTACGTCCCACCTATACACTTACCATTTTATGACAGCATCAAACGAGGGGAAGAGCAGGACAGCAACAGCGATACCGAGTAGCCAGTAACTTCACACCCAAGTTTTGTTTCATTTCAAATGTATAGGAGATTATGTTGATATTTTTAATAAAGTTTCATTTGGAAATTAATGTAGTTTATTTGTTTCTTGTCTTGTTTTTTCCACCATTTTGGTAGCAAAAAAGTGCTATGTGAGTACTTCCGACGAATTTAAAAAAAAACTAAAATGAATTTCGAGTTGAAAACAAACACTATGGATCACAAGTTCATTCATAGTCTCATAACAGACTTCAGTTTTAATTAAAAATCATACTAACACCTTCTCGACGTTTTTCTCACTTTTCTCGAAATTAGCTAATGTGAACATAGCAGGTTCTTGCACCGAGCCCTTCAATTGGAAGATCGTGAGTTGGAAACGTCCGGTAAGAAAAGTGAATTAGTAGAAAGACTTAAATTGGCACTAGAAAATGACGGCTTTGATCCTGAAACAGTTTCATTTAATGACGAGGCTTCCACCTTAATATCGTCATTTTCTGCTAATATTTCTGCTAACATGGACGAGAAAATTTCTGCCATGGAAGAGAACATGGACGAGAAGATTTCTGCTATGAAGAACGACATTTCTGCTATGAAGAACGATATTTCTGCTATGAAAAACGTAATTTCTGTTAGTAGGGACGAGGAGATTTCTACTTTGAAGAACGATATATCTGCCGATATCTTATTAATGAAAAACGACATTGCCGCTGACGTGGAAAATGAAATTTCGTCTCTAAAATCTGAAATCGAGAATAAAATGTCAACGATGGACGAGAAAATCGAGAATAAGATTACAACGATAGACGAGAAAATCAAGGAGTTAGAGGAAAAGATTGCCGAATCAAGAACGCGAGGCACGCCAGAGGAAGAAAAGAAGACCGAGCAAACGAAACCTTGCAAGCCAGAAACAGTATCTAAGTTTGAAGACATTGGCAGTTTCACCCGAGTCAAGGCCCCAACGTTCGATGGAAAAATGTCGTGGACCAATTATGTGAAACAATTTGAAGCAGCCGCTAGAGTGAATAATTGGTCCGATAGAGAGAAGGCAGTGAACTTAACCATCGCGCTTCGCGGAGATGCCTTAGATGTACTCCAGACGATACCTCTGGAGGAAACGGATGACTTCGAGTTGCTGAAGAAGAGGTTGGACATGCGATATGGTCACGAACATTTGGAACAGTTGTACAGATTCCAGCTGGAGAACCGAAGGCGGAAACGTGACGAAACCCTTCAAGAGTATGAAATGGATATTGTCCGACTCGTTCGATTTGCTTATCCATCAGCACCAGAGAACATGATGGAATGTTCAGGCATCCAGGCCTTTATTGACGGCTTATGTGACCACGATATGTAGAAGGCGCATCGATTAGCCCATCCTAAAACATTGGTCGATGCATTGACTGCTGCTCTTGAATATGAAGCAGCCACAATGGCTTCGGGATACAGCAAAGGTAGGACCATACAGGAAAAAGGTGACGATGGCAGACTTGACCAGATCGTCAACCTGTTGAAAGGTATGGTAGACGTGAAGCCGAAGAAGATCAGGTGCTGTAATTGTGGCGAGCTAGAGCATGCACGCTGTTCGTGTAAGCGTCCTACGACTCCTGCAAACCAAGAACCTCTTAAATGCAAAGCAGCCACGAAGGGTTCGCGGTACAACAAAGGTAGGACCATGCAGGAAGAAGATGACGATGACAAAATTGACCATATCGTCAACTTGTTGAAAGGTATGGCAGATAAGAAGCCGAAGAAGATCAAATGCCGGAAGTCTGGCGAGCTACAGCACGTACGCAGTCCCTCTAAGCGCCCCAAGGCCCGTGTAACTCAAGAACTTCAATCACAGGGGAAATCAGACAGGGGTGAACATCCAGCTGATGTGAATCACCAAAAAGCCAACTCTTTACCTAGACGGTCATGCCCTGTAGACTATTCACAATGCAACAAGTCGAAATCTAAGAAAATTGCAGTTTCAAGAATTACAGTAGTCAATGAGGAATGGTCACCTACCAGGATCAGAGAAGATCAGGAGAACGATCCTCACCTGAAGATGATCCGGCAACGGAAGGAAGAAAATCGGCGACCTACCTGGCAAGGAGTGTCAAGATTTTCACCGAAACTCAAGGCGTATTGGGCTCAGTGGGACTCTCTTGTCCTGGAAGAAGGGCTGTTGAAAAGAGTCCTTGAAAACGATGATGGTTCTGTGATGAGGAGACAGCTAGTTATCCCGAGAACAAGAGTAGCTGAGGTACTGAAGAAGTTACACGACAGTCCATCGGAAGGTCATCTGGGAGTGAAGAAAACCCTTCAGCGAGTCCGTGAAAGGTTTTATTGGATGAACAGCTCCGCCGATGTGAAGGACTGGTGTACGAAATATACGACTTGTGCTACGAGTAATGGACCACATCGCAAGAGAAAGGCACCCATGAAACAGTACAATGTTGGAAGCCCTTTCGAAAGGATTGCTTTAGATATCGCTGGACCATTTCCGACGACAGAAAATGGTAGCAAGTACATACTGGTTGTAATGGATTATTTCACAAAGTGGGTGGAAATTTACGCTATCCCGAACCAAGAGGCCACAACTGTCGCGGAAGTATTGGTGAAAGAATTCATAAGCCGATATGTAGTGCCCATGGAAGTCCACAGTGACCAGGGAAGAAATGAAATTTCGAAAGCCATCTATTCCAGAAAATTTGCGACAAGCTGTAAATGAAGAAGACCAGGACAACAGCTTTACATCCACAGTCAGATGGAATGGTCGAGAGAATGAACAGGACTATTGGAAAATACCTGTCCAAAGTAGTATCCAGCTATCAGAGAGATTGGGACCAGTATCTTTCCCTATTCGCATTGGCTTATCGATCTGCCGTCAATGAGTCCACGGGTGAAACACCTGCGAAAATCCTGTTTGGACGTGAAATGAGGCTTCCTTGTGACCTGGAATTTGGCTGTCGGGCTGGAGAAGATCTAGCAGGCGAAGACTACGTGATCCAATAGAGAAGAAGGCTGGACGATATTCATGAATTAGTTCGAACCAATCTTGAAGTTGCCAGCGACAGAATGAAAAGTCGGTACGACACGCAGGCCACAGAAGGCGGTTTTAAAGAAGGGGTCAAAGTATGGTTACACAATCCGACGACGAGAGAAGGATTTTCTCCAAAATTACAAAAATCTTGGGAAGGTCCATACTTAATCAAGAAAAGGATCAATGATGTTATATATCGCATAAGCAAGATTCCCAACGGAACACCAAAAGTAGTTCACCAAAACCGACTAGCCTCATTCGAAGGTGACCATGACCTAGAGGAAGGAATAAACCTTATTCAAGATGTGTCTGACCCTACCTTCGATGAATTTATGGGCGCGTATGGAGGTACCGGGAAAGCTAGATATGGAGTCACTTCGGAACAACAACAAGATTTGTTCACACTCCCGGAAAATTATTCACTGGTAAACAACATCTCCGCCCGTATCAAGAACGCACGAGGGTTGGCAACCGTCTTTCGAAAGAAGTTCGGGCAATTAGAAAAACTTGAAGACCAGATTCCAGCCCCTGGCAAGACACTGAAACTGAAACATAATTCGCGGTACGTCTTCTACGTGGTAACTAAAGATGAATTTAAAGATCGATCTACCTACCGTGATGTGTGGGAAGCACTTCGTAACCTCCGAGACCATGTGTTAGAATCCAGCGTGAAGAAACTGGCTATGCCTAAGATAGCGAGTAACCAGTTGGATTGGCGAGTTATCAGGAACATGGTAGAGGTTATCTTTAGAGATACCGGTGTCCAGATATTAATTTGCAGCTATAACCCCCGTTATCAGTATCCGATGAAGACGGTGCCCTGCTATTTCCATAAGATCGGAAAGTGTAGAAATGGGGCCAGTTGCCGATTCAAACATCCAGTCTCGGCTACACAAAAGTTCCAGGAGGAACTTCCATTTAAGGAGGGGGTAATGTTACGAAACAGCACATTGGTATAGTCCCTAAAACCGACCCTGTCTAAGCCAGGTATGAAAATTAAAATTATGGCGGATACGCAGTGTTTTTATAACTGTTTGGGACTATCTTATCTAAGCATTGTTTTTGTGACCAGACTTATTTAGAAAAGGCCAGAATCAATTATTTGTGTGTGTAAGCCGCAGCCCAGAATTCTCTAGTAAAAAAGGCACTAGTATATAAAAAGGACCGATTAGCGGACCAGTTAGTTGATAAAGTGATCTCGTGAAATAAATACACCGAAATAGCAAATAGTAAATATAAATTAGTTAAGTGTTCATATAAATTAGTTCAAGTGAATATAGAGTATATATAAATTAAGTGTTAGTGATTAGTTTAGTGTTTAAATAAATTAGTAAGTAGCCATACCGAGTGTTTAAAATTTATCCCACCCGTTTACCGTTTAAATAAATAAGAAAAACATTACACTATTTTTATTGTTCCATCAAGTTTTTTTAGTAAACGGTTATTTAATTTATTAGCTTTTTTTTTTTGAATGGGAGTGTAAGGCCGGTATTAGACTGTAAAAGATATTTGACGAACATCTTTTATAAAAGATCTTTGATGAAAAGTTTGACAGTGTAATATACCGTATTTTATAAAATATTTCTTTAGTAAAAGATCTTTTATAAAAAGTAATAGCAATAGCAATATTTGATAAAAGGTTTGACAGTTCAAAAATAATATGGCGCAAGATAAGTTTGTTTGGTGCGTGGCGTCAACAAAATTATTAATATCTGAATACGAAAGATATGAAATGTTGTACAACCATCATCAGCATTTCGATTATAAAAAAAGGGACAAAAGACTGGACATATACAAAAAGATTGTCGAAGAAATAAGGGCAGTTGGAAAGGAGTGCACGGTAGAGGATATAAAAAAAATTGAATGTGTTAAGAAGCCAATACTTATCGGAAAAGATTATGGTAAAGCGAGACTCGTATTACTTTTGCTGTTAATCTGAAAATAGAGTAACTGTTTCACTTTACTGTCTAAAATTCTATACAAGGTCTATTTCACTTAAGATAAACATCAAAAGTGAGAAATTAGTCAAATTTCATAAAAACTGCAATTAGATTCTGGATATATATAATTAAAAGTGGAGCTGAAGAGGACGACGTTTATAGGGATATTGAAGTTTCTAGATAAAGCAACAGAGGCTGATGAATCACAATCAAATGTCGACATCCAACCTGATCATTCGCAATGAAACAGACGAAGCAACGGAAAACATTAATGTAAGTAGAATAGTTAAATATAATTATCTTGCCATTACACTTTCCCCAAACCGTTATAGCACGATTTAAATGTATCTCTTATTTCACGCCCATGACGGTTCACTTCAATGTCAACCTGTCTATCAAGGGCTTGCATTTCCTGAAGGGCCTCATCGGTGTGAACGATGAGGTTTTGGTGATGTACTTTTATTCGAATAACAACTTCATGGCGTGTATATAGGCGCTTTCTTCTTTCAATTAACAAATTATGCAATGTACAACCCGCAAGTGTAATACACGTAACTTTCTCGGGTACTAAATTAATTGCAGTTAAAAAAACCGGCTTGCTGATATTCCGAAGCTACTTTCAACCATTCTTCTTCCACGAAATAGTCTGTAAGTAAATATTTTTTCTGCTTTACTTATATGTTGTAAGGGATATGGCTTCATAACGTTGTAACTCAGCGGGAAAGCATCATCAGCTAAGACAACATACGGCATATGAATGTTTGCTTTTGGAAGATTTTCCCATCGGGTATGTTTAATAATGATCTATCAAACAAGCACTTTCTTAGTTGGCTTTTCGCAAACACTCAACTGTCACCGATTCGGCCATTTGTTCCAACATCTACGTACAGGTATTTGTAGTCAACATCAGTAAGGACAAAAAATATAATACTATGATAAGACTTATAATTGATGGAATTAGAGCCACCCATTTCAAGACACTTAATGCGAATGTGTTTTCCATACATGGCTCCTTATTGGTGGTTGGTATCTGCATAGAAAAAGTCTAATTACAAATTTTGCATTATATTTGGTTTTAGGACATGCAAAAGTCTAATTACAAATTTTGCATTTTAATTTGTTTTAGGATATGCAGAGTAATTATAGGGAAGCGATTAAAACAACAGCATTTACGTCTGCATTTTGTAAACCTGCTATGGATAATATTAGTACACCAAAGCCTTCAAAACTTAAAAGAAAAAAGACTCTTCCGTATGATGACCTACTTTCTCAAGCTTCCACTACTATGAATGAAATGGTCAAAATTGCTAAACAACCACCAGTCCATAATCCAGCCTCTGATGATGATTTAGATGTTTTTGGAAAGTGTGTAGCAACTGAGCTACGTGAAATTCAGTGTGCCAGCAGCAACTGCATGGTAAGACAAGCAAAGCGTAAAATCCAGCTGGTCTGGGATATAATTGATCGGAACGAACATGCCACCCAGTCCAGCTTCATCCGAAGGATTCTGGTTACCACCACCTCGACCAGTCCAGCCTGCACTCGGTAACATTATTAGTGATGCACTAATTATGGCAGGTGCAGGTGTAATTAATGAATATTATGATCAAACATAATTTCATATTATGCCTTATTTCTCTAGTTTACCTAATTTTTAGTTAGAAGTCATAAAAAAAATTTTAAAAAGGGTTCATGTTCACGATATATTTTTGTTAAAAAAGAAATAAAACTTTGGTTTCAAAATTTGAGGGGCTATTTTTCTAAACACCTACCTTCAAAAACTGAGATTTCAATGCTTCATATATTTATTTATTTATTAATACACTGTTCAAACAGGACGAACCCAACTACAGAACAGGAACTTAATTATATTGATTACAAAGAATAATATCATCAATCAAAGAAGAATGCTTTAATCGCAGATATACGGCAATGAAATATATCAAGCTGGTAACTTACACGATTACATATCGAACACATCCTGTGAAGTGGCGAAAATTTTAAAATATTTGTTCGAGGGGTAGTAAGGTAAAACGTATTAACAGTTCTTGAAGCTACTCTCGGAGTATTGAACTGGAGTTTAAGAAGAAGATTGGGATCACTGATGTTGTTATTCATGATTATAAACAGAAATATCAATAAGTGACAGTCACGACGAGCACTTAAGTTATTCACACAATGCCTCGTTTGAAGTGTACCGGTACGAAATCCTACCGGTGGGTAAATGCCATCCATTTTAAAGGAAAGAAATTTCAAAAACCTTCGTTGAATTGATTCAAGTTTCTGAATGTGTATGTCATAAAATGGACTCCAAATAACATAATTTTAGACCTAACATAGGCGTAGTATAAAGCCTTCAAAGTGTCTTGATCATTGAAGTCACGCGAGTTTCGAACTAAGAAGCCATACATTTTCTTAGCAGACGAACATATAGCCTCAATATGAGGTATAAAAGATAGTTTAGAATCAAAAGTGACACCCAAGTCAATAAATGTCCCCGGGCATTCAAGAACAATATTGTTGATTTCATAATCATATATAACTTTCTCGGGTTTTAAGGAAAACGTCATTACCTTACATTTACAGGCATTCAACGACAATTTATTACTTATACACCATCTCTCAATACGTCGAAGGTTAGTTGAAAGTGAGACACAATCGCTTCTATCACCAATCCGGCAGAATAATTTTAAGTCATCAGCATATAGTAAGCAGTTGACATCGAGATCGTCAACTATATCATTGATGAAGACATTGAATAATAAGGGGCCCAGGTTACTTCCCTGTGGAACACCAGATGTTGCTAAGTATTCAACTGACTTATAACCATTAAACACGACATACTGGTGTCTGTTGTTTAGATAGGAGGTGAATAATTTGATTAGAGAGGGTGATAATCCATATCGAGATAATTTACTCACTAGAATTCCGTGGTCTACTCTATCGAATGCTTTAGAAAAATCGGTGTACACAACGTCAGTCTGCGATCGCTCATCGATATTTTCAGCAATAAATTGGGTTATATTTTCCAAATTGGTGACAGTTGAGCGACCCATTACAAAACCATGTTGCTTTATTGTAATTATGTTGTATAAATGGCTATACATTCTATTGTACAATAACATTTCGAATACCTTACAGAAATTGCAAATAATTGAGATTGGCCGATAGTTGCTAATATCAACTCTATCACCATAATTGTAAATAGGTCTAACCTTCGACGATTTCCACATATTCGGCACAGTGCAAGTCTTTTTGCACGTGTTGAGCAGTATTGTTAACGGCGGAGTAAGTACAGACGCACAATACTTCAAAATGAAAGCAGAGACAGAGTCTGGTCCTGTTGTCATTTCATTTTTTTACTTGTTTTAAAGCTATAAGTACTTCATCTTCAGTGAAGGACATGATATTCAGGAACTGTGAGGTTACTGAATCATCTTGGGTAACGCACATTGTACTAACTGAAAAAGATTTTGCAAAATATTCAGAAAAACCATTAAGTATATCGGTAGGCGTATCGAGCGTTTGACCATTAAACGTCATTCTATCAGAGATGTTAGTTGACCCCTTTTTGCTGTTGACAAAAGCCTAGAATTTTTTGGGGTCTGCTTTCATACTCGACTCAGCTGAATCAGCGTAATCCCTGTACGACTTGTCTATGTCAGATTTCACCTTTGCTCGTAAATATTTACATCATTGTTGATTTTACATTCGTTACTTAATTTAGATTTTAGCTTAATGTCTTTAATAATATCCTTGGTAAACCACGGTGGATATTTTCTTTTATATTGTTTTGTTTCTCTTGGCACACACGCATCAAATGCATTATACAACTTACCGTAAAAGTAGATGCAGGCATCATCGGATCTATCAAATGTTTGAAGGAAAGTCCAATCTATATTAGAGAGACTTTGATACAATAGTGAAAAATTTGCTTTTCGGAAGTTATATTCATTGCAAGATATTGTTGGAAAATTTCGCTTTAAGGTGTGGCAAAAATTTAGTTTACAGGAAATAGTTAAAACAGGATCATACCGATCTTGAGCAACTAAATTTTGAAAAGACCTTTCAATAAAACAGTCATTATTATAGAGGACAAGATCGAGAATACGTTCCAAGTCGTTCGCAATAGTATTGTATTGAGTTAAATTAAAAATTGGGAGAAAATTGGTAAGAGCATAAACAATGTCATTACCTAAATTATTATGGAAATATGTAGCATAAGAAGATATAATTAAGTCACCCACAATGAGTAAATTATTATTATGCAAACTTTCAATATTACTAATTGATTCAAAAAGATTAAGGTATACTTCGCTACTAGCAGATGGAGGAACATAAACATTTTGCACATAAATATGACGTGAGTCAGCTGTTATTTTAACCAAGACCATATCCACCGTAACTATCGTGGGGAGAATGAAACTATCTATATTCATTTCACACGACGGAAATTCATTGTTTACAGCTATAAGAACCCCTCGAGCAATTACACGCCTCCAGATTTCTATCAGCCCGGTATACTGAGTAGTCTTCTGGAAACAGTTCACCAGTAAAGACTGAATCGTCAAGCCTTGTTTCGGTTAGTGCTATGACCTTAAAGTCTGTAATAGAGATTGCATTAAAAAAATCTACAGTTTTAGATCGCAAGTTTCTGGTATTCTGATAGTATACATTTAAAGAATTTGTGATATTACTGTTAACCTTTTTACTAGCAGTGAAAGTGGTCGACGACATGGTAGATCCACTTGAAGCTATGGTTTGCTATATTCCAAGCAAATCCTTCTTGAGTTTAATTAAAGCAATTTTATATGCAGTACAAACACTTCTGTCCCACACAGAAATAAAACTTTCGTTTCAAAATTTGAGGGGCTATTTTACTAAACACCTACCTTCAAAAACTGAGATTTCAATGCTTCATATATTGCCTCGCACGTTTCTGGAATGATAGCTGAAAGGGTTCACTGAGGTATACGGCTGCTGCACTGTAAACTAGCATAACTTTCTCCTGTTGCCAGAAATCGAAGGGTAACCGCAAGACGTTCCTCAACACTGATATGATTTCTTAAGTGGGTTTGCTGCCGGGATATTAATGGAGCTATTTTGGAAACAATAGACTTAAATGTTTCTTCATCCATTCTTAAATAGTTCTTGTAACCTTTTATATCTTCGGATCGTAACTTATTAAGTAAATTTTGATATATTCCTCCCAAATCGTGTCTTGCTACTCAAGGCCTTACCCAAAGTTGGAGGGTTTGTTTTTTTCTTTTTTAGCACCACACACATTGTGACGACAGCAGCACTTATCGCAGCTGCACAAGCTAATCTCATTTTTAACGAAAATAAAGCTGAACGTCCTTTAAAAATTATACGCAATTTCACAACACGTTTACAAAATTTCTAAGACAGTGTAATACCACTTTAATTTTTGTTAAAAGAAATATCATCAAAGAAATTGTTTAAAATATTTTATAAAAGATATTTATCAAATATATTTTAATCCATTATTCTATTTTTACAGAGACAATATGCCTAGAACTTACGAGAGAAAGACAAATCGCCAATCCTGGAGCCAGGAAAGTATGGAAGGCGCTATAGAGGAAGTATTGTCTGGACGCATGGGATACCTAAAAGCCTCAAAAGCCTTCAATGTTTCGCAGTCTACTTTAGAAGATCGAGTAAAAAAGGCTAGAACAAATCAACTAACTTCTAGCCAAGCCGCTAGAAAAGGTATCTTGGGACCTTGTACGACGATATTTTCTGAAGAGCAAGAAAAAGAATTTCTAGAGCACATATTGCTGCTAGAGAGTAGATTGTTTGGTTTAACTTTGAGTGATGTCAGAAGATTAGCGTTTGATCTTGCAACTAAAAATAATTTGAAATACAAATTCAATGAAGAAACTAAGATGGCCGGAAAAGACTGGTTATATGGTTTTTTAAACAGGCATAAGAACAATATTTCTCTTCGATTTCCAGAGAACACTTCAATAGCAAGGGCCATGGGATTCAATAAACAAGTTGTTTAACACAAGTTTTCTCCTAGTGATATTTATAACGTCGATGAGACGGGAATAACCACAGTTCCCAACAAACCATCCAAAATCCTAGCTTCACGAGGAAAAAAACAGGTTGGAGCATTGGTATCAGCCGAACGAGGCGTTTTGGTTACTGCTGAAACTTGCATGAATGCGGCCGGAAATTTTATGCCAACAATGTTTGTTTTTCCTTGAAAGAGAGAAAATCCCGCGCTGCTTGACGATGCACCACCGGGAAGTTTCGCTCAATATCACCCTTCTGGATGGATGCAAACAGACATTTTCGTGTATTGGTTTCGAAGATTTATTGAGTTTTCTAAACCAACGTCTGAAAAACCAGTCCTTCTGATTTTGGACGGTCATACTACCCACACAAAGAGTCTCGAACTTATTAATATGGCCAGAGAAAATAATGTTGTGTTGTTGTGCTTGCCACCACATTGTTCTCATCGACTCCAGCCGCTATACGTGACCTTCATGGCTCCATTGAGCACCTATTATCAACAGGAGGTGCGCCAGTGGCTTGCAACACATCCTGGTAGAGCTGTTACAATTCAACAAGTAGCTAAACTGTATGGTGCAGCTTTCCTTAAGGCAGCAGGAATGCGGACGGCAGTAAATGGATTCAAGCAAACAGGAATATATCCTTTAAACCGAAATATTTTTCCTGATCACCTGTTTGCTCCCTCAACAACCACAGATAGGCCTGTTTCGGTAGAGACAAATGCAGTTCAAGAAGGAGACCCACCCCCACAGGCAGAAGCAGATGTTGTTCTACAAGTGGACCCAGCAACAGAAGAAAAACCTGCACAAACAACGTGTGAAACGGTAGTTGAGATTAACGAACCAACACCAACCAATATTGACGAACCATTTCCAAATGAACCCTGCTGTTCTAAAAGTTTAGAACCACAAATTTTTACGGATGCAAAGCCAGCTGCATCAACAGCTTTTGATATATCACCCAAACATCTGATGCCACCACCTTCTGCTGAAAGAAAGAAAACAGAAAGAACAGATAAACGAAAAGGGAAATGTGCAATATTAACTTCTTCGCCATACAAAACAGAACTCGAATCTCAGTTAGAGGAAAAGAAAAAAGAAAATGAAAGAAAAATAACGTCACAGAAAAGAAAATTGGTTATTGATGACTCAAATAAACCAAATAAGCAGACAACATCGGAACCAAACAATCAAAAACACAAGCGTACCAAGGCTCAGAAAAAGAAAAAAGTCTCCTCAAAAATTCTTGTAACTTCTACCTCGATCTCGTCTGATGATTCTTCCGATGGAGAGGATAACAAGTCCGACGATCATTGTTTATACTGCAACGAATCTTTTTCTAACTCAAAACAAGGAGAAGGATGGATCCAATGTGGAAAGTGTTTTGACTGGGCTCACGAAGGCTGCAGTGGAGCGGGCGAAGAAGATACCTTCTTTCAATGTGATTTTTGTTCGTAAGATTAATATTTTTTGTTAAAATTAAAGTTTTCTGAATTAAAATGTAGTTTTTATAGTTTTCCATAAAGTTAATATGTGCACCCGATCTTACCCCACTAGTGGGGTAAGATCGGGTGATTTGACATTTTGAGAAAAACATATTTTTCTGGAAAAAGTAATGAATCTACGACTTTTCTGAAACATTATATTGTGATACGATAAACAATACGTCAGGTCGTTCTATCAAGCAAGCTCTAGTTGAAGTAATTTGGCTTCAACATGCCGAAAAGTGTTAGCTACCCGGTCTTACCCTTCTTTCCCCTACATTTATTGATAAAATATGTTAGGGCTTGTAGGTGATGATGCACTACTTGAAATAAAATGTCTCCACTTTGCATCAAAACTAAATTTACAAACAAATACAATAAGCGAAATAATTGACCTCATGAAGAACGAAATTTATCTAGAAAAACACAACAATAAAATTCAATTTAAGCGGAATCACAATTACTATTATTAGGTATAAACATGATATATTTATTCCAAAGAACCAAAACTCAAAATCATTCTCACATAATATATTTAATCACTTTGATGTATTCACCAACAATAAATAAGAATAACATTAAAAAGTAGTTATTTGTGTAATAGGTGCAAAAAGTGCGTTTTTGTTGCAACGAAGCATGAAGCACTAAACACAATCTTGTGGAGTAAATAAAAATAGCATTTACGAAGCACAAATTTACTTATTTAGCATGAAAATTACTTAACTATAATCACTTACAAATACAATACACACTAAACTATAAATTTGGGATATTTTTATGAACACAAAACATATGACAACAGCATTTGACCCATAGAGAAAGTTATAATATTATTTGTCTACGAATTGACCGTCGTCTTCTGTCATTGTTCTATACAGCGCCATGCATCAAGACGGTGGAGCGGTTGAACTAAAGTAAAAATATGTTCGTTTGCAAAAATTTGCGCACAACAAATCTCAAAAAATACAATGATTTGAGATTTCATATTTTCAGAATCGAATTCTCTAGGCTTCCTTTTGGGGATCAGGTTTTGGTGACCACAAATTGTCAAAATCACACCAGCACTTAATGGCTTATATCTTTTTCATAACAATATAAAACTCAACCAAAATACCTGATCCCCAAGACAAAGGTCCAAGTTATATTGTGTTAAAATTTCAACACTTAATGTCCCTGCGTTCTTTAGATTTGTTGTGTACAAAATGACCTAAATTTTGTTGCAAATCACGGGTGCCAACTGTTTTCAGGTTCCTAAAACGTGAGGCCCCTCTTAACCCTCAAATATAAAAAGTGGGTTAGATTCTAAGTTACTAATATTGAACTTTGAGAAAATTTGTTATCTTCCTTTTAGTTCTAATGTGATTGGACTACCGCAATATAATTTAATTATTCTGTTTAAATCAAACCACGTTATACACTTTTTGAAAAAAATTAAATACCAATGATTGCCATTCGAGATGGGACTGCCACATACACTATATCGTTAATTGACTTCAGAGTATCTTGTATACATTTAGGTTTTTAAAAAATGTTTGCCATCACAAACTCTCAAACAATTATATCGTTCGTCAGTTGAAAGTCATTTAAGATATGGAATAGTGGCATAGGCTAGTGCTACTGATATGAGAATTAACCAGGTAGAAGGCGTTTCCTAAAACTAATACATTCAAAAAACAGATTATACAGCTCAAATCTATTATACCGGAAATGTAATGTTCGGGATGTAACACAACTTTACTTCTTATGCTCGAGTGTAAAGTATTTCAATAAAACTCATAAATCTACAAGCCACACATACCACACGCTAAATAGATCATTGCACATTTTCCCGACAGTAACAAAAAAGCTAAGCCAAAGATCGTTCCATTACCTTTCCCCAAAAATATTTAATATTCTTCCTGTGACAATTCGATCCATTAGAGTATTTCCCAGATTCAAAAGACTTGTAAAAAAGTTGTTAGAAGTACCAAGAAGCCTCATATCCAATATTTTTTAATATCAATACTTGCTTGGGTTCCTGAGTGTCATTATTGTATTATTGTTGTGTCTTTGTTTGTATATTTTCATCCATTTTATTTATCTTATCTGTTTTATCTATTTTATATGTTGCATTTTGTTAATTAATTCTCAAAACAAGTGCTGGGCACTTATTGAGTATCAATTTATTGTATTTTAATGTGATATATCTATGTACTTTTTTCTTTGAGAATAAATTATTATTATTATAATTATTATCTGTGAGATACCCTCAACAATACCTAATCATAAAACTTTTTTTGGGGTGAACCAATACTTTTCTGTCATTTCAGTCAGGGTTGGGCGGAAAAATAATAGCTTCCCATTATAGTTTTCATTAAACTTTTGTTGATGAACAACTAAAGTTGACCCGTGAGAATACGCATTAAGTGGTATTTTCAACAAACAACACTAGTCGCTTTTTGTTCTTCGAGTAACAAATATATGATATGCACCTAACTGAGTTTTTGCAAATGAAATTTCTTAATAAAAATTTGTTGAAACGGTATCTATGATCCGTCAATCTTTCAATAATACCAACACTAATATGGGACATCTCGACCGGTTTTTACTTCCATTAATGAAACACAAAAACAAGACAATCAAGAACTAGTTTTGTTATATTAACTAAGCTCGTTAGTTATGATTTGATTACAGATATGGAGTTCTTTGAATATTTAAATAATGCGTTACTATTAAGCTGTGACCGTATCAAAAATACCTTGTTAATAGTGAATCACAAAAAGTTTCATTTATGGATTCCGTTCATTAAATTGTATTCAAATTTTATTCAAACGTGTGGTTTACACTTTCTTGGATAAAAATAAGCTACTGACGTATTATAATTCAGAAAATTGTTTTTCGAAGTTCCATATCTATGAGAATCAATTAACAAACAATGTACAGGGTGGTTGCTCGTAATTATGAAACTGTAGGATGCTAAAAGTAAGTACAATAAATAGGAAACACACCTTCCTCTACTGAGAAACAAGTTAAATAGAAGAAGTGGAATTTACAATCCATAAAAAAAAGAAAATAATCTTTCAGTAAATTCATCAGTACTTACAGCAACTAATATACAGAAATTCCAGTTAACAGAGGAGTGTAGTTATAATATTCGTCATTCATCAAGCTTTAGTTTACGTAATGAGTAACGTAAAACCAAAATATTCAATCTGTGCCATAAAATATATTCGAGAGTTCTAAACAAGCAACCCATTATAACAAAATATCCAACAAATTTTCTAGCAACTATCTACGTTAGAAGTAAATGTGATACTCATCTGCTCCCTCGAATGTAGGAATAGACAACAATGAGTCAGCTGATACAGCTGCCTATGAAGCAACATCGCTAGATATCGAAAAGTCTCAAATATATAAACATTAATATCGACAACTTCCTCAAGAAGTTGTAGTAACTTTGGTTACCTAAGTTAGTAATAAGTTACAATGACAAGTATTGTAATAAAAAAGAAGAGAACTCCTTTTTCTGATGCATATGCTCTGTATTGATGTATTTGGGCCATCTCTGTATTATTTTGCCCGCAATACATTTGATTTGGCGACGAGACAAATTGATATTCACAGAGAAAAACATTAAAAACTGGTTTGAGGTTAAACATGCCGAGCCAAGGAGAAAATGGAACGCAATGCTCAGCTGACGACACAAATGTAGACCCACTAACCTCAGAGTTAACGATTGTGTCGGTATTCAAATAAGGAGGTTATTTTAAGGTGTTCGAGGAACGTCTAGAACAGCAGTTCTCAAACTTTTTTGGCGACGGAACCCTTTTGGAAAGCGAAACCCTACTATAAAACAATTGTTTTTGAAAATGTATCCTTTATTAATGATCATAATAACAGTACAATGTAACAGTTACTTTTTCATCAACTGGTTGATGTCAGGTTTGATAGAAGACAGTTGAAGTCTCATATCACGTTCGGCGTCCATTCTATTGCGGAATTTTGTTTTCGTGGCTGCATAGGTTGAGAATCTTGTTTCGCACAAATATGTTGTTGGGAACGGGAGAAGAATACTCAGAGCCATTTTGGCAAGCATTGGATATTCATTACGAATTCTGCACCAATAGTTGTTGAGACGCGTCGTTTTCAACAGTGAATCCTGACGACATTTCTAAAAGAGATTAATTTATCTCGTTTGAAATACTTTCGGGCTTTTGTAAGTTGGGTAAAGCAGGATTAAGAATCCATGAATTCAGTTTCCCTTTTGTTTTCTGTTCATCAGGAAAATAGTATTTCTTGAAAGATGCGCGCATCGAAGTGAGATATTGGACAAATTCTTCAAATACATCATCTTGATACATTTCTGAGTCGTTATCGCCAACAAACTCACTGATTGACGTAAAGCTTTCTGTTTTTCTCTTACCAACGCAAATAATCCCAAAATCTAATTTTCTTTTGAAGGCAGTTATTTTGTTACAGGCCTGGAACACTGTTGTTTGTTTATCTTGCAATGATAAATTTAATTCGTTCAGTTTTTGAAAGATATCCGTCATAAGAGACAGTGGGAACAATCAAGTTTTATCATACAAACGATGTTTCAAATTAAAAGAAGTATCCGAAAGAAACATTTGTAACTCAGCTCTAAGTTCCAATAGCCTTGTTAAAGTCTCACCCGACACAGCCATCGCACTTCTGTATGGAGCAGCAGTGTTTTATGTTTGCTGCAATAATCTTCACATAATAATGAGAAAAATCGGTGGTTGTGATTTGACAAAATTAATTATTTTTACCGCTTCACCATAACTAATTTTAAATTTGACGGCATTTGCTTCATCGCAAGTGTTTGTCTATGCAGGATACAATGGCTGGAACTACAAATAGGCGCTTTATTTTTAGTCTTATTTCAGAATGAAATAGGGCTATTGTAGAGAGTAGCATGACGCGACTTCGGAAAAATTTCAATGCAGTTTTTCGTTTTGGTGTTCCTAGATAAATCACCCTCCGTTCCAAAGGTTATATATATATATATATATATATATATATATATATATATATATATATATATATATATATATATTATACTGGATAGAATTGGATGAGAAAATATTTCAAAGTTATTGTTTAGTTTAGTTGATATTTATTGTTAGTTTTTGTTTGCCCGGTATATTATAAAAATTTTAAAATAGTTTGTAAAGTAATTATACTTTTGCATGAAAGACTCCACAATCTCAAAGTAGGGTTCAAGTATTTAAATGGAAACAATTTTAATTTCAAATATGAGCGCCAAAGTTAAATAAAATCCTTACATTTTAATAAAGAAACTTTGTTAATCAAAAAATATACTTGCTTTTATTATTTCTAAATAAATTCTAGAGAAGGTTCTGTCTGCTTAATTTCGTACCTTCTCCACGATTCATAGACGTCAGGTCAATACTGCTAACTGTTGAACATAGATTGAGCAATCACCAAAAAATGAAAAGTCTCAACAATATAATTTCAAAATGTTTTTCAAAGGGAAAAACGTTATTTATTGCTGTGAAAACAAATACATCATTCTTTTACAAATAACTTGTGAAAAAAAAACTATCTAGGATGGTCATTCATTCAAACAAACCATACACTCAGGTGAAATATTATTTCTATGTGCGATTACAAAATAGGCAACATTTTATACAAAATTGAAAACACTAATTCTGTTACACATTGTCTATGTAACAAGATGGCGAAAATTATGGTGATGAAAACGTATGAGTTATCAAAGTTCAATTCTTTGCACAAAACCGGTAAGTTTGTTTAATCTTTTTTATATATAATAAAATAGTTTTAAATACCTGTTCACTGTATCGTTCTAGTACACTTCAATGATTGGTTTTTTTATTTTATTTTAGGTTACCTTCTGGAAAACCGAATAATCCGTCTAGCCTGGACAAAAGCTATAATGGATGCCACATTCCATCCACATCAAAACATTTTAGATGAATCCCATAATCCAGTACTTTCTGAAAAGTATTGTGGAGACAGTTTTCACAATGCAATATTTCACTTGGTTATATTGATGAATTTTATGGTCAGTAAATTATTATATTTACCAATTTTCTTGTTAAATTATGTTTATCTACTTGATTAATTACATTACTGAGTTGCTTTTAAGGATAATGTATTTATTTCTATAATTACCAATCCAAATTGTTGTTATTCAAAAAGTTTAAATAATTTTTCTCCAAAATTTTGCTTCTTCAACATTCACAGCTACCAAAAAAAACTACCTAGTGAATAGTGTACATTATCAACAAACTGTTTCTATTCAATTTTTTTTTATTATTAATCTGCTTGTCGCTGATGAAAATATGTCAAGTGTATTCCACCAATCAAAATTGGCTATAAAAATTCTTATTGAAAAGTTTCACTTCAAGTTGTAGATTGTCCATCTATCCTTTTAAAACATTCTGTTTTAAGTTTTTAAATGATTAAAACCCATATATTATTCCCTTTAAATTGTATTTCAAAATATTTATGAATGACAGTTCTTAATTTCAATATTATCTATACGGAATGACAGTTCATTTCACAAATGTCATGCTCTATAAAATTAATGTTATTATTTGACTTCCTACCTTGACATGTATTAAATAATTACATAATCTTATCAGAAAACTTCTTTCAATATCTAATATTTACTTTTCAAAGACAAATCATAATATTATTTTACTTTTACAATGAGAAAAATGGATTGTTATTATTTATATGGAACAACGTTCAAAAATTCTCTCTCTCAAATATTAAAATCATGTTATTTTATTTCACATATGTATTTATAAAGTGTATTTAATATTTCCTCCACAATTCTACAGCTTGACTTCTGTCTACTTTCTCTATTTAATAGTGAATAGTATAGATTGTCTCCATTTCAAACGATTTTTTAAAAAAATTCAAATTCTAAAATTTTGTACTTGCTTACAGTGTGTAGTCTTTTATTTCATAATTTAGTATACAGAGTGTTGCAGGTTTCTCTCTATGGTAATATATATATATATATATATATATATATATATATATATATATATTATTTTTATATATTTTTTAATTTAGTTTTGTTTATTTATTTATTTATTTATTTATTATTCATGGGCGCCATTTATTAATTATTTCCTGGATTGACTAGCTCAGATTTTTTTAATTAATTATTTATTTATAATGTTTATTTAATTAGTCGGAAGCATGAGAATCCTCCCTTTGAGTTCTGGAGATAATAATCAAAGATTGAGGAAATATATTCTTAATCTTACCTTTACATACAACCTCTGAAAGAAACAATATCTGTTGAATAAAACGATTGAAATATGACAACAAAGATATTGAGAGTTTAATCATGGATGTGAGAATAAAGAAAAACCAACACATAAATGTAAAGCGGTTTAATAAAATAATTTGAAAATTTTTAACCTGATTGGAACATAATAAAATATTTTTGAAACTATTAATTTGGTGTATACATTTATTCTTATGGAATTGTGCCACCCTATATCATACATGTATTCTCTATCACAAAATGTTCCCACTACTGCGTCGGCGCTAAATCTCCAAACGCATGCGCTACTACAATATACATGAAAGAAGGAGGTTTTCCTTCCATAAACAACGTTTCACAGACAACACGACGCTAGCGTGCTTGTGATAAATAAATTTGTTAAAATAATCAAGTTTCTACAATCAATTACATATACGTGAGAATTTATAAACTATATATGTGTGTGTTTAAAGGTCAAGAAAGTGATAGTTTAAAGTTATACATGCAATAGCTGGAAGGAAGGTATAAGATTTAATGTAACATACATGATGCACGTGAGATTTCAAGTAGATAAATTTACAAACGGTGAGTACACTAATTTTATAGATATTAAAGATATAAGTTTCTATAAATAAATTTATGATGCATCATATTTTAATGTTTTTTTGGCCTTTTTATGTGTTATGTGATTCGATTGTTCAACTAAAAATTTGAGTGTACACTTAAAAATGTTAATTGGAATTCCAAATAAGTTTAAACAAATCACACAGACCTTATTTCTGCTATCACTGCTGGCTGCATTCGCATCTTCAAATTTTGAAGATATCTCATAAGAGACACGCTCCTACTACACTATTCACTCCTTACACTTTATAGGATACTCCTATGATTAGTTTTATTTAACTTATTTATATAATTTCAACTTTTAAACACATTTATACAATTTTATACAGAGAGCAATCTTTTAACGACGCATCCTCTATCACCACCATTAATCCACCTTCTTTTGTTTTTAAAATCAACAAGTCTTTTGGCTTCCCTAGTCCATAGCTCACTTATTTGTTTTTTTATCACTAAAATTGTTATTCTTCAGTCTTTTAGTTACTATTTTAAAAAAACATAAATTTATTGTCCTGGAGGGTAATAACACTGATACACTTAGATTTCTATTGTATTAAGGAATTTTAATTAAGTCCTCTTTTCCTCGTACAATAGTCAATTTTCTTATATTCATGTTATTTAGCTTATATGAGAAATGTTTATTTTTACAAATATTACAACCTATATTATTAATTAACCTATATGTAATTGATTCTATTTTAATTTGAGTCCTGTTTTATCATTTATTATACATAAACTCCTGATTATTTTTGTTTTTGTAATTAAATTTCATATATAATCAAAAAGCAATGATTTTAAGTTGGTAATGAAAATTCCCTATCATGCATTACTTCTTGTAAATATTCATTTCCTTATTATACGTTTGGGCTGTGTTCCAACTATCTTTTCCGTCTAGTTTCAACCCTTTGAAATGAATGAATGATTACATGGTATTCTAAACCTTTGCTACTACTGAAAAAATTATGTAAACAATGTTAAGTTATTGTTAAACTGATTATTCTTTTCTCTTAATTTAGGTTTCAAGCTATTATATGACGTTTCGTCCCGCAGAAATTGCTATGGTTGCGTTCAGTGTAATACGGAATTCCGTGACTTTGACAACCAATCAGAATTACTGGTACAGGTAATATTTACTATCTATTTAACTAATATAGTGTTGGAATTTTTATTCTTCATCCCTTTTTAAAACATTCACATCAATATTTCACCCGATTTATTCATATTTCAATCTTTTTATATTTTAATATTTGACTTGTTATTGAGTTTATTCTAATGGTTGTGTCTACTGACACTCCTTCCGTTATAATAAGACCTTTTTATTATGTTTATTTGTTTCAATATATTTACAAAACTAGATGACTAGTTCAATATATATATATATATATATATATATATATATATATATATATATATATATATATATATATAAATATATATATATATATAAATTGAAAAATATTTTTTTGGGGATTGCAGCAAAAGAAGAAAAATACACTCTATTCAATTCACCAAGCTTTCGTAAATCTTTATTTACATCATCAGGGAACTACAATAAGGAAAGAAAAACATAAATTATAAAAAGTGTTCTTACAAACATTTCTACAACTTACAATGATCGAGATTGCATCATAGATCTTGAATACAGGAAAAGTGTACAACAACAAGTCATTTAAGAAATAGGTCCAGTCGGCAATACATTTGCCTACTACTGGTTCAAATTTAAAACATTATTAAAAAGTAAAAAGGTAAAACATTAAAAATCGAAAATCCACACACCCACGCGGACTTGTGAGAATAATGGCGGAAACTGAAAATGTCAGGTTAAGTACAGCATTCATCATTACTAAATGAATGAAAAGAATCGATCTTTGCAATAACGCGAGACACTGAAACAATCGAATTGAAACTTTCAAGAGAATACCGGGGTGGTACCAAAATTATGGAACTGTTGTGAAATATCATTCCAATGAAATTCACATTAACGAGAATTAATATGTGATTATTGATGTTATGTATTATTATTATTAATATTATTATGGATCTTTTAATAAAGGGGGAACACCTACCATGATGACACAAGTAGGAAACTAGTGAAAATTATTAATATTATCATTATTATTTTAACTAGTTCTCTTCTTAAGGCATTTTACATAAACTCAGGCCTCTTGGCCTGAGTGTGGTTTATTCAAATATACAGATATAAATCTATCAAAGCATGTTTGACCTTCCACTTTTTAGCGTTATTTTCCCAGTACTTTCCTTACAATGGTGCAAGTGCCAAGAATAGCTGTTTTCTGCATCTTTCCAATTGCAGATGGACTGATTTTAAGAGTATCCACAGCCTTACCAAGCTGCCGTGGTACAATGCCTGTTGTGGATAGGACCATGGGTAGGATAGTAACTTGGTCTACTTTCCACTGCTCTTTGATATACTGAGCGAGATCATCATATTTTCGAAGCTTTAGGTTGATTGTGTTTTCCATGTTGTTATCATTCACAACTGCGAAGTCGATAATCCATACCTGTTTTTCTCTCAGGCTCCAAAGAACCACATCCAGCCGGTTTGCTTCATTTGTCCGATCAGTAAATATTGTTCTATCCCAGTATAATTTGTAGTGGACGTTTTCTAGGATGCTTGCTGGTGTATACTTATAGGTGAGTTTTTCTGTTCCGGGTATCAAGTTATATTTAGAAGCCAGAGCATGGTGTACTATCTTTCCTGTTTGATCGTGGCGTTTCTTGTACTCAGATGCGGCGAGGGAGCTGCATCCTCCAGTTATATGTTGGATGGTTTCCCCCATCCTGCCACACATTCTACAAGTGTCATCTATCACGGTTGGATCTTTAATAATATATTTGAGATAGTTCCTAGTTGGTACAACCTGATCCTGTATGGCGATCATGAACCCTTCAGTTTCAGGGAAAAGGTATCCTGTTCGTAAGTAGTGATTCGACCACTTTTTATCTGTATCCTCTGCGGCTAGGATAGTAGGATGTCTTCCATGCAGTGCTTTCCTCTGCCATGCTTCTCGTCTTTCTTGTACAGATTATTATTATTATTATTATTATTATTATTATTATTATCATTATTATTATTATTATTATTATTATTATCATTATTATTGTTATTAATATGAAGACAATTGTGCTTATCAAGCGTTAGGAGGAGGGAGTAGAGATTACTTAAATTCTGAATGTCAGTCTTCCTATTCATACAACCTTCTTCTTGGAAGATGAAAGCCATTTCCAAAAACAATCTTTTCTTTCCAAGAAGAAGGTTGTATGAATAGGAAGACTGACATTCAGAATTTGAGTAATCTCTACTCCCTCCTCCTAACGCTTGATAAGCACAATTGTCTTCATATTAATAACAATAATAATAATAATAATAATAATAATAATAATAATAATAATAATAATAATAATAATAATAATAATAATAATAATAATAATAATAATAATAATAATAATAATAATAATAATAATAATAATAATAATAATGATAATATTAATAATTTTCACTAGTTTCCTACTTGTGTCATCATGGTAGGTGTTCCCCTTTATTAAAAGATCCATAATAATATTAATAATAATAATACATAACATCAATAATCACATATTAATTCTCGTTAATGTGAATTTCATTGGAATGATATTTCACAACAGTTCCATAATTTTGGTACCACCCCGGTATTCTCTTGAAAGTTTCAATTCGATTGTTTCAGTGTCTCGCGTCATTGCAAAGAACGATTCTTTTCATTCATTTAGTAATGATGAATGCTGTACTTAACCTGACATTTTCAGTTTCCGCCATTATTCTCACAAGTCCGCGTGGGTGTGTGGATTTTCGATTTTTAATGTTTTACCTTTTTACTTTTTAATAATGTTTTAAATTTGAACCAGTAGTAGGCAAATGTATTGCCGACTGGACCTATTTCTCTAATGACTTGCTGTTGTACACTTTTCCTGTATTCAAGATCTATGATGCAATCTCGATCATTGTAAGTTGTAGAAATGTTTGTAAGAACACTTTTTATAATTTATGTTTTTCTTTCCTTATTGTAGTTCCCTGATGATGTAAATAAAGATTTACGAAAGCTTGGAGAATTGAATAGTGTGTATTTTTCTTCTTTTGCTGCAATCCCCAAAAAGATATTTTTCAATTTGTGTTCTAATTGATCAGCAACGATCACGGCGTTTTTCGCTTTTCAGCTATATACATATATATATATATATATATATATATATATATATATATATATATATATATATATATATATATATATGTATGTGTTATAACGGAATTTGTAAGCACGATAGAGGGCGTATTTTTTGACGGATCGAAACCAAACTCGCTACAAAATCGGTTAGGCAAAAATCTTCGACGAGTTCGTTAATGAGCCAAAGCGGCCCAGTAAAAACAAAATGGCGGCCTGTCAAAGTTGAAAAAAAATCGTATTTCCTTTGTTTTTCATTTGACGCAAAAAAGTTACTGAGCTTTTTTATAGACCTTAACACGTTCTACAACTTTTGTATTTAACATTTTTCTCTAAATCGTATATTAAAACATTTATTTAAGAAAATTCAAATTTACCAGAATTTTTTTTTATTTTTTTGTTTTTCATTTGATGCCAGAATGTTACTTTGGTTTTTTGTACATCTCAAAGCATTCTATTATTTTTGTATCTAATTTTTTATTTTCGGTTTTATGCAAACATGTTACTGAAATAAGACTGTCCAATTGGTCCTGTGACATTGGGATTTTTTATTAGTGACACTGCTTCTGCTGTTTTACCCGTCATCGCCTTGGGTCCATCTGTACAAATGTCAATGCAATAATTTCAACTGAGATTATTTTCTTAAGAAAATATATTTATTTTATTAAAAATTTCTTCTCCGGTAGAGTCTGTGGGCAGCGATGAACACATAAGCTTGTCTTCTTTAGGGCCGTCCTTAGGGTGGAGCAAGTGGAGCGGCTGTTTCAGGCCCCGCGTCTACGAAGGTGAGGGACATTTTCACAATAAAATGTTCTTAGAATAAAAAAATACGGACTAAAAATGAATTAGTTAAAATATTCTCTTTTCAATGGTTTATATTGGATTTGTTTGTCTCTAAACATTTCAACTTTATGTATTCCAATTTTAACTTTATAATTGAGATAAATTGATCAAGCCAAAATTAAAGGGGGAAGCGGGACCCATTTTTAATAAACATGTACTTACACCATATGCTTTCAGAAATAAAGTAGTTAAGGAGTTATGTAGGTTAGAGCTCGAGGAGTTATAAAAAAGGTGGAAAATTCACTATGGGAACACCTTTAGTAATTGTGTTACCCAGATAGCACCAGATATCCATGGGATGTTCTGACAGTCTTCGATTTAGAAGATATATATCCAAATATTATAGGGTTATTCTGAGGATATCTAGAATATCTGTGGGTATACCTGAATCGAATATTCATTGTAAGTCTAGTTGGAATATCCTCAGATTATTCTTCTTAGAATATTCGAGTCAAATAGTTCTAAGAATATTCTATGATTATTTATTTTTGTTCAATCGCTCTTTCTGTTGGGCATGCGTCAGTAGTTGCAGTCTGTGGTTGCAGTTGACAGTTGACGGTAACGACCAGTGAAAAATTGCGACTATGGAAAGGTTATTGTTATTGGTGAAATAGTAATAGTATGATTAATTATTTTGAACGTTAATTAATCAGTCAATTTTTTGCCAGTGAGAAGTTGTTCAAATTTGTTTCGGTGTGCCCTAAGCTACGGGTCGAACTAATACATACGACCTCACGCATCAAAACAGGTGTACGTTTTATTGTATGTTTTTATTGCCTGTTGATTTATCAATGCATTTTTTAGAAAATTATCGAGTTGCTTCTGAAACTTCCAATAAATGATGAGGCAAAGTTTGAAGAAGTTGAGTCAGCTTTGCTGAACAAAGAATCCTATGAATTTTTTGTGAGTTGAACATTCAATATTATATCCAAATGAAAATGAAACTGCCTCGAAATATTGGAGTATCTATGTATTACTTTTAGTCCAGTAACTCAAGACCTGAAAATATCGAAAGCTATAAATAATTCGGAGAATTATTCATACGTGGCTCAATTTGCAGTTCATCCCAGATACTTTCAAACAAAAAAACCTTTAACATGATAGCGACTAAGAAAGAGGGCCCAAATGGGTCCCTAAACCCTTGAAAAAGGGTTTCCCGCGAATATCTGTCAACATATAGGAATTGGAGAATTTTTCTTCAAACAAAAGATGGAGACCTTTTCATTATCTACAATGATGGTCCTGACCAATTTTTTCGCCAGACCAATATTTTTCGCAAAAATCGACGTCGAAAATTCCATAATTTTCATAGTGAATAGATATAGTAGTTTCTTGCCAAATTTCCGCTCGGTAGAATTGGGAATACATTGATCTCCGGACAATTATTAGACCCTGTTGAAAATTAACAGAAAATTCCCAAAACTAGACCATCTCAGCTTAATAATTTTTTAACTCGCGCTTGTTTCGAAGATTCTAAAGAGCTCCGAGAACGGCTCAAGAAGGGCAATAAACAAACGATTATTTTTTTAAAACGCGAGAGAGATCGTGCACCAAAATTTCTTGGATCATGCACGACCACCCAAGGTCCCGTTATAAAAAAAATTAGCATGAAAGGCTATTTTTAAAAAAAATATATGAATAAATTGATGAAATGTACTCAAAATATCATGAAAAAAGATTTTGACCGCTTTTTTAATAATTAAAAATAAATAAAAACGGACGTTATGTCACATGCCATGATAGCTATGGATTTTCCCATTAAGATGAACTTTGAATCATGGGAAAATGTTAATTTTTGCCCGAGCTATGGAACAATTCGTCCGCCTGCCTATACAAGTTAACGCATAGACAGCAGCACTCAGACGCACAGCTGCGGGGAAATGAACAGATTTTTGGCTCCCATTATCTCGAAAAATATTGGGTTTTCGAAAAAAATGATACGGAATATTTTTGTAGATAATAAAACGATCTCCATTTTTTGTCTGAACTAAATTTTTGTGACTGGCATATTTTGGAAGACATTAGCAGGAAACCTGTTTTCTAGGGTTCAGGGTGGGCCATTTTCAGCCCCTTCCTGAGTCGCTATCGTGTTAAAGGTTTTTTGTTTGAAAGTATCCGTGAAGACATACAAATTGAGCTATGTGTGAATAATTCTCTGAATTATTTACAGCTTTGGACCTTCAGTTACTGGACTATTTTTATATTTTAGTACATGAAAATATTCAAATAATTGTTGATTTCCTAAATTTTTCCAACAGAATTAATGGATAACTGTTTTCAATTGTAATTTTTCCTTTAATCATATAAATTATAGCATAACTCCCAATAGCAAAAGGATGCTTGTAACTGAGTAGAAATTGACTTCGTTGTTAAAGGTACAACAAAACTCAGGTAGTCCCACGTAATTATGTTTCCGAGATGTATGCTATGAGTTCCTCAATCAAATTGCCTATAGTTACCTCTATTCATTTTATTAATTGGGATTTACTTGAAAGCTCTACACAACTGGTAATCTGACAATTCAAAGTTAAATAAGTTCTGACATTTGGTAAATAAAAGTAATTGTTGGTCAATTGTCTAGTTTCATGCATATATATACTGTTCACACAAATGAAAGCCATTTTATATTTTTGTTCATTTGTTATAACTTTGCTTATAAACCGTAATTGTTCAATTTTTAAAATTTGTAACATAAACTTCCAAATTAATACCATTTTAAGTTGTACCTCTGGCAAGATTGGATCGTACTTTGTAACAATATATTAAAAGATTCTTGCAAAAAATCCTGACAGAGTATCTAATGGAGGGCTACAGTATGCATGCATATAAAGGGAAAAATGCTTTGGAAAAGCAAAGCTCTTTGAATCAGTAGTAGGTATAATCATGTTATTTTATTTTGGAACGTACATGTAAATTATTTAAATATAGCATGTACAAGAAACAAATAACTTGTAATCACTATTTTATTTGGAATTTTTCACTTGTTACTTGTCTCCTGCAAGAATTTTTTGGCATTACATGTTTGTTTAATTTCATCTTTCAAGTTTCAGTTTTTGAGATTATATTTTTAATTGTTATACATACATACAAAAAAATCACAGTAGGATTGAAATTACTTACTAGCAAAAAAATAACTATTTTATTGTTTCAGATGTCGTCCAAAAGTTGGACAAGAACATAACAAACAAAGAAGTTGAAAGAAAAATTGTCGTTGAATATGGAGGAAGTCAGTGAATTTTTTAATCTCGTATTTGAAAAGTATATGTTAGTTTCATTTATGTTATGAGGTACATCTTATATTTGTATATGAATAAATTAAATTGAACACTATGTTTCCCGTGATTTAATTTTTTCAAATAAATTTTTTCCCTATATATACAATTCGAAATTTCGAGAGATTCTTTAGATAAGATTTGTGAAATATATACCATGGAACTGAGGATCATGGTACACCCCCTTTTCTCCTTTAGTTTCAGGGAATATTTATTTAAATTTAAGACATTCTGTAAGCTTACTGAACGACACTTATGTACATATCAATTATTATTTTCCGGTTTCACCGGGAGTGATATCAACTTCCGATTTTCGAATTGAACAACCTGTATATTATTACATGATCGGTTAGGGATGATCCTAAGGAATCCAAGGATACCAGGTTTGATGGTGATATCTCCAAAGACTACGGAAAGATATCGCCAATTAATTTTCCCACAATCTTGATATGTGTGAGAGAGATGGTTTCCCTGGCGGGTTATTCTATTCTCTCTCACACTAATGAAGCTTATGGATAAAATGATTGGCGATATCGAACGAAAGTTGGTATCACTCCCGGTGGAACAAGATGTTGGAAAATAATTGATATGTACAATACTCTGTCGTTGATTAAGTATACAGAATATCCCAAATTTCAATCAATTATCATTGAAACTAAAGATGAAAAGGGAGGTGTACTATGATTCAGTGTTTCCCACTCATCAGGTATCATATATATGTTCCACAGATATCCTTATAATATTCCTAATATTACCTGGCAAAATTTTGGAATATGCCTATTGGAATGTTCTATGAATATTCTGGATTATCTTGCTATATACATTCAACCGATATGCTCAGAATATTCTTCAATATTCCATGGAAACTTTTAAAGAATATTCATAGAATATTTAAAAAATTTCCCATTTCGTGGTCCATAGAATATTCGAGAAAGGATATAAATATTTAAAGTGGGTCCATAGAATATTACAATATCCGAAAACGAATATTTTTAGTACGTCCATTGAATATCTAGTGCTATCTGGGTGAAGCTTAATGGAGTAGATATTAGTGTTTCTGCTAATTATAAGGTTATGATTAATCAGTTTTTAGAAGATTTTAATTATCCATTGCCTAGGATGGAAGAAATATTTTGGGGTTAGTAATTTACTAAGTTAGATTTTCTCAATTCTCATAACCAGTCGGTTATAGATACAGAAACTACAGACCTGCTTACTTGGAGCAGTCCGTTTGGAATATAGAGGATGAGAAGTTTACCAAGTGGTACAAAACAATGCTGTAAGGGAACTGTCAACTATTTAGATGATGTTGTTATTACAGGTACGGAGAAAAGGGAGCATTTTAAAAATGTAGTGGAATATTTAAAACGATTGTTAAATGCAGGATTCAGACTTAACATATAAAAATGTAGATTTGTTCAGGATTAAATTCATTATTTTGATCATAATATCACTGCCCAGGATTTAGAAAAAAAAATGAAGAGAAAATTGAAGCTATATTAAAGATACCTGAGGCAAATAAGAAAAGCGAAGTTAGGGCATTTACAGGGTTGACAAACTATTATGCAAAATTTATACCAAATTTAGCAGATGAGCTTCAACCATTATGAAATTAACTGTCTCGACCCTTCCTTCCTTCTAGCCGTTTTCTATCCGTTGGATATAGGCCTCTCTCAATGTTCTCCAGGTTTCCCTGTGTTGTGCAACCTGATACAAATTTAAACCTGCTGTGCGTTTAATACCTAGACAACACCGTACGTTTTATGTACGTACGTTTTATATCATAAAGGCCGAATTACGTGCTTTGTTCTAAAATGTACGTCTTAAAGACGTACATAGTTATATATACTATGTACGTCTTGGAAATACAAACTATGTACGTACATTTTATGCCGCTTTCGATATGTATAGCATATTGCGTTGTTTTTACATATTTGTAATACTTAAGTTAAAAGTATTAATTTGGAATAAAATATATATAAGAATTTCAGAAACCCAAAACGTTTATACCTACCATATACCACCCATATTATTGGCTAGTTGTTGCCGGAAGAAAAGGCCACACCTATTGTTAATACAGAAAGAAGAATACGGTCTTTCATTACATAACCAAAGATTTTGTTAGTTTATGCTTTTGAATGCCTGTTGTTTCTATTCTTTTTAACTAAAAAAGTGACTAGTTAAAGTGAATGAATATGATTTCGGGTGAATATTTTACACTATTTTCCCGCTTTTTAGAGGTATATACAGGCGAATCGAGTAATTCATTATTTTGATCATAATATCACTGCTCAGGATTTAGAAAAAAAATGAAGAGAAAATTGAAGCTATATTAAAGATACCTGAGGCAAATAAGAAAAGCGAGGTTAGGGCATTTACAGGGTTGACAAACTATTATGCAAAATTTATACCTAATTTAGCAGATGAGCTTCAACCATTATGAAATTAACTGTCTCGACCCTTCCTTCCTTCTAGCCGTTTTCTATCCGTTGGATATAGGCCTCTCTCAATGTTCTCCAGGTTTCCCTGTGTTGTGCAACCTGATACCAATTTAAACCTGCGTTTTATATCGACGTACCAACGCTGTTGAGGTCTGCCAACGCTCCTCCTCTCGCCCCAAGGTCTCCATCTAGTCACTTTGATGCTCCAGTTGTTGTTGTTTCTAGCAATATGTCCAGCCCAGTTCCATTCGAGGGAGGCTATTCTCCTTTCGATGTCTTCGATTTTTGACGTTCTCCTGATCCATTCGTTAGTTTTTCGGTCTTTCAGTGTTACTCCAACTATCTTTCTCTCTATTGCTCTTTGATGTGTTTTGAGCTTGTTCAAGTTCTTTTTTGTGAAGATCCAAGTTTCCGATGCATATGTAGACACTGGCAGGACACATGTATTGTATACTTTTGCTTTTAGTTTCATTGGTAGATTTGACTGAAACACCTGTTTTAGTTTGCTGTATGCTGCCCATCCTAACCGTATTCTCCTATTGAGCTCTGTATTCTGGCATTCCTTACTAATTGTTATTTCTTGGCCTAGATAAATGTACGACGCTACTTTTTCGATTAACTGGTTCTCAATGGTTAGTGTATTGGTAATTGTATCTTCGTTTGTCATGAATTTGGTTTTATTTATGTTTATCTCTAGTCCAACCTTGTTTGCTTCATGGTATAGTTCCTGAATCATGCCTATCAGTTCTGCTTCGGTTTGAGCGAATATGACGATGTCATCTGCAAATTTCAAGTTGTTCAGTTTTTCGCCTGCTATGTTTTTCCCTCTGTATTCCCAGTGTAAATTTCGAAATATATCTTCGAGAACTAGCGTGAATAATTTTGGTGATATTACGTCCCCTTGTCTCACTCCTCTTCCAGTCTTTATCTCATTTGTATCTGTTTGCATCCTGATCTTCATTTTAGAGTTTACGTAGATGTGGCTTATGATGTCGATGTATCTTTGATCGATTCTGGCTTTTCTCATTACTCGGATTACCGCTCAGGATTCCACCGTGTCGAAGGCCTTCCTAAAGTCAACAAATGCCATCCACGTTGTGATGTTGTACTCCGTGGCTTTCTCTATTAATACTCTGATTGTGTGTATGTGTTCTATTGTACTCATATTTTTCCTAAAGCCAGCCTGTTCTTTCGATAAATATGCCTCAAATTTATTTTCTAATCTATTGGTAATTATTTTCATGAATAGCTTATAGATCTGTGAGAGAAGACTTATTGGTCGGTAATTTTCAAGACTGGCCGGATCTCCCTTTTTATAAATAAGGATAACTATGGAGGTATCCCAGTCTGTCGGAACGGTTCCTTCATTCAGGCATTTGTTAAAAAGCGATTTTAGTTGTTCCATTAGAATTTTTCCTCCTTCCTTCAGCATCTCTGGCAGTATACCATCATCTCCTGCTGCTTTTCCGTTTTTGATTTGTCGCAGTGCTCTATTGATTTCCTCGATCTCGATTTCTGGAAGGTCTTCGGATCCAACATTCATGATTCTTCTCTTTTCCTCGCTTTCTGCCTCCTTTTGTCTCATATGTGAGCTGTATAGTTTTGTGTAGAATTCCTCGGTAACCCTCATGATTTCTTGTCTATGAACGACTATATTTCACTCCTCATCGGATAGCTTTTGGATCTCTTTCTTGTAGCTGTTTTCTTTATGGAAAATATTTAGTCCCCTATTCCGTTCAATGATATTTTCTATTTGTTTCTCTTGTATCGGATTTCACAATTTCTAAGGGTCTGACCCAAATAGACAGCATTACATTCTGGACATTTGAGTTTATATATAGCAGAATTTTTTAATGGTGATATTTTTGTTTTTACAGTTAACAATCTTGTACTCACGTTATTTTCTGTTTTAAAAGAAATTGTTGTATTCGTTGCTAAAGTTATTATCTTTGAAATATTATTAGAAATATTTCCTGCATATGTGATGGTTTTATAACTGTTTATTTCTTTAGTTTGTTTAGGAAATATTAGTTGTAATGCCACTTATTCCTCTTTTTTATTAATTAGTTTATGTATCATATGTAATGGGTAACCATTGGATGTTGCTATTTGCTTAATTGTATTAATTTCTCTCAAAATTACATTTGTTCATAGGAAATTAACTGTCTCGACCCTTACTTCGTGGAATCTACTCATATTAGTGTTTTAAATGGAACTCAATGTTTCTATATAGCTAATTCCACAATATAATGAAAAATGTTGAAAAATCTAAAAAATTGACAATAGTTTCGATAACTGAATATCATTTGAAATGTAACTTCTGCCATTCTGACGATGATATTCAGTTATTGAAACAATTGTCAATTTTTTTAGAATTTTCAACATTTTTCATTATAGCTAGAAACATTGAGTTTCATTTAAAACACTAATATTTGTTCATAGGAACTGAAAATGTTCTATGTAGCATTGAATTATAGTATTCACCTTTATCAGGAAAATTAATTTCCAGATTTTACAGAAAACTATTTATTAAAACCATTTTTCCATTAGAAAACTTGAGCTGTACACATTAACAATGGTCATATTTTATAGGGGTATATGATAGTCCCAATTAAGTTTAGAAATCAAATATTGACGGATTTCCATAGTATTCATAAAGGGATACATAAAATGATAGCTAATACTAGGGTATATTTATGGTGGCAATTACTTGATTCAGATATTGAAAAGTTGTCAAAGTTACAAAATTTGTATGGCCCGAACCAAAAAAGTCTGTTTCGGTTACAAGTCTTAAATCTAACTTTTTTTCTGAAAGAATTCTTGCTGACTTTGCAGGTTCTGTACGAGGAAAAATTATTCTTGTAATTATTGATCATTCATATTCATTATGAACAGTACAGCAGCTACCAGTACAATCGAGACGTTTAGAAAATGCTTTGCTAGATTTGGTCTTGCCAAAACATGTCTAACCGATAATGGTAGACCATTTTTAATTTTTAATGGAGTTACTATATCACTTGAAGGAAATAAAACCAACACCTGGAAAAGGCAAAATAGCAAAGAACTTGCAATTTGCCCATAATCCGAGCTTCACTGATGACAATGTTACCAATTTTGGACATTATGATTATGATTATTCCAATCATGCAACATTATCATATTATGGACGATTTCGGTACAGTCTATTCAGGTGGATACCTTATTCATATTCACAATTACAACCACAAATTCTGCCAGCTTAGTAGAATATGAGAACATAATTTTTTCTTGTACCTAGGTACAATATTCCTCTTGGAATCAATTGATAATTTCCTAAAATTAATATGCGTGGTTTTTCCTGTTCGTAAACCGATATGTTATATCATTTGTTGTTACAAGTTGTAAATATTCATTGTTTATTCTAATTTATAGAATACATTTAGTCAATTATCAACCACGAAATGCTTAATAAAAATTTCTGGAAATATTGTCGTTAACATTCACAAGAGACAAACAAGTAAAACTATTGGGAAACTTGTTGATGATAAGTTCCATATTTCATTTTTATCAACACATTTAGTTTTTGATTTGTGTCAGCATCAACATTACTATTCAACTAGTGTTCTTCATAGGCATGTTACTGTTTTAAGGGCGCTACAGTAAGTTTTATTTGTCGGAATCAACAATTAATTTAGAAATCTTAATACAAACTTACAGAGGTATAAGTAAAAGTCCCATCAATACACTATACCTCCAAGGAAAAAATATATTGGGGAAAGGGGGGCACATTCAACCTTGGAGCACTTTCAACCAGTGTCGATTTTTACGGAATTAATTTGAATTTACCGCCGAAAAAATTCATACGTACCCGTTAGTAGACCCTCAGCCCCTACCAGTCAGGTGGTGTGTGCTTGTTGTGCGAAAAAAAAATAAATCGTGTCAGAAAATTATTCTCTGTCCGTTCTTATCAATACTATCGAATTTTTCCACTAATATCGTTTTATAGCACATATATTTAGAGTTAAATTTTGGGATAGCCCTAACCTAAAAATGTAACTTTGAGAATTAAAGAGTGTTTGTTGTTCAAAGTCATTGTGGGGCAGATTCCACCACCTAAGAATGGGGAACTTTTAAACAGTTGAAAGTGGCCCACTAATGATTTTCAATTAAATTTGAAATTATTAGAGATTTCATTAACAATATACTATACATTAAGAAAAGTTGTATAAACCCGGCATTAATTTGATTATTGTTTGAAAATAGGTAAATTTCTTTTCAGATGGTCCGAACATATAAAAAAAACGACGAGAACGGAAATCAACGAAAAAGACATGATTAATGCAATTAAAAACGTATTAAGTAAAAGAATGTCAGAAAGAGAAGCTGTTACAACATTTAATATCAAACGAGATACCCTACATTCCAGAATTAAAAAAATTAAAACAAAATATCCTACAGAAGAGTTACTAGTCAGTAAATTGAATGAAGACTCTGGGAATGAAAGCGATATCTCCAATGAGAACAAAAATCTTTATTCCAGCAAATATACGGCTTCTCGAGTTTTTTCAAAGAGTCAGGAAGATGAGCTCGTAAAATATATTCAGCTTTCTTCTTAGATGAATTACGGTCTAACATATAAGCAGATAAGAACTTTAGCTTATGACTATTCGAGCGTTTTGCCCGGATGCAAGATTCCTGACAAGTGGAAGGCTGCGAAGATAGCTGGGGCATCGATTGGCTTAGGGGCTTTATGAAGAGAAATAAACAACAAATATCTCTAAGAAAACCAGAAAGCACTAGCTTAGCCCGATCAACTGGGTGTAATAAAAAAATGTGTCAGAATTCTTCGAAAATTATACTTTTGCATTGCAAAAGTATAAGTTTAAGCCTGAATAGATATACAATTTGGATGAGACGGGAGTCACCACAGTTCTAAAACCAGTAAAAATTGTGTCCACTAAAGGCAAGAAACAAGTATGCCAAATAACATCTGCAGAACGAGGCGAATTGACCACATGTGTGGGAATAATAAGTGCTGTGGGTAACGCACTCCCTCCAGTTTATGTTTTATTCAGAACACGTAATCCTGACGAATATTTGATTGACGCACCCATTTCTAGCTTAGCATTAGGAAACCATTCTGGCTGGATGACAGGAGATCTATTTCTACGTGTACTGGAGCATATTAAGCAGCAAACAAACTGCTCAATTAAAAATAAAATGCTGTTGTTGCTGGATAATCATGAATCCCATATTACCGTGAAAGGGATAAATTATTGCCGTAATAATGGGATCGTCATTCTTTCATTTCCACCACATACATCACACAAGCTCCAACCTCTAGATGTCGGTGTTTACGGCTCATTCAAGAACTATTGCGCAACTGCCTTCAATGACTGGATGACTTCAAATCCTGGAAAAACGATAACAATTAGGCAGATTGCCCATCTAACGAAAATTGCTTACCAAAATGCTTTCACACAGAATAATATTACAACATCATTCCAGAAAGCAGGGATTTGGCCTTTGAATAGACTGGCGTGTCAAGAAGAGTAATTTTTGCCCATTTTTGCAAATTATGAGGAAGAACATGTCCACCAACCTCACCAACAACAGACTGATGCTGATTCTTCATTGTTCATGGCTGAGAATGGTTCATCATCTTTAACAAGAGATACAAAGCCAGAATGTAACTATGTTCGATCTTTTTTTATTCTATTATTAAATACATTTTCTCAAATTGCAGATACTCGATCAACGCCGCATAAAGACACTCCCAAAAATTCATCCTTAGAAGGTTCTTCTACACCTCCACCCTTAAGAAATATTTCAAGAATCTCGTTTGTTAATGAGGATCTTGACAAAAATAGGAAACGTAATATAGCATAGCACTCTACTTTATTTGAAACCTTTTTACAGACTTACTTTCAACATCTGCTGTCCACAAAATTACTCCGGAGACTGTCAGGCCGATTCCTAGACCCACTATAAAAAAAACTAAGAACATGAAAGAAAAGAAAGGGAAGTCTAGAATTTTTACAGACACCTGAAAAGAATCGCTTGAAAGAAATCGAACGTGAGAGAGAAAGGCGTAAACGGATTAAAGAAGAGAGGAATAGAAAAAGAGTTCTCAAACAAGTATTTCCATAACATAAAGAAGATTATGTTGCAACAAGGAAGAAAAGGAAGACAAGCACAAGTAGTTCAGACACTGACGAGTCGATTGAACTTGCATCGGACGATATGTCGGACGATATGACTAACATATATTATTACATTGGAAGAGTCGTAGAAGTTATAAACTTGAATTAATTTGTAATAAAATTTTTGCGTCGTAAGACGCCAGTCTTCAAATTCTACTACCCCTTGGTCGAAGATACATCTACAGTTGACCGTTACGACTTAGTTCTAAAATTACCACAGCCCAACTCATCTAAGACTGCTCGGACTTCTTCCTTACTAACTTTCAATATTAACTTATCCATGTATAATATCAAATAAGTTGTATGTTTTGATTATACTTATGTTTCAATATTTTTCTCACTAGATATTGTTACCAAAATAAAGAGTTGCACTGATCTGTTGTATAATTTCATTGCTGGTTGAAACTGCCCCAGGACGTGGTTGATTGTGCCCCACCGGAGGGGCACTATCAAAGCTTTTTTTAACTTTGATAATTTTTTTGAAAAAATAAATTTACCGATAATATTTCCTAGACAAAATGTAAGTAAAAGTATCAAATATTGCTATGCCGGGAAGAAACAACAATTATTTGACAACATTTTGTCAATATCTGCGATCTTTGGTGATTTGGTTTAATGTGCCCCCCTTTCTCCTTAGTAATATACCGCTAGATCTTTTTGTTTGCACTATATTGTGCGAAATTTTCGATGTAATAGGTAATAAATATCAATATCTTGTCATTTATAAGAATTTTTAAGTAGATATTTAAACATTTCATTTCTAACATCACACTTTTGAGAAACACTATTTTCTATATTTTTTTAATAATCTTTCATAACTTTCTCAAAAAATCAATATCATTGCATAAGCATTAAAAATTAAAATATTTCTTTAAATATTATGTTATGGTAATGCTACAAGATTTCTATATCCCCCTGTATTTCTATTATATACATAAACATAACGGTGACCTTGTACTAAATTATTCAGTACATTTAATTGTAATACTGGTTCTAAACAATAGATTTACCTACATACACCTTTGTATGTTTGGTTGTCTACAGTTAATAGAAAAAACAACCAATGAAACTGTACAGGATCGTACTTATTGAATATTGGATGTATGGAAAGATGTAGTTTATTTATGAAATTAACTCTCTCGATCCTTACTTCGTGGAATCTACTCATTTCACTGTTTTAAATGAAACTGTAGTTTATTTAATTTATTGATTGCGTATACAGGATATTACAAAAAATTTGTTGATGAATCAACAAATGATATATTATCATATCATCTTTATTATTGAACCAAATAATTTTTTCAGTGTTTTCGTCTTTAACACATGCGATTTCATAATTATTTCGCAATAGCTACCTACATATAATAATCAGCAACAAAAATTATTACAATAAATGATGGAGATGCAATCATAATAATCGATAGTATCTTTATACCTTTTAGGTTTTTCACAAATTGCAAGTGCAATTATTACACAGTGATGTTTTACACAAGGTGCTGAGTTAAATTCGTTTATTAGTACAGGAATCTCGGAAACTATAAGAGCTAGTGAGTTGGTTAAATGTTGAAATATTTGCAGTTTTTTATGCCAATTTCTAAACATCTTTTACATTTTTAAAAAAGTAATGGCTTACTAGATATTTGGAAAAGAATGAATTTTATTGATATCAATCAATGTCTCAGTTCTCAGTTATCATAAGCGGTACAAACAAAACTTAAAGATGAAAGTTGGAGTTATTTGAATACTTTATTTAGAAAAAATAATAACATTATATTATAGCTCATGAAAATTTTGAGTTATAACACCAACTTTTATTTTCTTAAATGCACCCATATAGTAGGCGATGATCTTATTAAAAATGTTTTTACGCGCTTTTCTATGATATTGTTACGAAACAGCCACACTGGTATAGTCCCTAAAACCGACCCTGTCTAAGCCAGGTATAATAGTTAAAATTATGGCGAATACGCAGTTATAAAAAACTGTTTACGATTGAGACTATCTTATCTAGAACTGGTTTTTGTGACCAGAGTTATCTAGAAAAGGCCAGAAAAATTATTTGTGTGTATAAGCCGCAGTCCGGAATTCTCTAGTACAAAAGGCACTAGTATATAAGGGGACTGATCAGGAAGAGTTACTTGATAATTAGACATCGTGAGATAAACAAATAAATTAGTGAATATAAATTAGTGAACTGTTTATATAAATTAGTCTAAGTGAATATACTGTATATATAAATTAAGTGTTAGTGATTAGTGAGTTAGCGTTTAAATAAATTAGTAAGTAGCCATACCGAGTGTTTAAAATTTATCCCACCCGTTTATTGTTTAAATAAATAAGAAAAACATTACAATATAAACATGTTTATAGAGATTTTGAAAAATAAAACAGCTATAACCCATTTTTTATGAATTTGTTATAAAGCAAATATTGCTTTGAAATGAATAATAAAATGTGGCATATGATACAGATATATCTACAAAATTATTATTGCTATTTAACAGTTTCCCAGCAAACATGCATGAGCGGTAGATAGACGGGCCATAGCTGTTAACTGCGGTTAGATGTCGGCAGCGGCACAGCGATGCCGGTAAATAATTGGAATGATATCAGTTTTGCCGCCTTGGCTGAACATACGCATATCTATGGTGGATGTTTGTAATTTAGCCACAAATTACCCGTTGAAAATTTGAGATAGTCGCGCCGATGTCGTTTTGACACAGTATGCATGGCGGCATGCGACCTGTAATGAAAATAAAACATTGGCATTACTGAATATCACCTTGGCAGTTGGCACTACTGCTTATTTGCTAGACGTTGTGTTGAACACGTGTTGAAAATCAACCTAATCTAGTTGTGTTGTGGTGTGGTAATTAATAATTAATCACTGTAGCGACAATTTTATTAGATTTGGGCGTTGTATCCAATCTATTCGGAGCAAAGGCACGAGCAGATATGCCCGGAAACACAGAAACGTAAGTACATACATCATTTATGTTGCATCATATACCATCATAATATATGTTTCCTCTAGAAAGCCCCTGCATAATATCTCCAAGAGCACTCGTCAAAAACAGCGTCTTGCGAAAAATGCTGTTAAGGATATAGTCTCCACTGCAGAGGCTGAGGTTATAATAGACAATATATCTCGTAGAAGTAATAATCTTTGTGTTGATAGTGAGCCCGGACCCAGTAAAGCTATTGGCGAACATATTTTTTCATATTTATATATATTTTTTATATGGAATATTTTTTTGATTTTTCATTATATTTCTTTGTTTTAGTCATCATGTTTCATTGTTAAACCTATAAGTATATATATAGCCTGTAGATTTGCATAAATCATTGATGAAACCCCAACAGTGGGATGCCGGCGGTTGATTAGTAGGATACCCGCAATCGCGCCATAATTTGTACAATGCAATATCAGTTCACCCTAACTTAATCAATCCGCTAAAGTCCCGCTATGTAACGAAGCGGGTGGTAGTCTGGAGGCCTACTGGTGGCCCTCGCGACACGGGCTAGCCGGGCCGGCGATGTATCATGATTGTGGCCCACTTATGTTGTCCGTCGGTTGTTTTTAAAGTGCCTCTAGAGGCCCACGTGTAACATGTTTGCTGGGTTACATGTCAGTAGTTGCCGTAAAATAAATAAAACAAATTATTTAAAATTAAAAAATGATTCTCATGTACTGTCTCGGCCTGTGGTTTCTTATGGTAATACTCCTAATAATATATTAGCGAAAAAACTTAAAACTTATCAATATACTTGATAATTACGGATATATATCTAAATACTCAATTAAAAATTCAATAGAACTAATGAAAAAATTAAAAACATTCAACTTACAAGATCACTCTAAACTCATTTCATTTAATGTTACCAATATGTTCACTGAAATTCCTCCTAAAGAATATCTAACATTTGTAAGAAAATTACTAGAAGATAAAAATATTGATCCGGGAATAATATCAGATACACTTAATTTATAATTTATTTTATGTATGTATTAATCAGAATTATTTCACTTTTGACTATTAGATATATATTCAAAATGAACGTTTACCAATGGGAAGCCCTATATCACCAATTTTGGCAAGCGTTTTTATAGACAGTTTAGAAATAAAAATCTTTGAATGTAATATTTCAAAAAATATTTTATTTTGGTATAGATATGTACATGACATGACCTTGTTTTACAGGCAGTGAACGACAATTATATGTATTTTTCAACCATACCGTAAAGCGGGGTTACTTTGCCCCTTAAGGGTGGACTTTGTCCCATATGAGAAAAGAGTTTAATTGACTTCTATCGCTTGACTCTTAATATATGTGACCAAATCAACACTGCTGTATTCAATGTAGCCTATAAGCTTGTCGTTATATCTGTGTTTATTTACATTCTTTAATTCTCAACGTGAAGACAGGCAAGAGAATTGGCGCGTTTTTTAACCTTGAAAATTTGGTGTGTGCAACTGTTATTAGTGCTGATTTTTAGGTAAACATCAAGAAGGCATCAAATGAAATGTAACTTCTGTATTCTCTTAACTTGTCTACATTTCCAATTCATTTGTTATAAATTTTATTTGGACCATTCCCCATATTAAAATACAAAACTGACAAATCTGGAGATCAATGCGGCCATTCAATCGGTTAATTTCGTCCAATCCATAAATAGGGAAAAAGCAAGTGGAGGTGCACCATCATACTGAAACCGTTCATTGTAACATTCGACGCGATTCTGAAGGTAAGCCATCCAACATTTCCTCAAATTCAAATTGTAAAAAGTGAAGGTAACAGTTTCCAGACAGAGTAGGATTAAACATATATGTACCCAAAACTCTTGAACCAAGTACACTACACCAAACGCTAAATCCAAATTTAATTTGTGGTTTTCTTTGGTCGACTTGATGAGAATTTACTTCAGCCCTAATGTGTTCATTATGCTTCTTATGAAAATACCACACTTTGAAAAACGGGTTTCATCTGTCCATAGAATTTTCAATTGAAACTATGCAATGCACATGTTCCTAAACCAGTTACAAAATTTAAGGCGTCGAATAGTATCCCCTGAGTGCAAAGTTTGGGATACACATATTTTGTGAGGAAGGTAAGGAAGGTGGGGCAAGAGCGGTTACGGGGCAAGAGCGTAATATAACCGTTAAATTCATATTACTTTTGAAGCAGGTGCTGCCATCTACACACAACGCAAAAATCTAGGGATATTTTTGTAAAATCCTAAAACCAATGAAAGAAATTTTCATGTTCATATAAACTTACTTCGACGGTGACTGTTAGTCTAAATACTTACTTTTTTATTTAAAAAAAATTGCAAAACAGATAACAATACGTGTTTTAGAAAGTTTTTCACAAGGGACGAAAAAAGTGACATTTTAATGTTTTGTTTATTTCCGATTTTTAATCATTTCATACTGTTCTTGCTTACTAGGTGTATTAAAGATAGTGTGTTTTGACCATGGAACGACGACATTTAACGTTGGATTAGAAAAATAGGGCGGTGGGCCCTCTTCAAGCTGGTGTGCGTCAAACCCAAGTAGCCGAACAGTTGGGAGTCTCGTAAAGCGTCAAAAGTCGATTATGGCGTCGGTTTAGAGACACTGGGAGTTCAGCCGAGCAACATCCAGGACGTGGTCGTTCTACAACCGCCGCTCAAGACCGGTATTTAGTTTTAACTGCTAGAAGACAACCGATAATCACAGTACCCGAGTTGGTTAATGAATTACAGCGCGCATATAATGTGACAATTGTCAGTAATACGGTGAGGAATCGTCTCCATGAAGTCAATATTCGTAGTCGGCGACAACTGAGACGTCCACCTCTGCCTAGAGGCAATCGCGCTGCACGATTAACCTGGTGTCAAGAGTTTCTGAATTGGGCTGACAATGACTGGGCTACAGTTTTATTCACCGATGAGACTAGATTTGGATTCCATCCTTATTCTCGTCGGACGAGAGTGTGGAGAAAGCCCGGAAATTTGGAACGCTTGCGACATGTGTAGGAAGTGTACACATACAGAGGTGGCACATTATTGGTATGGGGCTGTATCATTATTGACGGAATAACTGACCTCATTTTCCCACGTGGCTTTATCATAAGTCAGCAGTATTAAGATACTATTCTCCAACCTGTCGTTCGTCCATTTGCTGGTGCTGTTGGAGATAACTTTCAGTTAGTGCATGATAACGCTCGACCACATGTTGCCCGTATTGTAGTAAACTGGTTGGATAACGAGGGTATTGATGTATTGCCATGGCCAACACAGTCACCGGACTTGAGTATTATTGAGCACGGGAGTATGGGACGTGCTACAAACGAAGAATTACTCCACTTATGGGCAACATTCACAGTGAGTTTCAATTTCGAGAGCTTCTGAGAGTACAATACATACAAATATCTCAAGCAGATATTAACAATGTAATTTTGAGCATGAATGCTGTATGTAGGGCTGTGATAAATCAACGTGGTGGTCATACTTTATTTTAAGTTTAATTTTTGTGTTTTTCGTATGTTTTTTGACATTTGAAAAAACAGTGGTTTTTAAAATATTTTTTTTTGTTCAGTTTTCTGTTATTTTTTGCAAAGAAATTAATGTTTTTGACATATTAAACAACAATCTAAACTATAAATTTTGTATTACTTTCTCAAGCTGCTTACAGGTAAAAACATGAGTACTTATTAAAATGTCCCTAGACTTTTGCGTTGTGTGTATTTTTTGTGTTCCTGGTACGTCTGCCATCGAACTAAATGATTGCAGAGTTGAATAGTTCAGTCTTCTTTATGATGCAGCAGTGAAAGTGTCACATGTGTTTTTCAACTCTCGGAGCAAGCTCAACGACAATAATTGATACACATATTTCTTGGCAATCCTAAGAGATTTATCTCTGATTTTTGGTGAGTAAACAAACTCGCTCTAGTAGTTCACGTTTAGCTGGATATTTTGTTGTTATTTTTCCTCGATGACAGTTTTTTTGGTTATAACGCTCTTGTCCCTTCATTTTTTGAACTCTGGGCTAGTGCGTAGTCAGTCCTGGGGCAAGAGCGATACGTATTACGCTCTTACCCCAACGTTTTGAGTGAAATGTTTTTTTAAATTTTCAGTTTCATCATAAAGTACAACTGTTCTAATGTGCTGCAGTGCGAGCGGTAAAAAAGCTCCTCCGCTCATAATATTTAAAGGTGAGCATGTTTGGGAACAGTGGACTGCTCCACCGGGTACAAAATTTCCAAATACTACCTACGCTGCTACATCTTAAGGGTGGTTTTAAAAACAGTTTTCTGAAGAGCATTGGTTCAGAGCGACCTATGTTAGTCATTTATGACGGGCACGCTACTCTTCTTGGAGCGGATGTCAAAAATTTGGCAGTTGAAAACGATATAACCATACTTAAGCTTCCACCTCATACCAGCCACATTCTGCAGCCACTAGACTTGTGCATATTTAAATCACTCAAGACTCGTTGGGATGCCAAACTCGTTTAATGGCAGAGAAAGAACGTAGGAGCTGCCATATCAAAAAGTATGTTCTCCAAGATGATAGGAGAGATATGGACGGATACCAAACCTGACATTTTAGTGAGTGGTTTCACTAAAGCGGGGATATTCCCGTTAAATCGGAATGTTGTGAAACAAGACTCATTGATCCAGTAGTTTTTCAACATTGGCAAAAAAGCAGAATGTGGCTTGCAGCGATGAACCTGTCGAGTCGACGCAGAGCACATCAGCAAACAATAATGCAGTACCAGAGCCCATCGAACCAACGCCAAGCTGAAGCTCGCAAGAGAATGTTTATTTTCCACCACAAGAACCAGAGACTCCAGTTGTGTCATTCAATGAGCTTTTGTTGAAATCCACCAAACGTGAAAATAACCCTGATTTGAGAAAAAGAAAGCGTGTGTGTTTAGGAGCAGAGGTAATCACAAGAGCTGAAGTTGATTCAATATTGAATGAAAAAACAATAGAAAAGAGCAAACCAGAAAAAATAAGAATGTTACTGAACAAAAGGTATCTGAGAGCAGCTCCGATGATGACAGGTCTTGGCACAGCGATTCAAGCGAAGACAGAATAAGTGAGTTTGATAATCTCAGTAAAAGTGATTTGAAAGAGCTCGAAAAAAACGAAGATTCTACTGAGAAACCTTGTTTATTCAAAATTCAAGTGGGTGATTTGTATTGGCAAACTTTGTTGGTAAAAAGAAAGTCTACAAATATGTTTGTTTAGTGAAACAACTTATTAACGATGAATAAGCAGAAGTGACAGGCCTAAAAAGGCTCACAAATAAGTGCCACTACATTTTAAAGGAGAGCGATGTATGCAGCATACTGTTGTCCGGCATAGAAAAAATGTCGATAACCGCTGATTACGAGAAGTATATTTTAGAGACTGCTCCTGAAGTATTTGAAGCTCGAAAATCTGACTTTTGCAACTATTACTCTTAAGTTTGGATAGCATTTTGTTGTTTTAGTTCTTAAACTTACGTTTTGCCCTTTGAATAAACAATTTTCCTGTAAAACAAAATCATCTTCATTCGACTTTCTCCAAAAATATATTTCGTATATTTTTTTTCACGATAATAACTCAAAGTTGAACATGCAGAAAAGATGTGGAAACATATAAGAATTATGCACTAGCCACGCGTTAAACTCCAAGCATTATCAGCAAATATAATGGCGTATTATGCTCTTGCCCCGGACCAGTGGGTCAAGTGCGTAATATGCACGTAAAAAAATTTTGCATAGAAAAATCGCAAATATTGTTTTTTTTTGTTGAACATACCTTATGAGTTAATAGTTGAATGATCACAGTGATACCACAAACACGCTAAAACTCATAAATTTAGTAAGAGCGATTTTCATAGTTAGTTAAAATTCAACTATGGATATTCCCTTACGTACTTGCCCCACCTTACCTTATTTATTTTTTTAAGCACCCGAACTACTGTACTTTGAGATGTGCCAGCTTGATTTGCAATTTCGCGAGTAGATTATTAATTATTATCATATTTTATTAATTATTTTAATTTCCTTATATCTAAAATAGGCTAACCAACTGCTCTCTTGAGATGGTTCGCATAGATTTGAAAAATAGTATAGGCGGGTTGATCTATGAATTTTCTTTTATGTTTTCCTAATTTACGCAATGAACTTTAAAAAGAAACAAAATATTAACTGTCTTTATATCAACATTTTTATTTTGCCTAAGACACAGTTTTTCTGTTCAGGACAAAGCTCTTATCAAATGGCATCAGCGCGTGGTAAACCGGTGCTGAGGCTTTCTCCTTATCACTGTTAACTCAATCCCATAGAATTAATATGGGCCCAAGTGAAAGGGGAAGTTTCAAGAAAGAATACGACATTCAAAATGAGTGACGTAAAAGTTTTATTCGAAGACGCGTTAGGTAACGTAACCAAAGAAAACTGGAAGAAATGTGTTGAACACGTGATACAAGAAGAACTAAATATGTGGGAAATGGATCATATAAGTGAACACATGATTGAATCTTTTATAATCAATGTTAATAATGGAAGCTCAACAGAATCGTCTGATTCTGATATATAGACTAGTTTTTGTGTTAGTTATTACTATTATTTGTTAGACTTTTTTTTATAAATATTACATTAATTCGTACTTTATTCCTGCATTTTTCTTTTTTCCTCTCCTATTGTAAACGGTATATTAGTAGTAAAGTTGATACCTACTGCAAAAAAATTTGCTATTATTCATATAATATTTTTGTTTGTTTTGTCCTGATTGCACGCCTCTGATGATTAAATTGTTTATTTGTTCATTCAAATACAATAGAGCGACCCTTTCAATACAATAGGCGACCCAACCGAATACAGAGTTACGGGGTGTCTACCTGAAATTCGTAACAAATGAGAAATTTTAGTACAAAATTAGATAAACTTCGGAGATATTTTATTATACACCCTGTATCGGTTTTGCATACCTAATGAGCTTTTATTACTCCATGCCTTTTAAAAACGGAGTATAGAAGCATATCAAAAGAAAATATTTGTTTTAATCGTTCCTTGACCTACTCCTTTTTATTTATGTAAATATTTAATTAATTATTAATAAATAACCTCTCAATGAAGTAGAGTTCAAATTTATTTAAATAATCCGTATAATTAAATATGCATATAAAGTTAAAACTATTATTTCTTATATCTACGATAAATAACAAATATTATTATGTCGGTGATTACTAAAACTTCCGATTGAACTTATCATTATTTATATTAAGTATTTAAAACATATTTTGGGTAATCTATATAATTACGGATACATCAAAAACATTACTTGATAACTTGATATTATTCAATTACTCACCTTTCAACTGCCCCATTTTGTGGAAATAAATAAATTTGAAACAAAACTATTTGGATAATTCAAATTTCGAATTGATAGATTGAGGTTTAGTTTGATACTGTAGAAACTGCATTTACTTCCACTTATTTCATATATTGGTCTTGAATTCAAGACCATGTCAAGGTTTAAAAACTGAAGAAAGATAATATTGCAATCAAGTGCAATAAACTTTAGGTATAAAGCGGAAATTTTGTAATTAATTTAGAAACAGTATTAGAAACCACTTTCAGAAAAGTGAAGATTATGCAAATGTATACAGTACGCTCCTAAAGTATGGAAACATATATATATATATATATATATATATATATATATATATATATATATATATATAGATATATTTGGACCAGCGATTTAGAATTTTATTTTTTCGACGTTTCGCTATATGAACAATATGTGTATATTTAACATTTTTCTGTTAAAATTTCTTATTTCCGATGCAGCATTCAAACTGATAATGACCAATATTGACCATTAATGTGAAGACATTAGGAAAACATGTTTATTTCATAAAGAAAAAATAAAATGAACCACTTGGTATTTGTTGAAGTTTAAAAACGTTTTTGCTGCTTCTGTAAGGAAGGATACAATTACCAAAGCAAGGAAAATACGATGATCCAACAACAAAGCTCACATGAGTGAAATAAAACCGTCCGTATATAAATGGAAATACCCTAACCCCGAGCAGAACAGGGGTTATTTTATTGACTTCAGCCAAAAACATACGATAATCTTGAAATTTGGCATCACATCTCTTGCGATTATAGAAATCTAGGTTTGGCAATCTTTGGCATAATATTATCTATTCAGAAAAAATCTTTGTTTTTTGACATTTTCAACAGTCTCTAACTTAAAAAAGAAGTGATGTAAAATGAACAGTTATAAACAATACTAAAATTAAATAAGTTTCCAAAATTACGGGCACTTTTGTGCTCCTCAATATAAGGTAAATTATTAACAGTAACTATTCTTATTGTAGATGCTGCCTGCCCAAATCTTGGGTGTAATTTTGGTTGATAATGATGAACATCTACAAGAAATTCAACAACATAATATTGAAAGAGAGATACACAATTTACTGATCTGTTTCGATTAACTGAAAATATGAATTATTTATGTGTTACAATATGACAGCGAAGGGCTGATGGATCTTTTTAAGCCTATTTCCAAAACTTTGGGATTTCCCTCAACAGCTACCTTGCCCATTATGGCTAAAAGCCTTTCCTCAAAGGAAGCCAGAGTATTATATTTGGTGGTGGCCCACCTCCTTTACCCCCTAGGTGGGGACTTAAGACTTGTAGAATGAAGTCGATTCTACGCGGGTTTAAATTTTATGTCATGATACCAATTTATCGCTTGCGAACGATTTGAAACGGTTGCTAGGTAACGTGACGTCACTAAAATAGAATTCTATTTGTCGTGATCCCACCCCAGAGCAAGTAAAAGCATCTAGACTAGCGGTACTCAAACTTTTTTGCTGATGAACAGCGGAATACTTCACGGAACCCTACAATAAAACTAGTGATGGATTTAGGCCTAGGCCCGTGGGGCCCGGGCCTAGGGCGGCAGAATTTGAAGGGCGGCAAAATTTATGAAATGCAAAATTTTAGAGTCACAAAAAAGTAGAGACAGTCAATTATAAAAATTGGTTCAGAATAGTTTTTATAAAAAAATTTCGATAGAAAATATTACAATCCAATTTAGATCACTACACTAATGGTTATTATTTTTTATTCATCATTATAAATTATATTAAAATCATCGATTTATTCGCTTCATAATGTATACTAGTTACATCTTTCGTCGAGCAAATTATATTATTTGATGTCGGGCATTGTATCAATTGGATACGCCCCTAAGCGCGTGGGTTACAATTTCCAGTTGCGCAGTGGAAAATTTGAACCATGAACATCAAAGACGCCGGCATCGAGTGAGCCAACTGCTTCTGTTAAGCTTTAAACTGTGGTTCGGGTGAGTGTATTTCTCATGTTTACAGGAAACAAAAACGCTACGCCTACGCTTGACAGGTACTGACGCGTTTGACTTTGTTTTGTTTAATATATAGAATAAAACATCGCGCTTCGCCCTATAGAAAAGTCACAGCAATCATTTTAGTCTTATGAATGCTCTTCATGTGTAAAAGTCTCGAATTATTTTATTCTGTTTCTTGATAATAAAAAAATAATTGATCGATAACTTGAATTTAGGCACTGGTTTTCTTTATAATTTTTGAAGTTTTTATTTAATTTTTGAATTAAATATGAGTGGTTATCGGAAAAAATTCAGCGGTGCAGAATATCGTAAAAGAAAAGCAGATGAATCAAGGAAAATAGATAATTTATTAAAGAAAGTTCCGAAAATATCTAGTTTTTTGACAAGCTCAAGTAAGTCTTCTAATAATGACCAACAACCATCATGTTCATTGGTCGTAAGTATCTTGTTATAATTGCTAATAATTTTTTTTTATATATAACGGTAATCGGGATAAACATTAAATAAATGCCAGTTGTTTAAATTGATTTTTTTTTCTAGCCGGAATTAGAAGATATTTCAGAACAACAAGCTGAAGAAGAAGAAGTACAGCCACATCATACTCTATCACAAGTTACGAACCAGACACCGTCAAATTTTTCTTCATCACAAGATACTGAAAAAATCCAGTCAACAACCGATATTTTAAAATTCAATACTGATCCTTTTTTGTGGAATTTGAATGAAGAAACACGGGATTTCATAACCATAAACGGTATACCACGAAATGATTATACAGACTTTAAAAATTCTAGAAATGTTTATAGTGATAAAACGAGATATTGTTCCAAAAGTTTATTTCAACGTACTTTAAAAAACGGAGAGATTCAGTGCCGTGAGTGGTTAATTTATTCAGAAATTAAAGGGTCTGTATTTTGTGTTCCATGCTTATTATTTAGTAGAAGTGGTGAAATGAATGCTTTTACTGGTGAAGGAATTCGTGACTGGAAAAACTCAAAAGCACGCATCGAAGCTCATGAAAATTCTGATTTTCACCAAACTAACGTTAGTCATTATAAATCTCGAGCAGTAGTTCACGGGCGTGTTGATCAACGTCTCATAAAACAGCTCGACGAGGAAATAGCGTATTGGAAAAAAAAATTATACCGAGTAATTGCAATTATTAAAGCATTAGCAATAAGAGGATTGCCATTTCGAGGAAATTCTGAACGAATAGGAGATCCTCATAATGGGAATTTTTTAGGAACAGCAGAGTTTCTCGCTGAATTTGATCCATTTTTATCTGAACATTTAAAATTGTATGCGCATCCTAGTAGTGGAAATACGTCGTATTTGTCTAAAACGATCTATGAAGAAATTATAATGTTGATTCAGAATAAAGTACTACAACAAATTTCTAATGGACTGCAATCTACTAAGTATTTTGGTATAATTGTAGATTCTACGCCTGATATTGCACATGTCGATCAGCTTACTATAATTATCAGATATGTACGTCATGACGGTGAAATTGTGGAAAGGTTTCTAGAATTTCTACCAAATATCGGTCATAAAGCTAAAGACATAGAGGATGCTTTGCTAAAATCTCTAGAAAATAATGGTTTAGACATAATGAACTGTCGTGGTCAATCTTATGATAATTCAAGCAATATGTCAGATATATACTCAGGCATTCAGACACGAATCAAAACAATTAATCCTTTAGCAGATTATGTTCCATTCTTTAAACTTGGTAGGATCATGTGCAGTTGAATCGGTAACAGAAGCAGTCGACTTCTTTTCTACTTTGCAAGAACTATACAATTTCTTTACTATATCTACACATCGTTGGGAAATTTTGGTGCGGCGTACAAGTTTAAGAATTAAGAGTCTTTCTCAAACTCGTTGGTCTGCTCGACATGATGCATGCTACGCATTAGAAAAAGAGTGGCCAGCAATAATTGATGCACTGCAATTTATTGCCGAAAGCAGAGATGAGAAACCGACTACGCGATCTGAAGCTACGGGATTGCAGCAAAAATTGCAGCATTTAGAAACAGCACTCCTAGTTATTGTTTGGAATGTAATTTTAGATCGTTTTAATGCTGCTAGTAAGAAGCTTCAAGAATCTCAAGCTGATTTATCATCTGTAGTTCAGATCTATAGTTCTCTGACTCTATTTCTTCAAGACATGAGAGACATACAATTTTCTGAATATGAAGAAAAAGCCAAAGCACTATCTGGAGTTCACGATTATTATTGGTATGATACTCGACGCAAAAAAACCAGAAGAATCCAGCCAGATGAGTCGCGGGTAAATGAAAGAACACCTTCTTCTGGACAAGAAAATTTTCGTACAAATGTGTATTATCCTATTCTAGATACTCTGAGTGTACAATTGGCCAAGCGTAGAAGTGCATATGAAAAAATTTATGAAAATTTCAATTTTTTTGATAATTTACCTGAAATAGACACGAATGAATTCAAAAATCTTGCCAATAAACTAATCAGTAAGTATCCTGATGATTTAGAAGAGACGTTAGGCAATGCATGTATTCATTCACATTGTCAACTCAAAGATTCCTTGGCAAATATGGAAGATGTACGCTCTGCACAAAAAATATGCAATGTATTGCATTCACGGAATCTTCGAGATGTTTATCCGAATGTGGACATTGCTCTCCGTATTTTTTTGAGTATTCCGGCTACAAATTGTTCAGGAGAAAGATCTTTTTCTACTCTTAAAAGGGTAAAAACCTATTTACGCGCAAGCATGGGCCAATATAGACTTAATGCACTTGCATTACTGTCTATTGAAGCCCAACTAGTCCAAGAAATTAATTACGACGACATAATTGACGTTTTTGCACGGACCAAAGCCAGGAAAAAGAAATTTTCAAATTGATTAATATTAAAAGAAATATGAATTATTTATCTGTCTAAAGTTTATACATATATTTATCTGTCTTATTTATCAGTAATATTTAAAAAATTATATTTCAATAAATTAAGTTACTTCAAAATAAAAAACTGGATCAAAATTAATGAAATTCATTCTATAAAAAAGGGCGGCACATCGAACGGGGCCTAGGGCGGCAGCAAGCCTAAATCCGTCACTGAATAAAACAATTGTTTTTAAAAATGTATTCTTTATTAATAAGCATAATAAAAGTACAATGTAACAGTTACTACTTATTATTATTTGTTTCAGTTGTCATTATCAGATATAACTGACACACATAACAATCAAATACTACTATCAATAGGCAATTTTAACTGTAGAGTAGGTGAATTATCCTCTATTCCTGAAATTCATGTACAAAATACGAATCTATTCGAAAATATGTTAAGTTGAGACCAAACAATTAACTATAAGGGTCAGTCCTTATTAGATTTTATGGCAAGTCACAATCTTTCATTAATAAACGTATCCATCATTAGCGATATATCGTAAAGCCTAGAATTGTACTGAATCTAATTTAATTAAACGAGATTTTGTAGCTTATCCATATTAAAAATTCCCATAATCCAAGATAGATCTTGTATAGAGGTAGACGATGACGTGAAGCACAGAAATTGCAGCTACAATATAATAACTTATTTTTAAAAAGTTCCTTTTCAATTGAACCTGTTTCAATGTGTTTCATAATCTATTTTAATCAAAACAATATTTCTGTTAGTATCATTTATCTCTTATGACATGTTAGGTAATAATTTGAAAAATAATATTAATAACATATTGATTTTGTTCGGCACGTGAGAATGCGGGTTGCCTTTCTACTTATTTGTTTAAATGTGGGTTATAATAAAACAAATAATAAAAGATTTAAATTACAACAAATTGCAATTGAAATTAGAAAAATGTATTTGCAAAACTAGAAATCAGAACGGATACAGAATCAGCAACATAATCATGTTGTTACTAAATATCATTCAAATGATCAATATGAAACATTAATTATGCAAGGAAGCCCCATTATATGTTATATTATAACAGAACAATGGAACACTCTCCAAACAACAAAAATAATAACGAATGTAAATGAAAAATAATAACTGTGTTTAAATGCGTTTATAAATCGGACATTCAGAAAGAGAAAGGTGTTACAACAAAAACTAACCTAAAACCAAACCAAAGAAAAAGTTATCTAAAAATATCATCTCATCTTTTGTACAAACGTATGATGGAGCAAACGTTATGAGTGGATCTATTGGTGGTGTACAGACTCTAATTAATCTAAAATATATTTGCGCACATTATATTCATTGTTGTGAGCTCCAAATGAATCTTATAATGCAAAAAAGAACGTTATGCTGTTATTTTTCAATAATTTGACAGCAATTCCGGCTTTTTTTCAAATTCGTCCAACTGATGCGACATTTTAGATGAAATTGTTAAACAAAGATTACCCAAGGGGGGACTTTCCAGGTGGAATCATAATATTAGAGCCGTGAATAAAGTATATGAAAATCGAGAAGTGCTAATAGAAGTAAATTTACTGTCTCGACCCTTACTTCGTGAAATCTACTCATATTAGTGATTTAAATGAAACTCAATGTTTCTAGCTAATTCCACAATATAATGAAAAATGTTGAAATTTCTAAAAAATTGACAATTGTTTCGATAACTGAATATCATCGTCAGAATGACAAAAGTTACATTTCATTTGATGCCTACCTCATGTTTAGTAGTTATTTTTGGCTAGACCAAGAAGTGACCTACCTTGTGATTGACTTAATATATGTTCATAGAAAAAAGAAGAAGATGTGATATTACAAATATTAAAGCTTGGACATTTTTAGCCCTATGGTGATATCCTGGATATCATTTTTCCAATTAGGATCAGTATAACTGTGCAATGATATAGAAAACCAGGAAAACTATATCTGCTGATCTTTACAATTATCACTTAAGAAGACAGTTTATTAGTGGAGAACTCCCTATTAAACTATCACTCCCTATTAAATTATCACTTAAGAAGACAGTTTAATAGTGAAGAACTCCCTATTAAACTATTAAACTCTCTTCTTAAGTGATAATTGTAAAGATCAGCAGATATAGTTTTCCTGGTTTTCTATATCATTGCTATACTGATCTTAATTGGAAAAATGATATCCAGGATATCACCATAGGGCTAATAATATCTAAGCTTCAATATTTGTGATATCACATCTTCTTTTTTCTATTAACATATATTAGGTCAATCAAAAGGTAGGTCACTTCTTGGTCTAGCCAAAAATAAATACTAAAGATCAGGTAGGCATCAAATGAAATGTAACTTCTGTCATTCAGATAATGATATTCAGTAATCGAAACAATTATCAATTTTTTAGAATTTTCAACATTTTTCATTATATTGTGGAATTAGTTAGAAACATTGAGTTTCATTTAAAACACTAAAATGAGTAGATTCCACGAAGTAAGGGTCGAGACAGTTAATTTCATTAAAAAATCTTCGAGTGAAGATTTGACCCGACTGTACCAGAAGATACTACAAAAACGTTACATAGCATCACAAAACATTTGGTTTAACCAAGAATGCCTTAGAAAAAAGGTAATACCAAATTATGTGAATATAAAATGCCATACTAAAACACCGCAAGCACAAAACGCAATAAAATGTGCTCAACGAGTTTGGCTTAAAGAAGAATCTAAGAAATGGTTTAGAATAAGGGACTCCTTAGACAACTACATGAAAGTGGTACATTCAGAACTCACGTTCAAACTACAACCAGTAGAATTTGACTGTTTAGATGACAAAATCAGAGAAAGTGTAATCACGATGAAGCACAAGAAATTTAAGAAACAAGAATAAAAGCTAGATAAACTTGAACACACACACAACATATAATTCAATACTCTAAACATCATGAATCTGTAAGTACCTACATACCAACACACTTTGCACCACGATTTGAAAACCTTTCAGACACTAATTTTACAGATAGTGAAATAGAATTTTTAAATAAAGGTTTAAAGTACAGCATACCACCAAAATTTACGAATAATATTAAACAAATTATAGCTACAGAGTCAGAAATAGCTTTAAAATCTAATTCAAATAATTTTCTTTATGAGACATTAAAAATTGCCAATTTAATCAAAAATATTGAACCTTCAAAAAGTTAAACGTCAAACAAAAAATGACATTACAGTTTAAAATGTAATAAAAAAGAAAGTAGAAGATAATAACCTAACAGTTACAAAATCTGATAAGGGGAACACAACTGTCATATTGACAACTGAAAATTATAATTCAAAAATATATAACTTTATAGAATCTAGCGATGTAAAAGTTCTTAGAGCAGACCCAACAAAGAAGTTTTCTAATAATGTAACGGATATTGTTAATAATTCAAATTATCTTTTAAGTGATTATGAAAAGAGGTCCATGATAAATAAGAATCCTCATTGTCCACCATTATATGGAACCGTTAAATTACATAAAATAACGAAACCAATTAGACCTGTAGTTTCTTATGTTAATGCTCCTAATAAAATATATTGGCAAATAAGCTTAACAATATACTTAATAGTTAGGGATATGCATCTAAATACTCAAATAGAAATTCAATAGAACTAATAAAAAAATTAAAAGAATTTAAATTACAAGATAGCTCTAAACTTATTTCATTTGATGTTACCAATATGTTCACTAAAATTTCTCCTAAAGAATGTCTAATACTTGTAAGAAAATTACTAGAAGATAAAAATATTAATCCAGGAATAATATCAGATGTACTTAACTTATTTGATGTATGTATGTATGTATGTATTAATCAGAATTATTTTACTTTTGACAATAACATAAATATTCAAAATGAAGGTTTACCAATGGGAAGCCCTATATCACCTATTTTGGCAAACATTTTTATGGACAGTTTGGAAAGAAAAATCTTTGAAAGTAATATTTCAAAAAATGTTTTATTTTGGTATAATAATAATAATAATATATGTTTATTCACTATAAATTACAAAGTATAACAAATGTAGATCAAAAATCGTAAATAAACACAATGCCCCACAGAAGCTGTAAAAAACAGTTTGTACGTGGTATCTAAATTAAGTACAGCGACGAAATTAGTTACACTTACAACAATAGTAAACTTAGCAACAATAATGATAGTAGTAATATCACAAATAATACATAGCACAATCAGAATATCTCAACAAAATATGAATTTAAAAAAAATATAATATGAAAAATTAAAGGAATAAAGAAAATGAACCTGAACAATCACAGAAAAAAACCTGTAGTATATTAAACTATTTAAGTTATTGAACACCGAAAACTCCAACCTTCAGCCAATGTAACCATGTGTAGATGTAGATACTTCTCACGTTACGATTTTTATATCGCAGAATTCTCTTTTCTGCTCTAAAATGAAGAGTTTTAGTTTCTTTTTAAATAATCGAATATTTTGGATGCTATTTGTAGATGACGTATTAGCTTGTTTCATAGATAGTGAACGACAATTAGATATATTTTTCAACCACATTAATAATTTACACCCAAAAATTAAATTTACATTAGAAGCTGAAGAAAATAATTCAATCAATTTTCTTGATTTGAAAATTCAAAGGGTTAATAATGTACTTGATTATTCATTTTACCGGAAAACAACACACACTGATGTGACAATTCCATATATTTCCAATCACCTCATGTCACATAAACTAGCGCCATATAATTCAATGATACATAGAACATTTTCAGTTCCTATGAACAAATGTAATTTTGATAGAGAGATTAATACAACTAGACAAATAGCAACATCCAACGGCTATCCATTACATATGATAAATAAGCTAATTAATAAAAAAGAGGAAAAATTGGCATTACAACTAATATTTCCTAAACAAACTAAAGGAATAAAAACTTATAAAACCATCACATATGCAGGAAATATTTCTAATAATATTTCAAAGATAATATCTTCAGCAACGAATACAACATTTGCTTTTAAAACAGAAAGTAACGTAAGTACAAAATTGTTAAAAGTTAAAACAAAAATACAAACAATGAAAAAATCAGGTATATATGAACTCAAATGTCCAGAATGTAATGCTGTCTATTTGGGTCAGGCCCTTAGAAGTTTTGAAATCCGATACAGTGAACACTTACGAGCATACAGATTAAAACAACCAGATAATTCACATAGAAGTATTCGAGAAAATTGAAGAGAACTAACAGAGCCACTTTAAAGGAGGCTTCTGGTCTCAAAAGGGCATTGGATGATCCAAAATTTGTAATATGTTTCACGTTTTTTAATCAAATTCAGTCAAGAAACAAATAAAGTATCACTCTACAAAAGGCTTTTTAATAGAGCCAAAAGTCTAGGACACTGGGAAGACTACAAATTGGCTACTGCGGAATACAGTAAAGAACTCCGGAAATCGAAATGGAGATAATAATTTGGGCCCAGCACAACGCCTGCAAAAAGCTCTCTCAAAGGAACATTCCAACGGCATCGGACTGATGAAAAACCGGGAGGAGGATACACTAATAAACTAGGAAAGTTTAAGTGTTATGTTGCAGACGCGCTTTCCCAGTTCTAAAACGGCTGTGAAGAATGAACAGCAAAGTGCCCTCTTGGAAGGGGTTATCCATAACCTCCACATATATATGCAATATGTTTTTTATTTGTATAAATTTATTTTTTATGACACTCAATAACCGCTTGTAACATTTACAATTTCAATACATTTTCACAAAACACTCTTTATTAATGACATAATATCTGGAAAAAAAATTACAACGAGTTCAACGAAAGCAGTTTAATTATTTATTGCAAGTTTTAGGAATTTATAATCATTTTAATTAAGATATGTATCTCAATCAAAAAGTTCAAGACCAAGTCTATTTCAATTTATTTTGATATCATTAATGCAAAACACCTACTCAATTGAAAAAATTACACACCAGACAATTATTTTCAATTAGGAAGGGAATAATAACACACACATTCGAAGAATATCCACAATTGGTTGAAATCGAGGAATAATTTGAAATTATATCATAATATTAAACATAAAGTTGATTGTAAACTGATATACAATGTGTTTACGGATAACAGGGTGCCCCAGAGGAGAAATATTTTCATTTTTAGTTCCAGCGAATAATGTCAGTTCAAAAACAAAAGATGTGTGGCATGTGAGACTACGTTGGATCTTGAAACCTGATACCATTCAAGTAAACCATGTTCTTGAAAGCAGGAAGATGGGAATATCCATGAAACTGATAATTCACAGCAAAAGATTATGTCCACTGTAATATTGATATTATTACTTTAATGATAGTTGACAAGTAATGTCCTAACAAAGCATACTTGTCATAAAATCTCGTAATCTTTATTTTGAATAATAAATACCATTATATGGTGTCAGAAGTGATTAGAGTACGTGGCAATTGAAAAGCAAGACATATTTCATAGCCAAAGAAAATGCCTGATGAAATACCTACACATGATTTAGGTGTTTCAGGAATTGGCTTAGCTAATCCAGCTTAATCCAAAAGCTGACACTGAGTGTCGTTTATTAGGTTTCAAATTTTTTGGAACTGAAATTGTAAGAAAACTAAGTTTTTAAAATGGTTTGTTTAGAGTGTCAGCTATTGGATTGGACTTTTGGATCTAATCAATTTTTTGTTTTAGTTGCAACGGCGCGATAAAAATTTTTTGAAATACACCCAGAAGAAATGCTTGATGCCATAAATGAAGTCAAGTATGAAAAATCCGTGAAATTAACATCTAAAAAATATAAAATTCCCCGAACAACTAGCATATAAGGTGAGTGGAAAACTACCAGTGGGAAAGAAAATGGGTTCCAAGAGTCTTTTTCCCCCAACCAGAGGCAGTTTTGGTAGAATAAGTTTTAGCCATGGCAACGGCTGGTTTTCCAGTCCCCAAAAGTACTTTTATAATAACCGTCTCAAAGTTAGCTCAAGAGCTGGGATTGGAAAAAGTTTGAGGGGAAAAATGGTATACATTACTTCGAGCAACAAATGACAGAATTGCAGATCGGCTTTACCAAAGATTTACCCGATCTAGAGCCAATGTCTTCTTCTCTTAAAGTGCCAAGCAGCATTTTGGAGAGACATAAAGTCGTGTATTCCTGTCCATTGTCGAATGTTCCTGAACCATGAAAGTTTTTTTCTTCCTATTCCCCTTCTTCCTTCGATTTTTCCTTGGAGGATAAGACGTTGGAATTCGTAACGAGGACCACGTAGGATGTGACCCAAATAGGAAGTCTTTCTCTTCTTAATGGCGTCGAATAGTTCACGGCTGGTCAGACCGGCTCTTCATTTCTTACCAGATCTGTCCAAGGGATCCTAAACATTCTTCTAAGAGTCCACATTTCAAATGCCTCCAATCTGTTTATCGAAGTTGCTTTAAGAGTCCAGGCTTCGACACCATACAACAGGACGGACCAGACATAGCACTTAACCATTCTGTATCTGAGTTGAAAGCTGAGATCATTATTTGTTAGGAATTTTTTAAGTTTAAGGAAAGTGGATCGGGCTTGTTCAATTCTGCTTCTGATCTCGACTTCTGGATCCCATTTGTTGGTAACAAGGTAGCCCAGGTATTTAAATTTAGTGGCTTCATCTATTAGAATGCCGTTTATGAATAAAGGGGTGGCGGGGATGTTATTTTTGCTAACCACCATAAACTTGGTTTTCTTTATGTTAATTATTAGGCCCAGGTGCTCACTTTTCTCTTGAACCATATGCAGAAGTGCTTGAAGGTCGTTTGCGTTGTCCGCTAAGATTACTGTGTCGTCCGCGTATCTAATATTATTAATTGGGATGCCATTTACTTTTATACTGATTGTACACATTGACATTACCTCGGCAAACGCTCTTTCTACGTACAGGTTGAATAGCATAGGTGAGAGAATACATCCTTGCCTTACCCCTTTCTTTATTACAATGTCTTCGGTGGTTCTAAAATTTTGAAACCTTACTTCGGCAGATTGGTTCCAGTACAAGCTAGCTATTATTCTGATATCCTTATTGTCTAGTCCTAATTCCTGTAAGTATCTTATCAACAGGTCGTGTTTCACATTGTCGAACGCTTTCTCGTAGTCAATGAACACCATGAATACATCCTTTCTCTGGTCGAGGCAGTTCTGAACCAGTGTTTGTAAACTGAATATAGCTTCTCTCGTGCCAAACCCACTCTTAAATCCAAACTGACTGGACTCACTAACTGCTTCACATTTTATATAGCCTAGTATGTAGGATGCGTAAAAAGAGTTTTAAAAAATGGCTCATGAGGCTTATCAGTCGGTAGTCCTTGCACAATTTTGCATTGGCCGTCTTTGGAAGAGTGATGAACGTGGATCTCAGCCAGTCTTTAGGGAGTTGTCCGGTGTCATATATGATGTTGAAAAAGTTGACTAATTTTTTCATGTTATTTGCGTTTAGCATGTGTACAGTCTCTGCATACATAGCGTCTGGTCCGGGAGCTTTGTTCTTCTTCATCAGTTTTATGGCATATCTTACCTCACTTTCCAGTATGCTCGGCCCCTCCGGTGCACTGTTAATAACTTCGGGTGTATTCTGCGCTCTGTCGTCATTGAAAAGGCTGGCCACGTATGATTTCCAGGTTTCCTTTAACTCGTCTGGGTCTATCATCGGTTCGTTTTGATCATTTCTAAGAGTGGTTGTAGGTCTTTTGTTGTAGATGCCAGCAACTTCTTTTAATTTTTTGTGTAGTTGAAAACTACCAATGCCAATGTAACGAAAGAAAAATTGACTCGTCGGTTCAATGAAGTTTGGACCTAAGAAAATGGGATTGTTGATGCTATGAATGACCCAACGAGGGTGTTTAATGCGGACGAAACTGCGTTTTATCTAAACCCCAGAGGAGGAAAAGTTATGGCTGAAAAAGGTAGCAAATCTATCTACCTTGCAGGAGCAAATGATGAGAAAGAAAATGCGACAATATTAATGACAGCTAACGCTGCTGGACAGATTGAGCCTCCTATGATTATCTCCATAAAAGAATTTCACAACAAATTTCTGAAGCTGTGCCAGGGATTTGGGAAATAGGCAGTTCCAAAAAGGAGTGGATGACCCAAAAACTTTTCTACAAATACATTTTTCTACCATGGGTTCAAAAACAAAAGATTCAGCTACCTGTAGTCTACTTTCTCGAAGGTCATGGATCACATATTTCCTTGCACTTATCAAATTTTTGTCTTGCAATTGGAATTGAGTTGATAGCATTGTACCGCAATGCGACTCATTTGATACAGCCTATGGATGTGGCAGTTTTTCATAGTGTTAAATCCGAATGGAAAATTCAGATGCAAAATTGGAGAATGTCTCATATGGGACAAGAACGAAAAAAAAGTTTTCTCGACTTCTTCAAAACACGGTCCAAAAAATTGAACATTTGATAACATCAAATGACTTTAAAAAATGTGGGTTACTACCCTGGAATCCTGATGCTGTTACTATTCCAATAACTAATCCAATAAATCCAACACACTTCACTAGATCAAGTCTGCTTAAGCAATGGAAAATCTGAGTCATCAGGAGTGACAATAACTCACAGCAAGAAGTGAGTTTTAATTATAAAAAATCTACAAGCTCTGTGAACATTGACCCTACTATTCCATCGCCTTTTAAGCGAGTACTTTTTTGCCCACAGCAAAAGCCCGAGTCTCATAAAAAACAGAAACGGGAGAGAATACCCTCAGTATTAACATCGTCACAAGCTTTGAGATATAACCAAAAAAAGGAAGAAAGTTGACAGAGGAAAACAGAAGCACAAATGAAAAGAAAAGAAGAGAGATTAAAAAAAGAGTAAGTTGGAAGAGAACAAGGGAAAAAATAGTAAGTTGGAAGGGACCAAGAAAAAAAAGTTGAAGTACAGAAAAAGAATAAAATAAAAGAATGTAAAAAAAACAGAATGGATGAAGATTTTGAAGACGAGGAAGGTGATATATCAATTCAACTTGTTTCCCTTGAGACTCTTATTTAAGATGACTATATACTGTGTGAATTTCTTGGAGAGAGACGCAATCAAACCAAGTTTGTATATTTATGTCTTGCACAAGGAAGAGGTAATTTTATTCAGGTAATGGAACTCAAATCCACAGACAAAATTAAAAAAGAGTTTGTACCAAATAAAAAGGACATTTCGGCAATAACCATTGATCATGTGATTGGTAAAGTTCCTCAACCCGAAATTTTAAGTGGAGGACAAAGAATCAGTTACCTGTTTAAAAAGTCATTATAGTATTTGAATGAACAAATAAACAATTTAATCCTCAGAGGCGTGCAATCAGGACAAAACAAACTTGGTATATGAATATGAAGTCACTATGAAATTATAATTACGAAAACTATTCAAAAGAGTTCACAATATCGATTCAATAAAAACACATTCTTTTGTGTTCCTATGAATAAACAATAAACATAAAATATTATATAAAAAATAGCAAATTTTTTTGCAGTAGGTATCAACTTTACTACTAATATACCGTTTACAATAGGAGAGGAAAAAAGAAAAATGCAGGAATAAAGTACGAATTAATGTAATATTTATAAAAAAAAGTCTAACAAATAATAGTAATAACTAACACAAAAACTAGTCTATATATCAGAATCAGACGATTCTGTTGAGCTTCCATTATTAACATTGATTATAAATGGTTCAATCATGTGTTCACTTATATGATCCATTTCCCACATATTTAGTTCTTCTTGTATCACGTGTTCAACACATTTCTTCCAGTTTTCTTTGGTTACGTTACCTAACGCGTCTTCGAATAAAACTTTTACGTCACTCATTTTGAATGTCGTATTCTTTCTTGAAACTTCCCCTTTCACTTGGGCCCATATTAATTCTATGGGATTGAGTTGACAGTGATAAGGAGGAAGCCTCAGCACCGTTATACCACGCGCTGATGCCATTTGATCTACAACGTATCTACTATATTTGTGTTTATGTGAATTGGCCAGTTGCAAGACCTCATTTTTTAGCGGGTTATCTGGGCATTCAATATTTTTCGAGGTTAGCCAATCGTGGATATCTTGTTTACGCCATGCAGTTGAAGGTAATTTCTCCACTAACCTGGAGCGATATTTTGCGTTATCCATAACAATGACTGAGCCCGTTGGAATTAGATCTAACATTTGTGAGAAATATTCTTCGAAAACGTCTGCATTCATATCTTCATGATAATCTCCGGTTTGCGCCGACTCAAAGCACAACAATCCACCTTTAACAAAACCTTCGGCACTTCCGATATGAGTAATGATGAGTCGACGTCCTTTTCCTGCTGGTGGATTGAGGCCTGTTGACCACCCTTCAAGAGCTGCCTGCCTCCGACTTTTGACATTCGTGTCTTGCCAAAACATTGAAACAGTATGACCTTCATTTAACCAAGTCTCATCCAAATAATAAATTCGTTTTTGATCTAGTCTTGCTTTCCGAATATTGCGCAAATAACTCCTCCTCCAAATGACAATGTCGTCTCTATCAATCAACATTGCGTTCCGATAATTTTTTTTTATATTCAAATCCAAATTCCTTCAAAATTTTCCATAATGTACTTCGAGACATTTTCGGAAAATCTGAATCTTCTTGAACCGAAGCCATAATTTTGGAGAGAGTTGGGATCTCTTTTCTAAAGAAAAAAGCATGCACCTAACGCCTTATTCCATTCTTCAAGTCGTCATCCATTTCAAGTTTGGGTCGGCCTGGGGACTTTGCTGGGGCTGTGATGTTTCCATTTTTTTCTCCTTCATTAAATTATAAATTGTTGTTTTTGAAACACCCATCATTGTTGCAGTAATCTCCACCGTTTCATCAACACTTCCTCTCAAATTCATCATTTTTCTTCTAAGTTCTCCGTTCTTCAAGGAGGAATAGCAATTTAATATCAGATTTTTTTCGTTTAGCGACAATGGACCAACTTTAAGTCGCTTAGATGGTGATAAATCCTCCATATCTGGTCGAATTTGGTTGGAACACTATATAGTTGGAAGGTGTAGTTAGGTGTTTGCCTCGTGTGATGAGAAGAGAACTTGTATAGATGAACAAAAATAAACACCAGTTAACAATAACGGTAAAAAATAATAACAGTAATAATGGGGAAATCAATCAACACAGCAGTTTCTCCAGAACAGATGAACTGTAAATTAAAAACTATTCAACCTTTCCGCTACATTTATAGTTGAAAAGTTCTAGTAAGTACATTGTATTATGGGGGCATTTTCTTAGAACTGAAAAGACTATATTTCACAATAATAAAACCATTTCTTCTTTCAAGTTTCTTCAATTACCTGCTAATTGGGTGAAATAATCGGCAAATGGGGTTGGTTTGGATATATATATATATATATATATATATATATATGTATTTGTATAAAATTGTTATTAACATTTATTTTATTATTTATTGTATGTAGGATTGTAACTACCTGTAGCTCAGTGGAGGGACTCGTCTACGCCCTTTTATACATAATAATAAATTTTCTGGAAAATTGATGTCAGTGATATAATCCACAGTTTATTATATTATTGATAATTTGAAATTTCATTTTAAATAATATTACAAAACGGTTATTTTCGGAAATGATATAATTTTAGAAGCCTTAACTTTTTTTAACTGACTAAATGTGGTACGCCTATGGTTCCGGCCAAAATGAGTGATTTTTTACTCCATGCCTTTTAAAAACGGAGTATACCTGTAAAAGAAATCTAAATTTCTTTAGAAATAAGTGTATCTGAAATACTTTTTTTACACATTTTAACGTTAATGTTAGTTGTTCTGCTATAACAAAAATTATTTTTGCAAAATGTTTCATATGTTCTTGTTTTAAAACTGTTCTACTGAATAAAATATCGAAATACGAAGCATGTCATCTTTTGGTGAATAGCTATGTCATCTATTAGCTGATACCTATTTAGGAGTGTCATCTATAGGTAACTATGTAAAGTTTTTTTAATTAATTGTAATGTCATGTACGGGGTTATAGAGGTAATTGGTTTTTTATCCATAACTTGCTTAGTTTTTATGCTATCGATCTTTTTATAAAACCATTTTGTAGGGTTTTTAAGGACTATCAGATCAAATTAGTTTAATATTTTTTCTGCCTTTATTTTTGAAAGGGTTTAAGCTGAAAGTGCTCGAACAAATTGCTTTTTACTCAAATGCACTTGGTGCTTATTATTATGCTTACTTTAGAAGTTAATTCCTAATTCCCTTGAGTACTAATTATTTTTTTTTTAGGATAAAAGAAAGATAACTTCAGGTGCAAGTTTAGCGAGCAAAAGAAACTGAGACTACAAAAAAGGTAAAAAATGGCTGGATCTTTAAAGCACTTCTTGCAAAACAATCAAGATTACACGGAGACTATCGATGCGACCGAATCTCAAGATTCTAAATCCGTAATATCAGTAACCGTGAGTGAGCCCTCTGAAATTTCAACAGAGACGACCACGGTAAGATCAGGTCCTGCAACAAGTGGCGGCAGTTGTAACAGCAAAACAGCTTCTACTGATGCAGAGCCCGATGAACCGATGACACCATCTTCATCTACCTGGCTCATCTTCATAAAATTGGTGTGGTGAGATCACTCTATTGCAGTTATTGTTATAATGATGAGAACGCATATACAAATCATTTGTTTTTTGGTTGTAAAAATAATGAGGCTAGAAAATAAATTTAATTATAACAATGATTCCACGTGATTTGTCTAATTCCTGGAACCAAAATTATACCTTGTTGTGAGTGATGCTTTCAATAATCTTTACTAGATCACAGTTTTTATTTATGTTTTTCTCAAAATTTCACTAATTGACCCCCAATTATGGCTGTAAGTATAAACAAACGGTTTTAAATTAAACAGATGTACTTGAAGATGCTCCTAATATAATTGAATATAAATTAATTAGAAAAAAATGTATTGTCATCACCTATCGGTTATTAATAGTGATATGACTGTTGTTGAATATTTTAAATCAATTAAACTTTGAATATGGTTGTCACAACAAGTATACTACCCTTGAACTATATAAAAACAGGAACTATCTTTGATGTAAAAGGTGAGTAATATTTTTAATAGTTGTGTTATACATACTAAATTCAATTGCAAGGTTGTTGATGAAAGAAAATAAATTTTACTATGAATATTGTCTAATTTCAACTGAGCTATGTCAATAAACGCAGAACGACCTTTTTATAATGTTATTGACATTTTAAAATTTTACTTTTAAATAATATTGTTATTGACATTAAAATATCATAACTTTTAAATAATACACAGAAATGTTTTGTATGGAATAATTTCATTTATAATGTGTGAGCAACGAAAAAAGGGCGATTAAATCTAAATTCCTCTCCGTAAGAAGTCGATTCCTCATTTTTTGTTCCTGTACTCCACTCACAATCCCAGTGCCGTTCCTGGGGTGGCGAACGCCTGCGTGCAAGAATAATTTTGTGCGCCCCTATATACTATGCTTAAATTTTGATGCTAAGGCCAATTTTCATAATCATTTTTAGTTTGAGATTTAAGCTGAATAGTTTTCTTATAGACAAAGACTAAAGTCACTTTAATGTAAGTGTTTGATTATGAAAATTGGCGTAATAAAATAAAACAACGAAAAAATATGACAAAAAATTTATTTTCGACATCAAATAAAATAGACTATTAACGTACAATATAGGTCATAAATAAAACACGTCCATTCGGAAATTAACAAAAAATCTAATATAACTCAATTCACTCTCAAACGGCGCTCAACGCAAACAAATCCGTTAACTTGAAAATGTGCAAGATCTGTCTAATAACTAAGTACCTAATGATCAAATAACAAGGTAGTTTTAGAACATAACACGTCTTGTTTTTGCAGGTGCAAGCTCATTGATCATTTCATTGTGATCGATGGCTTCACATATTTTATTTTCGATTGAAATAACAGCTAAATCTGAAAGCCTTTCCTGCCACATCGAAGTTCTCAAATAAGATTTTACAAGTTTTAGCTTTGAAAAACTCCTTTCGCCAGACGCAACAGAAATTGGCAGCGTCAAAAATATCCTTAATGCTATAGACAGGTTTGGAAACAAAGACTGCAAATTTTTCTGGGTTATCTAATTCAGAATATCTATGGGTGAGTCTGAGGTATTGCGAGAGTCTTTGACAGGGTTAAGGATTTTGTATGATGAAATTTCATTGTACAAATCAAGACCATCAATATCCTTGCAAACATTTCCTTCATGGTGAATTTGCAAAGCTAAATCCAAATCTATGCACGATCGTTTAATCTCATCAGAATTTAGGTTTTCAAAATCACTCAAAAATCCAAATAAATCATTGCATTGCTTCAATCTCTCGAAACGACTTTGTAGGGATTGAACTGTTGTATCCAAAATTTGGAAATAAAAACTGATCTTAAATTTTCGCTTTGGATCTATAACTGGATCGTCTGTACTTTCATATGAAAATTGACGCTTTCTCTTTCGTTCCCTAATTGAAAGAAATGTTTGCTCTACATTCCAGCTTCGGCTCTAGCCTCATTCACAAAAACATCAAAATTTTCATCTGACCTTTTTTCAGTGAAGTAGTTGATGAGGCTTTTTATTTCTCTATGGCATTCATTAACAACTGTATTTGGATTCTGCATCATTTTACTCACTATATTGACCTTTGACAATACATCGTACCAAATAATGATGGAACAAATAAATTTAAACGTTTTAATTTTTTTTAAAAGTACCTTTGCTGAATGTTTGGTATCCGCATGTCTCTTGAATTATCTTCCATCAAATCAAGTAAGCTCCTACAAATCTCGAGAAGTTGAAATCTAAGAGGTTGAACGGCTCTGACTCTGCTTCCCCATCGAGTTTTACTCACTGACTTTAAACAGACATTTTGTAAATTTCGCTTTAAAATATTCCACCTGTAGGGTGGAGCAGAAAAAAATTGAACAGCTCCTGAATAATTGAAAAAAAAACCTACAATCTCGTCTGAGATTTTAGCTGCATCATTAACTGTCAAATTTGATGTATGAGCACAACAAGGCAAAAAAATAGCTCTCGGGTTAACTTTTTTAAATTGAGCTTGAATGCCCACAAGCTTCCCAGACATATTTGCGCCATTGTCATAACCCTGACCTCTCATATTGAAAAAATCAATTTCAAAAGTTGGTAGTATCTCATCTCTCAACAGATTGAAAAGCCCTTCTCCTGTACTATCCAAAACTTTAAAAAAACCCAGAAAGTGTTCTCTTATTTCAACCACATTTGAAGAAAAATGAACAAAGCAAATTATGAAAGTCAACTGCTCAACATGACTAGCACCTGGAGTTTCATCCAAAATTATTGAATAATATTTTGCTTTCTTGAGGCAGTTCAAAATTTCTATGCGAATATTTTTTGATAATAGATGGATTAATTCATTTTGAAAGTGATTGCCTAAATAATGGGGCATGTTTTTTTTCAACTCTTTAGACCTTTGAATATTGTTCAGGTGCTCCATCATAATCGGATCGAATTTGGTAATCGTTTTGACCAGTTTGAGAAAATTACCATTATTTGATTAGAAAAGATTAGAGCTGTCACCCCTGAATGCTAAATTCTGACTGGCCAAATATTGCACAATACAAATCATTCTTTTGATTATTGCACGCCATCGTCTTTTTTCATTTTCGTAATGATGTTGTTGCTCTTTATCAATTGTGCAATCTTTGCTCAAACGCAATTTTAATTCGTGCCATTTTTGAGCCCCTTTCATATGTTCCATACTATTTTCATGTCGGGAAATATTGAATAGATGAGGCTTTTACTTGATGAAGATCCATACTGAACGATGAAATAAAACAATATAGTTTGTTTAAATCTTCATATATTTGAACTAATGTTCAATTTAAACTTGTTGACGCGTTTCACTCACACAGTAGCTTTGTCAAAACGAATGAAGGTAAAATATAAAAAAAAACAACTGTTTATGTCTAAATTCGAATATTAATTTAGTAACGTAATGCTTAGTGCAAAGTTGTTGGGGGTACTTCTTTGAATACGGACAGTCCGAATTTGACAATTTACCTCCTACTCTTGTCGAACCATGTTGATCCATGAATGGATGTAAATTTAAAATGCGACTAATAGAAGGCATCTAGTTGCCTTCGGTAAGAATGGGCTTCTTCTCTGGAAAGGAATCCTTTTGAACTATTCTGATGATAAAATGAAGACTTTATTTATCCTCATCAACTATCAGTTAAGGAAGTGATATTCGAGTATCGGGTTTGTTCGTAAAATGTGTTAAGAATCTCAGAGTGCATGCCATGGTTCTTTTTAATTTTCAAAAATTCGAGAAACGGTCAAAGAATCTCCTTTGGACGTTGAAGAAATTAATCCGACTCGAAGGACCATATTTTCGTGTAATGGACTGTAGTTATACACTGGATAAACTTTCACTATATTTATCACCAGAAAAACAAATTATATTATGCATTTTAATCGATAAAAATGAAAGTACATTCTGTCTGTATGAGGTAATATGACCAAGTGTCGAATCTGGCCGGCGGGCACCAACACATCAGGAAGACAGGACCACGCTTATAGTGGGGTTTACTAAACATATATTAACAAAAATATGAAGCTTTGATCGAAACAAAAGTACATTATTTTCGAATAACTAAGATTTGAAAGGCTGAAAAACATCTAAATTCGTCAATCAACAGCGAAACTAAGAATCATAATTGATGAAGAAGTGAGTTGGGATATGTCGTCCACATATATGTGGACGACATTTTAGCTAGCTTCATCGGTACAAATAGACAATTAGAGAGCTTCATTACTTACATAAACTCGATTCACAATAATATCAAATTTACCGTAGAACTTGAACAAAATAAGTCTATAAACTTTCTAGACCTTACAATTTCAAATATAAATAATAAACATGATTTTTCTATATTTCATAAACCATCACATACAGATATTACAATTCATAATAGTTCGGTCCACCCATTCAGTCATAAACTAGCAGCTTTCAATAGTATGATACACAGACTCTTAACAGTCCCATTAAATATTAATAATTATACCAAAGAATTAAATATCATAAAACAAATAGCAGTTAATAATAATTACGATCCAAATTTAATTGACAATATCATAAATAAAGAGATAAAAAAACAGACTTTAGAACAAGTATTCCCTTCAGATAAAAATAATAGACAATTTAAAAGCTTAACATACTTTGGAACACCATCCTTAAAAATTAAATCATTTTTAGAAACATTAGACATGAATATTTCCTTTAAAACTGATCACAATTTATCCAAATTCATTAAAAATAATAAATCTAAATCTTCAAAATTAAACAAATCAAGAGTTTATAAATTAAAATGTGGTAATGACAATTGTGATAAAATTTATATCGGTAGAACTTTTAGAAATTTTAAAACTAGAATTTCGGAACACAAACGTAGCTATGACAACAAAAAATTAGATTCTAACTATTCAAATTATTTATTAGAAAACCAACACATTTTCGACCCAAATTTTGAAATTCTCCATGTAGTCGGTAAATCCTTTAGTTTAAATTTATTAGAAGCCCTAGAGATTAACAAAAATAAATATTCAGGTAATCTCCTTAACGACCAAATAGATATCAATCAGTCTCCTTTATTGAACCTCTTTACCTAGAAGATAGCTTAGGAATGTTTGTAGTGAATGAATTTCCAGGTAATATCTTTTAATGCCATTGTTAACCGTAGTAAATAGATTTAGCACTGTATATATTAAGACATTTTTATATTTTACCTTCATTCGTTTTGACAAAGCTACTGTGTTAGTGAAACGCGTCAACAAGTTTAAATTGAACATTAGTTCAAATATATGAAGATTTAAACTAACTATATTGTTTTATTTCATCGTTCGGGAAATATTAACTGAAAGGTGCCTCCAATTGGAGTACCCAGTGGTCAATTGATGAGACAAAGCGCTAAAAACTTTACAAAAAATGCAAAATACGCAATTAATTTTTTTAGAATATACCAACCAATCCCTATTAACTATTTCGCCATTTGGCAACTTCCTAAGATATTGCGTTACTAAAAATTTCCTACCAGACTCATTTCCAGGAAATTTTTCTTTAATTTGCTCCCTTTGTCACGATTGATTGAATTAGATGATGACTCAAATTATTTGGCCATGTAGATGGATCAGCAATATCAATATCACTAATGTCAGCAATGTCACTGTGCTCTGATCTTTCTTCATTCTCGCTTACCGGATGACCCAGTTCAGAAGTTGGATCAGGTGAAACAGGCGTTCCAGAACTTCCAGACGTGGATGGCTGCTGATCTTCGATAATAATCATCGGTTCTGCAACAACTTGTTCTTCTCTTGACAGAAGTGGATTCGCCAAAGAACTGCTGAGTTGAAGGAATTTGTTCAGCGAACCGCTGAGTTTATCCCGCTCTGCCTCCAATTCCAATCGACGTTTTTTATTTTGGGCTCCAGACAATTTTTTTACTGCCATCACTCATTTCTGAAGAGATAAAAAAATAATTAGAAAAAAAGCTGACCGGAGTCAAAATATAATCAGAAAACTCTCGAATCGAAATATTACTTGATTTAATAACACGTTTTCTTTCATCTTCTTTTACCTTAAGATTTAAAATCAGCAACACAACGGCAACACGTAATATTATATTCAAATGAAATTATTATTAATCGTCAAAAATCACCGACGAATACTCGATGACTGAACTGACTGACTGAAACAAGCCACATTCTCCTGTTTTATATCACCGCTAAAATCTGGTGGAAAAATGTGGAGCCGAAAAAAAATTTTTTTTTGGAGAACTTTTCATAAAATAATATTTTTTGCACCTTCGACCTCTCTGAGACACACGCCGCCGATAAATGCATAAAAAACAATATGGGCGGGAAATAAGTGGACTGTATTTTTTACTTTACTACTTTATTATTGATACCGGCAATAATGTAGTGCAAACAATAAAGAAATCGTATAAAAAAAGGAGGAAGCAAATAACACTTACCCCTGTTATTCCAGCAGGTCTTCTTGTCGGTACCGACTAGTATGAAGCACAGGACCACGTAAATTGTAACTTCTGGGTTGACACACTTAATTTTATTGTAAAAAAATGAATTTGACTACGAGCGACCACATTTATCGTGTACCGTTCAAACACTACTGGTCGTCCTTTTTCTTAAATCTAGTTGGCGCGCGCCGAACTATGGCTTGACTTCGGGACAATGCTAATTGCTTCCAAAATTTTACTTAAAAATTGCCGTGGGGACTGAACATGCCGCCCACCAAAATGGAACATTTTAGCACTAAATCGAGATTAATAATAATAATTAGAATAGTTGGCGTTCAATGATTCAACATGAGAAGAGAGAGGAAGAAAAATTTACATTTAAATTGCATTCACTGAGTGAAACAGCTAACTAAAACTTAAATATAATGAGAAAAATGAATAAATAAAAAATAAAAAAAAAGAAGAAATTAATTGTGTGGCAAAGGACACACCTTTGAAACAGGTCGCTTGAATTCACCTTTAGCGGTGCGCAATGTGATGACCCGAATGACCTTATCCGCGCCGCGGTGAACTTCTGTGACACGAGCCAGTGACCATTTTAAAGGAGGCAAATTATCATCCTTTATAAGAACTAAAGTATCCTTTTCAACAGGAGTACCCGGAAGTGTCCATTTGCTCCTCTGATGAAGTGTATGAATATATTCTCGATGCCACCTGGTCCAGAAATCTTGCTGAATTCGCTGAACCAGCTGCCAACGAGAGAGACGCCCTAGCTTTATATCCTGGAGGTCAGGATCTATAAGGGTACCCACAGGTGTGAAAGTTAAAAAATGGGCTGGAGTGAGTGGAAGGAGATCATGAGGATCAGAGCTAATTGGACAGAGGGGTCTAGAGTTTAGAATGGCCTCTATTTGCACTAGAACCGTATATAATTCCTCGTAAGTGAGGATCTGATCGCCTATAACCCTAGAGAGATGAGTTTTAACTGATTTAATGCCTGCCTCCCACAGACCTCCGAAATTGGGTGCTGAGGGAGGATTAAAATGCCACTTAATGCGCTCCCTTCCAGTAGCATCTTGCATTGCTTGGTCCAGTTGCTTACGAGCCCCAACAAAATTTGTTCCGCAATCGCTGTATATATTATTAACGGAACCCCTACGAGCAATCAATCGACGAAGCGCGGCAACAAATGTGTCTGTGGATAGGTCTGAAGCCAATTCTAGATGAACAGCCTTTGTGGCCATACAAACAAAGAGAGCGAGATAAGCCTTATGAGTTTTGGCTCCACGAGATCGTCCAAGTGTTATACAAAAGGGTCCCCCGTAATCCACACCAATATTTGAGAAGGGTTTCACTTGAGATAGACGAACAGAAGGTAAATTGCCCATTAAGGGCTGAGATGAAGTAGGGTTAGCTCTAAAACATTTTATACAACGGGAAATTACTCTACGTATCGAACGTTTTGGGGCGAGAATCCAGAACTTCTGGAGAAGTAGGAAGTGGAGAGTTTGCAGTCCAGGATGAAGATATTTCCGATGATAGTATTCTATAAGTCGATACGTGAAGGTATGACTGCTGGGTAAAAGAATAGGGTGCTTTTTATGAAATGACAAACTAGAGTGAACAAGTCTACCGCCCACCCTGAGCAGTCCTTGATCATCTAAGAAAGGGCTCAATTTTCGCAAGTACTTTGATACGCGAAGATTCTTTTGAAGCAAGGGTATTTCACGAGCAAATGCATGAGATTGAGTAAATTTTATGAGGTGGACAAGAGCATTATCAAAATCACTTTCTGAAAATGAATCAAATCGTGCATTAGTGGGATTACGTGCATTAAGAATAAATCTAAGTACGTAGCAAATTATTCGTTGTATTTTTTCAAGGCATGAAAAATGAGATAAAATAATATGAATAGGGGATTGATCTAATTCAACTTGACAAGCAGTTTTGCGTAGTTCTTCAGAAACTTCGGAAATTTCAAAGTTAGATAGAGAGGTAGGCCAACCATCGTAAGTTTCACATAACCAAGGAGGTCCCGCCCACCATAGGGAATTATTGAGAATTTCTTGAGGGAATATGCCTCTTGAGGCAGGGTCTGCAGGATTGTCTGCGGAAGTAACATGTCTCCAAATAGAGGGAGGAATCTTCTCTTGGATCAATGTCACCCGGTTTGATACGAAAGTAGCCCATTTGTGGGGAGAGCTTCGTACCCAAGAAAGTACAATGGTGGAATCTGTGTAAGCGGACACATTTCTAATCTGTAATGAATCTAGAAGATTTGTCTGTACAAAATGCATTAATTCAGACAACAATAAGGCCCCACATAATTCAAGTCGAGGTAAAGAGATTTTTTTGAGAGGAGCTACCCGGGTTTTGCTACACACTAAATGTGTTTTGATCTTACCATTCTCGTCTTCAGACCGTAAATAAATTACAGCGGCATACGCCTTTTCTGAGGCATCACAAAATCCATGAAGATCATAGTTACAATTATGAGGAGAAGTTATTTGTCGAGGAATACGCAGTGAGGATAGAGAAGGCAAATTTGTCCTAAAACTACGCCAGAAATCAACAATATTATCTGGTGGAGATGAGTCCCACGGAATTCCAAGAGCCCAAAGGGATTGGACTAGTATTTTGAGAGAAACTGTTACAGGGGAGAGAAATCCTAACGGATCAAAGATTTTTGCGAGTTCAGAAAGTATTAAGCGCTTGGTACAGCACTCATTGTTACTTAAGACATTATAACACAAGAAATCTTGAGAAGGGTTCCAACAAAGTCCTAAAATTTTAAGAGTAGTTTGACTATCAAAGTCAAACGAGGGCAGATCAACTTGTAAATCAGCAGCCGGCAAGGATGAGAGAAATTGAGTGTTATTACTGGCCCATTTACGCAGGTGAAAGCCACCGCTAGATAAAAGGGCAATAAGCTCCTGTTGAACAGTGAAGGCTTCTTCTAAAGAACTACAACCAGAAACAATATCATCAACATATATATCCGTACGTAAAATTTGAGAAGCAAGAGGGTATGAATGTTTATACATATCAGCTAAATGGAGAATAGTTCGAATGGCTAAAAAAGGCGAAGAAGTGATACCATAAGTGACTATTTTGAGACGATAATCTTGAATATTGCCAGAAGGATTAAAACGCCACAAGATGCGTTGATAGTCACGATGAATCTGCTCTATAAGGACCTGGCGAAACATCTGCTTTATGTCCGTGGTGAAACATACATTGTACGTACGAAATCTAAGAAGAATTGATTGGATATCTTGTTGAAGCTTGGGGCCTGAAAGCAGGATATCGTTCAAAGAAAGACCATTGGAGCCTTTCGCGGAAGCATCAAATACCACCCTAAATTTAGACGTATCTGACTTAGCAATACAGTGATGAGGGATATAATAACTAGAAGAGATAAGTTCACTGCCGTGAACGGGTTCCATATGATCGGAATTTAAATAATCTTCCATAAAATCTTTATATTGAGTATATAATTGAGGAATTTTTACCAAACGACGTTCTAAAGATAAAAATCTTCTTAGAGCGATGTCCCGAGAATCGGAGAAATCATATGGGGTATTACGAAAGGGGAGAGATACTACAAAACGTCCAGTAGAGTCCTGACGTATGGAGTCTAAAAATATTCTTTCGGCTAAGAGATCATCAGACGATGAGTGAGAGCGAGAGGGTATGGAATCAATTTCCCAAAATCTTTTAACTTCACTTTCTAGAGATAATTCTGCGGAAGTAAAGAACGAATGAGCAGTCTGATTTGAGGTATGATTGACTTTTCCCATGATTATCCAACCAAAAATCGTGTCTAAAGCAACGGGTTTATCGATTGAAGACTTATTAAAACCACCTTGGAGAATATTAGCAAACACGTCAACACCTAGAAGCATGTCCACAGGAAGGGACTGCATGAATTGAGGATCCGCAAGTCGTAAGTTTGCGAATTCCTGAAAATGATGCTTAGGTATAGAGACACTGGGCATATCAGAGCAAATTTGTGGCAAAATAACAAAGTCTAGAGTAAGAAGAGGTTCCGGAGCATATCGTGGTTTAATAGTACAAGTGACTCCTTGTGAAGCCTGAGAAGAGATTTGACCCACACCCCTTATCTCCAAAGAGAGAGGAAAGTTCTTTAAGCCCAGTTTATTACAACATTTAGCAGAAATGAAGTGACTCTGACTGGCACTATCTAGAAGAACTCTAACAGAATGAAAACGACCTTGGCTATCTTTAACATCGATCATAGCGGTAGACAACAATACTGTACTATTTACGCGAGAGAGTAGGTTGACTGAAGTTTCAACATTAGAACGAGCAGTCAAATGGGAAGCGCTAGTTGATGCAACTGGAGTAATCGGAGTATTGTTTGGAAGAGCTTGTGAAGTAGTAATTGCATCAAAGTGTAAAAGAGTGTGGTGCCTGCGTGAACATTTTCGACAACGCAGTTGAGATGGACAATTAAAATTGTTATGTTTGTAACCAAGACAATTTGTACACCAATTCTTGGATTTTACGAAATCATATCTTTCGTTAGGAGACTTAGCTAAGAAACCTTGACAATTGTATATTAAATGTTGCTGATGGCATAATTGACAATTTATTTTAGAGTCAGACTGGGTGGTAAATGCACTACTAATTCGCTGTTTTTGAGGGGTGTGTTTTGGAGTGCTTTTAATTTTAGGTGAAGAGAACCTTTTAGGAGAAGGAACAATAGTTTCATTCCCATTATTTGCAAGTGAGCGCGCATTGACATCAACTTCAGCAATACGAACACTATCCATAGCGTCACATTCAGTCTCTAAAAACTCTATAAGCGTAGTATAATATTCATCAGCAGGTAAATTATCCTTATATTGCAGCTCAAAGCGAGTTTTAGTATTATTATCTAATCTATCTAACAACATATTGTAAAGTATGAAATCCCAATTCTTGACATTATAACCTAAATTTTCTAAGATGGCCAAGTTCTTCTCAAAACTATCAGTCAACCTACGTAAAGCCTCATGATCATCTGAACTGTCCATTGCAGAAGTAAATTGTAAAGCATGCCAATGGGAGCGAGCAATTAACAACTTTTTATCAAAACGCTTTCTGAGTCTATTGTATGCTACAACATAAGTATTACCTCGTAAAGGTACACTAGAAATGAGATCATAAGCAACTGAAGAAGTGGATGTCAATAAATAATTAAACTTATCTATATTCGTTAAAGAATCATTATTATGTACCATTGAATCAAACATATCAATAAACGTTTGCCAATGTTGATAATCTCCGTCAAAGACAGGAACAGTGAGTTTGGGCAATCTAACATAACAATTAGATCTAAAAGTAGTCACATTTTGAGTAGAGTTTTGATTAATATTATTATCACTAATATCGTCTTCGAATAGTTGAGTATAAACTGCTTGAACATGATAATAGTTATTATCAAAATCTGTACGAGCGATATTATGTGGCTCTAAGTCTGCACCTTCCTGTGTAGACACAATACCAATTATGCCATTATGAGCTCTAAGAAAATCATCACGAATATTTTCGATATGTTTATACCTACATTTAAAATTATTTCGTAAGCCTGTATTTGTGAGTGCGTCGTTAGCAATTGTTAATAGAGCATTTAAGTTGAGAATTTCACTTTGACGTTGAGCAATTAATAATTTAAGTTTCTTAGCTTCAGACATGACGAGTATTTATAAAAAGTAAACACTTGACAATGAGAATTATTAATGAAATATTATTTAAATCAAAAGCATATAAAGAGAGAGAGCGAACGTTACTGCTTTCGCAAATAAAAGAATTATTTATGTCGAGCGAAAAAATGCGAAAACAACGAGTTATAAGGAGATTCTTTTGACTAAATAACATTCACTCAATTATATCAAGTATTCAATAATAGTATTTGTGTGAGAGGGGAATATAATTACGATATATAGAGATTAAGCAGTGCACTTTAATAATTATTGAAATAAAATATATTCAATGAGAGAATGTTCATAAAAATATGTGAATATAATGTGGACTTCTTCCAGCTGATTTACTGTATCGGTCACTGGCCAGGTCAAGAATGAAATTCACAGATGCGTCAATTAATATGCGCGTTCGGTACCTACTGTCTAGACTTACCGAAAAGTATATTGAATAAAATGTCGGCCACAAATGGATTTAATTTTATCAACAGGTGTTCAAAAATTAATAAATCATAAATTATGGGATTTTAAGGGCTGAAAATATCCGGAAAATCCGGCTCGAAGGACCAAGATGTATGGGCGGGAAATAAGTGGACTGTATTTTTTACTTTACTACTTTATTATTGATACCGGCAATAATGTAGTGCAAACAATAAAGAAATCGTATAAAAAAAGGAGGAAGCAAATAACACTTACCCCTGTTATTCCAGCAGGTCTTCTTGTCGGTACCGACTAGTATGAAGCACAGGACCACGTAAATTGTAACTTCTGGGTTGACACACTTAATTTTATTGTAAAAAAATGAATTTGACTACGAGCGACCACATTTATCGTGTACCGTTCAAACACTACTGGTCGTCCTTTTTCTTAAATCTAGTTGGCGCGCGCCGAACTATGGCTTGACTTCGGGACAATGCTAATTGCTTCCAAAATTTTACTTAAAAATTGCCGTGGGGACTGAACATGTATATTATTTGTCGAGCGAGCCGCCAAAGGCGAGCGGCATCCTTTGAAGATACGCCGCCGCCCGTAAGCCGAGTGCCGACACGCCGTCAACAGATTTTTTGCATGTAAATTCCAGTGTAGAAGAAAAGTCTAGAAGTTACTTCTTATACTAGTTTACTGTTTCTTCCTGTAATCAAATTTTACAGCTTTGCTATAGTTTGATTTTTAACCCTCAACTGGAAACACGTGAAAGTAGTGCGCTATGAGTAACACACGTCTGACAGGCGCAACCCAGGAAAATTGGTTATTTTAGGGCATCTTTAAAAAGATTAAGTGTCTATAAACAGTTTTATTCATTTACTACAATTAATAATGATATTTTAAGAATTACTTGTAATATTGTTTACACACAAAGATCTGATAACCTAATTATAAAAAATATACAGAGGTTACAATATAGTTCTTAAAATATTCGTCATACATTTGTTTCATTTCTTTAAAAAAACATCAAAAAAATTAAATAAAACTTAAAAGTTAAAAACTATAAACATCGAATTTAAAAAACAAAGTAATAAAAGTTAAAATATATAGGTATAATAATTATTTGTAAAAATGCAAAAGTAATAATTAAAATAGGAAAAAAAAATAACATGAGGCTGTGAACCTTACTTTGCACACATTATGGGGATTACTCTTTAGCTTCTTTTACAATTTACTTATTTTAAAATTTCAATAAAAAGTTAAATTTAATCGGTAAACAAAAGGCACAACACACTTTAAATTACACTTGGTGCACATTCGTTGCAAACTTTTTTTGAACACACAGAATTGTGAGTCTTCGCTCAAGTTGTTTTCTGATCAATACATTCGCGAGGTTGTGGATAAAATCAAACCTCTTGATCACGGGCGTATCATCGTAACTTGCATATATAATTCCTGCGTTGACGAGGCTCACTGCGATCATGTTATAAAATATAGTAAGAGGCCAACGTCTGGAACGCCTATTTGGCGAGTAATTCGCAATTATTTTATCTAAATTATCCACACCAGATTTCGTGGAATTATAAAAGCTTATTATTTCAGGCTTATTGTTACTGGTGTCAGTGTACTTTGATCTATGCATCGATGATGTCAGGATGACAGCTTTGTTGGGCTTCGGAACATATGAAAGTAGTGTAGCCTTTTCTGAAAACCCGTATAGGCTGGATCCTACTTGTCGCTTCTTGTCTGCCTTGAATTCCGGTGGAATTTCTTTTTTGTTGGATCTCAATGTACCAACGTATGTTAATTCCATTTTTTCCAGTTCTCTTATAACCTCTAACGAGGAGAACCAATTGTCCGCAGTTACGTTACGTCTCGATTTCGCGATCGGTTTGCAAAGCCGAATGACACTTTGCGTCGGTTTTGCAAGTTGTCTTTCTTCTGGAGACAAAGTTTGTCCGTCACTGTCTTTGCCCATGTATAGGTATGCATTATAAAGGTAAGATGTATGGGCGTCAGTTAGGCACATAATTTTCAAACCATATTTAGCCGGTTTGTTTGGCATGTATATGCGGAACTGACATCTTCCTCGAAATGGGACAAGCATTTCATCGATGCAGGCGTGGTTCCCTATTTCAAATGCTTTCTGGCAGTTGTCTATAAATTTATAGAACAAAGAAGAAATGGGAGCAGCGGGATCAGTCTTGCTTCGTTCTTTTCTTGATGTTACATCATCGAATCGTAGTGCCAGAAGAAGTGTAAGACACCTCTTGAGCGACATAACTCCTCGAAAAATTGGACGACCTGAAGGCCCAGTTGAGAAAAGCGAAGAAAGGTCTTCCTTCCCAGATTTAAATATTGCGCACAACATCATTAGTCCAATAAGAGCCTCTATTTCAATCACATCAGTGTCTTTATAGTTCGGGGATTGTTTCTCCTTTATTTTCTCCCGCATTTTTTCCAACTTTTTATTAGTCCAAATGACCACTTCTTTGATGATATCTTCATCGAACAAAAGTCGCCAAACTTCTTCAATTTGAGGATTTTTGCCAAGGGATTTTGAACTTGGCCTCAAAGCTGGAAGTTTCATTTTCATTAAATTTCGTACGGGAGTTTTTGTTGATTTTGGTTCTTCGGAACTCCAGGTGTAACATCTTTTTTTCCCGTAAAAATAATTTGGTTCTTCTTCGACATCTTCAGATTCCTCTTCATCGTCAATCAGATTCTCATCCCTGCATTTTTTTCTTTTCCTAGTCACCCTTCTTGCAGGTGGGGATTGAACATTAACCTCTGAAATTTCATTGACTTCTTCTAAAACTTCTCTTTCGTCTTCGTCTGAAATTTGTGGATCGTCTTCAGTGTCAGTTTCATGTTCAGAGACTTCTATATGATCGTCAACTCTAAAAGAATCATCTGAACCAAAGTCTTCGTCACTTGGTGGTTCTTCCTCTTGTGGCAGGAGGACCATTGCCATAATTTTCTTTGTTCTAGCAGAAAACATTGCTGAAACACAGTAGACAAAAAACAACAATACTAAGATAGATCTAAAGAAAAAGTTTATAAATTTTACAATATAAAATTATAATACAAAATATGAATTATCAACACTAAATCGGTTAAAATATTTTTCAAATATAAAAAACAGAAGGACAGGATTGAAATTGTAAATATAAAGTTCAAGAAAGGAAGAAAAAACTAAAATACCAAGTCTAGCAATGATTCCAATATAGTATTTCGAGAATCTAAAACAAATAATATAACGTTATTGGTAACACACGTCTCAAAGACGTGTATAAATATCCCGACTACTAGTAACATACGTCTCCGAGACGAACACAACTAAGTACATTACATGTAACATGCATCTCACAGACGTAGTGGTTTTTAGTAAATTTATCATAAAAATTACAAAAAAAATTGCACTTACCTCAAACAACTTGAGTCCTTGTTGCCGGAAAACACACAAGGTATACACTGAAGGAGAGGTTGCACTTGCAGCGCTAAGTCGACCTGTGGCAAATTTCGTAACTAGCTGCGTCTCTCAGACGTATGTTACCAGTTGAGGGTTAATACCTTTAATGCCGATTTTTCGTCCAATTAGAAGTGCGTTTTTGTAAGAGTAGCGAATAGTTGAATTTGACGCCCCTTAAATTGGGCGTCTGCGTGCGGGGCATTCGCTGCATACCCGCCAGGAACGGCACTGTACAATCCGGCCTTTTATTAATCTGTCCTTAAATACTCCAAACTCACAATTTTTAGCAAAAGCCTTTTGAATTCTTCATAATATTCATTAAAATATTCTTCTGGAAGTTGATTTTTCATGTTAAATATATGTGTTTCAACACTTACTAGAATTTAATTTTGGTAGAAAATATTCATCTGATTTACTCATTAATACGTCTGGGTCTTGTTTTTGTTCTAATGTAAGTTACATATTGTTTATATGATGTCAACAATAGCTTCACCTATACAATGCATTAATACCGCTGCCCTCACTACTTTAGGTTTTTTAGCACAACCCAGGGCCGGATTATGACATTAGAGCGCCCTAGGCTGACATCAGTTTGGCGCCTCTAAACTGGGAAAGTAAAAATATAAATACAAGCAAAATAAAACGCGTTTCACTAAATATATATTATTTGTGAAAATGTACAAATCGATTATTTAAAGGTGGATTTTACGACACTTAATACTTGAAAATTTTTGTATGATATCGTCAAAATTTCTTTCTTTTAGTGCCTCACATTCTATACATAATATTGAGAGGTCAGCAGTTTTATCGTCTGTTAAAGAATTCCTTAAGTAATTTTTTACTCGTTCTAATACGGAGAAGGACCTTTCACCTGTACAATTCGTCACTGGAAGACACAGATATATTCTTAATATATATCATTTTTCCAATTAAGATCAGTATAACTGTGCAATGATATAGAAAACCAGGAAAACTATATCTGCTGATCTTTACAATTATCACTTAAGAAGACAGTTTATTAGTGGAGAATTCCCTAGATTTAACTGTTCATTGACAACTTCATATTGTGGGTTTCTTAAATGTCTTCTAATTTCCAATTCTTCAAGGAAATCCACTTCTTGTTTCTTTTCACAAATATGCAGCACTTCTAGTTTTGTGTTAGGTGTCAATGAATGATAGGTGGACATTTGAGTTTATATATACCTGACTTCTTTAATAGTGGTATTTTTGTTTTTACATTTAACAATTTTGTACTAACGTTACTCTCTGTTTTAAAAGAAACTGTTGTATTCGTTGCTGAAGATATTATCTTTGAAATATTATTAGAAATATTTCCTACATATGTGATGGTTTTATCAGTTTTTATTTCATCAGCTTGTTTAGGAAATATTAGTTGTAATGCCACTTTTTCCTCTTTTTTACTAATTAGCTTATTTATCATATCTAATGGATAACCGGTGAATGAAATGAAAACTTATAAAACCATCACATATGCAGGAAATATTTCTAATAATATTTCAAAGATAATATATGCAGCAACGAATACAACAGTTTCTTTTAAAACAGAAAGTAACGTTAGTACAAAATTGTAAAATGTAAAAACAAAAATACCACTATTGAAGAAGTCAGGTATATATAAACTCAAATGTCCAGAATGTAATGCTGTCTATTTGGGTCAGGCCCTTAGGAATTTTGAAGTCCGATACAGTGAATACTTACGAGCATACAGATTAAAACAACCAGATAAATCCCACTACGCAAAACATCTACTTGATACCAATCATTTCTTGACACCTAACACAAAACTAGAGGTGCTGCATATTTGTGAAAAGAAACAAGAACTGGATTTAATTGAAGAATTGGAAATTAGAAGACATTTAAGAAACCCACAATATGAAGTTGTCAATGAACAGTTAAATCTAGGGAGTTCTCCACTAATAAACTGTCTTCTTAAGTGATAATTGTAAAGATCAGCAGATATAGTTTTCCTGGTTTTCTATATCATTGCATGTCTAATGACATATGTTCCAAAACTTTCAAAACTGCAGTTCCCATGTAATAAATCGTTCTACTACCGAACCATTTTCAATTACATATCTGAGAAGAACAGTAAGTTGGACAGTATGGGATATGTCGGGTGTAGAATCTATGATTATTGCAAAATATTTCGTGTTTTTTATTTCTGATGCAAATTGTTCTCTTAGATCAACCGCCATGAGTTTTATAAATTCATCACAAATAGTTGATGACAAATAAGAAACATTTCCTTTTCCTGGATTTCCTTTTGTTTCAATGTGGGTTTTCAGAAACGGATCGAATTCTGCTAAAAGCTCGAACGAACCTAGGTAGTTGCCGTTATCAATAGCTCCAAACATTTCACTGGAACCCCTAAATGCTAAGCCACGCGATGTTAAAAATTTTATAACTGCAACTACTCGCTCAAGTATGTTAACCCAGTAATATCTTCCGGCAAGGTACTGCTTATGAACTTCGGTATCTATTTTCCCTAAGACATTTTCACAGTGTTCAGAAGAGTTTTCATGTTCAGAAATCCGATGAGTATTTTTCCAGTCGTTGAATCCAGTCATGAAATAATTCGTTTTTGTCCGGTTAAATAATTTACAATACAAACAATAAACATTTCCTGTTAGTGCTGAATATTATAGCCATTGACGACGTACAGTTTCCCCGTTGTGCAAAGTTTTAAAAAACATATTTTTTGAAACAAATCTATTATGAATATCATAAATTTGTTTCGATTTTTGGAAATCCATTTTAGAAATTTCTTGTACAATTACAGATGGGTTCATTACAATGTAATTTATGAAACTTTCGGTTATAGCCCATCCAGCTGGGTCTGTGAAATCGACTTGTGAAAATAATTCTGACGTTTCTTGGGGATTACTTGATGAAGATGCACGGTCCCGAACTTCATCAGTATCAGAATTGCATGAGTTTATTGCGGTTTCTAGAGGATACAAAAATAAAAATTACATTCTTACACCGCGTTATTCAATTATCTGCTTACCTCTATCCATAATATCAACATTACTGAGAGTTGATTGCTGTTCATTATCTGGCATCCGGAAAATTCTTCGAAAGCAATTCTTCGAAAACAATTCTTCGAAAACAATTCTTCGAAAGACAATTCTTCGAAAATGCAATTCTTCGAATAAACAATTCTTCGACTAATAATTCTTCGAATAACAATTCTTCGAAGTATCCAAAAGGAATGACTTTGTTCAGAGATATAAATCAGGTATAATTTATCTAATCCCAAGCTTGCAACTGACGATAATCCCTTGGAAATTAGTTTTAATTTAACCCTGTGCAAGTAAATATGGATGCAGAATTTGTTTGTGATATAAATCAGGTATAATTTACCTAATCCCAAGTTTGCAACTGACCTGAGTGGGTATAAAAGGGATTGTTTTCCATAAAATAAAATTAGTTTTAATTTAACCCTGTGCAAGTAAATATGGATGCAGAATTTGTTTGTTCAGAAAAATGAAAATGTAAATTGTTGTTCGAGGGACATTTTTATTTTAAAGATGTTGAAAAAGGTGAAAAAGTGTATTGGAAGTGCGCATTTTTTGAAAAAAGAAAAACAAACTGTCCAGCGAGAATAATTACTGTCGACGATAAAATCAGTAAAATAACAAGAGAGCATAATCATATTGCTGACGCCTCAGAGGTGGAAGCGACCAAAGTGTACGAAAAAATTCGAATCAACTCGAAAATAAGTAATGATCCTCCGCACAGAATTATATCAATTGCTTCGACTACATGTTCCATAACGGCAGCTCCCAAGCTTCCAAGTGTTAGCAGTATGAAACGGAGTATTCGCAATATCAGACCAAAAAATCTACAAGGACCAGCTCTTCCTACTAATAGAAGCGAAATAATATTTTTGGAGGAACATACGAAAACCTACAAAAATGAAAATTTTTTGCTATATGATGCCGGTCCAGTGGACGAGAGAACATTAATTTTTACTACAGAACAAAATCTCCAATTATTGTCTAACAGTAAGCATTGGTATATTGATGGCACATTTAAAACCGTGCCGTTATTATTCCAACAATTACTAACCGTTCACGGACTGCAACACAATTTATCGGTACCTTTAGTTTATGCACTCTTACCAAAAAAATCAGAACGAATTTATGATAAATTTTTTCAAGAACTTAAAAATTTGAAATCATCTTTAGTGCCTGCAACGATTACCACTGACTTCGAAAAAGCATTGATTAATGCCTGCAATAGTGCTTTTCCAAGTTGTAGAAAAAGAGGCTGTTTTTTCCACTTCAGTGAATGCATTTTTCGAATGATTCAAAGGAATGGATTAAAAAAACGCTATGAGACTGACAGTGAATTCGCTTTCAAACTAAAAATGTTGTGTGCTATTGCTTTTGTCCCAGTGGATGATATAGTTATGGCTTTTGAACAATTATATGATAGTGAAATATTTCCGTCAGAAGCCGAAAGTGTTATTAATTATTTTGAAGATACGTGGATTGGGCGACCAAATCGAAAACAGCGAAAACCACCACAATATCCATACGAATTGTGGAATCTATATCAAACAGTTTTGGATGATTTACCGGGAACAAATAATTCGGTAGAAGGATGGCATCGAAGTTTTGAAACACAAGTATCAGCAGTTCACCCCAACTTGTGGAAATTTATAAAATGTATAAAAAATGAGCAAAGTCTAAATGAACTTCGTGTAGAACAATATTTAAGCGGATTTGAACCACAAACATCAAGAAAGAAGTACAAAGATTGTAATCAACGAATCAAAACTCTTGTAAATCAGTATGATAAAAATAATATAATAGAATACATTAGAAGTTTAGCTCACAACATATCATATTAATCTATAATATTTTTCTTACCTTGGTATTTGATAGTATTTATGTCATTTATCTGTAATTTTTACTGTAACCTTTTACAGTACTGTAAACTTTTACTGTAATTTATTAATAAAATGTTGACATAATTATAACAAATAAAAAAAGTAGTGTTTTATTTCCAGTTCCTAGGTATTCTCAAAAAAGAAAATGACCTTATAATTCTCATTTATTATTAGTATGTTCCGCATCATACGTTTATATATCATGCGAGAAATATTGATTATTGTCTAATGAAAACTTATCCCAGATTTTAGTAAATCCAAATAATAAAGCTGTCGAAGAATTATTAGTCGAAGAATTGTTTATTCGAAGAATTGATTTTCGAAGAATTGTTTTCGAAGAATTGTTTTCGAAGAATTGCTTTCGAAGAAAATTCCTAGATCCTCATTATCTACATGTTGACAAAAAAAAGAATTTAATTTGGGTATTTTTTTCAATAACTTCTCCATTTTTTCTTGCTTTTCTTTTTCAGCCTTCTTCCTTCCCCACCCACTAAGTTTTCTATTTCCTCCACTTCCACTCATTGTTTTCGATAAAATGATAAGCAAGACTAAAATACCGCAACTGATAGATATTATTTTAATTGAAGATTACTCGATTACTGCTAGCGACTGAACTAACTCAACTGACTAGCTTCAATTTTTAAAATAAATGTTTCCAAAGTTTACCAATTTTTTTTGTAAACTTTGATGTTGCGTTTCCAATTACCCTTTGCCGGTTTTTTTGTTTTGGCCAGCGCAAGGCGCACGTGGCGGTACTTTACATATTAGCATATTTATCTCTGGCGGCATCCTATCACTGTCACAAATCAGCAAAAAGAGATTTGTCTATAGTTACCACAATACCGCATTGATAATCAAAATAAATGGATGTAAAGCGGTGCTTTTCAATATATGCAAGTCTTCAAACCCGGCCGACTGAATTAATGATGTCTCTATTCACTAATGTCAATAAAATTTTGTTTAACCCTTAACTACTACCCACTCAAAACAGATACATAACTACTACCCACGGGTCAAACTGACCCATTTATAAAAGTAGTAATAAAAATACAATTTAAGGAAGAAAACATATTTTATTCATAAAAAGTAAATGGTAACACATTAATTTATTGTGATAAATAGTAAAACAAATTTAAATACAATTTGGACAAATTTTTTTAAAACATTGCTGACGCGCCGGTAATTTGCAGGAATCGCAAAAGGTGTTAGTCTTGCGATCTTTTTTGGTGGGGCAAAAAGTACATCTCTTCCGTTTGGATGTTGATTTGTGCTGCTGAGGGACCTCTTGAACTTCTATGATTACCCTAAGTATATCAGCTGTTAAATCTCTTAGCTTGCGTGGTATTTTATTGTTGTAAACACGCCTCTTCATATGAGGCTCACATAGGTTACGACCCAGTACTTTGAGGAAGTCCAGTCTTGAAATTGTTTTTCCATCAGTAGCAAATTGATATAATACTCTGCTGTTGATCCCCGATACATTTAAAATCATGTGAAAGATTGCCATTGGCCAGCGGCGGGTTCTACGAGACGTAGAATAGTTAGAGCATTTCTGGTCCAATGCGTCAACACCAGTTTTAGTTTCATTATAAAATAAAATAATATCTGGCTTTTTTGTTGCTTCATCCACAGAATTGTAGTTGTGCATAATAGATGTTAAAATAACAGCCTTGTTCAATTTTGGCACATGAGACACAATGGTATGGTTTGAAGTAAACCCAAAAACAGAAGAACCAGGCTCACGCTGTTTGGATGGTAAAAAATTTGATGGAATAAATCTCTTATTTTTTTTCAGCGTACCGACATAGGTTAGCTTTTGTTTTAAAAGTTCATCAGTTAATTCCAACGATGAGTACCAGTTATCACCTGTTATATTTCCACTGGTGAAGGCGACAGGTTGAACGAGGCGACATACTGTTTCTGTTGGTACCGAAAACTTGGACTTATCATTTCGTTTTCCACTGTATATCTCCGAACTGACCATGTAATGTGTTTTTGAATCCGCTAAGATCTGCACTTTCAAGCCGTATCTTGCCGGCTTACTTGGTATGTACATTCTGAAGCTACACCGCCCTCTAAACGATACCAACATCTCGTCAACGGTTAAAAATTCTCCAGGCGAATGACATTGTTTGGAGTTGTCAACAAATTGATCAAAAATATCTGAAACTGTAGCCAACCTATTTTCTTTTACTCTTTCGCGGCGTGTAGCTTCATCATCAATTCTAAGACAACATAACAGAAAAGAAAATCGCGCTAAAGACATAGTGCAGCGAAATATATCCCTACCAGTCCCATCGGTAGCCCAAAGAGACCGGAGTTCTTCATGACCAGATTTGAAACACCCTTGCAAATACAAAACATCCAATAATGTTTCTAATTCTACTTTATCGGTTTCTTGGATAAAAACTGGTGAAAACAATAATCTACTATTTCTCTTTTTTTTTGAATTTACTATACTGACCTTGCATGTTTCTTATTTTTGAGTTTGTGTGTATAACCATTTTTTCAATCATAGAGTCTGTTATTAGAAGTCTCCATGCTTCCAAAGGCGAAGTTGGGGGATCTAGTCGAGCTGGACCTTTCAAACCAGGAAGCACTTTTATAATATTTTGCTGTTTTGTTTTTCCTTTTGTTGGTGCCGTTTTCGACCACTAGGTTTTATCTTTTACGTACCACGATGGAATTTCCCGTAATGTTTGGGTATTTTCATGTTCGTCCTCCGATGAACTTTCTGAAGAATCAATTTCGTCATAATTTTTGTCCCATTCAACTTCACTCTCAGAGTCGTGTTCGTTTAACTCTTCAGCATCGCTCTCATCTGAATCGCTTTCGTCGCCTATGTTCAAAATTTTATTGCAGGCAATACGTCTCTCTTCGCTGTCAGTTGCGGTACTTGATGATGCAACGTCCAAATCGTCTGTCGTGTTTGTTTCCTCTTCCATATCCACCCAAAATTCATCATTTCCAACAATTTGCGATAAATCATAATCGCTTAGTGGTTTGTTTTCCATATTCTATAAAAATAAATACCGATACTTAGTATACTACCCTGATTTTGGCTCTAAATCCCATAAAAAGCATGTAGGTTAACACAAAAAAAACTTACCTTAAAACTATCCACGGGTCAATTTGACCCACTAGCGCTAAAAAATATACCAAAGCGACAATCTTTCAACTCTGCACTTATAAGACTAAAATCCGCCGTCGCTAGCTAGAGCATATCTCGCCGCATGCCGTCCCCACTCCTCGGATTCGCCTGAAATCACGTGTATCGACAGATCGTTGGGTCATATTGACCCGGGGATAGTAGTTAAGGGTTAATATTGGTGCCTTACAACACATTCGATCTCCACGAAACAAATACGTATACAGCAAAAATGATTTGCACGAATTGTGACTATCGTTAGTGGTTAGTCCGGTCAGTCGGCGCGTATTCCTTTCCCGGCGCCCTAGGCTATAGCCTAATCAGCCTATTGGATAATATGGCACTGGTACAACCCGTAGACATACAATACGTCAAGAAACACGATTTAATTTTTTTCCAGTAATTGGCTAAATCTCCATACATTTTCATCGCATGTGGTTGTGTTAGAAATTCCATCTTTCCAAAATATGTAATTTCCAATTATAACCTCAATCTACAAAATATGGTATTTTCTTATGTATTCTCACTGCTATTAGGTTTTTATATTCTTTTCACACTGACTGCGCCATGTTGTATTTATAGATATATATTAATAATAATAATACAATGGTTTACTTGAAAACTGAACTTTTATTGGAAACTCCACGTTTTACATTTTTCCCTTAACCTCTGGCTTGTCCGCCATCTTGTTCATACACAAAGTCATAGTACTCATAACAAAACCAAATAAATTTCCAATAGATAAGCCAATGAACTATTAAAATTTATTTATTTCTGTATTGCTAATTTCCATAAATAATTCTTCCATAGATAAATCTTTTAATTGGGTGAGACAACTTTATACATTTCAGATGAAGAAGCGACATTTTTTTTATTGTTGCTTTGTGAAGGAATTAAAAAAATTATCTTGAACATATTTACATAAATTTCCCATGAAACTCATTTATTTGACCCAAATCAATAGAAGGTAAGTAAACAACCTAACAATATAGAATTTCTAGTTTGTTTTCTCACATGAAACTTGATATCATTTTTTCCTTCAATAAGAATCTATTCTAAGCGTAATATTTATTTTAGATAAGTCGATATATTACTATGCAATGAGATTCTGGATTTTCACTGTAGATGTTTTTTTTCATCTCCACTCAAAATAAGAGTTTCTCCACTTAATTAGCACTACGCCCTTTTCCTAGTTCGTCCAAATATTATAGTTAATTTCCACCCTTTAGCATGGACTCTATTTCTCATCTCCTTTTTTGATTCTTTTAAAAATGTAAAAGCCAAAACGAACAACCTTTCAACTTTGTATTATTCAACACTTATCCAATTACGAATATTTAGCCGTCTTTTTGCTCTGGATATTTATATATTCGATTTTTTATGTTCGTTATTAATATGTGATTTAAAAGGACTTCTTACTCAACCTTGGACTGCTATAAATTCAAGATTTTTACATAAATCGACAATCAAAACTCCTCTCGAATTCTAATTTTCATAACTTATGTCTAAATGACCTTAATTTACTAAAAAATACTCAGCACATAATTTTTGTGGGTGCAATATCAGGGTTTCTGAATTTAGGTTATGGTAATGTATCAAGTAAGGAGAAAATAATTCAAAGCAAGGCGATGACTTGTCTTAAGTTAAGATCAATGATAATTATACATATAAACAACTATGATATTTGCGCTGTGTGTTGAATTTTATTTTTCTATTACATTTTGGGAGTGTTCTTCAATTAGATTGATGTTGAATGAAAGTTGAAAAAACTTTTGCGTTGCGTTTGAATATAGTAATTAAAGATACCGCTTACCGCTGGTTGTGTTTCGAGAATAAAACGATAAAATTAAATGATTATAGAGCACTAATATACAGTGGGTCAATAAAGTAACGTATGAATTGATTATTAGCTAATTTAACAGAAAGATGAAAAAATCTATGATACAGGGTGAATAACCTTTAAGTGATGACGTCAGCAACAGTTTTTTTTAAATGAAAGACTTCCCTTTATTTCAATTTGCGTATTTTCCTTGCTGATCTGATTCTAAAAATATTTCACAAGTTCAAGCATATTCAAAATGGTACAGGGTGGACAAAAAGGCAAAAGTTATTTATAAGAGTTCATTATTTATAAAATAATTGATGAACAATAAACGCACATTCGAATAAAAGCAAATCAAAGAAAATTTAGTGTAGTGCATTTCCGGTTGGATTCGTGCTTTTAAGTATGTTACTGTAGACCGAATACTACAGAATACGTTGTAAAATTGGGAAATGATACCTAAAGGCCTTCCTAGGCCTAAAGGACTTTCTTCTTTGGGAAATGAAACTGCCGATTAATGACAAATAAAAACCTTTATTCGTCCAAGATAATTCAACCACAAATTTGTAACTTTAATTGCTCGACAATAATTAAAATCTCCTACTTGAACGAGAAAACGAGAGCTATATTTATATGTATATTTTTTCGGGAGAAAATTTCGAGAAGCCAAAATCTAATAACTTTGACAAGCGATCTGTCAAACTTGTTTTCTTTTATATTTCGAGACAACCAGGAAAAAAAAGTATATTAAGTACCAAGTGTCAAAAAGGTTACTTTAGTCACGAGTTTTACTAGGCACGAGTGGAGCGAAGCGGAACGAGTTCCTTGTGAAACGAATGACTAAAGACGTTTTTAACACGAGGTGCTTACTATACTTTTTCTTCGCCCGCGGGAAGGAAAACATTATATTATATTTGAATTATATTCATTACATGACGCACGATGGCTGACAGCTGACTGACAAATCAAATGACGCAGAATAACAAAATTATCACGGAACATGAAATTTAACATACAAAAGATACACTTGATTTGACGTTTAAAAGTTAAACGAGATGTGACTTTTCGCATTTTAAACACTAGTCTTTAAAGAGTCGTTTTGTGTAAGTCAAACCCGTGTTCAAAGTGCGGTTTTAGTAACGGAAGTAGAAAAAATAGATTTTTTTATTGGTGCCTCATTTTACCTATTTAAAGCACGCCTCAGCGTGTTTATATCGAACTTTCAAAACGCGCGTTTTTTGAAGTCACCATGCTGACAAGAAAAATTTTTGATTTTTTTTTAGTTATGAAGAAAATTTTAATAGTCTTTAATAAGAATACGATGTATATATGAATATATAAATAAATTTTGCAGAAAAAACCAAATAAGACATTGGTTCACAATGAAAATATACAATTTAAAAACTAATAATAGGAAATTATTAAACTTAAAGGTGCGACTTTGTGTCCTCTTGTTCATAGAAGAGAACATATGCTTCTCCACTGACTAAAGATTTTAATAGCACCCTTGAATCGTTAAATTCGTGACACTGTCCCGTGTAGGGATGTCGGCAAAATGCTGTGTAGTGATCTTTATAAGTGGTTCCACAGTGATTTGATATAGCGTAGAGGTTATAGATACAAGGTGCCACATTATCAGCCGCGTAATGGCTCATATCAAGCCCTTCTATTGGAAATGCTATTGCAACATTAAGTTTTCCACTAAATCTTTCTGTTTGCGAAAAGCGCTTCAGGTGAATAACCAATATTTTCGGAAATTTATGAATTGAGAATAATTTAGTGCATCGTCTTCGTTCCTTACTTTTCGAACATGTTGGTTTCTCATCACCGTCGAGTGTTTCTTCTCTTGTAAACGAATCTAAACATTGTGAAAGTCGTAATTGACCTGTTTTTTGGGGTATCGAAAGGGATAAATCCAAAAAAGGATCGTAGGTAACTGAATAGTGACCACAGTATGTGCATTTGATTGTTGATTTTACTTGACCGACAAAGTTATCCACAATCTTGGAGTTGTCCATTCTCGGATATCTCAACCAATATTCTTATGCTTTATCGATGTCACTAAGTTTGTCATCAATTTCTGTTAATATGGGCTTTGGGTTTTCATATACCTTGTTGACATCTTTGTGAAGTCCTGCTAATAGGTAACGAAGAAACTCCTGTGCATCATGTTGAGTGTATCCCATGAACCTAATAAATCGCTGAATCTGACTTTTCAATTTCAATGATACTGTATTAACCACTCTGTCTGAACCGTCTTCAGACCAAAGCTCTTGAATAACTTCAGCAAATGCTTTAATTAGTGCTCCTTTCATGATAGATATGTTTATGTTAATATCTCTTATGTATGCGTCTTTCTTTAGATATTCTAATAGCCACCTTGTGTTTGATAGGCATTGGATAACACTATTCATGAAACATGTGTTACCAATATTTTTGAGGCCTTTGAGACCCAAATACTCTTGGGGAATACACTTTATGGATCTGATTGTGGAGATATTGTTAAGAGCTCTTTCGCAACTACTGTCATTGTACGAATAATCTCGGATTCTATTATTGTCTTTCTCACTTGATCGGCGTGATAAGAAATTTGAATTGATGTTATTTGCTATTCAATTGAATGTAGATATTGCGGTTTTGGAAAGTTTGGTTGATGTCGATAGATCATTGGTCTGGTTGGAAAATGAAATGAAATGTATGAACTCTAGGATTATTTTTAGAAAGGGAATTAATGTTTATTGATTCCTCAGTTATTACGATACTATCGACTTCGGAACCATTGTTTTTTTCTACGTCTTCATTCTCTTCCAGTTTTGAATTTGACTGCAAAACATCGGGGTTATTTAGACACTTGCTGGAGGCAATGACATTTTTTTTGATCACCGAAAAATTATTACTAGATTTTTTTAGCTCTGGTTGATATTGACTTTGTACTTATTGGTTTCACTCTATTGGTGACATCAGATATTATGGATATAACCTCAGTTGTCTTATTGGCGAGGTTAGTACCATTTTTACTGTTCTGGAGAGTTTGTCATTAAAATTTCTACTCAAATTGGCTACTGATGTGTGATTTCCGTTATCATCTTCATCATACAAATTGTCTATATTAATATTATTAGAGTATGCCACACTGTTAGTATAAATAACTTCCTTTTGGTCGTTTACCTTTTTATTTGATGTCTCCAACTCTATTGGGGGTTAACTAGTTTTATATTTTGTTTTGGTCAAAGATAATTTATTGCGTATAGGAATCGCATCATTCTCTAGCATAGTCATCTTCTTCAGTATTCCTATGAAAGGAACATCATCTGGCTGGTGGTTATCTATATTTTTTAGTACACTGAGGCCCAAAAGCTTGTTGGAGGCATAATTTATAAAATTGTCAACGAATGTATTATCAGAAGGCACACATTCTGAAGAAGAGAATGAAGATGTTAAATAAGAATTTCGGAAAAAGGAAAGATCAAATGGTTTAGGGTCGATAATGTGAGAAAGTTTGAAAGTGGTAGAAGAATTAGGTTTCTTATGATTAGGTTTCATAAAAAGTTCTTCTAGAGGCTTAGAAGGGGGAAACGTACTGAGAAAAGATGAAGCGTTTCCTCTTTGAATTGCAATACTTATTTGTTGTATAAAGAACAAAGTTGCTCTTGAATCATTGGTCTCTACTGATATTTTTTTACAGATTTCTTTAATTAATTTTAAAGCTTCATGGCCGAAAACACCAGAGGTTTCAATTGCTACAGGAATAAAAATGTAAATGTTCTCCAAATTTTTGTATTTATTGATTTTAAAAGTTTCCCCTTGTAAAGCTGCAGCGCCTGCGGAAGTAGATGTGGATCGGACATGGGACGGAGCAGAGCAGTGCAAGTGAAACCCCATATAACTGGTCTGCCGCGTTGCCATGGAATGAGGGTCATACCACCTGGACGTTTACCGTCGTCGCGGCAAGTACCTAACGGTTCCAACGAACAGGGAATCATAGCAGATGACAAACTTCGTTTGATTAGATCATTGACTGCAGAATGACATGAAAAACGGCTGGCACTTAATTTGCATCTTAGGCCGTGTTTACCATATTCATCAACATCAGCTCCGCAACGGCAGCGATGTTTTACACAAATTTGACAACCTAAACGGAGACCAATAGAAATACGGAAACTTTCGTCATCTAAAAGCGTACCTAATGGGGCCGACGGTATAGCGTTCAACCATGCTCCATGCTGCATTGTCTGGTAAATTGATAGCTTTCTGAAGCAGATTTTCTTTTTCAATGTTCAGTAAAAGTATATTCCTGTATTTTTGAAAGGATTTATATTGATCGGTTACAACTTTGTTAGACTTTAATGACCAAATATTTTCTGCCTCCATTAATAAAGGATCTTGTGTAAGGAAAAATATAGTCAGAATGTAATTAATGAAATTTTTTGAAATATTTAATGATGATAAAAAAGACGGAAGAGTTACTGAAACGATTGAGCGAATTCCTAAACCACCATATGAAACAGGTAGTGAAGCTTGTTTCCAAGAAAGGTCCTCTAATTTAATGTTAATTAATGACTCTAATGAATTACGAATGGTATTGTCAAAATTGATTAAGATATCATTATGTAATCAGGTCGGACTACATCTTAAGATATATGTTAATTTTGGAATTAAGAGGCAATTCTTGAGAAGGTAATAAGCAATATGTGTCGGTAACCAGGATAAACGAGATGACATTTTATTGAAATAGGTTAGTTTTTCATTGAAAGTTGATAGAGAGGATGTAACGATAGATTATCTATCGTTATTTTTAGCAATATTTTTCTAATATTAAATTCCAGATAAGTTATTTTCAAAACTATTTTTCTACTCCCTTTTCAACAAAACATAATTTTAAAAGATCTCTTTTCTGCGTTCATATAATGAAACAATTCATATTTTTAACTTTTTTTCGCTTCAGTCACAGACAAAGTCCACAAAGTCTGTATTTTTTGTCGATATTAAATATTCATGCAGGTGTTCAGCATAAACATTTTTTTGATTTTTTTGCGCCTGGCACCAACGAAGACTCTAGAAAATTGTAACGGTCTAGGCTTTAGGCCCTCCCCTATTTTTAAAATGAACCAATAAGGATAAATTATTTTAGCGTCATTCGACAAGCCGGTAATTTTTACCTCAAAAAGAAGAGTTTAGCAGTAATCATGGTATCGAATAGACCTACCTATTTCTAACGTAAAAATAGTTTTTCGAAAAGAGTCCTATGAAATGTTTAGTGATGATAATATATAAAATATGTGATTTTTATAAATAAATCGGTGGAGTTTTAGTGCAGTTTGGATTTCGATCTTCATGAGTTGAGAGGCCTTATAAATTTATAGATGATCTGTAAAAAAAGTATAACTTCATACTCTGTTTTCTGTTTACTTATTCAGAGATTAATTAAAAATAAGTTGGCGCCCATAAGATCTTTTCTTTACCTTTCTTCTCGGGGATGATGATGTTCTTTAATACCAATTAAGGCGAAGATTCACCCCTGAGAATCGAGAGAGTTCCGGCTATAGCTCTTCTAAGTTGAGCTACCTAACGAGGGTTCATGTCATCTCACCAAGGGTTGAGGTTACAAGGAGGAGTTACAAGGATTCGTTTAATAAAAATTAATTAACTTCACTGGTAAGCCCGTAAACCAAACAAAAAGTGACAAATGTGACATTTGTCAAGTTTCAAGTTACCACGGCTACTATTTTGTGTAGAAACCACGATGTCACGACTATCACGGTTCATTAAGATTGATCAAAAATCAAAATTGAACTTGGAACAATACTGAAAGATGCAAATATTGGTTGGACTTACTTTTGGATTTTTTTTTAACAAATTGCGATAACAATCAAAAATTATTTTAATTGTTATTAGCAGGAACAGTATTGTTTTAATTTTTCAGACGTACGTGTCTATATTAATTTTCGATGAAATTATTGTGCAATTGCCATTTGTGTTTAATGAGGTAAATCGAAGATGTCACGGTCTAAGTTTATGAGATAAAAACAATTATTGTGAAAATTGTTCGAAGATTTGTTATTATTTGCAAATAATATATTTGCGAACACATGAGACACCTTGAGTTGTTTACACCCAAGTTAGCGGAACTGATTTGAAAAATGTAGGTACCATTTTTAAAAAAATTTCTTAGCCGAGTATTAAGCCATATCTAGTTCATATGTTATTATTTATCAACAAATTTCTCTTCCCCTATAAACTTTTATTCCAAGGCAATGCTACTCATTTCCGTTACCTTTATTCCCTCATACCGCATCCACTGGACTAGGTCGCGTATATTTTTTGTCTCATTTACGTATGCACAGTTTCCGTTGAAAAATATCTTAGTAGTGAATTTCGCCATATTCACTAATTGAGATTAATTAAGTACAGTGTCGCTTAATTAAAACCTGCCATCACCAAGATACTTAGTCATAAAAATAGAATCCAAACAATTTTGACTCGATTATTGGAAAAGTAATAAGACTAAATAAATACTAATAACTAGAAACTCTTTATTCAATATGTTTTGGATTGTTCGATCTTCGAATTACAACTTTCGTTAGATAACAAATAGCCTATTCTAGGGCCAAACTATTTCAAGTCTCAAATGTTGAAATAACGTGAGTCAACTTTTTGAAAAAGTCAAATTTTATTACAGACATTTTTAATTATATTTCCTGTTAATCTATCTGTTTCAATCAATTCCAGCTGTTTCCTGCTGGCTATGAATTTTTGAAGCCACATTGAATCCATCTGCTTAATTACAAATTTTTCAATACCTAACCAATCAAATTGGAATAAATCACAATCAACTTGAGGGTTTCCGATCATTCTTTTAATTGAACAAATTGTTCTCAAAATTCCTTAAATCTCAATTATCTACAGCTGAACTTTTGACATTTTCTCAAAGGGAAAAACTTGTAGTTCACAAAAACATGCAGTCTAGAGTAATTTTGTTTTACGATTTGGATGAAACTTGCTGTTTCTAGATAATTCCACAATATATGAAAAAAATGTTAATAATTTGACAATTGTTTCGATATTAAATACCATCGTCAGAGTGACAGAAGTTACATTTCATTTGATGCCTACCTAATGTTTAATAATTATTTTTGGCTAGACTAAGAAGTGATTGACTTAATATATGTTGAAATTGAAAAGAAGAAGATACGTATAACTGTGCAATGATATAGATAACAAGGAAAACTATATCTGCTAATATTTACAATTATCACTTAAGAAGACAGTTTAAAAGTGGAGAACTCGCTAGATTTATCTGTTCATTCACAACTTGATATTGTGGGTTTCTTAAGTGTCTTCTAATTTCTAAATCTTCAAGGAAATCCAGTTCATGTTTCTTATCACAAATATGTAGTACTTCTAGTTCTGTGTTAGGTGTCAATGAATGTTTGGTGTTAAATAGATGTTTTGCGTAGTGGGAATTATCTGGTTGTTTTAATCTGTATGCTCGTAAGTGTTCACTGATTGATTTATGATCAAAGGCAAGTATCTCCGCGTGCCTGTGTAATCATAAGAAATAACATAATATATATGTGTCACAGGACCTTGTTCCAATCATGGTTCACCTCAACATTGGGAGTATCGACCGAGACATCGTCATTGCCTCTGCCTACTTCGCTGGAGACGGGCCGATGACACCGCCAAAAGAAGTACAAGAACAAGTGAGACACTGCAATAGCAGACGGCTGCCAATCATAATTGATTGTGATGCCAACGCACACAATATCGTGTGGGGAAGCACCAATAACAACGCAAAAGGTGAGTGTTTATTAGAACATCTCTTAGCAAATAACCTTGAGACCTTAAACGTGAAGGCAACCCCCACTTTTGTCACGAGAGCAAGAGAAGAGGTCCTGGACGCAACAATTATTAATGTTGCTGCTAGGAAAAATGTAAAATATTGGAGGGTGATGAGCGAGCCATCACTTTCCGACCATAGGATCATCGAATTTAGGATAAAGGGAGATATCACTTCGATTCCTACAATACGAAATCCTAGAAATACTGATAGTCTCTCTACAAGATCAATCTGAAGGACAATTTGGAACACGTCGAAGTGAATGGGGTAAATCACCCACACTACGACCTGGAACAAAGAGTCGAACAGATCAGTGAGGCAATAATGGAAGCTTTTAATTCCAGTTGCCCATTGTCAAAAGCTCGTTCAGAAAAGGATGCCTTTTGGTGGAATGAGAACCTGTCAAACCTTAGAAAACAGGTCCGTCTGCTCTTTAATAAAGCCAAACGTGACGGTAATTGGCAGGAGTACACTGAGAAGGTTACTCAGAACAATAAAGAGATTAGGAAGGCCAAAAGGCTTAATTTTCAAGCCTTTTGTGAAAAGATCACTTCCACTCACACAGCGGCCAGACTACAAAAGGTCATGGCAAATGCGGAAACTAACCCCACAATGTCGATGAAAAAGCCAGACGGATCATACACACGGAAAGTGAAGAGGAACGCTCGATTCTTCTTATTAGAACCCACTTTCCAGGTAGTGAACCAGCAACAAGCACTGAAATAGCAATGAATTACACCAAAAAATCCCGCAAGGAAGATTGGGACATTGCTAAGAAAATATTTACCAGACAACGGTTGGAATGGGCACTAAGTAGCTTTCAACCATATAAATCACCAGGAGTAGATGGACTCCTGCAACAAGGGATAGAGGAGATTCTTCCTCACCGGCTGAAGATTACAAGAAGCAATCTAGCAGTGGGTTTAATACCTAGAAAATGGATAAGAACAAGGCTAACCTTCATACCAAAAATAGGGAAAAAAGATGGGGCTGATCCCCGATCTCTTGACGAGGAACTTGATTTTTGCCTCTTGAAAAAGACCAGTTCTTAGCCATCGTTCGACATAGAAAAAAGTATTTCTGAACAAACGTTGAGCATGAGTTTTGTTTTTTCCACATTCTTCATAAATTAATTGTATGTCAACATATTCATGATAAGTAAAAATTGAAGGCATTATTTACTTATTATTACAGTGTCTTCACAAGATTTTGAACAATAATTAATGACAGTTCTTAAATAAACGTCACCAAACAATAATGAATGACAACCTATGTTGTTGCTACTATAGTTATTTGTTTCATAGCTACCTAAATTTTTGAGTGCAAAATATTGCTTTAATAAATTTAGTAAAAATGAAGACCCCTTATCATGCACAATACAATTATGACAAGTATGGTATCGTTGAATTTGTTTTTGAATGATATATCCAAAATTATAATATTATACAGATTGTCCCATTAGAAAAATTATGCTGGGGTCACGTGACCCGAAATGACAGGAAAAAAGGAAGTCATTTTATAATAAATATAAGCATCAATTTTGACTGTCTATATCTGCCAAATTTCATACATGTCATATGAACAGTTTTCGAGAAATTGGACTGTCAAAACGTCGTGGAACACCCTGTATAATGATAATGATTTATCGAAACAATTGTCAATTTTTCAGAATTTTCAATGACTTGTATTATATTGTGGAATTAACTAGAGACCGTGAGTTTCATTTAAAAACACTAATGTTTGTATTGCTTTCATTGGACTTTATTTTAATTACTACCACTACTGTAGATATTATAATAGGAAAACTAGAGAACCAGCTACAAGAGATGCAGAAGTTAAACCCAGCCTGTTAAACAACCCCGGATTTTCCTCTAAGGGTGGAGGAGTTATAAACCTGGATTTACTAGAAAAGAGCCAACGTTGCTGAATCTAAGAAGCATTCCCCCACTTACGACAAGGGAAACAAAACCAGTCAGACAAGTCATTCACACAACAATCACCCTCTTAGTTCTTTTTATAAAGTAGTGTTTGGCAGGGCATACCTTAATGTTTAGACTGTTGAAGTAGCTGCTAATGGTTTTCGAGTTACTAATATCTACCCTTTGAATAGAAATAGTTTCTCCAATACTAACTTTTTAACAGCAGAACAGGAATCGGCTAAAAGAGGGTATGTTCGTCTACATCAACTCTTTTAGACACAACCAACGCACAGGATAACTTACCAGCCTTCATGTTCGAAATCGTCGAATTAAAACAATAAAGCTACATCGTCTACATCAACCCTTTCAGACCCAACAAACGCCCAGGATCTCTTACCGGACGTAAACTAGCCTTCATGTTCGAAATCATCGAATACAAACAATTTACCTCTCCAGCTTTCTGGTCAAAATCCAATGCAAATGTCTTCCTTTGATATTAGTACGGCTCCCATTTCGAAGCTTCTCTTATTACATCATCTCCTTATAAAGATGAACTGAATGAGTCCATCAATAGAAAAAAAAGAAAATGAAGCAAAAGCCTCCAGAATAAAAATAAATCTGAGCCTTGAAAATTCCAAAAGAAAGGCAACCCATGTAGCAATCAATGTTACGTATACAAGTATTACGGTAAAATGTGTCCCCAATGAAACCAAGGTCGACATATTTAATCACTTTTTTTATAAGTTTTACCAGCGCAGCTATTTAGGATGGATACTTTTCATTGGGACATCGTATATAAACACGATTAAAATTTAAATTATACCAATATACAAATTTAATTGATTACCTTTGTTTCTCACTTTCAATCGCAAAACAATGCAGTGAAATTAATTCAATTATCCTAATTAGAAATAAAAATAAGGATTGTTGACAAAACTTCCTAATTAATAAAAGGCTCGTTTAATGATAAAATGAACTGTTAAATGAGCACGTGTATGAGATATACGAGGCGCGACATAAAATTTATTGTACAGATATTACAAAAAAAATTCTACTGTACTATATCTATTTTAAAATACTCATAATATTTAAAAACGCTTATTGGTTTGTTAAGTGAAACATTGTATCGTAATAATTGAAACTAGAACTTTGTAAATTTTCCTATTTGAATAAATATGCAAAACAATGGAGTTATATATATCAAGAGGTCAACCTTATCTAAATTACTGAAATATTTCTAGTATCATTCTCTACATTTTTCCGATATCTCATTCTAAACTGTGTCATTTATGCGTCTGTCGAAATCTTTTATATAAAAAAGTAAACAACCCGAACCTCTTTATAAGAATATTTCTTGGAAAACACCCTACATATTATGGACTATCTAACGTTATTTTATATCCATAAATATTTTATGAAAACTTTAAAAATGTATGTATAGACGTGTTTGTCTCCATATTTCACTCTGCTGCAAAAACTACACATCACAGGAAAGCTTCCCATCGTGGACTATGATGGTTTTGTTTTGATAGAAGTAAGAGTGTAAAAGATACAGATATTGAATGTAATAAGGGTGTCTTTCTAACATTTTCTCGAAAATTAAAACAATTCTCAAAAGTTCGATCACTCTTTGGATCCCTCTAGAATATTCAAGTGATTTCTCAACAGTTTGATGACTTCCTGACTCATTCAGGAAACTTAAAACAACTTCCTAAAAATCTTGTACCATTTTAGATCCAGCAGGACACTTCAAACCATGTGTCAAAACTGCGATCACCCTTTGAATATTTCTCATAAACTCAAGCAATTCCTCAATAGTCTTAGGACTTCCTAACACATTCTGGAAAATTTAAATAACTTACTGAACGTCTATAATGACATTCTGGGCCTTTCTGGAAACTTTAAACAATTCCTCAAAAGTTCGATCATTCTTTGGACCTTTCTCGAAAATTCAAGCAAACAGTTCGATGACTGTCTAATACTTTCTGGAAAATTTAAACAATGTTTTGAGGTTAGTAACATTCTGTCACTTTTTTAACGAGTATTCTATCATCCGGTTAAACTCTCTAGTTAATTTTATTGTTCATTGTGTTGCCTAATTATTTTTGTCATATTTTGATTAATATTACGTTGATACCCACTTAATTTTGATTCAGTAAATAATTTATCTGGGTTGAATTCCGCCTTCATTTATTTCCTCGCCGTTTAGTAATCAAATTGGTGAGTCTTCTTCAATGATGGTAGAGTTTTTTTTTGGTTAATATATCTTGCGTTAGATTAAATTACAATGGGTTTGAAGTTTTTTGGATAAATCTATCAAATGTTCGACAACTCTTAGGATAAATTCAAACTATTCCTCAATATTTTAATGACATCCTGACACATTCTGGAAACTTCAAACAACTTTTTGAAATTCTTGTAACATTTTTGGCCTTTCTGCAAATTTCAAGCAATTTATGCAAAGTTCGATCACTTTTTGGATCTTTCTGATAAATTCAACCAGCAATTCCTCAATATTCTTAGGACTTCCAAACACATTTTGGAAGCTTCCAACAACTTAAGTCTTGTAACATTCTGGGTCTTTCTGGAAACTTCAAGCAATTTCTTAAAAGTTTTATCACTCTTAGGATCTTCCTCATAGGTTTAAGCTATGTCTCAACTGTTTAATGACGTCCTGACACATTCTGAAAACTTTTTGAAAGTCTTGTAATATTCTGGATCTTCCTGGACAAACAATTTCTAAGAAGTTCGATGAATTTTGGATCTTTTTCATAAATTTAAGCTAGTTCTCAACTGTTTAATGATTTCCTGGTAGATTCTGGAAACTTCAAACAGCTTTTTGAAAGTCTTGTAACATTCTGAGTATTTTGGGAAACTTCAAACAATTTCTAAACAGTTTGATCACTTTTTTAATCTTTCTCATAAATTCAAGCAATTCCTCAATAGTCATATGGCTTCCTAATACATTCTGGAAGCTTCCAGCAACTTCTTGGCAGTCTTGTAACATTATGGGTCTTTCTGAAAGCTTCAACAATTTCTGGAGAGTTTTATCACTCTTTGGATCTTTCTTATAAATTCAAGCCATTCCTCATCAATTAAATGACTCGGGGTGAAGGATACGAAATTGTGAGAAAGAAAACGAAAGATTTAGGACCACCCTATAAATTTACGAACCAGAAAATGAAAGAATACACAGAAATACTATTTCCAAGAAGGAACTAATGTCTGATGAATCCAATAGAAACAGATGAAGTCCCACTGTCCAAGTGTCTTGTGGAAAACTGAATAATGTAAAGGCCCCTGGCCCAGACGGCATTCCGGCTAAAGTAATCAGACAGTCCAAGAAGCACCGGAAATCGTAAGAATACTAATGAACAACCTAATAAGTTGTTCCCGAATACCTGGAAAATTGTAGTATTGATTCATAAAACAGGAAAGCCGATATACGACACACCAAACGTGCAATTTCAAATCTATATGAACATCTAATTAAACTAAAATTGGAAAAAGAGTTGCCACCAAAAACATTTTCATGTGGAACGTTATCAAGATCATACTATGGCTCACAATGTCAAAAAGTTATCGGATCTGAAGTAGAGCCAAGCTTCTAACTCAATACGCCCTAACTTCACATATTCTACAGCTTAGTCAAAGCGCGTCTATTGTCCGATAAAATGTCAGCAGCAGCACCACCACAAGGGTCGGTATTACGACTTTTGCTATGGCAGCCATTCTCTAAGTGTGTCCCATGGAACCCGGTACCCTAGGGTTCCGCAATACCCCTGCAGCGGTTCCGCAAGTATTCAGAAAAAAACTAAAAAACACCTCTCTCTGGTCGAACGTTTTCACGTGGGCGTATCACGAAGCGCAGCCGAACTTAGTCCCCACCCACAACAGTACAATTTTACTTGCCGCCACCGCCAATATCTACTTGTGCGCGCTCACAAAGTCGAAATTGTTTACACCGCATTTTTCGTATTTCCGCTTTCTATTTATTAAAGGCGTGGTGAGCCCGCAGTCTCTTTGATGAAAGTCGCTTCTGAGATAAGACACTATAGTTGTGAACAAGCGACTTTCGCGTCTAACCTCCAAACATAAATTCGAAAAGTGACGATCGTGCCTCAACGCTCAGGGATGCCAAACAACACGATTAATCGTAAGATCTCACGATTTGAGTGAACATCTCACGATCTAACGATTTCACTACATATTCTCAGAACTTTTTAATACATTACATACTCAAGCAGAATGAATCTGAGAAGTTGTCGACTTGTCTTGTATCGAAATTATTCTCGCCTAGTCTATGCCGTATCGGTGAATCCCCTAATATATTGTTATATAATGGTTTATCGCTTGTTCAATATATGTCGGTGTTGTAGGTTTTTCTGCGGTTTTTCTTCAACTCTGTGAATTTATTCACTAGCCAAATGGACCGACGATCGTCGACAGGGAACAAATGTAGCCGCTGCTGTATCCGCCTTTGCTTGATGATGATGATTATTAGTGTTGCCGCGAGACGAGACGAGAGAAAATGTGTCTCTCGTCTCGTCGAGAGAGGGCGAGACGAGACGAGAGACGACCTTCTCTCGTCTCGTCTCTAGTGTTGCCGCGAGACGAGACGAGACGAGAGAAGGGCTTCTCTCGTCTCGTCTCGTCTCGTCTCGTCAGACGAGAGAAAATGTGTCTCTCGTCTCGTCGAGAGAGGGCGAGACGAGACGAGAGACGACCTTCTCTCGTCTCGTCTCGCTTCTCTCGTGATTTAAACCAAATATAGTAAAAACCAAGCTAAATTTTAACGCGTTGAGGTTAGGTTCTACCATATTTGACATGAGTTGTATGCAATATATATAAAATATAACAGAACCTAACCTTAATGCATTAAAACTTTGCTAGGTATTTACTACAGGGTAGCCCATTAGTGCGACAAAGGTCAATATCTCCTGCACCAATAAAGATAGCAGGGAAACGTTTGACGAAGCTTATTAAGGGTTAAGAGGTGCCTGTTATAAAGTTATTTTTGTCTATACAGGGTGCTCCAAAAACCAGCACGGTAGAAAAATTCCATTTTTCAAAATGGAACACCCTGCATATTTTTAAATTTTCAGATTCTAAACGCATTATTTGCCCTGTGTGATGGTGTGGACTACACCGAAACGTTGTCGTTGATTTAATAAACACAATTTGTCCAAAAAGCTGAAATCTGATCTTAATTTGAAAAATTGAAATCTTTTTTTATTTTCTCTTAATGATATAGAAGCCACAGATGTGGAAAACACCTTAATAGAAGCATGCCAAGCAGGGAGAGTCAAAATGCTGAAGCATTATTATAATACGAATTGGGTTTATTGTGCGGCGTTAGTATTAAATCCGATGCACAAAATAGAGACATTTAATTTGACCCAGTGGAGAAGACAAATTAAAGAAGGATCTTTGAAGAAATTTGACGAAATCTTCTATTCATTTTACGTAAAACCAACTGCTACTATCGCCACTGCGACGGAAACAGAAACAGAGAAAGATTCACCATCAACAAGTAGTGACGAATTTATGGCTGGCTTATATAAAAAACCGAGCATTAACATCAACAAGATTGGTCAGTTTCCAAAAATGTCTTGCATAAGACAGTATTGAGATAAATTGTTAATTTATCGATATAGCAGCTGTTTTCGTCTCATCATTATCTATCATCCATTTTCAGTAGGTGTGTTTTACATTTTCTGTCATAGGCTTTTTTTTGGTAACTTAGGTTATAGCATAGATTTAAACTTACCTATGTTTGTTGATGTATTACGTATAATTTTTTTTTGTTATAATATTATCCTTGTGATTAGACCGTTAGGTCTGTTTGGATATAAATAAATAAATAAATAGATAAATAAATAAATAAATAAATAAATAAATAAATAAATAAATAAATAAATAAATAAATAAATAAATAAATAAATAAATAAATAAATAAATAAATAAATAAATAAATAAATAAATAAATAAATAAATAAATAAATAAATAAATAAATAAATAAATAAATAAATAAATAAATAAATAAATAAATAAATAAATAAATAAATAAATAAATAAATAAATAAATAAATAAATAAATAAATAAATAAATAAATAAATAAATAAATAAATAAATAAATAAATAAATAAATAAATAAATAAATAAATAAATAAATAAATAAATAAATAAATAAATAAATAAATAAATAAATAAATAAATAAATAAATAAATAAATAAATAAATAAATAAACAAACAACAGAGAGGTAGCAAGAGCCGAATATCAAAAATATATAGACGGAGAAAGAGCAGGTCGAGATACTAATAGTTTAAAATGGTGGGGTGACCATGAGGAAATCTTTCCAAATCTTGCTGAAATGGCTAGGGATATATTAGCCATACCTGCTACAAGTGTTCCTGCTGAAAGACTGTTTTCAAAAGCACGACTCGTAATAAGAAAACATAGGAACCGTCTTAACGCAGAATCAGCGAGAACATTGTTATGTTTAAACTCTTGGTATTCATGTAGGCTTAAGAAAAACATTTGTCAAACAATGATTATTTTAAATTTTTCTAATATATGTATAAGTATTAACTAGATGTAGGTAATAAAGGTTTTTTTTTCTGTGACAGGAAAAAAATTTGACATTTTATCTCTGTTGACAGGTAACATTCACGAAATTACTTTTTTTCCACGGGAAAAAAGTGAGTACTTTTTTCCCGGATATATATATATATACATATAGATAAAGGAAGATATTTGATTTTAGAATATTTTATGTCTTTTATAGATTATTTTTTAGGTCTACAATTATTTTGCAAATAGCCCAAAAAGAGTCTGGAAACTTAAGTAATTTCAATAATTCGCAAACATATCACCTCTAAAAATATTACATCCTGCACAAATGAGATCGTTGTCATTAGAATCTGTGGTGAATCGTCTGCTTAATCAATATAGTGCATTAATACTTTACTGATCAGTCTAGTCAAAATATTATTTCGGATACTAATATTTTAACACGTATGAATCAGTCAGAAACCCTACTATATTTGTAATTTTTAACTTTTATATTACCTACATTATCAGTTAAATATGAGTATGCAAAGTGAAAAATCTAAAATTCACATAATTTACAGAGAAGTTACAACAGCGGTAAAAACTATAATGGACTGTTACATAAAACAAAATTTAATGGATAAGTATAATAAAATAATTTTTGATATGGACTTCCAACAACCTCGCAATTTTTCAACAATGAAAAAGACGTATTCAAAATAGTAATGTTGACAAAAATATTTTGGAGAGAGTTGCAGTAAAATGTCTGATATTTTATATTGAAAGTGTCAGTCAAATATTGTCTAGGTTCCCTCTAAAAACACAGTTTTGATCAATTTCAATTCATTGACCCCAAAAATGTTTTAAATAAAAAAAAACAATTGCGAATATCGCACATTTGATTGAAGATATTCAAGTGCTTGATAAGAGTGGAGAATGTTAAGAAATATAGGTTTTACCGATGTGGGAATAAGTTCTGACGACGAGTATGATAAGGATGTTATTAAGTTTTGGCAGCAAATTTACAAAATTCAGTTCGGAAATGGGAACCCAAAATTCAAAAAAATATGTTGTTTAGTTTTTAATTTATTATCTTTGTCACACTCCAGTGCCAACGTAGAGCGTATCTTTTCGTTGGTCAATTTAAATAAAACACAAAACACCTTAAAGAAATCGTCTTAAGAGGGGCCTCACGTTTTAGGAACCTGAAAACAGTTGGCACCCGTGATTTGCAACAAAATTTAGGTCATTTTGTACACAACAAATCTAAAGAACGCAGGGAATTTAAGTGTAGAAATTTTAACACAATATAACTTGGACCTTTGTCTTGGGGATCAGGTATTTTGGTTGAGTTTTATATTGTTATAAAAAAGATATAAGCCATTAAGTGATGGTGTGATTTTGACAGTTTTGACAATTTGTGGTCACCAATCTGGACACCAAAACCTGATCTCCAAAAGGAAGCCTAGAGAATTCGATTCTGAAAATATGAAATACCAAATCATTGTATTTTTTGAGATTTGTTGTGCGCAAATTTTTGCAAACGAACATCTTTTCACTTTAGTTCAATCGCTCCACCGTCTTGATGCATGGCGCTGTATAGATCAATATAGAACAATGACAGAAGACGACGGTCAATTCATAGACAAATAATATTATAACTTTCTCTATGGGTCAAATGTTGTCATATGTTTTGTGTTCATAAAAATATCCCAAATTTATAGTTTAGTGTGTATTGTATTTGTAAGTGATTATAATTAAGTAATTTTCATGCTAAATAAGTAAATTTGTGCTTCGTAAATGCTATTTATATTTACTCCACAAGATTGTGTTTAGTGCTTCATGCTTCCTTGCAACAAAAATGCACTTTTTGCACCTATTACACAAATAACTACTTTTTAATGTTATTCTTATTTATTGTCTCTTATTTATTGTTGGTAAATACATCAAAGTGACTAAATATATTATGTGAGAATGATTTTGAGTTTTTGTTGTGGAATAAATATATCATGTTTATACCTGATAATAGTAATTGTGATTCCGCTTGTTGAATTTTATTGTTGTGTTTTTCTAGACAATTTTTTTTCTTCATGAAGTCAATTATTTCGCTTATTGTATTGTTGTGTTTTTCTAGACAAATTTTGTTCTTCATGAGGTCAATTATTTCGCTTATTGTATTTGTTTGTAAATTCAGTTTTGATGCAGAGTGGAGGCATTTTATTTCAAGTAGTGCATCATCACCTACAAGCCCTAACATATTCTATCAATAAATGTATGTCATTTAATATGCAAAAAGAGTTTATAACACATGGTAATTATTTGTTATGTTAAATATATTTACCATCAGGAGAAGCACCTAGAAAACCGTGTTGAACATCTACCCACAATCCTGAATCAACCACCACAACATTTTGTACTTGTTCAAAAATGCTATTAGCCACTTTTTCCTTAAGAGTTCCATACTCCATTACCTCCGTCATATAATAAGTCTTTTTAAGAACAGTTTTAACAAGAAAATGACAAGGTGTATTTGTTTTTCTCTTAACAACCTGTCCAAAGATTTTATAAGAAATTAGGATGGTTATCCACTTTTTAGCTTGCCTTAGCCTATGCATCAATAGTAATTGTTGAATAAGATTAATGAATGAAGTAGGTAACATTATATTTTAATAATCTTTGAACCATAAATATTTTAAAACTTTGTCTAGCCAATAGTCGAAATTTCCTTGCAAATTATTTGATTATATAAGCATTTCAAAAAATCAAAGAAAATAAGAAACAAAATTATTATTATAGGATGACTTAGTAATAGTCTTAGTTGCTGATATTAAAAAAATAATTGTAAAGCAAAGGACGACTAAACAGTTAATTTTGTCTACTTGTTGCACTTCGGGGGCTGTATCGAGTTATACAGATAGGTTTTCTTTTCTAAAAACCATTTTTTTGTGTTGTTCTTGCTGAAAAACGTAAAAACAACTCAAAAAAATCCAAAATTCCAGCTTTTTTTGGGTAAACCTATACTTTTCTCGCATATTAGATGGGTTGGATGGAAAAGTAATAATACCAATAATATATTATACAAAAACAAAAAAAATATTTTCCATTCAGGTGATCACACATATGTGTATCTGTCATGGAAAAAAGAGAATGAACCAACTATTTTTTTGTATAATTAAGGAGAAATGCTTCAGTTCCAATCTCCACAACACATATGATTAATCTTTGCAAACAAGGTAGAAGCAAACTTGTTCATGTTGATTGTATGTTTGATTTTGTACTGTATATATCGATCACTCCACAATTTATATATTATTATTTGTCATTACAGATCATTCGCTTTAAATTTTTTATTAGTAATTATATTTGCTTTGTAAGTTTTTTAAACGTTTGCTATTTTAAATTGAAATTCCTCACTGTACCTTACTTTCCTCTTTCTATTAAATGTAAAGCATTGTATTACAAGTAAATATTTCTTTGTATAATAAATTTGGAAACTCTTTGTTTATATTATTTGTTTCTAGATAAAATTGAATATATTTACACATGTAGTTGAAAAAAGAGCCTACATGTCAAATAAAATTTGAAGGGAACCAACAGAAACTCTGAAACTGATACAAATACGATTAGATTGAGGCAAAGTTGTGACACGACGTTCTGTGTTTTCAGACTAAATGGCCTATTTTAAATCATGTAGATTTGCAACTTTTCCGCAGTTTAATTTTCTTAGCATGAAACAAACAAAAATTTATAATCATGAAAACATTTTATTATGTTAATATAAATGGTACAAATTTTGAAAGGTAGAATGTTTTTAAAGTATGTATATTTTTCTTCCATTCTTAATTTCTAGCAATTCCCACAATGCTGTCACTTGGTATCCATATTATTAAATAGCACATGTCCTTTCATGCAATATGTAATGCACCTTGTATCAGGTGATAATAGTTATATTTTTCAATTATCACTATTATATATTCATCAAAATGAATTATGCAATTCTTGTCTTTTGGGAGCGGTTTTAATTTTTCTTCATTCAGATACTTCAAAGGTCAGTTCACTTCAATTAAGCATTTTTCGCTTTTCGCTAATAAACCCATATTATCATTAAAACAGGGTTTCAAGAAAATGTTGAAAGATGGTTTGATGATACTAGTAGTAGTAGACAAACCATCAGTATTATTTATCTCATATTTTCACATTAATCAAATAATCCAGTAAACATAACCTCAAACATAGCTTTTAAAATTAAAAAATACGGATTGCAGGATAATTTACATTATCATAACTATAATTTTTGATATCGGGTCGATACGATTACGTACTTTTATTCCTTTCAAAAACATTTATGAAACTCTTAAATAATCAAAAATCTACACTCAAATGGAAATGATGTCAACAAATTTTGTTTGGATCCGTGTATATCTATCTATGCACAGGTGTGCTGTGGTTTGGATGCAATATAAGAAACAGAGATAAGATTTCTGTGCTCACAAAAAGTTGAAATATTTTAAATCAAAACATTCGAACAGAGATGCGTTTCTTTAAACCGTCAAGAGTGGAAAGACAGAGAGAGAAAATATGTTGAATAAGTAAAAGCCGATTCAGTACTACTAACGACATCTATCGTAAATATTTTGAACCAAATAATTACTAAATTAGTAACTAGTATTGTGTAGGTTTTTAGGTTTATATACCTGTGAGGAGGTCCCTCTTAAGACGGATACATTAGAAGGTGTATTACACACAAAAAATTTGGTTGCCAACCTTGGTCAATGCCACAATTTTAAAATTGACTCTGATCTTTCAAAAAAAATAGTCCCGGATATTACCGAAATGTAAAATCTGCTCCGGATTCATTCAGATTTAATTTCCTTATATATTTACGAAACTAGATATATTGTTTCAGTTTTTTTTTATTTATCGTCTATCATTACATTTTTATTTGTTTTACATTATTTCATTTCAATATTATTTTGTCATATTTTTAATTTGTATTATATTTCATTACGCAGAGTATTTTTTTAATTTGACTGTTTTGTTGTGCCTACCTCGTATAGTTTATACAACAACTATTATCAAACAAATAAAGAAGGTTTGACAACACCCCATTTCCGATTATTCCGAAATCTCACGAGTTTTTCCGAAATATCACGATTTTTTTCATCTCTCACGAATTATACTTATATTCATTCGACATCCCTGTCAACTCTCATCAGTCGACGATAAGCGTTCGGGACGATAAGTACCTACCTACTTACAAGCTGACTAGCGAATTGCGAATTTTAAACGAAGTGTTTAGGTATTGTTCTACTGCTGTATTCTGATTGTATCAGTTTTCTACATTTCTTCTTTGGACTAAACTTTTCTACGCAATAACATTATCAATGAAGAAAACTGGAACGTTGGCTTAAAGGCGTTAAACTTGTTACAACCAACATCTTCTAATGAAACCGAATGTTCAAAAGCAGTACGCGCGGAGTATACAACAATTACCGATCCAGACGATGATGTAATGACGTCCAGATCCACGGTTTCAAAGGCGAAAAAAAGGAAATATGATTAATCATGTATCAGTTTCGGATTTGTTGAACCCAACGGTTCTCCTCTCTGCATATTATGTGGCGCCGACATTTGGAAACTGTACACCTCGAGTTTAAAGACAAGAATAAAGAATTTTTTGTACGTAAAAAATTTTGTCATCTGAACAGTCAAATTCTACTGGATGTAGTTGAAACGTGAGTTCAGAATGTACCACTTTTATGTAGTTGTCTAAGGAGTCCCTTATTCTAAACCATTTCTTACATTCTTGTTTAAGCCAAACGCGTTGAGCACATTTTATTGCTTTTTGTGCTTGTGGTGTTTTATATTCACATAATTTGGTATTACTTTTTCCTATGGCATTCTTGGTTAAACCAAATGTTTGGTGATGCTTTGTAACGTTTTTGTAGTAACTTCTGGTACAGTCGGGTCAAATCTTCTCTCGAAGATTTTTTAATGAAATTAACTGTCTCGACCCTTACTTCGTGGAATATGCTCATATTAGTGTTTTTAAATGAAACTCACGGTCTCTAGTTAATTCCACAATATAATAAAAATTATTGAAAATTCTAAAAAATTGTTTATTTTTCTAATTATCTGAGGTGTTGCAGACACCCCCAACTTTTTTTTAAATAACCAGATAGGTCGGTTTTGTAGAGGGGAAACAGACCGTAGACGCTATAGAAGAAGTGTTAAGGTGTTTTAGTATGGAATTTTATATTCACATGATTTAGTATTGCCTCTTTTCTAAGGCAATCTTGGTTTAACCAAATGTTTTGTGATGCTTTGTAACGTTTTTGTTGTAACTTCTGGTACAGTCAGGTCAAATCATTGATCTTAATTGGGAAAAAATGATATCCCCATAGGGCTAATAATATCTAAGCTTTAATATTTCTAATATCATATCTTCTTTTTTCTATTAACATATATTAAGTCAATCACAAGATAGGTCACTTCTTGGACTAGCCAAAAATAATTGAACATCGGGTAGGCATCAAATGAAATGTAACTTCTGTCATTCTGACGATGATATTTAGGTAATATCGAAACAATTGTCAATTTTTAAAAACACTAGAGACAATGGTACGCAGCGGTAAGTTGCTCCCCCTCCAATGATAGTTTTCAAAATAAAAATAAATGGCATCGGAAGCCACGCTTCCATAATTTTAACAATTTTCCAGTTTTTTTGGATTAGGGGAAGGAATATACTTTTTATATTTGGGGGAAGCGAATATTTTGTTTTTGTTGGTGGTGCATAATAGTGCATAACAAGTGGATATTTTTTTCGGAAATTGTCTTTGCGGGGGAGGGGGGGGGTCAAATTTACTTTAAATAAAAAGGTTGAACTAACTTAGCGAAGGGGAAATGTTGTCTTTGCTGATGATGTATATGAGTGCATTAGGAGTGTCCTCCTCTGCACTATACTTTTTTCGGAAATTGCTGTTGGGGGGGGGGGGGGAATCAATCTTACTATGTATATTGAGGTTTAACTAATTAGTGCGAGAAAAGATTTTGTTTTTGGAGGTGCAAAGGAGTCAATTTGAATTGGCTTCCGATGTTATTTATTTTTTTTGAAAATTATCATTGGGGGGCCAAGTTCACTCTTCTCACTCTCATTTTGTTTTCTTGGTTGTGCATATGAGTGCATTTGAAGTGGATTCGGCTCCAGTATATATTTTTTGTAAATTGTCTTTGGGGAGGGGGGCAACTTTATTTTACTCTGAATTTTGCGATACTACTACTGATGGGAGGGGTGGAAAGTATTTTTTTTGATGAAGCATTATGGTGCATTACAAGCGCTTGACGGTGCAAAATACAAAATTTGAAAATGCCGATTGGGGGGGGGGGAGTCTCGTTTATTTGAGCATCTCGGGGAGTGTGGTGCAAATAAAATCATTCATGGAGCATATCGGTGCACTGGGAGTGCATAACGACCATATTATGTTTTTGTTGAAAATATTTATTGTGGGAGGTAGGGGGTGGCTTAAGCAATTTAACTGACCTGAAACCTGCGTGATATTGAAGTGAAACTCTTCGAGAATGGTCCCACTGATAACTTGATAGCTACAAAGATTTTATGAGTAAAAATTCTACATATCGCAAAAGGGATTGGGAACCAGTGGCAGGTTTTAACCCTTTACCGCATAGAAATCCATATATGGATTCATGATTATAATATTTTTTTTCATGTGTACGAAATTATATAGGCCAGTAGATGACATCAGTTCTGTAAATTAATGGTTCTCAGCAGTTTGAATATATTTTTTAAACTTTGGCAACAGCGCGCCTTAAACATTCATTTCTTTTATTATTGTGACGTGACTGTGTAACGAGGTGTGTTAAGTGTATTTCAATTGTTTCTAGTAACATCGGCCTATTGTAGGTAAGTAACACATATTTTAATTTTTTTTTAGTATTATTGGTATGTGTTCTTTACACTCTAAATGAAATTTTCGAATAATTTACTTTGGTTTTCTTACAAAACTGATATTTGTTTACCTGCCATATATGGCTACTTATGCACCTTGCGTAATAATATCTATTTTTCTACCAGCCATATTTGGCTGTTTATGCACCTAAACTTAAATGTAAAGTATGTATTCATTTATTTCAGAAAAGTTCTAAGCGATTTTATGTAACCCTGAAATATACAAGTGACATTCCAGGAGATGGATCACTTAGTGATGATGAATCACTTGATAAGTCCGATTCAGACGACGACTACTTACCACCTAATACTAAAAATAGAGAAGATATAATTTCTGATAGCGAGGATGAAGCCTCTCAAAGTGATGCAGACTATGTATCTGATACATCAGCTGCCGAAATAGATGATAAACCATCAACCTCAAGCAAACGGCTGAAAAATCAAAAGGGTAAAGCAACAAAAAAACAAAGAGTTACAAAAAAAATGGCAAGGCTACAGAAAAACTAAAAGGTAGGAGGAAAAGTTGAAGGAGTTCGATGAAGAACTTTACAAATTTATGGGTACAACTAATTTACCAGAGAGTATGGATATAATGCAAGATCCTCCAGATTTCTTTTCATTTTTGTTTCCTGATGATCTATTAGACACGATTGTAGATGAATCTAATCTAAAAGCCATACAGGATAATATAAATAAACCTTTGAAACTAACTAAGCTTGAACTCCAGCAATTTATTGGAATAACTATGTTCATGTCCCTAGTTAAATTACCTTCCACTAGATTATATTGGAATTCCAGTTTAGGTCAGCCTCAGGTAAATGAGATAATGACATGTAATAGGTGGGAAGAGATTAAAAGACATTTACATTTTAATGACAATACTAAATTTATACGTCAAGGTTTACATGGGCATGACAAATTATTTAAAGTCCGACCCCTTATCGAAGCAATACGAAAACAATTGCTGCTTGTGCCAAAAGAAGAATACTTAGCAGTGGATCAACAGATCATCCCAACCAAAGCTAGACATACTTTGAAGCAATATAATCCTAAAAAGCCGAAAAAATGGGGGTACAAAAATTTAGTACTTTGTGGATCTTCTGGATTCAGCTACGATATTTTTGCTGGTGAACAGAGCAATACCGTACCTGAGGGTGCACCAAACATTGGTGCGAGTGGCAATATAGTGATCAAGCTTACTGACTCAGTACCGCGTCACAAAAATTACAAATTTTTTTTTGACAACTGGTTTAATAGTATAAAACTCCAGGTATATCTATCTAAAATTGGTTTACTATCATTAGGAACAGCCCGAACAAACAAGATAACTGATTCCACAATGCCATCCGAAAAGGAATTTAAAAAACGTGGTCGTGGCAGTATGGCGGAACAGGTAGCTACGGTAGATGGGGTAGACGTTGGATGTGTCTGCTGGTATGACAATAAACTTGTATCTATGCTTTCGTCTTATGTGGGCACTTCTCCTGTAACCCAAAGACGAAGATTTTTTAGAAAAGATCACGGATATAGGGATATACCTTGCCCTAAAGCTATAGATATATATATTAAACACATGGGGGGTGTAGACCTACTCGATTCAATGTTGGGTTTGTATCGCATACACGTCCGTTCCAAAAAGTGGTACAAAAAAATTTTTTTCCACTTACTATATATGTGTGTTGCAAATGCTTGGCTCTTGTGGCGTCGCAAAACCGGTGTTCGATTTCAAACAATATGTTAGTGAACATCTCCGAATAGCTGGCAAAAATTTTCAAAAGAAACGAGGACGTCCAGCATCTAATAGTAGTACACCAGTATCGAGTCGAGTAGCAACCCCCACTAATGATGGTTCCAATACGACCCCTGTCAAAAAAGGAAAAAAACACGTGATGCGGCAAGATATACCTCTAAATTCAGTTCGTACAGACACTATTGGTCATTTTCCTTCGTGGAAAAATTGTAGATTTCTGTGTTATAATGATTGTAAGTTTCGATCTTTTGTATATTGCGAAAAATGTAAAATTTACTTATGTCTAAACAAGGACAAAAATTGTTTATTAGCATTTCATGCATAAGCAGAGTTAACTTGTTTGAGTGCATAAAATGCCATATATGGATTCAATCTTTATTTTTAATTTTTGGTTTTCTGCATAGAAAGCCATATATGGCGGCGACAATTTTTTTCTTTAATTAATAAAAAATGATGTTTTTTTTCTTTAAATCCCTTAATTATACCGAATAAAACCATGTTTGAAGATATTTGATTTTTTTTAATAAACGAATAATAATTCATGCAGTAGAGGGTTAAAAAAAATTAATGACTTTCTGACACATTTTGGAAACTTCTCAATAGTACGTCAACTTTCTGAACCTTCCTTTAAAATTTCAGCAATTTTTCGAAAACTTTTCGACACTTTCAGAAAAATTCAAGTAATTTCCCGAAAATTTATCAACAAAATTGTATATAAAAAATAGAAAAAAATTATTATACCTAAGTAATATTATAAGTTATGTTAATATGTATGTTTATGAGAATAAAAATGTTATGTAAATACATATCTTTCAATTGAAAAAAAATATCAATAGTAGGTACCCGAGTCATTAATACAAATAAATAAATATATGACTAAGAAAACCATCGAAGCGGGAATTTGCAGCTATAGATAAAAACTCACTTTAAAATAGAAAATTGTGAAAAATATTGAAAATATCCTACCTAACTTAATTTTTTTTACCATATTCACTAAACAGTCACCATAGCCGTTCATTGAAACTAGTATTTCGAGAAACTAACTTCGTTCAATCCAATCGGACATTGTTCAAATCACTAATAACGAAATATTAAAACAAAAAATGTGCGTTGGAGCGTTGATCATGCGACGCGTCAAAATAACAAACTGATGTATTTAGTCGAGTTCTTTTTTCAACAAGCGGGTACTAGTAGTCGGAAATGAGTTGATTGAGTTTGCTCGAATGGCATGGGTGCAGCGTAAGGAACGCAGGTTGGAAACTGGATAAGTGAGGGATACACGTAATATATTATGTGCATTCTATTCCGTTTCATATATTTTCCATCAACATACTAAACAACTAGTACTTCAACTGTTTCTACACGGTGATTATAAATAAACAAAATCTACCGGTTTGAGAATGATATTTAACTGAAATTTTGTTTTATTTTGTTATCAAACTTTTGAAAGAACTTGAGAAATGTAAATAACAACGAGAATAGGTTATTTTTATACAGCGTAAATTAAAGCCACGATGCCTCTCACAATCGTGATATTTAAAAACAAAAATCACTTGAAAAGCAATATGGAAATATTGTCAGTTTTTTAGAATTTTTCATTATATTGTGGAATAACTTAGAAACAGTTAGTTTCATTTTTTTAAAAATAAGACAGTAGATAGCTTGCTGAACGATGAAATAAAACAATTTAAATTGTTTAAAACTGCATTATATTTGAACTAATGTTCAACTTATTTCAACTTGTGGCGCGTTTCGCTAATACAGAAGCTTTATGAAATGCATAATTAAGGAATTCTACGAATATTAACAAGAGTATTGCAAAAGTTTATCTGAAAATTAATTCACCAGAATCATTCCTAAACTATCTTTTAGGTAAATAGGTTGATATCTATTTGGTCGTTAAGAAGGTTACCTGGATATTTGTTTTTATTTATCTCAAGATTCGATTTAAAGGGTTTAGGGTCTACATGTAAAATTTCAAAATTTGGGTCGAAAGTGTGTTGGTTCTCTAATAAATAATTTGAATACATAGAATCTAATTTTTTGTGTTCTGTAATTCTAGTTTTAAAATTTCTAAAAGTTCTACCCATATAAATTTTATCACATTTGTCATTACCACAAATTAATTTATAAACTCATCATTTGTTTAATTTTGAAGAATTAGATTTGTTACTTTCAATGAGTTTGGATAAATTGTAATCAGCTTTAAAGCAATGATTTATTTCTAAAAATGATTTAATTTTTACTGCATAATTTTCTAGTTGTAATGGAGGGTTCGGGAGTGGTGCGCAGCGGATAATCGTGCGCAACAAATGATATCAAATTTCACGGGTTATCCGGAGTTCTAAATCAGGCTAGGGACACTGCAGACCGTGCCATCTATAGAGCCTGTCGAGTAACTAGAATCGGTATATTTCAAAAAATTTCAAAACATTAATGAAAACTGTAACGTAACTGTAACTGTAACCGCAGCGGCCACAGATAATAGATAAATCAGGTCCTGCCATCACCGTCGATGAAGTGCAATCAGCGGTGCAACAAATGAAAGATGGAAGAGCTCCTGGACCAGACAACTTTAGATCTGAAATTCTCAAACTTTTCGACGAATCTGGAATCACACAACTAACAGAGATGTTCAATCTCATCTATGAAAAAGGCGAACTACCGAAAGATTGGCTACTGTCGGAATTTGTTATAATACCAAAGAAACCAGGAGCAAAGAGATGCGAAGATCATAGAACTATCAGTCTCATGAGTCATCTATTGAAACTATTCCTGAAAATTATTCACAGAAGAATATACAAAAAGTGTGAAGATTATATGTCGGAAACTCAATTCGGTTTCCGAGATGCGGTAGGTACTAGAGAGGCACTATTCAGTGTACAGGTATTATTCCAGAGATGTAGAGACGTCAACTGCGACGTATATGCTTGTTTTGTAGACTACAGTAAAGCTTTTGATCGAGTACAACATCACAAACTAGTGGAAATATTAAATACTGTTGGGATCGATGGAAGAGACTTGGAAATAATATCGAGACTATATTGGGATCAGTCAGCATATGTGTCCGTAGAAGGAGAAAAATCAGATGCCATAAAGATCGCACGAGGTGTAAGGCAAGGATGCGTATTGTCCCCTCTATTATTTAATGTTTATTCAGAATACATATTTAGAGAGGCTCTCGAGGACGTAGATGAAGGAATATTACTAAATGGTAAAAGATTAAACAACATCAGATACGCTGACGATACAGTGATTATGGCTGGAGACCTCAATGGATTACAACAACTAATGAACAGAGTGTATTCAGTTAGTCTAGAATACGGTCTCGATATAAATGTCAACAAAACGAAGTACATGGTAATCAGCAAAAGTCAGATTCCACAGGAGCACCTCACCCTAAATCAGCTACAAATTGAGAGGGTCGGTAAATACACATATTTAGGAACTACACTCAATGACCAATGGGACCACTCACAAGAAATCCGCTGTTGAATAGAGAAAGCAAGGGCCGTATTTCTCAAAATGGCATCAGTTTTTAAAAGTCGATCTCTGACGTTAACTACCAAAATAAGACTCCTTCGCTGCTACGTTTTCTCCGTCTTACTGTACGGGGTCGAATCATGGACCTTGACCGACGCAACAACAAAAAAACTCGAAAGCTTTGAAATGTGGCTCTATCGTAGAATATTAAGAATCTCATGGACAGACCATGTGTCCAACGTAGAGGTCTGCAGAAAAATGCAGAAAGACACCGAATTAATAAAAACGATAAAGATCCGCAAGCTAGAATATTTCGGTCATATAATGCGAAATGAGAAAAGGTTCACTCTATTACAAAATATCTTGCAAGGGAAGATCCCTAGTAAACGTGGCCCAGGACGACGGAGAAATTCATGGCTCAAAAATCTCAGGACATGGTTTTCAACAACTACTACAGGACTATTCCGTGCAGCAGCAAATAAAATCATAATAGCCAGAATGATCGCCAACATCCGGACCGGATAGGCACTAGAAGAAGAAGAAGAAGTAACGTCGTTAGTAATAAAATATTATTTATTTTTATAACTGCGTATGCGCGATGTCATATTGCTCGTCACAGAAAACTCACCCGTACTTTATGTTGCTTGTCCAGTTATTTTCGTTTAGCCTAGTTATGATCGTTTAGTGGGAATAAATCATCCAATTTGGCGACGAGGAAACAATGGAGGATATGTCCCATTCATTTCCAAAAACAGTGTTTCTCAAAATTTGAAAAAGACGATGGCAGGATATTAAGAAGTTTGCTTTGCCTGTTTTTGCCTGGTGAGTAATTTTTTTTATATAAATTTATTTAAATGTTATTAAATATGTATATATTTTAGATTATTCAATGAAGGGATATGTATATACCTAACAGACATACATATTATTCTCCAGTTGCAATAGTTGAAATGCCTACCAGAAAATATGAGAGGAAATTAACAAAAATTGAAGGTACGTTTGATCGTATCCAATATAGCAGTTTTAAATGAAACTTACTATTTCTAGATAATTCCAAAATATTTTGAACATTTTAAAATGTACGCATTGAAAAAATAATAATCTAGGTTTTATTTTATGTTATAGTTATTCCTTCCACCAGTAAAGGTGTTGAGCCATTTCCACTTTCACCACACGTGGAAGGTATTCCCTCCACCAGCTATGGGATGGAAGGTATTGAATCCTTGCCACCTTCACTAAATGTGTTGCGAAACGAGAAAACCATTAATCGGCATAAAGTCCTTTCATTTTTCAAACGTAGGTAGATAGTTTTAAGAAATAAATATGTAAATGTTCATAATCATATATGCAAAATTTACAATCTTGTTTAATATATTTTACTTTTTCGCCCAACCTATCTAATATGAGAGAAAAGTATTGGTTTACCCCAAAAAAAGTTGGAATTTTGAAATTTTTTTTTGAGTTATTTTTACGTTTTCCATCAACAACAATACGAAAAAATGGTTTTTAGAAAAAATATCCTGTGTGTATGTCGTCGTCGTCGTTGTCGTCGGCCACTTTTCCTTACATGTCTTGTTAGCACGTACAGCCTCCGGAGTGCAATAAGTCACCAATTTTATGATAGAATATTATCAAGGATATGTCACAGATGAACCCTATTGATTCCCAGCTCACCAGAGTCAACACAACAGGTGCTACAGTACTATAAGTATGATATTTTTGGAGAAGTTTCAGTTTGTTAGCACGATACAGCCTCCGGAGTATATACAAGTGACCAATTTTATGATTGGATATTATTCAAAGCGTCTCAAAGATTGATTGATATTCAGCTCACTAAAGCCAGTACAACGGGTGCTATGATACTTGAAGTACCAAATTTTTGTCATTTTTGGAGAATTTTCAGTTTGTAAGCACGATACAGCCTCCAGAGAGTATACGGTTGATCAATTTTATGATTGAATATTGTTCAAGATGTCTCACAGATGTACCCTATTGATTTTCAGTTGACTAGAGCGAGTACAGCGGGTCCTATAAATCCAGATATACTAAATTTTTGGTTATTTTTGGAGAAATTTAGGTTTGTTAGCACGATACATCCCCCGAAGTGTATACAAGTAACAATTTTATGATAGAATATTGTTCATGGCCACAGATGCGGAAAAGTTAGTTTTAATCCTTAAATCCGTTTATTTTTCATTTATTTTAATTGATCATCATTAATAATTTTATTTATTGCCAAAGTTTATTCCAATACATTCAATTAAAGGCATTCACAAAGTAATAATGAATGCTTTACAATTAGCAAGTACTTATCTTTTGAGTTTACTCCTTAAGGAACGATTTTCATATATAGGCCATGGTATGGCAATTTATGGGAAAGTCAGTATTAACTTTTGTTAAGCTATTACGCCTAAGTATTTGGTCTAGCGGTAACCAAGAATCCAAAATATCCAATAAAAACAAAAAAAAAGTCAAGAAATAATTCAGAAATCAAAAAAATCATTAAGTCAAGAAATAATTCAGAAATCAAAAAAATCATTAATTCAAAAAAAATCCTAAGTTCCAAAAACATTCAAACATTTTTTGATTATTATCTCAATAGTAAGCACATTTTGTTTTCTTTTGTTGATATAAATTTTCAAGCATATTTTTGTGTTTAGTTATTTACTGTTGTTATTTTGCGCGTTTACTTATATAACTGTTGTTAACTGTAGAAGCTCATCCAGAAACGAAAAAGGAATTTCACAAGACGGTGAGATTTTTAAGAGCCATGAAGACCTATTTAACACTTCCAGTAAAGAAATAAAGATTTTTTTAAGTAGAAATGAAATGTTAGATACATTATTTTAAATCTTGTACAGTCATAAGTGCTGTTTAGCACTCTTATATGTTATTACTTGGTATCTTGTATTTACAGAGCTGGGCAGTAGTTAACTACGTTTCCTTTAAAAATATTTTAATTACTTTTGTTCTAACAGTCACAGTAATTATACTCAAACATTTTCTTTCACAGAAAGTTGCCAAAAATAGTAATAAACTACTCATTGCTAACACTTTTTTCTATTAAGTGGTTAGCAGTTATACTCCACTAGTTTGTCCAGCTATGTGTGTTTATAGGAGTATAATAATAAATAAATTAATATAAACTTATCATAAATAATTTTCTACTTTTATCTTGATATAACATCATTTAAAAATCTAATGATACTCCAATCTAGAATGTATGTTAGTCAAATTATTTTTAATTATTGAATTGTTTTTACATTATATATTCTGTTTGTTAAGAAAAGTACTTTGTGCAAGAAATTACTTTTATACCAAAATAAATAAACTGTTTATATGATTATTGTTTTATTTTTTCCATTTTAAGCATTTATGGTCCATAATTTGATATTTCATTTAATTTAACTCAACATCTAATTATTATTGAGTTAAATTGAATGAAATGTTAAATGATGGACTATAAATGATTATTTTGAAATAAAATAATTAAAATACAGTGAATTTGAATATACCGCCAAAACCTAAAATTACAGAAATCTTTTCAGCATCACTCAATTGTTTAATCGACACGCTCTTTAGATGGCGCCACAATCAGTGTCTCATCTATCTGTGGGTTATCTGTGTTCCAAATCAGTGCAGATGTCTAGCCCAGACTGACGATATACTCGTATCCAGCCAAACGAAAAGCCGATAGCTCATTGTTCACTATATCTTTTACGCTAACTATACTAAGTAGTAATAGTAAATTTACTCATTGTTTCCAGATACCTGAAAATTACATACGTAAGACTACCATCCAATCTTACACGACTGAAATCCTGCAAAATGCGCTGGAAGCCATCAGGAAAGATGGAAGAAAAATTAGGGAAGTGGGAAGATCTTTTAATATACCAGAATCTACCCTCAGCGAAAAAATGCTACAAAAGTATATGAAACCACCTCGATTGTTCCGTAAACCTGTATTCTCAGAACAAATAGAGCGTGAGTTAAAAGAATATATTTTGCTACTTTCAAAATTATTTTTTGGGCTCACACCTAATGGGTTAAGAAGGCCTAGCATTTAGGTATGCAGAACAATATAATATTGTCCATAATTTTGATTGAGAAAAGCGACTAGCTGGAAAGGTATGGCTTTATAGCTTCTTACAAAGAGTTTTCATGCAGAAGTTTAAATTTGGACCTAACAACGTATTCAGCATGGACGAAACAGGAATTACAACCTTTCAAGCCAAATGCCCAAACATTTACGGTGCTAAGGGAGCAAAAAAGTGGGCTCCGCGGTATCCGCTGAAAGCGGAAGGACCATAACTGTTGTTTTCTGTATGCGTGCTTCAGGGAATTATATCCCTTATATGCTTAATTATCCCAGAAACTCTTCAATAAAGCGGACCCTTAGATGCTTCCTACAAATGTTCTAAAAATGGTTAGATTGATTCTGACTTATTTATTGAGTGGTTGTATAATTTTGCAAAACCTACAAAGCCTACAGCATCTCACCCCATCCTTTTAGTCCTAGATAACCATTCAAGCCTTATTTTAATCACGGCTTACAATTTTTGTAAGGATAATAATATCCATATGGTGTCTCTTCACTCCCACACTTCAGACCATCTTCAGCCATCAGATTTAACATTTTTTAGTCCTCTAAAGAACGCTCTTTATACAGAATACGAGCTTCACTTATCCTCCTCTAGTCATCAGAAAATAACAGAATATGACATCGCTGAATTATTAAACAGGGAATTTATGAAAGTCGCCACTATGGAGGAAGCTGCGTCAGCAAATTTCACATGATTCATAAATGAAGGCGAAACCCGTTATACTGATTTTTACACCAGTTATTCCCTCACAAAATTAATGTTGTTGAATGGCCCTCACGTTGTTGGTACCTTACGTGCTAACAAGAATGACATCCCCAAAGAGGTTATGTTAGTAAAACTAAAAAGAGAGGAAGGAAATTCCGAAGGAGGATGAAAACGGAATTGTTATCCTAAAATGGAATACTTTCGACAAAATATGCACCCACAATGGTAAACATAGAACCGAAGCCTCGATCTGCCCAAAAATGTAAATATGGTGACCAAAAACCTTCCCCTAGCTAGGATGACTCGCCTTTATCAACTGTCGCACCTATTCAACCGCTAACGAGTACCTCTTCTATACAAAGTAACCCAAAAAGAAGAACGTGAAGTTACAACAAAACCCTTGCCAATACTTGTCTATAACAAGGGTAAGGGAGGGATTGACCTATCCGACCAGATGGCCTCATATGTAACAACCCTCCATAAGGGTATCAAGTGGTATCGCAAACTGGGACTTGAACTCCTATTAGGTATGAAAGTAGTAAACACTTGGATTGTTTTAAGAAAATCACTAAAAATGAAATTCAATCATACTACTCGAGGAACTTTAGTAGAAGATAGTTGCAGATTGTTTATGAAGCGTTTTAGAGTCGAGACTGGCTTTACCAATTCTAAATGTATGGCTTTGTAAACCGCACATACGAATGATACAATCCACGTAAGAGGTCCAACCAGATCAATATCTGTAATATCAAACACTCCAGCGTCATTAATTCGTTTTTCTGGTAACGGTGAAAAAGGTGTTTCAATTGGTCTCCAGTATTGCTTTTTACACCCTTTATCGACTAATGTTTTTGCCTAAGTAGTATTTTAGGACCTGCGTGAAAATTCCTTTCATACTCTTTCTTTTGAAATTATAATTTTGATTTTTATTCGGGAGAATGATTGGGCATTTCTAATCTTGAATTGTCTCAACACCTTCAAATTATTTCTTAAGTATTCTTATCTATTTCTACTCTTTCTGATTCCTCAGTATCCAAATTTTCAAATTTCACACACCTATTTTTATGTTTATTTTTTATATTAGAATAAAATCTTAGGATCGGTGCTGCTAATCTCTTTATTTTTGAGTATTTTGAAAAATAATTTAAGTTCACACAAATTTCTTCTGTTTCTTGTATTAAATTCGTGTGCACCCTTTTATCATTATTTCTTCTTCTGTGCAACTTATTTCTTATCTTGACCACTTTTCTTTGTCTTCTTTTAGCCATTGAGGACCTATCTATCATTCTTTCTCGAAAACCTGTTTTCTACTGCAACCACTTAATATAAAATGTCCGCAATATTCATTTCTTCTGGTACATGATTCCTGCAATATCTGTATATTTAAATTATTCCTTTAGAATACTTTTTCCACCATAAAAAAACGCAAGTAATCTTGGTCCTTTTCCGCAATACTAATTTGTAAAATCGCTTTTGCTATATCGGCTGTTAACCCTATTTTAAATAATCTAAATAAGTGAATCGTTAACATTCTCCAAATTTCCCTACCAAAGATATCTGCATCGATCAATAAATTTATCTCAAACTTAACGAATACATTACCTATCATTCACTACAACATTTTTATCTCTTAATTGATCAATAATCTTTCCGTTATTTAGTTTTGGTATGTAATTACATATTTTTCACTGTTACAATAAAGTTAGTTATTGATATTACACACAGTTTCCCAGTGGTGGCACGGGATCAGACTGAAATATGATAGACATGAAGCGGTAATTGTGGTAACGGCAGAACAATATATTATTATGTCTAGAAGAAAAAGACGACTTACCTCCATTAACCGAAGAAATGGATATAGTAATCACATTGCTGGAAATTCCCCAAGAGGAGCTTCGGCAAGGAGCCGGAAGTGTTCATGGACCAAATAATTTAACAAGGTTCAATTTAATATACATATAGATATTTTAAAAGCCTTCTTTAGTTGTACTTAACGAAAATAATACTGTTGCTTATTTTTCTCATTTCAAGTTAATTTATGTTAATTTAGCAAAAATAATAGGTATACTTTGATATTCTTGAAATTGTTTTGATTTAGGCCTATCAATGACCTTAAAATAAATGAATCAGCCCATTACGTAAAATTACAATCACTTGATTAAATTAATAATATAAATTCAGGTAAATAATATATTCAGTTAAATTCTGAAATCATAAAAAAATTTTCAGTGTTGAAATTAACTAAATATCTTAATGAATGGAAAAAATATCTGAACAGAAAGAGAAAATATAAAAATTGAATTAGATACACAATTTGTGAAGTAATTTATAGTAAAATCGTAATCGGTACGGAGTTATAAATCAAAATTTTATGGGACTTGCTCATAACAAGTGGACCAAACAAAATATGTAATTTTACCCTATCTGCTGTAATGAATGTTGTGAAAACAAGAAATTTATTTGTGCCGACGGGTATTGTAGGAAGATAACAATGACCGAGTCTTATCTTAATACTTTCTAGGGGTATAATAGGCGTAGGTTTAGGAACAGTATTAGGGGTTGTAGGTATATATTGTTATGAATTGTAGTATTGTTTCAATTTTAAGTTATGAAAATACGTAGATATCCGATTAAATAAGTGTGGTTTATAATGTTGACCGTTAAATTATGACTCGAATTCTAAATAATACAATGTTATGATAGGTACTAATCATAATTTTCTTACCAAATGCCACTTGTAAATTGTTTTACATAGTTCTTCCTCCATCTTAGTCTAGATTAGTAAGTGCAAATGTCTCTAAATCACTGTCGGAATCACAATCGTCACTTGAGTAGTCATTATTTAGGTATTGAAATTATTAAAGGTGTCACTGTAAAGTCTGCATCTAAGATTTTGTCCAGATTCCACATGTTTTCTTCCTCTTTTAATACATGATAAATTGCATTTTGCCAATTTTCTTTATTAACTTGTAATACGGACCTGTCTATTAATGCTTGCACATCTTTTAGTTTGAATGTAGTATTATGTCGACCTATAAAACTTTTTACTTGTGCCCATATCAGTTCTATCGGATTTAATTGGCAGTGATATAGGGGAAGTCGCACTACGTCAATCTCTTCTTCTTCCTCCGTGCACTTTTTTTTTTGAAATATGGCCGGCGTACTTAGTTGTTCACCCTGTATTTGCTGATTAGGCGCAGAAACATCTATAGGATTTCATTTAGAATGTTTGAGGTATATTATTTAGAGGTATTACTTAAACCTCTAAATACAACATCTAAGAGAATACACTGTATTTTTTTTGAAATGTCGAATTTAGATCATTGATAAGATGTTATTTTTTAGACATTGCATTAACATCGACAAGATGTTAAAAGGCATTTCAGAATGTAACAGAAATGTTGTTTTTAGTTCGTTATAAAGACTTCTTTTTGAGGAAGTTCTAGTAACATCTCAGTAATGTAAAAAGGCAGCGCTTTAACATCGCTGAGAAGTTAAGTTGAAACATCACAAAAGTTAACAGCCACAAGCTGGGCATAAAGGTGCGTACAGACATATAACAAAACCTCGTATCGTAACGCCGTCGCGTAACAAGTGTGGACGGCACTGCGTAACACCAGAACATAGTAACATCTCGGCGTTCCATCGGTTGTCGGTTTTTTGACGCCGCATCAAAGAAATGATACGCACTGATGATGCACCACTTGTTAGCATGTCTGGGCAGGTCTGCGGTACACAGTATCGTAATAAAGAAATTTTGTGGGATGCAAAACATCCTAAATACTATAATAAAATAAAGAAGCATGATGCTTGGGAAGAACTTGCTGTAGAGTTTCGGACAACAGTAGATGAATGCAAAAAAAAAATTAATGTTCTTCTGTCAGGCAAAAATTAAAAAGAACCACGGCACGGGTAAAGGTAAGTTTGAATAATTGAAAATTAATTTCTTTTCTATATTGTTTATTTACTTTTCAATTACAAATTTTATTTTTATTTATTACAGGGCTTTCAGATATCTATGAAAGTAGTTGGTTTGCCTTTAAAAGTTTGCTATTACTTTGGGACAAAATCAAGGTTCGGGAAACACAAAGCACCGTAAGTATAAAACGAATTACGTATAATTATCTTGCCACAAAAGTCGATTTTCGTTTTGGAAGTACGATGACAATTCGTCTCTAATTCGTGTTGCATTTTCGGTTGGTCTTCTGGGAATATTTCTAATTGGAAATAAAGAAGACATTGGTTCATTAGTTATAGTTTTATACTTTCCTTCTACAAGCTTTCCATCAATTTCTGTATCGAAGGTTCCATGTGGCGTATACAAAGCACAAGATGTGGAACTTTCTCTTAAAAAATTATATAGATGAGCTACTGCCATTATAACTAATTCAGCTTTTCTGGGTTCAAGTAACATCGGTTTACGAAGTACTCTAAAAACGGCTGAGGCGATGCCAAATACATTTTCTACAGTTCTTCGTGTGCGAGATAATCTGTAGTTAAACACTCTTTGCAATGATCCTTTAGGATGTATTCCCGAAAACGGTTTTATTAACGACTCAGTTAAAGCAAATGCCTCGTCTCCAATAAAAAAATAGGGAATTTTCTGTTGCCTGCCATGTAAAGCTTCTGGTTCAGGTAAATTTAAGTCATTTCGTTCTAATTTTTTGTAAAGCCAGCAGTTTTTAAAGATACCACCATCTGAAATTCTTCCTTGGCCTCCAGCATCAACATACAAAAAGTTATAATTAGCATCCACTAGGGCAAAAAGAACTACAATAAATGTTGATTTGTTATTAAAGAACTCGCTTCGGTGTTAATTGAGCTTGTAGAACAACATGCTTCCCATCTAAAGCACCCAGACAATGTGGAAAGTTCCAGGTGTCCTCAAACTGTTTTGCCACTTCTAACCATGTTTCTGGTGTTGAAGGTATCTGTAAATATTAAAACAAATTATACAGTGCGCCAAAAAAAGGACATATTTTTATTTTCTAAATAAGTTTGTTTATTAAATACTCATTTTAAATTATTTTTAATTTTAGATTGTACACGAAGAAGAAGATAATTATGAAAAGGAAATATCGGGTGATGAAGGAACATTAGCAGATAACGATAAAAATTCTGCTGTACAAGATAATCGGGAAAGTATAGAAAATGTACCGAAAAGAAAAGCAACACCTAGTACCGAAAAGAAAAGCGATGAAGCGACACCTAGTAGGAAACGCCAAAAGAGGAATGAAGATTCTGAGAAATTAGATAAAGCTGTTAAAATACTGTCAGAAGCATCAGCAAATGCTAGAAACCCACAGGAGCAAAACGAATGTCAAATATTTGGAAATCTTGTGGCTAAAAAACTAGCCAAATATTCTCTTGAATTACAAAGTACTGTACAACAAGATATTATGTTGATTTAGTTTAAAGCAGACAAGACCCATCTCGAACAAAGTTCAATCAATTTTTATCATTCGCAATCATACCGTACTCATACTCTTTAGTCATTCTTTGCAAATTCTGTGTCACAACATGCTCAATTTGAACAGTATCAGGATAGCCAAGCTTCCAGTTTTACTCAACAGCATTCACAAGTACCATCTCCAGCATATAATTATGCTAATTCTAGTATTTCGGATCATTCAAGTCGCAGTACTCCAGTCAATTCTTTACCACGCCAACTATTGGATATGCCCGATATTGAATTAGAGAATCTAAGATAAACATTTGTTTTGTTTAATGTGTGTTTATTATACTTCTTAAATAAAACAGTTTCTTACCTGTATATTTTCTTTTAATCCTTCTATAATGGCTTCGCACACTTCAGGAACTATAGCACTTATCGATTGTTTAGAAATTTTAAAAAGGTATTGTAGACTGATGAAAGAGTCACCAGTCGCCAGAAACCGAATTGTTACTGCCAACCTTTCTTGAACAGAAATTGCCGTTCTCCATCTAGTATCTTTTCGTGCTATTTTGGGTCCAATTAAATTAATCAAGTAATCGAAGTCTGTTGGAGACATTCTAGTAAAATATTTGTGAAGGCCACTAGTTGCCTGAAATTTTAAATCCAACAGTAAATGATTTCCGCTGTACATACTTCTATTAGTATACAACCGGGTTTGCCACCAGCGTCTTTCTGCGCGTCTTTTTTTATTTTTTTTAACTAAGTAATGCATGTATATATAAGCTGCTGCAACAACCTCCATTGCACACAAGAAAAAGACTAATTTAATTGTTCTGTTTTAGTAAAGACGGAACGGCAAAATGTCCCGTTTATAAGATACGCGACTATGTATTGATACGCTATATTTGTTGACACGCCGTATCTTCGATACGTAACAAACAATTGTTGCGCGACGGAGTTACGATACGAAGTTTTGTTCTATGTCTGTACCCACCTTAAGCGGTTGTATAGATGTGCATGTGATGAAAACAAGAGGAAAAAAAGGAAGAACATTACCACAATGTGATGTTGAATTAACATAACTGTAATATTTATTTGTATAGTGGGCCTTTTATATAAGAAATTTAGTGAATAATTACAGGCAAAAGTTATTGCTTCTAAATAAAGAATGTTTCATGAATGTCGCACAATAAAACTTAACGTATACTTGTACGACGCCGTTGGCTTTGAATTTGACAACAGTGATACTGTTGATACGTTTTGAGAAAACTATGATCTGTGATAAATTTAAAAGTTGTATTTCCATCCCCGAAGAATATATGTAATTAAATGAGTACCCTGTATTTATCTCTAATTCCTAAGTTAATAAGGCTTGAGAAAAATTGAATTTAGGTATTTTAAACGTTTCTACATATTTCTGACTTATGTAAAATCCTATAGTAGTCGTATAAAGTCCGGTAGATACAAACAGTAACTACGTTTCCCACTTTTATGTAACTAATGTCAGTAATTAAGATGTTATATAATGATGAATTAATATAATAATCATACGATTAAAATGCGTATCAAACTAAACAATTAGATTCTTAAAATATAGGGGAATTTCCGATTTTGTTGATTAAAAATTCAACCAACCAACAATAAAAGTATCTTACAATTATACGCCAATCATTTCGCAACGACTATATTTTTATTTCGTAATTTTAGAAGGGAGCGTTTCCTTCTTGCTACCTCAAAAAACCGCCACTGTTTACCAATAATACGCATACTACTAGAAAAAATATTTATAGCATGCGTTTATCTTTCCTTAGTCAAATTAATATTTCCGTTAATCATACATCATAAATTCGATGTAGCCCCCTCTGCAATGTTCGCGTTTGACCCTCGATATTCTCACACTTCTTCGACTAGAATAATTTATATTTATTTCACATATCGCTACTACTACGGAAAAATTGAAATCAATTCATTTATTACGATAATATAATTAGTAGATACACACACTCAACTTTAATTTTAACAAACACGTCACCTGCCGTGGCAATAATCGCTTCCAACAACTGGTAGTCAAACACTGTATGCGCCTTTCTTAATGATTTCTGCACATTCTACAAGAATGGAGCTATAATAATAATAATAATAAGTTTATTTATCAAAATGTTATTACATGGTTTACATAAAAATTGTTGTTTACATGTAAATAAACATGGAATTCCCACTAAAACTAAAGTTGCGCGTGGGTTTTACACATTTAAATTTCCTATAGTCTTTCTGCATAGATATTGACAATGTAAAGTAGGTTTGAATTCACCTTTTTTATATTAATATATAGATTTCTAACATTTGGACATTCAACACATTTCATATATAAATAAACGGTTTTAAAGATTAAAACTATATTTTCCGCATCTGTGACCCTGAACAATATTCTACCATAAAATTGTTACTTGTATACACTTCGGGGAATGTATTGTGCTAACAAACCGAAATTTCTCCAAAAACGTAGTATATCTGAATTTATAGGACCCGCTGTACTCGCTCCAGTCAACTGAAAATCAATAGGGTGCATCTGTGAGACACTTTGAACAATATTCAATCATAAAATTGATCAATCGTATACTCTCTGGAGGCTGTATTGTGCTAACAAACTGAAAATTCTCCAAAAATTACAAAAATCTGGTACTCCATAGCACCCGTCCCGTTGTATTGGCTTTAGTGAGCTGAATATCAATAGTGTTCATCTTTTAAACGCTCTGAATAATATTCAATCATAAAACTGATCACTTGTATATACTCCGGAGGCAGTATCGTGCTAACAAACTGAAACTTCTCCAAAAATGACAAAAATATCATGCTTAAAGTACCATATCACCCGTTGTACTGGCTCTGGTGAGCTGAAAATCAATAGCGTTAATCTGTGACATGTCCTTAACAATATTCAATCATGAAATTGCCAACTTATTGCACTCCGGGGGCTGTATCGTGCTAACAAGACATGTAAGGAAAAGTGACCGACGACAACGGCGACAACGACGACGACGACGACGACGACGACGACATACACACAGGATTTTTTTTCTAAAATCCTATTTTTCGCGTTGTTGTTGATGGAAAACGTAAAAATAACTCAAAAAAAAAATTTCAAAATTCCAATTTTTTTTGGGGTAAACCAATATTTTCTCGCATATAGATAGGTTGGGCGGAAAAGTAATAAGAGAAAATTAACAAATAAAATAAAAAACATTCACAATATAATATAAAATAAACGGTTTTAAAGATTAAAACTAACTTTTCCGCATCTGTGGCCCTGAACAATATTCTATTATAAAATTGTTACTTGTATACACTTCGGGGGATGTATCGTGCTAACAAACCGAAATTTCTCCAAAAATAACCAAAAATTTAGTATATCTAGTTTTATAGGACCCGCTGTACTCGCTCTAGTCAACTTAAAATCAATAGGGTACATCTGTGAGACACCTTGAACAATACTTATTCATAAACTTGATCAATCGTATACTCTCTGGAGGCTGTATCGTGCTAACAAACTGAAAATTCTCCAAAAATGACAAAAATTTGGTACCTCAAGTACCACAGCACCCGTTGTACTGGCTTTAATGAGCTCAATATCAATAGGGTTCATCTTTAAGACGCTCTGAATAATATCCAATCATAAAATTCATCACTTGTGTATACTCCGGAAGCTGTATCGTGCTAACAAACTGAAACTTCTCCAAAAATGACAAAAATATCGTACTTAAAGTACTGTAGCACCGGTTGTATTGGCTCTGGTGAGCTGAAAATCAATAGGGTTTATCAGTGAAATGTCCTGATTAATATTCAATCATAAAATTGGTGACTTGTTGAACTCCGGAGGCTGTATCGTGCTAACAAACTGAAATTTCTCGAAAAACGACAAAATGTCGTACTTCAAGTACCATAGCACCCGTTGTACTGGCTCTGGTGAGCTGAAAATCAATAGGGTTCATCTGTGAAATGTCCTTAACAATATTCCATCATAAAATTGGTGACTTATCGCACTCCAGAGGCTGTATCGTGCTAACAAGACTTGCAAGGAAAAGTGGCCGACGACAACGACGACGACGACGACGACGACGACGACATACACACAGGATTTTTTTTCTAAAAACCGTTTTTTCGTGTTGTTGTTGATGGATAACGTAAAAATAATTAAAAAAAAATTTTCAAATTTCCAACTTTTCTCGCATATTTGATAGGTTGGCGGAAAAGTAAAATATTTACAATATTTACCAAGCACATCAGATATTCAGAATGTAAAACAAGTTTACTTTCACGTTGTTGATTTCCATCTTAGGCATTCAACATATTTCGTTCATAAATTCGAGAAAATTAACAATAAAAATAGAAAACATTAACAATAAAATACAGAAAATAAATACTTTGTAGAGTATTCCAATTGACAAACGACATTGAATCATATAACACAATTAATAGTAACATGAAGATTTAATAAAAATAGGTAAAAAAACTTTTTAAGTTAAACGGTTTTGTGTTAAACATACATTGCAATGTTTAAGATAAATGTACTAAAAACCAAAAAATAATAAAATAGATACAGTCGTGAGAATTATGAACATATGCATAGATTAGACTAAAATAAAACCGTGGGGCACGTCAATTGTCTACAAATTATCGACTTAATGTGCGATGGAAGAATCGTTTAATTCGTCGTTAGGCAGTTGGCCCGCAGACGGTGAGGAAATTACTTACTATTTTCTTGCTCATGGAAATTCCAATAGTTATACACTCCATGTAAATAAAAGAGATGTTTCCCCTAGTTCATCGTTGGACATTCACACTGATGGCTGGCGAGGAATCGTTTCACTGCTCGTAGTTTGTCTTTAATCGACAAAACATATGATAAAAGTACTACTCGCTCACCACTATGAAACCCTAAAACTCGCTTATAATCGAGCTTGCTAGCTTGTTTCCACATTCTAGCCCTACTTATCACACGTCCATCGTTGTCGGTTGAACAACTGCCTAATTATAGTGTAACATTATAAAACAAAAATTTTAATCAACGATTGTAGACAATTGACGTGCCCCACGGTTTTATTTTAGTCTAGTCTATGCATATGTTTATAATTCCCACGACTGTATCTATTTTATTATTTTTTGGTTTTTAGTACATTTATCTTAAACATTGCAATGTATGTTTAACATAAAACCGTTTAACTTAAAAAGTTTTTTTACCTATTTTTATTTTTTGGTTTTTAGTTTTTATTTCGCATTCTGTTTAATCCATTTAGTGCTTCATTATTGCAAGGTTTCTTGCCCGTTAGTTTATTGCAGTCCAACTCCTCTATACGTAGTCCCTGCAAAGATCTTACTCTACTAAGAGCCACGTAGGCTTGACCTTCTTCAAACAGCTTCGCACCTAAGTATACGACTGCGTGATCCACAGTGCTGCCCTGCATTTTATGTATTCTAGAAGCCCTTGATAGTATTAAAGGCAACATTCTTCTTTCAACCGTCCCGTAATTATACTTAGCTGGAAACTGTATGGCTTTCGGGTGTATAAGATGTACTCCGTCTCTTGCGAAATCAATTCGGACGGAAGCATCTGTTGCATACATCTGAGTTCGACGAAATTGAGGCCAAACGATTTCATTGATGTAGCCTATAGCGCCATTTACTAATCCCTTTGAAACGTCAATATTGGACCGTAGCATGACTTTTGCCCCCACAAATATTTCCAGTTCCGCTGGTAAACCCCCAGTTTTGTTGATATCAGCTGGTATTATAGTAGCTGTATCCACATTGTCTGCATTTCGTGTGGCGTGTACTAGTTGATCCTGCGCTTTTATTTTGTAAATGCGAGCACCATTATTTCTGTACAAATTCAATACAGCAGAGTTGTGGTCGTTAACTTGTTGATTTGTGGGGTATACCCTTAACGCTTTGTCTATTACAAACTCATCACTCGTGTCTTGAAGAAGTCTTCCCAATTAAATACTAAAATGTTGGGTTGTTAGCTCACCGACTCTCAAAGCATTCAAAATATCAATAAAAGTCTGGTCACCTTGCTGACGCATATTTTCAGTTAATTCACACAGCGTGAATAAACGCCAGAGATGTGTAGCTGGTTGGAGATGTTCTGGCTGTTTAAAAACAGGTGTTCCTGATCGTTTTATAGGAGGCAGTTGTAAAAGATCACCGAAAAGTAATACGTTTACTCCTCCAAAAAACTCATTTTCACAGTTCTTAAGCCATCTTAGATTTCAATTTTGCATAGTAAATTGTATTCTACTTGTTGAGACCTTTCATTTGATACCCATGTTGATGGGATTGATAAAACCTACGTTATCCGCCATTTTGTAGAGGCCGTTATCTTGGATTTTAATTTTATATAGTATATTGTATTCTACTGGTTGAGCACTTTCATTTGATACCCATATTGATGGGATTGATAAAACCTACGTTATCCTCCATTTTGTAGCGGCCGCCATCTTGGATTTAAATTTTTTATAGTATATTGTATTCTGCTTGTTGAGCCCTTTCATTTGATACCCATGTTGATGGGATTGATAAAACCTACGTTATCCGCCATTTTGTAGCGGCCGCCATATTGGATTTCAATTTTTTATAATATATTGTATTCTGCTTGTTGAGCCCTTTCATTTGATACCCATATTGATGGGATTAATAAAACATAAATTATCCGCCATTTTGTAGCGGCGGCCATCTTGAATTTATAATGATAATGAATAAACATAATTGTACTGTCACCAAAATCCAAAGTGTATACAAAATTTCAGATTAATCGGTTGACAGGAAGAGGGTGAAATTTGAATAACTAAATTTGACCCAAGAATAAATAATAAATAAAAAAAAAAAACCGTTTAAAAAGTCTGTCAATCAAAAAGAGATCGAACCAGATCTCGATTTAAGTTAAGAACATATTTTTTTATTATTTTCTGCAGCATGTGACGAGAATGTATATTCATTATATTAATTTTTTGTTCAGAGGGTAGAAAATTAAAAATTTTTGGAATGAGATCATTAATGTTTCGTTGTCCAATTTTTGTACTACTCAGAGATGTTTTAACGTGATATTCTTTTTTTTCCTAGTGAAATGTTCATGGTCGATATTATTTAATAGATTTTTGTTTTTGTGTATATGAGTAAGAATGTTATTAAGAAATATTTGTCTTACATCGAAGATTCTTGCTTGTAATAAAAGCAAATTGCTTGATAAGGTTGGTTCTTTTCGATACATAATTTTCAGAATTCGTTTCTGCACCGTTTCCAACTTTTTCAAGTGAGTAGAAGCAACCCCTCCCCAGCTCAGTACAGCATATTGAATACGAGATTCCACCAGAGCGAAGTAAATGATCCTCAAGTGATAAGTGCCAAGTATTTTGCTCAAATATTTGAATTTGAACAGCATACTTCTTAAGGTTATTGTCACATTCTCAGTGTGACCATCCCATCTCATATGACTATCTATCGTTACACCCAAATTTTTAACGGTATCTGTTCTGGAAACATCAACAATCCACTCGCCGTTCCGTATATCGAGAGTGTTGAAATGTGGCAAATGATTCCTGTAAGTCGTGAAAGACATAAATTTAGTTTTTTCATAGTAAATTGTCAATAGATGATGATTAAACCAATTGATAATTTGTGGCATATCAGCTTCCACTTTTTCTTTCAGGTCATGCCAATTTTTATCTTTATAGAAAATCACTGTATCATCTGCGAAGCTGATTATAGTTCCTGTACTATTCAAGGTGAGTAAGTTGTTAAGATATATTGAGAATAATAGTGGCCCAAGGACCGTGCCTTGTGGCACACCAAACTGAACTAACTCTATTTTCAATTTGTACAAATTGTTTTCTCTGGTACAGATAGCTTTCCAGAAGATTATAAGTTGTTCCCCGAACTCCAATATCTTCCAAGGTTTCGAGAAGCTGTGTATGGCATACAGTATCGAATGCCTTGGATAGGTCTAAAAATACACACAGACTAGGTTTTCCGTTATCTATCGCTCTATAAATTTGGGATGTTAAGCTTATTATAGCATCTTGGGTAGATTTGCCTTCTCTGAACCCAAACTGTTTTTCTGATAGCAAGTTGTTTTTCTTTATATAATCATTGAGTCTATTCTTGAGAGCTTTTTCAAAAATTTTCGCGATGTTGGTTATAAGTGAAACTGGTCTATAATTTTCAATCACACATTTTTTTCCTTTTTTATGAAGTGGTTTTATAACAGCTACTTTGAGTATAGAGGAACATACACCAGATTTCATTATTTTGACAATGAGGTATGCCATGGGTTTGGCGATTTCTATTTGAATTTCTTTGAGAGTTTCAGCCTTAATTTTATCAATTCCTGGCGATTTATTTGGTTTCAATGAATTCATGATCTGGCATATTTCATCCTCATCTACAGGTTTAAGAAACATTGAGTGTGGCAGAGATTTTCTTGGTATTGGATCAGTAATTGGTTTTTGAATTAATGAAGCCAGTTTTCCCCCACTTCCGCATAATGTTTATTGAAGGCGTTTGCAATTTTTAGGTCATCGGTCAATACATCATTATCAGTGATAATTTCTTTGATGATTGATTTTTTTTTCTTACATTCCATACTGTTTATTGTGTTCCAAAGATGCTTTTTATCTTTTTTTCAATCTCCGCTCTATAATAGTTTAATTTCGAAATTTCCATTACACGGTTTAGATGATTGCGGTAATTATTAAATTCCTGTCCGTAAGCTTCTGGGTTCTCCCGATATTTTTTATACAGTTGATTTTTCGTATTTATTGATTTCATTAGTGCTTTTGTGACCCAATCTTTCCTTTTTTTATCCTCCTTTTTCTTTTTGATTCTTTTTGTATGCTTTCCTGCCAGTTCACATATAAGTCCAATGAAAAATATAGTTACTATATCTATCATCTCGTAAAATGAATGCCAATCATATTCGCATAATTCCCTTCTCAAGTTCTTGTAATCCGTGTATTCTATATATGAGTCTGTTAAAGCCCTAAGAGGTTCCGACTCAATCGGCATTTTCAGGATTTGAGTGTAATGGTCTGTGATATGTGAGCGTATAATTATTGGTATACATTTTTCCTTGAACTCCGGTATTTTACATTTCAAAAAAATATGATCAATACATGAAGCAGACTTACCCTGAACTCTATATTGTGGAATTAACTAGAAACCGTGAGTTTCATTTAAAACACTAATCTAGTATATTTATCATCGATTCAAAATTGTTTTCACTCAGTATATTTAAATACTCTGAAACAATGTCGTCATCCTCAAGTTTGATATTTATGTTTATATCACCGACAATAATATGTTAATCTGATGTTTTTCGTCTTGACTGTTCCAAGTAAAGTTTGAGCTGATCCAGAAATGTTATTACATTCGTGGAAGGAGGTCAATAAAGAGCTGTGATTAATAATTTCTTTTTGTTAAGAGTATTGATTTGAATTTCTATTGCTTTGCATTCATCAATGCTGATAATGTTAATCGCGTAATTTGAATTCTCCCTCATATACACAACAACACCATCGTTTTTATTGATATTCTCCTCGCTGTAAATAGTATCGTATCCACTTTTACTGAAAAAATTAATATCCTGAATCAACCAAGTTTCTGTTAGAATGATACAATCGTATACTGTATCTGTTTCTCTTAAACAAAAATCAAATTCATCAATATTTTTCGCTATGCTTTCAATATTTTGATGTACCAAAGAAAAGTTGTTATTGCAAGTATCAACAGGGTGGAATATTACATAATTTAGCCTGCCAGCAACATGAACAGATATTTGATGAAGATAACAATGAACAGGATTTAGATATGGTAGTTAATGATAATGTGAATCTTCAACCAGATAGAGCTGCAGATGATGTTTTACAAACTTTTTTAGATTATTTTAGGAACCTTTTGTAAAGTATCCACATTGAATTTTAACAATTCTTTGTTTTCTTACCTTAGTATACATATAATTTTAGTTTTCATGTTCCAACCATTATCTGTATTTTATTTGATTGTTATTCTTATACCTCTCAAGAAATTGTAGATCCTTAGAAATAAAATGTTTATGTTGTAACATTTTACCAAATTTAACGATTGGTAACATTCTGTTTTTTATCTACAGTAAAATCACATCAAAGTTGAATTAATTATTTTCACTTGGATATTTGAACAAAATTGAAATAATTTTACTATAATAATATTAAAATAACTGAATCTTATTAAATGAAACGCCACAAATAAATTTACTTTGTGTTTATTAACCATTTTTGTTTTTTAATAAATTCTTCTTCAAGAATACGCATTTTTAATAAATGTTCTTTTTCCTGCCGTTCATCATTTTTGCTGCTGAGCAATTTTTCTAGCTGGATTTTTTCCATCACTGCAGAATATTCTCTCTCCTTTCGTTCTTCCTCTTTCAACAACAGCTCTTTCTGTAATTCCACTAGATACTGTCTTTCGGCCATTAAATTATTAACATTTTCACCAACATCTTGTTTCCTTAAAGGTTTCCTTTTGGCGTTACTAGTAAGTACACTTCTTTTTTTGTTTTTAGCAAGTCTGGGTTCCACTTGCTCCAATTAGCATCTGATGAGATCTAAAAAATTATTACGACTATATTTATACAGCAATAACAAAGTTTCATTCAACCAAACATATATTTAACGTTCCAGTGTCCTCTCCTGCTTTTATTGCATCATCTTCAACTACTTCAAAAATTATATTCTCGTTCAGCTGAGTAGGTGAATTCTGAATAAAAAAAATTATATTATCAAAAATTAAGCTGATTTTAATAGTTGTTCACAGCCTGTATATACTTACATCAAAGCACTCAATCTCATCTGCTAGCTAAAAATTATTGAAACATTTTTTTATGTAACTAGAAGATAACTACAATCAATTTTTTCAAATGAAAAATAATAGATAACGGAAACCACAGTAAAAATTAATCCGTGCTTTCTTCAGTAATTACTTGCAACTCATATACAGGGTGTCCCGGGACTAATGGGAAAAAAGTCGGGAGCGTATAATATGAGCTAAAATAATGTTAGTACTTCATATAAACTTTTTCTATGCAGGCCCTCGTTTTCGAGTTATAGGCCTCCAAAGTTTTAATTTGGAATTCGGTTTTTATTTTTAATTTTTGTACTAGTTATTTGATCTTTATAAAATTTACGGCAAAGATATAATGTATGTGTATGTTTATTTTGGTAAGGTAAACAGATTTACAGTAGTGCATTGAAGCCAGGGACGAACTATTTGCAATGGTTAGTGATCCAAAAAATTTGCAGGGATGGCACACCCTGTATGAAATTATCGAATTTCACTTCCCCACACATTAAGCTAACGAAAAGATACTCTTGTTGGAATTCGATAAAATAAGCCGTTTGGCTAATATTTACAGTTTTATTCATGCACTACGTACCAATTTACGCATTCGCCATTTTTATAAGTACACAACGAGGTAAACGTAACTTTTAATAGATGTCCAAGATTTACCTACAGTACTACAAAAAAATAATAGCAGAAGATGAAAAACATTAACGACTTATTAATTCGAAAGTTGGTAAAAACTTTTTATAAGTGTTTTTACCGTTTATCAAGTTACCATAGGATTAGTTGTCAAACGTTGTGTAGAATAGTTCGTAGTCAGTACTTGTCAATAATTCATAAGTCCTTAATTTAACAGTTACAATGGCAAAATTCGCTTTTATCGAGTACGCAGATATGCATCTAATGTATGGACTGGCTTCTCGAAACTGTTTAGAGGCCAAAAGGCTTTATGAAGAACATTTTGCAAACAGAGCATTGCCAGACAGACGAATGTTTGAGTGTATTGATCTCAGGTTACGAGAAACAGGTATGAATAAGTAAATGTAATTTTCTATGTATACAAAACAACATTTTTAATTTTAGGAATATTTTTGCCAAAAAAAGGTGGAGAAGGTCCAGTACGAAGCATACGTACTGTGGCAGTTGAACAAGACTTGTTAAATGCAGTTGATAATGAACCATCAACGAGTTTTCTAAAAGTATCAAGAGAACATACCGTCTCGAAATTAGTTGTTCATCGCGTCCTAAAAGAACAGCTGTTATATCCTTTTCACATGAAAAAAGTACACAGTATGACAGTGGCTGATTATCCTGCACGACTTGAGTATATCCAGTGGTTTCTGCGACAACAACAAGCAGACAATACATTTATTAGTAACGTTCTCTTTACGAACTAATCCGGTTTCACCAGAGATGGAATCATAAATTCTCATCATTTATGGGATGATGTGAATCTACATGGCATTATCCAAACTATGAGCCAGCATCGATTCATGGTTAATATTTGGGCAGTAATAGTTGGCAATCATTTGATAGAGCCATATACTTTATTGACGGTACTTTGACTGGTCAGAGATATTTGGAGTTTTTGCAAAATTAGTTATGGAACCTGTTTGATGATGTGCTACTAGAAACTCGTAGGAATTTATGGTTCATGCATGATGGGGCCCCTCATTTCAGTTTAGATGTACGACAGCATTTACACACAAGGTTTCCTAATAGATGGATTGGTCGTGGAGGCCCTTTTCAATGGCCACCGCGATCAGGAGACGTTAATCTTATGGATTTCTTTCTCTAGGGTTATCTCAAAAGTAAGGTATACGCAACACCTGTGCAAACAAGACAAGATTTAATAGACAGAATTGTGTTACACTGCAATGTTATTAGAAATAATGTGGGATTGCTCATTCAAGTGCAAAGAAACCTTCGTAGACTTAGAATGTGCGTGGAAGTGGGAGGAGCTCATATTGAACATTTATTAGAATAACGTTAGTTTTTGTTGTTGTTTAGGAATTAGTATTAGTCTAATGTTTTATAACTTGTGTTTTTTGAGGTTTCCTTAATGGTTTAATAATGTTATGTTCGTAATTTTGATTAAAAGGAAGTAAATCCTGGACATCGTATCAATAAGTTAGTCAGGTAGATTTGTACGTAGTGCATTAATAAAACTGTAAATATTATCCAAACGGCTTATTTTATCGAATTCTAACAAGAGTACCTTTTCGTTAGCTTAATGTGTGGAGAAGTCAATTTTGATGATTTCATACAGGGTGTGCCATCCCTGCAAAATTTTTGGATCACTAACCATTGCGAGTAGTCCGTCCCTGGCTTCAAGGCAGTACTGTAAATCTGTTTACCTTTCCAAAATAAACATACACGTACATTATAGCTTTGCCGTAAATTTGATGAAGATCAAATAACTAGTACAAAAAATAAAAATAAAAACCAAATTCAAAATTAATACTTTGGAGGCCTATAACTCGAAAACGAGGGCCTCCATAGAAAAAGTTTATATGAAGTACTAACATTATTTTGGCTCAGATTATACGCTCCTGACTTTTTTCCCATTAGTCCCGGGACACCCTGTATAAACTAAAGTGTTTAATGCAATGTATGCTTATTTCATTCTGAAAAAATATTAACAATTTTCAACCAGTTTTTACCATTTTTTCATTTGGGTTTCCCAAAACCAGTTCATCTTTGAACATATTTGGGGCATAATTAAAATTTTTTATAGTGGGAACTGGTGGTTCTTCAACAGAACAAGCAATAGGTGTATGGAAAAAGTCTTTAGAAAAAGTGACTCCTGATATTTGGTCAAAGACAGTAGAGCACACTGAAAAAAATATACAAGATGGGTGGGATAGTATTTGATAGACAGGATGTGCCTCTATTTATTATTAATTTTGACAGTGCCGATGAAGGTAGTGATGATTTTGTAGTGGAGTGGTGGAAATCTTGTGTTTCATTACTTTTCCGCCAACCTATCTAATATGCGAGAAAAGTATTGGTTTACCCACAAAAAAGTTGGAAATTTGAAATTTTTTTTTGAGTTATTTTTACGTTATCCATCAACAACAACACGAAAAAACGGTTTTTAGAAAAAAAATCCTGTGTGTATGTCGTCGTCGTCGTCGTCGTCGTCGTCGGCCACTTTTCCTTGCAAGTCTTGTTAGCACGATACAGCCTCCGGAGTGCAATAAGTCACCAATTTTATGATGGAATATTGTTAAAGACATTTCACAGATGAACCCTATTGATTTTCAGCTCACCAGAGCCAGTACAACGGGTGCTATGGTACTTGAAGTACGACATTTTGTCGTTTTTCGAGAAATTTCAGTTTGTTAGCACGATACAGCCTCCGGAGTTTAACAAGTCACCAATTTTATGATTGAATATTATTCAGGGCATCTCACTGATGAATCCTATTGATTTTCAGCTCACCAGAGCCAATACAACCGGTGCTACAGTACTTTAAGTACGATATTTTTGTCCTTTTTGGAGAAGTTTCAGTTTGTTAGCACGATACAGCCTCCGGAGTATATACAAGTGATGAATTTTATGATTGGATATTATTCAGAGCGTCTTAAAGATGAACCCTATTGATATTGAGCTCACTAAAGCCAGTACAACGTGTGCTGTGGTACTTGAAGTACCAAATTTTTGTCATTTTTGGAGAATTTTCAGTTTGTTAGCACGATACAGCCTCCAGAGAGTATACGATTGATCAACTTTATGAATAAGTATTGTTCAAGGTGTCTCACAGATGTACCCTATTGATTTTCAGTTGACTAGAGCGAGTACAACGGGTCCTATAAAACTAGATATACTAAATTTTTGGTTATTTTTGTAGAAATTTCGGTTTGTTAGCACGATACATCCCCCGAAGTGTATACAAGTAACAATTTTATGAAAGAATATTGTTCAGGGCCACAGACGCGGAAAAGTTAGTTTTAATCTTTAAAACCGTTTATTTTTTGTATATTTTTATCCAACTTGCTTCATTTCCACCTTTTCAAAATCGTTAATAACTATTTTTAAATTAATTAGGTACAGTTATTTTATGATACACAAATTAAAACAACGACCACAGTATCTCTACATATATAATACTGATAAAATGGCAGATTTTTTATTTTGATATCTTGTAACAAAATTTCATTTTGTGTATCTATACTTCTCTTTTCCATTCTATTTTTATTATAATAAATATAATAGATATTGTATAAAGAAACAATATTTAAATTTGCATGAAGATGATTGCAGTTTGTATTGATTCCTCTTAGCGGAACGGAAAAGTTATGCACGAAGCCGCGTAGCGGCGAGTGCGTAATTCCGTGAGTGCGTAAAATGCGTTACAACACGAGTTACGTACTATACTTTACCTACGACCCACTTGTACTTGTTTTTATCATCTTATTAAGGTATTTAAAGTATAAGTAGCCCAGCCAAGTTTTATAAAAGTCGCTCCTCGACGCCCAGCCAAGCATCTTAGTAGTTCACCCTCGATGCCCAGCCTAGTTTCGTGAAAGTTCGTCCTGAGTAGTATTTATTTTTATTAAAAATGTATGTACAATTATCGGAATTACATAAAATAGAGTATACACATCTCGACTAAAGTGACATTAATCCCTTAGGTGGATTACTTCCCTCAGGAGTCAAACACCACTCGCGGTATTAAATGGGCCGCTTTAGTCGCTTGGCGTATAATATACTATTGTTTACTAATATGAGATACACTCATACAGCTAAAAGATGCGGATTGAATGAAACGGAACCAATTATCATATAAGGTAGGTGAGTCAAGTATTGCCATGGTCTTAATATAGCCATCGCCCATGGAATCGTTAATTCAGCTATTCTTAATAAGATGACGCTCCTAGTCTGTCTTAGAGTAGGAACACAAACCATAATTACCGCAGTGATGCATTTCAGTCGCCAGCATACCCTGGAAACTTAAATGAGAATGACAGTTCTTTCTAAAATAGTTGATCCTCCAGCTGTAAGTGGCACTGACTCAAATTGGCAAGTGACACGTTCCTGTATTTGTCATAATGTTCTCTTATTTATGATATCTATGATATTTGTTTACAGCGACTTCCAATATATTCGTATTTGTGTTATTTGTATCGAATAAATTTCCAATAAAAATGGTGTTTGTGTGCTGTGTTAAAGACTGTTTTAACTCTACTAAAAAAGGATTTGAGATGCATCGTTTCCCGAATAATCAGGAAGTAGGTTAACCTTAAAAAGTTCCCCAATGTTTATTGTTATATTTTGAATATAAAAATACACATATTTCAAACTAAATTTGTATATCTCTAGCTAAAAACGTTGGTTTTATAGAAAAGGTTTACATTGTGTACTGTTTTTGAGGATATTTTGTTACAGTATTTCAATAAAAGTAATTGAATAAGCTTGAGCAAACGACATTTATTTTATAATTTTAGATGTGCAATAATTGGTTGACTGCAATTGTACGTTTGGATATGAAGGAAATACCTCTTTAAAGAATTAATGCATCCTATAGAGTTTACGGCATACATTTTGCACCAGAAGCTGTTTATGTTGGTAGCAGATATGGATCAACAATAAAAGCTGATGCTGTGCCCACTCTATTGGGCAATTCCATTGAAATATGTAAGTTTTTGTAATGAAATACCAAAGATTAATGATTAACTAATTTTTGTATTATATTGTGGAAATGAAGGAAAAGTAATTATACATTTATTTTTTAGGTCAAGAACACAATTTAAACCAAGTTGATTAGCAACTTAATATAAATGCTGTTCCTCTTTTTCTGTTATTTGAAGAAGACAGTACCAACATAGTGTGTGTTGAATAATATCGTCAACTAAGTCACCTGATGGAAAAGCTTCACCATTTCTACAGTATTTCCTTGCGTTAGTTGTTTTTTTAATTGTATTTGTAATATTTTTTAATGGATTTTTAATTTTTTTTTAATTTTATAATATGTAATATACTTGTTATTATGTTCAAATTGTGTTTTATTGGAGTTGATTGAAATTGTCGAGTGAACTCAAATATTATACAATCAAAAGAACCGCCGCGCCAAATTTAATTGATCCTCCAGCCGTAAGGGGCGCTACCGGTTCTCTGGGATCTCGAGTTTTAACGTAAGATTCCGATCTATCCCTGTATATAATATTCTCTTATCTATGGTCGCCAGTATCGATCAGACTTTGAAAGAGTGTGTTTTTAACGAGAGCGGTATAAAAAATATTTAAGTTTAAAATTCTTATACACGTTTGCTTTTCAAGATTAGTGGATGTTCTAATTATCAATAAGTACGTTGAAGTAAGTAATTGCTTGTAGCATATTTTGTTTTAAATCATTTAACGAACGAGACAAGAAAATTATTTTTTTTCATTCGGGTAGCAAGTGTCCTAATATTGCCACATAAATTGTTCTCAATATTGCCATGGCAATATTAGGAACCACTTCTTCTAAATAATTTGTTAATAGATGTATTAACTAGAATGGTATTGTTGCAGAATGCCGAAAAAAAACCGAGCTAAGTGGTCTCAAGAAAATCTTAGAAGGGCATTACAATCTATTACAAATGGGACTAGCATTAGTGAGGCCTCAAAACAATATGAGATTCCTAGGTCAACTCTTGGATTGCATTACCGACAAAATAATCCAATTAAACGTCTTGGGAAAAAATCAACTTTAAGTTTAGAACAAGAACTTTATTTGGTGGCAAGGATTCATAAATTAGCAGAAATTGGTGTAGCAGTTACAAGTAAAGTCGTTAGAAAAAGTGTATTTTCTTATGCAAAAACCCTTAACATATCGACAAGATTTTCTGAAGAATCCCAAACAACAGGTAGAAAATGGCTTAGACTATTTTTTAAAAGACATCCTGATGTAGTCAGACGTAAAGCGCAACAAATGAATCCAGCAAGGGCTCAAAAGATGAATCCCGTTCATAAAACTGAAAAATGTTATGATTAGACTGAAGTTATTTGATAAACCAGAAAACCTATATAATATGGATGAGAAGGGTTGCAGACTGACCATTCACAAACACAAACTGTTTTAGCAAAAAAAGGAGTTAAATGTGTTCATTTAACAGCTCCAGAACATGGTGAAAATGTTACAATCGTAGGATGTGGAAATGCCTTGGGCCAAGCTATTCCACCTTTTATTTTATTTAAGGGCAAAAGACTCAAACCAGAATGGTCAGATAATTTGCCTCCTGGTTCAAAAGTAACAATGACTCCAAAAGGGAGTATGACTAATGAGTCTTTTATTATGTGGCTCGAGCATTTTGCAAAATACAAAAATCCAAGGACCAACACTCTATTAATATTCGATGGAGCCAAATCTCATTTAGATGTTTCTATTGTCGACGCAGCAAAGAAGTACGGTGTAACATTGTTTTGCCTACCCAGCAATACCACGCACGAGTTGCAACCGATGGACAAATCCGTTTTTAAAAGTTTCGAGACCTTTTGGGATCAAGAAATATCAAATTTTTTGTTAACGAACCCTGAAAAAGCCATAACAAAAATGAGATTTGGCGATATTTTTAGAATAGTCTGGTTAAAATCCATGACACCAGCCAATATTACATCTGGATTTAGAGCTACCGATATATTCCCTTTTAATCCAGATGTAATACCCGAATCTGCATTTGCACCTTGCCTGATCACTTACATACAAGAAAACAAAGAAAATGGGAATAGTGTTAATGCACTATCTACATCATCAACTCAAAAATCTCCGAATAATAAAGATGAACTTAACAATAAGTTACCGACATCAGAACTTGGAAAGTCCCAATCTCCTAACATACAACCATCAACATCAGGAGTCACAGACTTTAAGTCCACTAAGAGTCAACGAAAGAAGAAATTCCTTAAACTAAAAAATCAAAAACAGATTAAACATTTCTCCTCTGATTACTCTTTGGATTCAGAATATAGTGTTCATGACGATTAATGTGAAGATGAGTTATCTTCTGCAAGCAGTTATGAAGATTCCTTGAAAGAGTCGTTAATTAAAAAGCCACCCGTTACTGCATCTACTCCTAGTATTCCCCATTTTCTGGAAACTCCGAAGAACCAAAGTGAAGCTATCCAGAGTATTCCTAATACTCCAGAACTTCCCAACAACCAAAGTCAAACTACTTCCAGTCTTCCCGATATTCCGGAAGATTTTGAAAACCAACGTCAAGATACAGTGCGATTTTAACAGTCAATTAGTATAGACGTGTTTAAAACAGCTCTCTTATCAACAAATCGTTTTTGTTAAGAATTCCAATTCTATTGAACCGGTCAATCCACCTAGTAAATCAGTTAATCAAATTTATAGTTCAGTGAAAAATGTCTAGTGCAGATCCCCCTGACAAAGGGGGAACTTCAGATTTGTGCAATAATAATGATAATTCAAGGAATGTGCGTTACAATTCAACATACCAAACAGCATTTCAGGAAAGCAAAAACTTAGGAAAGGATAAAGAAACACGCTTGTCTAGTCAGACAGCGACAGGTATTTCAGTACAAGTAGCAAAAAAGTTCAAACTTGATAAACCTAATTTATATTCAATTGATAAAATTTATGTATTTATCGAAAAAATTAATAATGAAAATTTAGGAAATTTACATCCCATGTCAGTTGGACACTTATTACATAAAAAACTAAAAGTTCAAAACATTACCAAAATACAAAAGGTAGGTAGAAATAGAGTAAGAGTAGAGGTTAAAACTACTAAAGACGCTAATATGTTAATAGAAAACGAAAACTTGAAAGAGGAACAATTAAAAGCATTCATACCCAATAATTTAATAGAAAGGAAAGGGGTAATCAAAGAAGTAGATACCACATTCAGTGACGAGTATTTGTTGGAAAATATTGAGTCTCCAAACGCAGTCACCAGTATTCGTAGATTTAAACGAAAAATTGATATTGATGGGGAAGCAGTATATATACCAAGGCAAACAGTTTTAGTGTCATTCGAGGGTAACGTGTTACCCCCATTTGTTATAATTAATAGCGTTGTATGTCCTGTAGAAAAATACATTCAAAAGGTAGTACAGTGTTACAACTGCTTGAGGTATGGCCATGTGGCCAAGCAATGTAAAAGCACTAACACACTATGCATAAATTGTAGCAAAAAAAAGGAAGAAAATCATTCATGCAAAGATCCTGAAGACACATTTTGTTTTTATTGTAAATCAAACGATCATAAAACGATACATAAAAAATGCCCCATATTTGAAAAACAGAAGCAAATAAAACAATTCATGTCAGATAATAATGTAACCTATATAGAAGCAAAAAACTGGTCTGATAATTCATATATTAGTAAAATTAGCAATAATAGGATCAATGTACTTGATAATACGTCGGAAAGCTTTCCATTACTTCCTAAGACAACAACCCACCAATACAAAACAAATAGGGAAAGTAATACATTTAAAAAAAGTACATCATCAGAACCCTCAACATCACACAGTAAACACATAATCACACAAACCAAAAAACGTAGGATACAATCACCCAACAATGAAATCACACAAGCACCCATGTTTCCCAGATCCTTTGGTCCTAGTAAACCAGTATTCCAATTTAAAAATAATAGTACGAATGAAAATATGGAGATAGAATCCATGCAGTCAAATGAAGAAAATGATACAACATTTATTCAAACGTTCTTCCAAGTTTTCAAAAACATCTTGGAAGACATTAGCTCATTTGAAGAATTACAAAAAGTTGACAATCAATTTGTAAAGATAGGTTATATAAAATGAATCATAATCTGCCAAAAAATAAAAATGCTTAATAAAATTAAAATATTACAATGGAACGCGCGCTCGGCGATTGCAAATAAATATAGTTTGATGAAGTGTCTGTCAGAACACGATATTGATATTTGCGTTATATCTGAAACGTGGTTTAAAAAAAACAACATCATCAATTTTCCAGGTTATAATCTAATTAGAACTGATAGGGATGACGGATATGGAGGTACAGCAATACTAATAAAGGTAAAAATAAATTTTAAAAAAGTAGATATTAACATTAAAGTAAATACTGACATCAACATATGTGCTGCCGAAATTAATTTTAATAAATATTTACAGTTTAAAATATTATCTGTGTATTGCCCCCCAAAAATTAGCATCAATAACAGCGACTGGAAAAGCATATTTAATATCATATCTAAAGAGAACGGCATAATATGTGGAGATTTTAACGCACACAACAGAACATGGGGTTCGTACAAAAATGATCAGAGGGGTATACAACTTCTAGACGTCTTAGAAAATCATGACTTAATATTGGCAAACGATGGAACACCTACTAGATTAAACCGCAACGGGGAAAATTCCGCAGTGGACCTGACACTTAGTACACCCTATCTCATAAACAACATAGATTGGAACGTAATAAAGGACACACTGGGTTCAGATCACTTTCCAATACTTATTAACATCAATGTGCCTAAAAATAAGTGTCTACAAACAAAGGAATTAATATGTCCTTCCAATAAATGGAATATAAATAGAGCAGACTGGTCAATATTCAAAAACGAAGCAGAACTGTATTTCTCACAAACACCACCTATTTTTAATGATATTAATACAAAATATGAATATCTAATACAAGGAATAAACACAGCTGCCCAAGTATCCATACCAACAAACAAACCATTCAAGATAAAGTCAAGAACACTACCACCTTGGTGGGACAGACAATGTGACATAGCTGTAACAGATAGAAAAAATGCGGTAATTGCCTACAAAATTAACAGCACGTTGGAAAACTTCATTACAGTGCAAAAAATAGCAGCAAGCACAAAAAAATATTTGAAAGAAAAGGCAAGATCCTCATGGAGATCATACTGCACCAATCTGAATAAAAACACATCAATGTCAGACATTTGGAAACAGGCCAAGAAAATGAAAAGAACTTTCATACAGAAAGAGAACATTCATTTCTCCAGTGAGGATTGGAAAGAAAAGCTACTAGAGAGAATAGCATCGCCATCTACCTTCTACCAAAATAATTTAGAAAATGAGCAGGAACATGAGGAAACAATACCACAAATATTCGAAAATCTGATAAATCTCCAAGAACTAGAAAACACAATAAAACAAAGAAAAAACACCGCACCAGGCTTAGACAATATCAGATATCCGATGTTATGCAACCTACCAAATAATGCCAAATCTTTTTTATTGGAAATATATAACAACATACTAAAAATGGGCAAATGCACAATACAAGATTGAAAAAACCTAATTGCAGTTCCAATATTAAAACATCAAAAAGATCCAAATGACCCTGACTCCTACAGAGTCATATCATTATTAGCATGCCTATTGAAAACATTCGAAAGGATATTAAAAAACAGAATAGAATGGTGGTTAGAAGAAAACAAAATATTACCAATTCATCAGTACGGATTCAGGAAAGGATATGGCACAATGGATGCGGTGAGCCAACTTGTCACTGATATACAAATTAATTTTGGAGAAAATGGGTATACTGCAGCTACATTCCTGGATGTAAAAGGCGCATACGACTCTGTAGAAATTCCAATACTGAACGGAATGCTGAAACAAATCGGTATGCCTACCAAAATACGAAATATCCTGTGCGATATTATGACAGACAGAAAAATATTTATAAGACAAAAAGACACATTATTAGGACCAAGACATACATCTAGAGGTTTACCACAGGGCTCCGTTTTAGCACCACTGTTATTCAACATATATACCATCAAAATGCATCAAGCATGCAGGAATTACACACCTATACAATATGCTGATGACTTTGTAATATATGTCAAGGACAAAAAATATGAAAATTGTATAAATACTCTAAACAAGGCCACCTCAAACATCATAAAAGCTATTGAAGATGTAGGGTTCGATCTATCAACGTCTAAATCAAATGTCACCATATTTTCAAGGCACCGTATCCCAGAAACTCAGAACATCTAGTTGGGGGACCACATGATACCATATAAAAAAGAAATTAAGTACTTAGGAGTAACATTAGATAATAAATTAAATTGGAAACCATATATCGAGGTAATCAAAATAAAATGTAATAAAGCCATTAATGTCCTCAAAATGATCACCAAAACATGGTGGGGCGCAAGTACTGAAATATGCCTGTTATTCTATAAAGCATATATAAGGTCCATTTTAGACTATGGTTCCGTCCTATACGGATCTGCATCAAAACAATCACTGAAACAGCTAGAAGTAATACAGAATAAAGCGTTAAGAATATCCTTAGGAGCGATGTCAACAACACCTGTGGAACCACTAAGGGTGGAAGCACTCGAACCACCATTGGAATTGAGAAGAACATTTCTCGCTGAAAAAATGGTACTTAAGAATAAAGCAAAAAATTCTACACTGATGGCCAAAATATGTGAGTTAAATACATTGGACCTGACGAATAAATATTGGGAAAAAAAGAACTCGCCACCGATATGCACCGCATTTCGTAACACCAATAAAGAAGAAATGTTAACGTATGAAAGTTGCAATTACTTTGAGAACATAGAACACTCTGCAAAAATAATAATTCCTGCGTACTCAGAAATACCAGAATTAAACAAAGAAAAAATTATCAGACTTACAAAAAAAGACATCAACAGTACAATAACTATATATACAGATGCATCAAAGACAACAAAAGGTACAGGCACAGCGTTCTATGTGCAAGAAACGAAAGAAGGAAAAACCTTTAAGCTAAGCAACGATTATTCTATATTTTCAGCAGAAGCTGCAGGCATAATGAAGGCGCTAGAACACACAATCCACCAAAAAAAGAAAAATGTATCTATCCTAACGGATTCGCTGTCTGTTATCCAATGTTTGAATAATAATGCAGTAGATACCATCACTCACCCACACATTAAGAAAATTCAATCCCTACTACACCAACTTACTAAAGACAGTGACGTTCAAATAATATGGGTAAAAGCACATTATGGAATTTACGGCAACGAAAAAGCTGATCAGTTAGCCAAAACAAGTGCAAAAAAAGATGAATGTCAACCGAACGAAGTGGCACTACAAGATTGCTTAAATAAATACAAAAGAAAATTTCAAGCAGCATGGAAAGAGAAATGGGACCACTATGTAAAAACAAAGCCTACTAGATACACACTACTGCATAGGGAAATACCAAAACAACAGTGGTATAAAGGAATCAATTATTCACGTAGGGAAATTAGCGGTATAATTCGAATGAAATTTGGACACGCGTCTTACCCAGAGCACTTGAGCAAAATAGGCGTAATCGAATCAAACTTATGCACAGCCTGCAATGTCATAGGAGACCTGGATCATATATTTTTTGAATGCTCGGAATATCGTAATGCCACGAAAGAACTGTATAATAACATAATACATGAAAAAATATTCCCTCCCATCAACATGTTACACTTACTGGCGCTGAATAACATCAAAATATTAGACTGTCTAGTAAAATTTCTAAGGATGACTAACATATCGATATAGTTAAGTTATATAGAGCTTGTGACCTTTGTTACCCTAACCCAAATGTTTATACCTTCCATCCGTGGTCTACCTTTGTATGTGTTCAAATAAAGCCCTGAACGACCCCTGGGCGAGAAAACTTTTAACCCTGTGTCAATCCTTTGATCGAAAAGCGGTATTAACTTGAATTGCAGACGACGATAGTTTGATAGGTTGAATTAGGGCTCGCTTAAGTAATAAGATACATATCCACAACACGAAAATCAATAACAAATTCAGTATCGATTCTGATTGGCACTTAATTGAAATTGGATTCAAATATAAACTTCAAATACATCACCATATATACTGTATACATAACCTAACACAAAGTATTTGGCTGCATGGATACCTCCAAACGCCATGAAACAAAAAAAAACCTCAAGATAATTCCTTTAAAAAGGTGAGATTGCTCATTACTCCTGAAGTAAAAACAATCGCTTCCAAACGCAAACCAGCCATCAATAGTAAAGCACAAGAAGTAACAAGAAATCTATTTCTTTCCTCTTCAGCACCTCCTTCCAAAAAAAATGAAATTTAACGAGACAAAAGGAATTACACCTGTTTCATCAAAGGCACGTGGAACTTCCAAAAAATGTCCTCCTCCTAACGCAAAATCATCTTCCGAATCATGGTATTGTCTTTTATGCAAGGAAAATCGTATAGCAGATATGAGGTTGTGTGTTGTCTGCGAAATTTATGTCCATGAAGAATGTGTGGGACTGTCCAAACAAGATAAAGAGTTATTTAAGTGTCCAAATTGTGCTTAGAGTAATATCAAACTTAAAACCCTCCGGGGGCCTCAATGCGATGGGTTTTGAGGTTTCATATTACTCTATAGTATGTACAAAAAGTACGAGGAGTAATAAACCCTAATTAAGTATGCAAAACCTTTACAGGGAGCACCATGAAATTTTTGATAAATCTCTTACTTTAAATTACATTTCTTCCGTAAATCTAAAAACCAGGTAGATCGACCCCGTATTTGTTTCAGTTGTAGCAAAGTTTAGGGTTTATTCATTGTTAAAGGATTAGCAATGCAGTGGTGTGTATTTTGGGAAAAAAATACGTTTTAAATTATAATATAATAAAAAATGAAAATAAATAATTATTGGAATACATTTATTACTTACATTTTATTCTATATCCGACTCGGAAGGGGAAAAATCGTTGTTGACATTAATAATAATAGGGTCGATTAAATCATCACAAATATTGTCAATTTTCCACATATTTGCCTCTACTTTGATAACATGCTCGATACAGTTTGTCCAATTTTCCTTACTCACATGACTTACAGCACTCTCAAACAATTTCACAACATCGTTTAATTTAAAAGTAGTATTTTTTTCCAACTTCCCCCTTTACCTGAGCCCATATTAGTCGAAGAACTGATATACCATGAGAAGAAGCCATTTCTTCTACAATGTAGGTTTTGTATTTATTCTTGTTCATTTTTGCAATTCTGTAAAGTTCTTTCCTTAGTGGATCTTTTGGAAACTTAATATTTTTCGAAATAAGCCACTCCAAAAGCTCTGCTTTACGCCAACGACTTGTGGGCAATGCTTCTCGTAACCGTGAATGGTAACTTGCGTTGTCCATAACAATAACAGCCCCTTTTGGAATCAGATCCAACATTTGAACAAACCATTCCTCGAAGACATCCCCATTCATATCTTCGTGATAGTCCCTCGTGCGTTTTGAAATAAAAGGTAATAATCCACCATCAACAAAACCTTCAGAACTTCCAACATGGACAATGATAAGTCTTTTTCCTTTTCCAGATGGTGGCTGCAAACCTAACGACAAACCTTCCACGAATGCCTGCCTTCCGCTTTTAATATTTTCATCTTGCCAAGATTTGAAAACTGTATATCCAACATTTATCCATGTTTCGTCTAAGTAGAAGATTTTCAAATTTTGTTCTCTGGCATGTCGAACGCTTCTTAAACAGTCTCTTCTCCAAAAAACTATTTCCGGTTTATCTATCAAGAGAGATTTTCTATTATGTTTTGTATATCTGAAACCCACATCTTTCAAAAGTTTGCATAATGTCATTCTGGAGAATTTTGGATAGTCCGTATCTTCTTGCACTGATGTCATAATTTTGTCAAGTGTTGGAATTTCCTTTCGTAAGTAAAATCCATGGACTTTACGCCTTAGTCTTTGTTTTAATGACTCATCGATCTCAATTGGTTTTCGGCCTGAAGGAGTTTTAGGGGGTTGAAGAGTTCCATTCTTGCTTTCTTTTAGTAATCTATAAATTGTTGATTTAGCAACACACAACATAGCAGCCGTTAATTCCACAATATCATCAACACTTGCACTTGGATTCTTGTTTTTCAATGATATATAACAATTCAATATCAGAGTTTTTTCATTTAAAGATAATGGACCTGTTTTTGGTCGTTTAGATGGTCCTTGGCTTATCGACATTGTTTGGTACTTGCACAATTAACATTCAACAAATGTTTTAAATATATTCCAACTGTTTACAATATTATGACAACCATACAACTTCATACAACTTTACTCAAAGAACTAATACTAAGTACTGATTTAATGTACCTACTTTCTTTTAAAATAATATTCCCGGTAATGTTTCTAAGAAAACTGGGTTGTTTGGAAAATCCCTCTCAATAATCGAATAATCTGTAAATAGGTGTAATCGTATTAAACCGATTACAGTAGGCCACTTGCCATTTAAAATTTCTGAGAAAAATTCTCCAAACACTACATATAGGAGTAATACAAATAAAAAATATTATGAATAAACGGGCAAATCCGAACTCTGCCACAAAATAAAATTTTACCTGACTTGTATCAATTTGAGGATTACTGAAATGTTCGAACTGTGCCGCAACCATTTAGTTTAATCCTATTAGAGTCATTAGGGTTTATAATAGATAAAATCGGAGGCCCATAGAATTATGTATATTTCTGAAAGGTTTCAAAGATTTCTTGAATTAAATATTTTGAAGAAATCTTGATTGTTTTGATCGATATTTAGGGGATTAGGGGAAGGATGTTGATGCACTTACACTATTGCCTAAAAATCAGGAAGAAGTATTTAATAGTGTTCGTGAATTACAATTACGAACGAACCGAGAAGAGGAATTTCTATTAACAGCAGACCAGGTATTTAAAATTATTGTGTTCTCCTGTTTTTCCAACTTTAATTTTTTATGTAATTCGGATTGTATTTTGATGGATGGGACTTTTAAATACTGTTCAACTTTTTTTTACCAAATGTTTACCATTCATGGTTTTAAAAACGGCTATTACGTACCTCTTGTTTTTTGTTTGCTGCCGGACAAATCAAGTCAAACATATTCAAATTTGTTTTTAATTTTAAGACAAAAATGTAAAGAAGTAGGCTTAAATTTTCAACCTAAAGAAGTCGTAGTAGATTTTGAACTAAGCATTCATAACGCTATATATGAATGTTTTGGCAGAGATCAAATTCTTTTTGGTTGTAAATTTCATCTCTGTCAAGCTTGGTTTCGTAAGATTCAGGAGTTTCATTTGGTACAAGAGTACATACAGAAAGGTTCTGTAATTGGCGAATACTTAAAAGTACATTTCGGTATTATGTATCTTAGTCCTGAGGAAGTTGTAGAATTTTTTTATAATGAACTACACTTTTTGCTTCCGAATGACGAAAGAGTTATAGAATTCCGAAATTATGTCTATAAAACATATATAACGCAAAATTCGATATTTCCACCACACTATTTGGGCAAATAATGCATCCTTTTTTAAGAGAACAACGAATTCTTGTGAGAGTTTTCATTCGCATTTCGGTGCTTCTTTTTACAAAGCACAACCAAACATTGTTCAATTTACTAGTGTGTTATTGGATTTACAAACGGAGGTATACGTGAAAATTCGTTCGGCAAACCAAAGCCAGAAAAATGCCAAAAAAACTATTAATGTTAAAATGAATTTCATTAATGATCATTTGGATCAATATAGGAAAAATGTTATTTCTCGCTTTATGTTTGTGAAAACGGTTGCATGTAAAAATCTTCCACACGTTTAATTTTTTGTTTTTTTTATATGTTTATGTATGTTGAATATATTTTATTGTAATGTAGATGTGGTGTAGATGTAATTTTTTAGAAGTGGCAAATATACGTTGAAAATATATGTATGTTATTAATATTTTCTTATATTGAATTTGAGTACCTAAAGTTCAAGGTAAATTGTTAAATCGGATTAGGCTATTAGACCCCTACTGGTTTGGTAGTTAATCTCCAAAATTTTAAACACTGGCAGAGTTCGAACAACCCGTAATGACTACCTGCATTTTGTGGCAGAGTTCGGATACTCCGGAATAAACTGTGTTGCCTTTCTTTATCAAACTTACTAAAATGTATGTACCTCTATCACTTTTTTTATTAAAATTAGTACATCCCGTTACCTCTGACCTAAATCGTATATTCTTTAGCATAGCTGCAACTCATTCGTTCAATACAAAATGTACCTTACGGTATACCCTCTTAAAATATATTTTGGTACGTCTATGAAATCTACTTAAATGAATGATTTATTACTCCTTGTCCTTTCTATATAGACTATAATTAGTTAGTAGGTTTTTTTTGTTACTTATAAACAAAAAATAGAGTTAATATTTTTTAGCATTGCTTTTTTTTGTAAACTAGCTATTCCTTTTATTGCCAGGTGTATGGCAATATTTTGACCCCGTGTTCCAAATATTGCCAGTTGTGCACTTTTTTTTTAAAAAATAGTAACTTTTTTTAGAATAATTTTTTTTATTATTATGTTTAATAGATTTGAAGATAAATATATTGAGATGTATTTATCCTACTTACAGAGCCTTAGAGTTCAATCTGGATATATTACAAATTATCAAACCTTAAGGTGGCAATAATTGGCTCACCTACCTTAATTCCAAATAACTCTTAGTATTAAATGCAATCTCATATCTAATAAACGTTATCTACCATTTACATATACATAATGTAGAATAAAATTCAACGTCAAATATCTAAGTAATACATTTTGAATAAAATGGCTACGTCTATTGACAGTTGCTATGTGGTTGCTATGGAAGCCGTGCGATTTACTTTACAGCCGTGCGTTTTGTTTTACCGTGCGTAATAGACGTCTTACATTGATTGCCGACTGTGTGTTTTTGACTACTTACAGGGGTGGTCGTAGGTAAAATAATTAAATGTTAATTCGAATATAGAATGATTGGTTACTGTTTCTTGTATCTTATCCATAGTTTTTCATGAATAAATATTTATATTAAATTAATCAAGCTTATCATACAAGCCTTTTATTTTTAAATAAAAATTTTTGACTTACGCCCTACGAGGCACGGAACAATGAGAAAGAAGAACTGTCAATTTAACATCAGATTGACTTTTCTAGTTTTCGTTAAGTAAAGGAAATAACTACAGCTTGGCAACGTCACAATATTTTGTTTGGCAATGTTATCGTCTTTTTATCGTAAATAAACTATACTAGTTTTTATTTGAATTCGGTTTAAATTTTATTTAAAATAATACTATTAGAAATAACCCACTGTCAAATGACACTTTTAATTTCAATTATCTATCTTAAACCTATGGTTAAGTGCTACTTTAATTTGACAAAACTTCATATTTAATACTTGGTTTACAATCTTAATATGCCAGAAAGAACTGTAATTTAAATAATATTTTTCGTTTGAATTATCATGCAGCACGAATTTGTAAGATTGTTTAATACTCTATTTAAATTCTCCTTCAGATAATAAGAGATACGTTAATGTACATATAATTATTCATTAATGACACAAGGATGATTTATATTTCTATATATATGATAATTTCATATTAACAAAAGATTTCGCTATCGCCAAACATACATTAAGTTAAGAAAACGAAGGCAACAACCTACCGAGTGTGATTAAAAATCATCTATTTCTAAGACGTATAATAATAATGTAGTTATACCCACCTTTACATACGCAAGCAGTGTTTGGGCCCTTTGATACTTGGATCAAATCGAAAAAATCCAGAGCATTCTTTGGAAAAACTGATTATTTATACAAAAGCGCACAGCTGCATACCAAGTACACCTATAAAGCCTTTATGCGTTTAATTAATTTATATGAAGCTGCTAATGTTAATATAAAGTATTATTGGATGTACCAATTACAACCTTGTTTACAAGAATACTGCCAACTCGACTTAATTACCACCAATATAGATTTAAATGATAAAGAACAAACTCCGACTAGATATCTGAACCCTAGTTATGAGGAAGATATAAACATGGAAAAACTCAACACGGATGAATAAATGCAAATACATTGAACAACATATAGGAGGAAGAAGGAGCTCGGAAGCTTGGCGAATAGTTAGGAACCTTAGAAAGTCTAATAAAAAAATAACATATTGGAATGTGTATCAAATAACGACCTAAAGGAACACTTCCAAAAACTACTACAGGAGAATAGAGACCGATTTTTACCAACACATCCAACCGAAGAAGAACAGTTACTAAACAGAATATCCATCGAGATCTCGAGTATTGAAAGAGCCATACAACAAAAAAAGATTAAAAAAGCACCTGGTATTGGAGGAATTTACCCAGAACTAATCAAGTATGGTCCCAAAGAACTATTCGAGAAACTTCGAGAACTATTTGAAAGATGTATTAACGGCGAACCTCTTCCAAAAGAATGGTTAACATCTTATATAACACCAATACACAAAAAAGGACCGAAAGACAACCTACAAAACTATAGGGGTATTGCTGTTATTTGTACCATTGGAAGGCTCTACTCCCGCATACTACGAGACCTAATGGAAAAAGAAATAGAACATAAACAACCGGAGGAACAAGCAGGATTTAGAGCAGGACGATCCACAATGGACAATATATTCTCTCTTAAAATAGCCTTCGAAAAAAGAATGCAGAGAAATAGAGAAGTTCATATTGCGTTGATCGACTTAGAGAAGGCTTATGATAGCATGCCGGTATCGGAGATGTGGAACACTCTAAAAGGACTCGATATTAATAAAAGTCTCATTAGGGCAATTCAAAACCTCTATAAAAATAACTCGACGAGAATAAGAAACGGACAACACTTCACATCAGCGTTTTCCACCTCCAAGGGTCTACGGCAGGGATGCTGTCTATCACCTACCCTTTTTAAAATATACCTAGACAAAGCTCTACAGAATTGGACTAAAAAAATCAAATATGTGGGGCTGCAAATTGATGAAAACAATCTATATAGTCTCTATTTCGCCGACGACCAAGTAGTTATAGCTGAGGATCAATATGACTTGAATTACATGAAAAGGAAATTGAAATAAAGTTACCAGGTGGCAGGACTGACCATCAATACGAACCAATCCGAATACTTAATTATCAGAAACGATGACACAAATCACCTAGAACTGGACCAGGACCTTATAAAAGGAGTGGGAACTTGTAAGTATTTGGGAGTTATATTTAACAAACAAGGAAACAGCCAAGATGAAATTGAAGAAAGAATTAATAAGGGGAAACAAGTCACACGATCTCTAAACTCAATACTTTGGGACAAGAACATCACTATAAAAACGAAGAAAAGAATATACAAAACCATTCTTGAAACTGTAATAACATATGGAGCAGAAGTATGGGACATTAGTACTAGAAACCGTAGTAAACTCCTATCAGCTGAAATGGATTTCCTAAGACGGAGCTGCAGAAAATCTAGAGTAGATAGAATTAGGAACGAAGCAATTAGAAATATGACGAAAACAGACACAAATCTGATAGAAAAAATTCAAGAAAAACAGCTCACATGGTTTGGACACACAAAGAGAATGGGAGAACATAGATGGCCACGACGAGTACTGGAATGGGTGCCACGAGAAAAAAAGAAAAGAGGACGACCGAGAAGAAGCTGGAGGAACGAGATAGATGAAGCCATGGAATTGAGGGATTTGGAAGAAGACTTGTGCTTCGACCGAAAAAATTGGAAACTGGGAACGGAAAGGCGCCCTAGGCTATAAAATAAATCCGTATATATATATATATCATAATATAATTTATTACTTTTTTATTATTAATTTTAAGTAAAAACCAAATGTTTATTACCCTATTAAATTTATCTATGGTTGATATTTATCTATGGTTTTATTTATTGAATTGGCTAGCTCAGGTTATATGATTTATATATTTTATTATTAGTTTACTGTTTTGATGGAGAGCATGAGAACACTTACTCTCGTTGGGTTCAGGATAGAATTAAACAACAAAATATATGAAATCTGCATCCTACAAATAACCTGCGAAAATCATCTCCACCAACGCTGTGAATCGATTATATGAAACACAGTAATTCAACCTCTATGGTATGAAACCTTTCCCTGTTTTTAGCAAATGACATGTAAATGAAATTCAACGACTCAAATTTAGTACCTATAATTATCAACAAAACATCAAATCGAAAAACATCATAAACAGTAAAGAAAACTTATGTTAAACCAAATATAATACAGTGCAAATTACAAATACCAAATATTGTTATATACCTAAAATAATTAATGAGTAATTTGGCCAAATTCGTGAATTTCGTTTGAGTTTAATATGGTTAACCAGATAAATCGTTAAAACGCTAACCGGATCACAACACTGGGAAGTCTCTAGTATATTTTATTGCTGTGGAATCTTCTGGACCAAAGCTGGATCTCCTCCAATCTTGTAGATACAAAGTTTGTATGGCAGGTAAGTTCGTGAATTCATGTTAAATCACTTAGATATATTTGCTTATAATGTTTTTGTTACAATGATTAATGGTTTAGGAACGTATTTTCTCATTATAAAGTGATTACGTTTTGAAAATTCGGGTAGCGTCCTCTCTCAAATTTTAAATATTTATATTTCTTACAAATTCTTATTATTTCCAAATATTTTATTTTCAAAATGTTCAATGTATATTGATTCAATGTTAGCAATGTCTTTTTACTTTAATTTCTAATAATTTCCCAAATATCTTTATAAAATTTATAAAAATTTCTTACATGCGTCCTTCTCCATTAGCTTCAGCTCACTAACCTTTTGTTTTTCAAATCAACAAACTTTTTGTTGTCCGCTTTGTTATTTGTAAAACAAAAAACTTACTACATACTAGATAGAATATACTCTGTTTTATCTAATGTTTTATATATCGATAAAATGTCTTTATATTTTTCTATGATTATTGATTGTTGATGTAAGATTTCAAATTAATTTACTATTCCTATTTACATACGTAATATTTCAAAAATCTACCTTATTTTAATAAACAAAAATTATATCTATCTGACTTTAAATTTCAATATCAAGACATATACAATCTAAAATGTTCAAATATCTGTCACAATGCCTTTCAATTAAATCTTTACTCATTATTACATATTTATCTATTACAAACTTGGCTCTTTATTTATTTCAGTCATCATATTTTTCTATTATCAATAGTTCACGGACATAAATAATTCTATGGTAGAATCTATTTCTGCTCTCAGTGTACTTTGCTAACTGACATGAAGTTTTTAGTTGTCACTCCAGTTATCTCTTTTTTAATATAAACATAACAATTTTGTTGGTATATATTGTTATCCAAAATTCTATTTATTATTGTCTGATAATAATTTATTTTCTTTTCAGATTCATTATTAGATGTTCGAAATACTGGATACAAATTATCATTTGCTATAGACAAGAAAATGAGTTTATGATTTATTAAGATATGATTAAAATTTTATGAAAATAATGCTGTTTACAATCTGAAATCCTAAGGTAAATAATTTTACTATTACTTATGCATCTCTTTAGTTTTGGAGCATAACTAATATAATAAATGTTCAATTCAATAGAAAATATATATTCTTCTTATATTATCATCATTAGACAAGATAATTCCAGCTATGTGAAATGACTAATCTTCAACTGTTACTCAACAAAGTTGCAAATTTCATACATTTGTGTTTCATTCTCTTTACTGTTTCTTACGATAAGTTCAATATATATATATATATATATATATATATATATATATATATATATAAGAACAAACTCCGACTAGATATCTGAACCCTAGTTATGAAGAAGATATAAACAAAATTTTGCTTAGTACTTACCATCCACAATAAATTTCTTCGAAGAGATTACTCACCATTTGTAACAACCAACTATCTCAATCACACGCTTCCCCTCTATATTAAAAGATTAATTGCACTGTTTTAAATGAAACTGTTTCTAGTTAATTCCACAATATATTGAAAATATGTTAAAAATTCTAAGATAATTGACAATTGTGTCAATATTAAATATCATCGAAACAATTGTCAATTATCTTAGAATTTTTAAAATATTTTCAAGATATTGTTACGAAACAGCACACTCATATAATCCCTAAATCCGACTCTGTCTAAGCTAGGTATGAAAGTTAAAATTATGGTGGACGCGCAGGGATTCCTAGAACTGTTTACGATTGTGACTATCTTATCAATGTTTTTGTGACCAGTCTTAACTAGAAAATGCCAGAAAGCCAACTGGTTTTGAGTAAGCCGCAATCGAGAATTATCTAGTGGAAAAGGCATTATTATATAAGGGATCGACCAGGAAGAGTTAGTTTAGTTGATAAAGTGATCTCGAGAAATAAACAAGAATACACCGAAATCGCGAACAGTAAAGTGTTGATATAAATTAATAATAAAGTTTGTGTGCATATAAATTGAATTTAAGTGATTAGTTAAGTATATATAAATTAAGAGTGAGTAGTTTAGTGTTTAAATAAATTAGTAAGTAGCCATACCGTGTGTTTAAAATTTATCACACCCGTTTACTGTTTAAATAAATTACATTGGTGGCAGTAGTGGGATAATATAAATAAATTGCTACGTGAAAATGGCCAGGAGACTACGTCACCTGAAAGTGACGGAACTAAGAGGAGAATTGGAAGAACGTGAGTTGGAAACGTCCGGTAAGAAAAGTGAATTAGTAGAAATACTTAAAGTGGCACTGGAAAATGACGGCTTTGATCCAGAAACAGTTTTATTTAGTGACGAGGCTTTCACCTTATTCTCGTCAATTTCTGCTGATATTTCTGCCATGGAAGAGAACATGGCCGAAAAGATTTCTGCTATGAAGAACGATATTTCTGGCATGGAAGAGAAGATTTCTACGAATGTGAAAAGCGATATTTCGGCTATAAAGAACGATATTTCTGCTATGAAGAACGACATTCCTGTTTATATGGACGAGAAGATTTCTACTTTGAAGAACGATGTATCTGCCGATATCTTATTAATGAAAAACGACATTGCCGTTGAAAATGAAATTACGTCACTAAAATCTGAAATCGAGAATAAGATGTCAACTATGGACGAGAAAATCGAGAATAATATTACAACGATAGACGAGAAAATCAAGGAGTTAGAGGATAAGATTCCCGATTCAAGAACGCGCGGCACGCCAGAGGAAGAAAAGAAGACCGAGCAAACGAAACCTTGCAAGCCAGAAACTCTACCTAAGCTTGAAGACATTGGCAGTTTTACCCGAGTCAAGGCCCCAACGTTCGATAGAAAAATGTCGTGGACCAATTATGTGAAACAATTTGAAGCAGCCGCTAGAGTGAATAATTGGTCCGATCGAGACAAGGCAGTGAACTTAACTATCGCGCTTCGGGGAGATGCCTTAGATGTACTTCAGACGATACCTCTGGAAGAAACGGATGATTTTGAGCAACTGAAGAAGAGGTTGGACATGCGATATGGTCATGAACATCTAGAACATTTGTACAGATTCCAGCTGAAGAACCGAAGGGGGAAACGTGACGAAACCCGTCAAGAGTATGAACTGGATATTGCCCGACTAGTTCTATTTGCTTATCCATCAGCACCAGATAACATGATGGAATGTTTAGGCATCCAGACCTTTATTGATGGCTAACGTGATCCAAATATGCAGAGGACGCTTCGTTTAGCCCATCAGAAAACATTAGTCGACGCATTGACTGCTGGTCTTGAATATGAAGCAGCAACGAAGGCTTCCGGATACAACAAAGATAGAACCATACAGGAAGAAGGTGACGATGACAGACTTGACCAGATCGTCAACTTGTTGAAAGCTATGGTCAACAAGAAGCCGGAGAAAATCAGGTGCTGTAATTGTGGCGAGCTAGAGCATGCACACTGTTCGTGTAAGCGTCCCACGACTCCTGCAAACCAAGAACCATGAAGAGCTCGCGGTACAATGACGATGATAAACTTGACGAGATCGTCAACTTGTTGAAATGTATGACAGTACAAGAAGCCGGAGAATATCAAATGCCGGAAGCGTGGCGAGCTAGAGCATGTACGCAGTCCGTCTAAGCGCCCCAAGACTTCCGTAACCCAAGAACTCCAGTCACATGGGAAATCAGACAGGGGTGAACATCCAGCTGATATGAATCACCGAAAAGCTAACTTTTTACCTAGACGGTCATGTCCTGTAGACTATTCACGATGCAACAAGTCGAAATCGAAGGAAGTTGCAGCTCCAAGAATTACAGTATTTAATGAAGAATGGTCACCCAACAGGATCAGACAAGATCAGGAGAATGATCCTTGCCTGAAAAAGATTCGGCAGTGGAAGGAAGAAAATCGGCGACCTACCTGGCAAGAAGTGTCAAGATTTTCACCGAAACTCAAGGCGTATTGGGCCCAGTGGGACTCCATTATCCTGGGAGAAGGGCTGTTGGAAAGAGCCTTGAAAACGATGATGGTTCCGAGATGAGGAGACAGCTAGTTATCCCGAGAACAAGAGCAGCTGAAGTACTAAAGAAGTTACAGGACAGTCCATCGGGAGGTCATCTGGGAGTGAAAAAAAACCCTTCAGCGAGTCCGTGAAAGGTTTTATTGGATGAACAGCTCCGACGATGTGAAGGACTGGTGTAAGAAATGTACGACTTGTGCTACGAGTAATGGACCACATCGCAAGAGAAAGGCACCTTTGAAACAGTATAATGTTGGAAGCCCTTTCGAAAGGATTGCTTTAGACATCGCTGGACCATTTCCAACGACAGAAAATGGTGGTAAATACGTCCTGGTTGTAATGGATTATTTCACAAAGTTGGTGGAAATTTACGCGATCCCGAATCAAGAGGCTACAACTGTCGCGGATGTATTGGTGAAAGAATTTATCAGCCGATATGGAGTGCCATTGGACGTCTACAGCGACCAGGGAAGAAATTTAGAAAATCATCTATTCCAGGAGATTTGCGAGAAGCTGCGAATGAAGAAGACCAGGACAACAGCATTACATCCACAGTCAGATGGAATGGTCGAGAGAATGAACAGGACTATTGGAAAATACCTGTCCAAAGTAGTATCCAGCCATCAGAGAGATTGGGACCAGTATCTTTCCCTATTCGCATTGGCTTATCGATCTGCCGTCAATGAGTCCACGGGTGAAACACCGGCGAAAATCCTGTTTGGACGTGAAATGAGGCTTCCTTGTGACCTGGAATTCGGCTGTCGGCCTGGAGAAGATCTAGCAGGCGAAGACTACGTGATCCAATTGAGAAGAAGGCTGGACGATATTCATGAATTAGTTCGAACAAATCTTCAAGTTGCCAGCGACAGAATGAAAAGTCGGTACGACACGCAGGCCACAGAAGGCGGTTTCAAATAAGGGACAAAGTATGGTTACACAACCCGACGAGGAGAAAAGGATTTTCTCCAAAATTAAAAAATCCCGGGAAGGTCCATACTTAATCAAGAAAAGGATCAATGACGTTATATATCGCATAAGCAAGATCCCTAATGGAAAACCAAAAGTAGTTCACCAAAACCGACTAGCGCCATTCAAATGAGACCATGACCTAGAGGAAGGAGTAAACCTTATTCAAGATGTATCTGACCCTACCTTCGATGAATTTATGGGCGCGTATGGAGGTAACGGGAAAGCTAGATATGGAGTTACTTCAGAACAACGACAAGATTTGTTCACTATCCCGGAAGATTATTCACTGGCATACAACATCCCCGCCCGTCTCAAGAACGCACGAGGGTTGGCATCCGTCTTTCGAAAGAAGTTCGGGTAATTTGAAGATTCCAGCCCCTGGCAAGACACTGAAACTGAAACATAATTCGCGGTACGTCTTCTACGTGGTAACTAAAAATGAATTTCAAGATCGATCTACCTACCGCGATGTGTGGGAAGCACTTTGAAACCTACGAGACCATGTGTTGGAATCAAACGTGAAGAAACTGGCTATGCCTAAGATAGCGAGTAACCAGTTGGATTGGCGAATCATCAGGAACATGGTAGAGATTATCTTTCAAGATACCGGTGTCCAGATATTAATTTGCAGCTACAACCCTAGTTTTCAATATCCGATGAAGACGGTGCCCTGCTATTTCCATAAGATCGGAAAGTGTAGAAATGGGGCCGGTTGCCGATTCAAACATCCAGTCTCGGTTACACAAAAGTTCCAAGAGAAACTTCCATTTAAGGAGGGGGTAATGTTACGAAACAGCACACTGGTATAGTCCCTAAATCCGACTCTATCTAAGCGATGTATGAAAGTTAAAATTGTGGCGGACGCACAGGGATTCCTAGAATTGTTTACGATTGTGACTATCTTATCATTGTTTTTGTCACCAGTCTTATCTAGAAAATGCCAGAAAGCCAATTGTTTTTAGTAAGCCGCAATATAGAATTATCTAGTGAAAAAGGCATTAATATATAAGGGACCGACCAGGAAGAGTTAGTTTAGTTGATAAAGTGATCTCGAGAAATAAACAAGAATACACCGAAATAGCGAACAGTAAAGTGCTGATATAAATTAATAATTAAGTTTGCGTGCGTATAAATTAATTGTAAGTGTATATAAATTAAGTGTTAGTGAGTTAGTGTTTAAATAAATTAGTAAGTAACCATACCGTGTGTTTAAAATTTATCCCACCCGTTTACTGTTTAAATAAATTAGAAAAAGATTACAATATTGTGGAATTAACTAGAAACAGTAAATTTCATTGAAAACAGTAGAATGAGTAGATTCCACGGAGTAAGGGTCGAGACAGTTAATTTGATTAATTGCACAATTACGTACTACTAATTCAGAAGCTTTGTACATATATGTAAATAAAATCTCGTATTTGATCAAAACAAAATCAATCTATAAATAACAAATCCCTTGAGCACATCATCCTGACTTGTCCGATGTATACTGGTCTACGAGGCTCGTTAGTAAAATGCGGGAGTTATTCAGATGACCTTGACGCTGCTTTATTAACTTCAAACGACGCTATGATAATGCAAAAGCTTCACAGGTTTATGAGTGAGGCAATGAAACTTTGAGCATTCATTATAAGTGAATGACTGAGGGCACCTCAACCAGTTCATGTATTAATAGATGTAACCTAATCTTCTCCTCTTGTTCATTGTAACGCTCTTGCGTCGTTACTTATCTGATTGGCGCCTTACCTACAGGTGACGGGTTGCCTCGGGCGCCAGTTTATTAAAGCGGTATGCTTCACTCGCTCCGGGCAGCGTCAGTGAAGAATTAAAATACTCCAGGGGTCACTTATGGTGGTGACAAGAGTGCTGCGGCCGGTCGGGCAGATTTTACCTGCCTCCCCGGGTTCGTGACCTGGGTATTACCTGCTTAACGTTCTTACCTATTTGCGGAAGTTTAGTGGTAGTTGGAGAGAAGAGAAACCAAAAGTTACGTATTTACAAATAGTCTTTATTACACACATAACGGAAAAATTAATCAACTAAACTAAATGTCCTCTAATTCGGGTAGGCGGGGCAAAAGCACTAGTACTAACTCTGCTATACTACCAGTTCAAACGGTCTCTCCTAGTGATGGGAACCATCGAATAGAAACTATCGAATAATTCGATGGTTGCCGATTATTTGATAGTCAGAAAAGTATTCATGAATAAATGAATGAGAATGAATTTAGTATAAGCAATAAAATTATTCGCGAATGGTTGAATTAGTAGTATAAGTAAGTAACTAACGCTGTCTATCTTAAAATACCTCCAGTTTTTATTGGGTGAGTGAGTAGCTAAATAAAGAATCAAATTAGTAACTTTTTCATTTTATTTTCTAAAATTCAAAACATGGAACGTTACTATTTAAAAAAATATGCTGTCCCAATTTTTTTTATACAGTTTATTACTGTGATCATTCGTTATCTGTCCAACTTTAGAAAAAAATATTCCTGAAGGACAGGCCTGGCTGGCACGGAAAAATACTTATACCTAAAGCACTATTGAGACTAGTGGACTTACCAGTCTGTTTACAATGGACCTATCAAGATAATTTTAACTAAATCGTGAGCTGCTGAAAGTGGCGTCGTTTGTAATTCCGTCCGTTAACCTTTTAAAATCTGGGATCAAGAAAAATACATTAGCACATTTCATTACTAATTTATTCGAATGAATCCATTCGATGGTTAGATTCATTCATTTAGTAATTATTCGATAGTTCAATTTATTCGATGGTTCCCATCACTACTCTCCTACGGTAAACTACTACGGTAAGTAAAACAGAGCTATGCAAGCGTAAGCAAAAATGGGGCGGGGGAGCGGTGGACGGTTATCGGAAGCCGGGGCGTGCGGTGAACGGTTAGCGGAAGCGTGCAGAACTAATACGGTTTGCAAGCGACCCTCTAGGTTAGTCAAAGCTCTACTTTCGGGGATACGGCTTTCGGTTTCCGCGGTATTGAAATCTCGGAGTCGCGACGGCCACTACTAGGATGTGACTTCTCAACTTTCTAGTAGCGAACACGGTTTCCCTTGATCGGATGGCTGAATGCCCATCACGGCCGCTACTTGGATGTGAGTACTCAACTTTCTAATAGCTTCCCCTGGTCGGATTGTACGGCCGAGAACCATATACCCTAAGGTGTAAAATGAAATAACACTCACCTGGGTTGACGGTACGGTTGATCGGTATTTAACGGTAGCTATCGGTATCGGCTTTCTGAGAGAGAACCGGTTTGTGAGCACAATGAAGTCTCTTAGATTCAATTCTCATCTGCGTATGCGGGCAATGTATCGAATCTACGGATAGACTGACGACTCTGAGACAGGGGGTGTGCACTTATACTTATTAAAAAAGATACGCGTTCTTCGCGCCATCTATATTTGTCACGAAGAACAAGTCACTTCGGTTGCGTTAGGCTGAATAGCCGTAGTAGCTGTGACCTTCAAATTGGGGAAGAATTTCGGTCGCGTTCATTCTCTTTCGTTAATCTCTTTGACAACCACAGACAAATAATTGAGGTTAGGCATTTAAAGTTTGCCATCATTGTTGTTTGGTTATTAATTTATTTTATTTTATTGATTTAAATCAAAATGCCAGCCACTCGAGAGCGTGTTGTTCCCAATTGCATTAACCAAGATCAGGATGCTCCAAGGTAGGTTATAAATATCATTAATAGTTAAAATGAGTAATTTATATTCATATTTTACAGATATTTTAATCCCGCGGACGAGCATATGAAAAATATTTGGTTGTAACGAATCATTAATCCCAGTTTATTTAACCAGCCAAGAAGCATTTTAAGGGGGAAAGTAGTTTCTGGTAACCATTTTTTTGATGTATCTAAACAAGGAGAAAAACTAAAAAAACTTGCACTTCCTGTTTTAAATTTACCTGGTAAGCATTTTATTGTAGTACTATCAGATTTAAACTACTATGTATATTGTGTTTGTAGATTTCATTTCTGGGGATAATTAGAAGAAATTTGCTTTCACTTTCCACTTAATCCACAAAATGTGCTTGCAGCTCCTCCAAAAATAAAAAGTATGACATTAATTATAAAACCTGTTAGATATGTTGTTGTTGCAGCCTTTCCCCATTCTTAGATATTATAAATCAATCGAATTTAAATTTTCCGTCATATCACACAACTTGAATTTACCACCATTTAAGAGCTAGAATCGACGACAGAAACCTTCTTTTAGTTGTTGGTGATAAACAAAGATGGCAGCACATCTGCCGAGGAATTTTTGTCAGCGAGTTGCCCGTCTTATCTATATTATTTGTCTGTGCTCTGAGAATTGTTCTGCTTTACGGTATGGCTTGTTGGGGATACGGTGCAAAGAAGTAAGTGTTGCCGACTGTCGGTGCAGGTTAGAGAAATTATATTACATTGTACCGATGTGATTATACGGACGGAGAAATACAGTGTTTGAACGCTTTATTTAATATTATACGGGAGATTGTGCTTTTGCCCGGTCTTTGAAAATGTAACTTCGTTACATCATGGATCATATTCTACCAGAGAGCAATGAATTCATTGATTTATTTATAAAAAAAAAACAAATATTTTGAACTTTACTTTGCATAAACACCTTTTCAAAATTACCGTAAAGTTTTTGGTACTTGAAAGATTAGTTATTTCGAAATCGATCGCCGTAAAAATGAAGATCAATTATGTAGATAGAAATATAATTTATTTTACAATATATTATTTCCAACATTTAAAAATAATAATAATTAAATATAAGGCTTTATTCACCCATCTCTTACAATCTTCATCATAGAAGCAGCCTTGCACTACTAAGATCTGAAACAAAATTTGATTATCCAACTACAGCTACCAATTCAAAAAAATTTAATATGGAAACTTGGAATAAAAGAATTATATGATTAAATCTTCGTCGTCAGATGCCTTGTCAGTATTACCTGAAATAGATAAAAATAAAGAAGATATTGAAAACCTACCAAAGTATCAATAAAGCAAATGAAGACATTACATGTGGCTTGTTAGGAATGAAATTTTGTATTACATTGGGAGTAAGCAATATTTTCCTTGTTTTTTTAATGAGAACGAAAAAATAAATTGTATATGAAAATGTTAAAAGTTCTACTCAAATTTATTATAGATAGATTTCTTCGCATCAATAAATATCCATTGTCAATAGGCTATTTATCAGGGCCGGATTAAGACATTAGAGCGCCCTAGGCTGACATCAGTTTGGCGCCTCTAAACTAGGAAAGTAAAAATATAAATACAAGTAAAATAAAACGCGTTTCACAAAATATATATGTATTTGTGAAAATGTACAAATCGATTATTTAAAGATGGATTTTACGACACTTATTACTTGAAAATTTTAGTATGATATCGTCAAAATTTCTTTCTTTTAGTGCCTCACATTCTATACATAATATTGAGAGGTCAGCAGTTTTATCGTCTGTTAAATAATTTCTTAAGTAATTTTTTACTCGTTTTAACACGGAGAAGGACCTTTCGCCTGGACAATTCGTCACTGGTAGACACAGATATATTCTTAAAATAATGTCCATGTTGGGAAACGTACAAATTAAATTGTTTGCAACCATGACATAGTTTTTCATGGTTTTTTCTCAGAGTTAGGTGAGTCCAGAGTTTGAATAAAATATTTGAATTGTACACATTCATTTTCAAAAGTACAATCCAAATCTCTAGTATAACTTCCTTGAAGATGTCTGCACTTTTCTTTTATTATATTATCTTCAGTGTTTTCTAAGTTTGTAAGAAAACCAAAAGATCCATTGATTTCATCGTACGAATTTTTTCGCCTCTCGAGTTCTGATACTATATTGTCTACAACCACGTAGAACATATTTACTTCCATATCTGTCCTACCATCAAAAGTAGTTTCTCCAGCATCACTCTCTCCTGGCAAACATTTCCTTTTTTCTTCCTTTTCGAATCCAACGTATAGGTACTACATTTTGTTAACAATTTACCGCTTTCCTGGTATTTGTTATAAACTGTTCTCATTTACGTAACAAAGTGAATTAATGATTTATAGAGTTGAACGGCTATCACTATATATCCATACTTTTCTTTTGCAAAGACTGGCTTCTTTTGTGGAATTGGATTAAAATATCTCTCAAGAAAGAGAGTATAATACCAGTCTCCAAGCTTAACATTTTCTGGAATACACCCTTCCCCTCAGCTTTTGTTTTAGGTGCTTGCGAGGTATCATTCACAATAAAATTCAAAGCTTCTTTACAAGCATCGTAACTGTAATAAAGAGCGGTGCAGGCATCGACTCTAGCTGACCATCTAGTAGCTGAAAGTTTTTTAGGCTCATGTAGTTCTGACCCACTCACAGTTCTGTTACGTGTTAAACACTCTTTCATTATTTCCCACCTATAGGTTGATACTGAAGCGCAGGTTCCTACTAAATTCAGTGAATGAGCAACACATGGTATAAATGTTGCCAATTTGTTCTTTTCCTTGATTCTAGCTTGCAAACCAGAATATCGACCAGACATGTTGCTAGCGTTATCGTAAGATTGTCCTCTACAGTTCTGTATGTCTAATGACATATGTTCTAAAACTTTCAAAACTGCTGCTTCCATACTTGAAGCTTTGTGCCCTACCTTAGCAGCAAATGTAATAAATCGTTCTACTACCGAACCATTTTCAATTACATATCTGAGAACAACAGTAAGTTGGTCAGTATAGGATATGTCGGGTGTAGAATCTATGATTATTGCAAAATATTTCGTGTTTTTCATTTCTGATGCAAATTGTTCTCTTAGATCAACCGCCATGAGTTTTATAAATTAATTTTGCTAAAAGCTCTGACGAACCTAGGTAGTTGCCGTTATCAATAGCTCCAAACATTTCACTAGAACCCCTAAATGCTAAGCCACGCGATGTCAAACATTTTATAACTGCAACTACTCGTTTAAGTATGTTAACCCAGTAATATCTACCTGCAAGGTACTGCTTATGAACTTCGGTATCGATTTTCCCTAAGACATTTGATCGCGCAATATACGCCTTCGCATTTTCACAGTGTTCAGAAGAGTTTTCATGTTGAGAAATCCGATGGGTATTTTTCCAGTCGTTGAATCCAGTCATGAAATAATTCGTTTTTGTCCGGTTAAATAATTTACAATACAAACAATAAACATTTTCTGTTAGTGCTGAATATAATAGCCATTGACGACGTACAGTTTCCCCGTTGTGCAAAGTTTTTTAAAACATATTTTTTGAAGCAAATCTACTATGAATATCATAAATTCCTTTCGATTTTTGGAAATCCATTTTAGAAATTTCTTGTACAATTACAGATGGGTTCATTACAATGTAATTTATGAAACTTTCGGTTATAGCCTATCCAGCTGTGAAATCGGCTTTTGAAAATGATTCTGACGTTTCTTGAGGATTGCTTGATGAAGATGCACAGTCCTGAACTTCATCAGTATCAGAATTGCATGAGTTTATTGCGGTTTCTAGAGGATACAAAAATTAAAATTAAATTCTTACACCGCGTTATTCAATTATCTGCTTACTTCTATCGATAATATCATCATTACAGAGAGTTGATTGTTGTTCATTATCTGCATAGGCTTCCGTACCTCGAACAGGTTGACAAAAAAAAGAATTTAATTTGGGTATTTTTTTCAATAACTTCTCCATTTTTTCTTGCTTTTCTTTTTCAGCCTTCTTCTTTTCCCACCCACTAAGTTTTCTACTTCCTTCACTACAACTCATTGTTTTCGATAAAATGATAAACAAGACAAAAATACCGCAACTGATAGATATTATTTTAATTGACGATTACTCGATTACTGCCACCGACTGAACTAACTCAACTGACTACCTTCAATTTTTAAAATAAATGTTTCCAAAGTTTACCAATTTTTTTTGTAAACTTTGATGTTGCGTTTCCAATCACCCTTTGTCGGTTTTTTTGTTTTGGCGAGCGCAAGGCGCACGTAGCGGTACTTTGCATATTAGCACATTTATCTCTGGCGGCATCCTATCAATGCTGCAAATCAGCAAAAAGAGATTTGTCTATAGTTACCACAATACCGCATTGATAATCCAAATATATGGATGTAAAGCGGTGCTGTTCAATCTATCCAAGTATTCAAACCCGGCCGACTGAAATAATGATGTCTCTATTCACTAATGTTGTCAATAAAATTTTGTTTAATATTGGTGCCTTACAACACATTCGATCTCCACGAAAAAAATACGTATACAGTAAAAATGATTTGCACGAATTGTGACTATCGTTAGTGGTAAGTCCGGTCAGTCGGCGCCTATTTCTTTCACGGCGCCCTAGGCTATAGCCTAGTCAGCCTATTGGATAATATGGCACTGCTATTCATTGTTTATTAATAGCTTGTACTACTTAAATTTAATAAATTATTTGATATTTTGAAAATGTACCTTTTTTATTAACGACAATACGGTAAAACGGGCTAAATAGAAACAACTTTGGACTTTCGACTTTGTTTCTGAAAAACGCTGAACGATAAAAATAAAGTGAAATCGTGAAAAGTTTGGTCGTATCTAGTAGATAAAAGTTTAGTATTGTTTTTTTAAACATATGCCACCTATCTTCTTTTTTTTTTAAAAAATGTGTTTTCTGTTTCTATTCACCTCAAGGTCGGGGTGAAAAGAAACACAGGTTACTTTTTCACTTTATTTCCTATTTAACCACTTTTTGTATGAATAGAAACAGTTTTTGAATTTAAAAAGTTTCTGATTTGGGAAGAAAAGAAACGTACATTAATTTTACATTGTGTTGGACATTCCAGAAGAATGAAGGTAAATAGAAACAGCTTGATTTTTAAAATTACTCTAGTTTTTTGTTTCTACCGTTTTTTAATGAAGAAAACACACTCAATGTAGAAAAGATTTTATTTCCTTAAAAAATATTCACAAAATCCTCAAAAACCATTTTATTTTGATAATATAAAAAAAACAATAAAGTTTAAATGAGTTACGGTTACTAAAGATGGGTTTATACAGAAAATAAAATAACATAAAATAAAATATAAAGTTGACCTTATGGAAAATCTATATAGCGTTTATACAGGAAATAACAAATAAGAGATAAAATAAAATAAAATAAAAGTTGGCCAATTTTTATCTTCGATATTTTATTTTATCTGAAAATGAATGTGAGCAATCGTAAGATTATTGATTATTGCATGTTTGGTATTATCTGTGGTTTGGTAGACATAACTTTACTTTTAATACGTACTTTTGTCGTTTGTTATTAGGAAGAAAATAATAAAATTAACTGTCTCGACCCTTACTTGGTGGAATCTACTCATATTAGTGTTTTTAATGAAACTCACGGTTTCTAGTTAATTCCACAATATGTTAAAAATTGTTGAAAATTCTAAAAAATTGACAATTGTTTCGATAAATCAATATCATCGTCAGAATGACAGAAGTTACATTTCATTTGATGCCTACCTGATGTTTAGTAGTTATTTTTGGCTAGACCAAGAAGTGACCTAACTTGTGATTGACATAATATATGTTTATAGAAAAAAGAAGAAGATGTGATATTACAAATATTGAAGCTTAGATATTATTAGCCCTATGGTGATATCCTGGATATCATTTTTCCAATTAAGATCAGTATAACTGTGCAATGATATAGAAAACCAGGAAAACTATATCTGCTGATCTTTACAATTCAACGGAAACAGTACAAAACCTCAAAATATGGAAAAGAAGGGTACGAAATATCGATATTTTTTCGAAAAGTTTCTTAAATATTTTTAATTCCGATACTACCGATGCTTTCGCTTAATCGAGCTCAGTTTCCTTTGCTTTGATGACATATAAAAATGTCCTTATATTATCTGTGATTTGGTACTTTAGTCTGCATTTTAGTTCCATTGATGGTTTGTTAAATTCCGATAATTTTGATACAGTTCCTAAGTAATCACTCTTTGAATAATATATCGATATACTGAAATATCGATATTTTGTATTATCCATATATCGAAACTGTTGAATAATATAGATACGATATATCGATGTTTTTCTTCCCATTCCCAACTAAAGACCGATCACATTGACAAAGAATTTTTTTATGTTCCGTGTAATTGACTAGTGATAGTTAAACAATTATTTTATTTTATTTGTCTCTATAAACCGAACAAACTTTCCTTATTTCTTTCTATTTTATTTTATGCTATTTTATTTTATTTTATTTGCTGTATAAACCCAACTTGAAAACCTTAGCAATCCCCTTTTGGATAGTTCCTCAATAGTATCACCTTCAACGGGGTATACTCGACCCATAACTTGCTCATATGTGAATGTAGATATATCTGGCACGGTTGGAAACTCAAAGATGTATCCTGAGAATTTCTTGCTTGGACGATACTTCAAAAACGTTCCTTCGAAATCAAAGTCGCTTTTATCGGTGACTACCGATAAAATAGTTTGTTACGGGTTAAAAGGAGTAGTTTACCTTAGCATGATGGGTCATGCAATATATAGTCAAATATTCAAGTGAAACAAATGAATATATTATAATACTTCTTTCTTATCATTTCATAGAATTTGGTTTATAAACTAACACTTGTACACTATCGAATTTAGTCTTCATCAATTTTACTATTTATCACTGAATGTAGCTCCTACAAAGGGAAAAATATTACTAAGAATATTAAATTGTTAACAAAACGGTTAATTCACATCAGAAATCCAAGGTTAGATTCCTTCATCTTCTCTTCTTGATTTTATTATTAATTTGGCCTCAACCTTTATAAACAAACATTTGTTTAAATGATCTTCCAAGGTTAAAATCGCTAAGTGGTTTCCCAAAAAAAGGGTTTCTTTTTTGTTTTGGTTTCTTCTAGAATAACGTGGCACTTGCTAAAACGTTAATCACATTTTATGGATTTAATTTAAAAATCTGAGAGATATTTAAGATTTTTTATGTACTTATGCTCCACGGAATAAGTACCATATATGCGGATATTATATGCATCTTTAATATCATCTGAAATTTATTTAATAACTTAACATTGGTTAAGCCAAAACCACTTTAAGGCCACATGCCAACTTAGGTAAGTTTGAAAATAAATGATACATCCTTCACTTTATACTTTTCCAACACTGTATGAAATATTAAAGTAAATGTGTGTCTTTTAGACCTTCTTTTTCTTTTTCTGATTTTGCTGTTTTCTTCCTATTTCTGGCTTCACTTTTGTTCCCATTATATTTCGGCGGATATTTCTTGACCATTGGATCTACAGTCTACACATTAGGATAACACCGCTTTCCCGTTTCTCTGTATGCTTTCCAGTTAGTGACACTGTCTGAGTCAAAGAAGTAAACTTGGATTCTTGACGAGTGACTCGGTTCCTGACAAATTGGACAATAGTATAGAGTACTCCCCTTATTGGATCGCAACACATTCCATAAGATAAGTGGTAGATATAGGATCTCCATTTAACCAGTTATTATAATAACAATAGTTTTTTATCTACTTTTAATTTAAAATATACTTCCCTACCTCTTCAAGGTATAATCGAGTAATCTACAAGAAAATACGAAATAAATAACATATAATAAAGTTCCAAACTTCACAATTAGATTTATATAGGTAATTCATAACAAATTAATAGAACTTACTTGTAAGCTGGCAGCACAAACTTGTGAACCTTAATCATATATACTGTAATGTTTTTCTAATTTATTTAAACAGTAAACGGGTGGGATAAATTTTAAACACACGGTATGGCTAATTACTAATTTATTTAAACACTAACTCACTAACACTTAATTTATATGTATTTAACTAATCACTTAAATTTAATTTATATGCACACAAACTTAATTATTAATTTATATCAACACTTTTATATTCACTTATTTACCGTTTATTTGTCAAGATCACTTTATCAACTTATAAACTAAACTCATCCGCTGATCGGTCGTATTTATATCAAAGCTTTCTTTACGAGAACATTCCGGACTGCGGCTTACACAAAACAAATGCCTTTCGCGATATATCTCGATTGCCGGCTTAATCCTTAAAAGTCCTTCCGAGAACATGTCTATAAAAACGGTCACAATAAATCCCAATAGACCTTCTTAGAATTCGGGCGCTCGCCATTTTTTTGACTTCGTTAACATAACGTTACAGGACCGTACTTAGTATCTGCTTCAGTGTGCGAGTTCGTAACATTACCCCCTCCTTAAATGAAAGTTCCTCCTGGAACTTTTGAGTAGCTGAGAATGGATGTTTGAATCGGCAACTGACTCCATTTCTATACTTTCCAATCTTATGGAAATAGCAGGGCACCGTATTCATCGGATACTGATAACGGGGGTTGTAGCTGCAAATTAATATCTGGACACCAGTATCTCTAAAGATAACTTCTACCATGTTCCTAATGATTCGCCAATCCAACTGGTTACTCGCTATCTTAGGCATAGCCAGTTTCTTCAGGCTGGATTCTAAAACATGGTCTCGTAGGTTTCGAAGTGCTTCCCACAGATCGCGGTAGGTAGATCGATCTTGAAATTCATTTTTAGTTACCACGTAGAAAACGTACCGCGAATTATGTTTCAGTTTCAGTGTCTTGCCAGGGGCTGGAATGTGGTCTTCAAGTTTCTCTAATTGCCCGAACTTCTTTCGAAACACAAATGCCAACCATCGTGCGTTCTTCAGACGGGCGGGCATGTTGTGTGCCAGTGAATAATCTTCCGGGAGAGTGAACAAATCTTGTCGTTGTTCTGAAGTGACTCCATATCTAGCTTTCCCGGTATCTCCATACGCACCCATAAATTCATCGAAGGTAGGGTCAGACACATCTTGAATAAGGTTTACTCCTTCCTCTAGGTCATGGTCTCGTTCGAATAGCGCTAGTCGGTTTTGGTGAACTACTTTTGGTTTTCCATTGGGGATCTTGCTTATGCGATATATAACGTCATTGGTCCTTTTCTTGATTAAGTATGGACCTTCCCGGGATTTTTGTAATTTTGGAGAAAATCCTTTTCTCCTAGTCGGGTTGTGTAACAATACTTTGTCCCTTATTTGAAACCGCCTTCTGTGGCCTGCGTGTCGTACCGACTTTTCATTCTGTCGCTGGCAACTTGAAGATTTGTTCGAACTAATTCATGAATATCGTCCAGCCTTCTTCTCAATTGGATCACGTAGTCTTCGCCTGCTAGATCTTCTCCAGGCCGACAGCCGAATTCCAGGTCACAAGGAAGCCTCATTTCACGTCCAAACAGGATTTTCGCCGGTGTTTCACCCGTGGACTCATTGACGGCAGATCGATAAGCCAATGCGAATAGGGAAAGATACTGATCCCAATCTCTCTGATGGCTGGATACTACTTTGGGCAGGTATTTTCCAATAGTCCTGTTCATTCTCTCGACCATTCCATCTGACTGTGGATGTAATGCTGTTGTCCTGGTCTTCTTCATTCCCAGCTTCTCGCAAATCTCCTGGAATAGATGACTTTCGAAATTTCTTCCCTGGTCGCTGTGGACTTCCAAGGGCACTCCATATCGGCTGATAAATTCTTTCACAACTACATCTGCTACAGTTGTGGCCTCAGGTTCGGGATAGCGTATATTTCCACCCACTTTGTGAAATAATCCATTACAACCAGTATGTATTTGCTACCATTTTCTGTTGTCGGAAATGGTCCAGCGATGTCTAAAGCAATCCTTTCGAAAGGGCTTCCAACATTGTACTGTTTCATGGGTGCCTTTCTCTTGCGATGTGGTCCATTACTCGTAGCACAAGTCGTACATTTCTTACACCAGTCCTTCACATCGTCGGAGCTGTTCATCCAATAAAACCTTTCACGGACTCGCTGAAGGGTTTTCTTCACTCCCCTATGACCTCCCGATGGACTGTCGTGTAACTTCTTCAGTACCTCCGCTACTCTCGCTCTCGGGATAACTAGCTGTCTCCTCATCACAGAACTATCATCGTTTTCAAGGACTCTTTTCAACAGCCCTTCTTCCAGGACAAGGGTGTCCCACTGAGCCCAATACGCCTTGAGTTTCGGTGAAAATTTTGACACTTCTTGCCAGGTAGGTCGCCGATTTTCTTCCTTCCATTGCCGGATCATCTTCAGGTGAGGATCATTCTCCTGATCTTCTTTGATCCTAGTGGGTGACCATTCTTCATTGACTACTGTAATTCTTGAAACTGCAACTTCCTCAGATTTCGACTTGTTGCATTGTAAATAGTCTACAGGGCATGGCCGTCTAGGCAAGGAGTTGGCTTTTTGGTGATTCACATTAGCTGGATGTTCACCCCTGTCTGATTTCCCCTGTGTCTGGAGTTCTTGGGTTACAGGAGTCTTGGGGCGCTTAGACGGACTGCGTACGTGCTCTAGCTCACCACACTTCCGGCATTTGATCTTCTTCGGCCTCTTGTCTGCCATACCTTTCAACAAATTGACGATCTGATCAAGTTTGTCATCGTCATCTTCTTCCTGCATGGTCCTACCTTTGTTGTACCGCGAGCTTTTCTTGGCTGCTTTGCATTTAAAAGGTTCTTGGTTTACAGGAGTCGTAGGACGCTTACACGAACGGCGTACATGCTCTAGCTCGCCACAATTACAGCACCTGATTTTCTTCGGCTTCTTGTCTACCATACCTTTCAACAAGTTGACGATCTGGTAAAGTCTGCCATCGTCACCTTCTTCCTGTATGGTCCTATCTTTGTTGTATCCCGAAGCCTTCGTTGCTGCTTCATATTCAAGAGCAGCTGTCAATGCGTCAACTAATGTTTTGGGATGGGCTAAGCGAAGCGTCCTCTGCATATCGGGGTCACGCAAGCCATCAATAAAGGCCTGAATGCCCAGACATTCCATCATGTTCTCTGATGCTGATGGATAAGCAAACCGAACTAGTCGGGCAATGTCCACTTCATATTCTTGAAGGGATTCATCACGTTTCTGCCTTCGGTTCTTCAGCTGGGATTGGTACAAATGTTCTAGATATTCGTGACCATATCGCATGTCCAACCTCTTCTTAAGCTGCTCGAAGTCATCCTTTTCTTCAAGTGGTATCGTCTGATGTACGTCTAAGGCATCTCCCCGAAGCGCGATGGTCAAGTTCACTGCTTTCTCTTTATCGGACCAATTATTCACTCTAGCGGCGGCTTCAAACTGTTTCACATAATTGGTCCACGACATTTTTCCGTCGAACGTTGGGGCCTTGACTCGGGCAAAACTGCCAATATAATCTGTCTTGGGTTGTGTTTCTGGCTTGCAGATCTCGATCTTCTTTTCTTCTGCTGAAGTCTCTTGTGTTCTTAAATCGGCAATCTTCGTCTCTAACTTCTTGATTTTCTCATCTATCTGATTTTCCATCGTTGTCATCTTATTCTCCATGTCTGATTTTATTTTCTTGTTCATCGTAGTCATCTTATTCTCAATATCCAATTTCAGAGACGTGATTTTATTCTCGACTTCAGCAGCAATATCATTTTTCAATGATAAGATATCTGCAGAAATATCGGTCTTCATAGCAGAAATCTTCTTGTCCATGTTAGGAGAGATGTCGTTCTTCATATCAGAAATGGACGAGATTACGGTGAAAGCCTCGTCTTTAAAAAAATGTTTCTGGATCAAATCCGTAATTTTCCAGTGCCACTTTAAGTCTTTCTACTAATTCACTTTTCTTACCGGATGTTTCCAATTCACGATCTTCCAATTCTGCTCTTAATTCCGTGACTTTTAGATCACATAGTCTCTTGGCCATTTTTACGTAGAAATTTATTCATATTACCCCACACCTGACACCAATTTAATGTTATTCTAATTTATTCAAACACTAAACTAATCACTAACACTTAATTTATATATACTCAGTACATTCACTTAAACTAATTTATATTCACTTATTTACTGTTTAACTGACTATGTCAAATTATAAACTAAACTCATCCGCTGATCGGTTCTTATTCATATCAAAGCTTTCTTTAGTAGAACATTCCGGACTGCGGCTTACACAAAACAAATGCCTTTCGCGAGATTTCTCGATTGCCGGCTTAATCCTTAAAAGACCTTTCGAGAACATGTCTATAAAAACGGTCACAATAAATCCCAATCGACCTTCTCAGAATTCGGCGCGCTCGCCATTTTTTAACTCCGTTAACATAACGTTACAGGACCGTACTTAGTATCTGCTTCCGTGTGCAAGTTCGTAACAATATGGTCATAGATAGGTAACAAGTTGTACTTTTTGATTTTGCCGAAAGTCACAGGAAAAGCAACCACTAGCCAGTCTCCTTCCTTAATGGCGTCCTTTGAAGCAAAATATACATTTTGAAATGTTTTTCCCGAATAGGATACCTTTGGGTTCTCATCAATGTTATTCTTGCGTGATTTCTCCAATCTGGAACGTAGCTGAGCGTGGGGAATTTGCATTTCATCATCTAACTCATCTGAATTTTTCAAATTGTCTATCCCTATATCATTTTGCATGTCTTTATCCATCGGCTTATTGCAGGCTTATTGGTTGGTTATTTGTCTATTTTCTAGTCTAAAAAAAGTCATATCCTCGCATTTAATTTTTTTGAGAAAATCCAATATTTTGATTATAATATGGAATAACGCCCTCTATCGGCGGCTGTGTAGATCACGATTGTCATGATTATAAGAAACCTAAAAGACCAAGAAATGCTCTTTCCAATGATACCAAATTTATCCAAATCCATTAAGCCGTTTCGAAGTTATAGATATTTATTTAAAACAACATTCAAATACCCCCCCCCCCACTTTATTTCGAAAGATAGAGAAACATTGTTTTCTCAAAAAATGTTCGACTTTAAGTTAACATTAAAACGCAAATACTTTTTAGTTACATTCAATAGGGAAAATCGCAAAAAACGTAACTTTTTGTAATTCAAGATGGTGGAAACGCCCACTGGCAGCCATCTTGAAAACTTGAAAATAACTTCCAGCATTTTCCACTTTACCTATTAATTTTTTAACCGTAACTCGATTATTTGCCCACCTGTATATACTTCAGTGGCAGTTAATGTTCAAAAATATCGCGGCAGGCTTCCAATTTGCTGTGAGCAGCTTCAGTCTGTTTATTTAACCTTCATAGGACTGGCCGGGGTCCGTTTGTACCCCATGACGTATGTTTTTGCTGTATCTTTGCAAACGCAAATTTTTAAACATTGATCTTTCATCTAGCTGCAGTTTATGAATTATTTTGATAAAATATGATGTATTTAGTAGTTTTTATTGGCTGGTATAAGCAAAAAATAGTTTTATATTCCAGGGGTCTCTTCAGACCCCGGTCAGCCTTTTACGTCCGATAAAATAATCCCGGTAACTGTTAGTAAAATCGGGGAATCCCATACATTTAACGCTTGTTTACTCACAAGGAATTTACCCATATAATTGTAAAATGTAAATTACCACTTCAAATGGGGGATTCCCCGCACTGCGATATAATTTTTAGACTTGAATATTCGGGTTAGTCTATTGTGATATTGCGAGTAGGGTACATCGTTTTGAAAATGCGTCAGTTTTTATTTAGAAACAATCGCAAGGGGCTTACTGACGATGAGATGTTACGTATACTTGAAAGTGATGATCCAGAGTTTGATAGTGTCATCAATGAGGAAACATCGAGTGACTTAGAAGATGAAGACATTGTCACAGAAGTAGAGGAAGAAAATGATGTAATAGTTGTTGATCAAAGTATAGAGTAAACGAACCCAGAGGAACCAACAGTTAGTAACAGCCAGGGCATTCCAGTATATAAATCTAAAGATAGAACTGAGTGTTCAAAAATTCCAGGAAACACAAAAGTTAGACGTTCAAAAGCTAATATTCGGAGACATGCTCTAGGCCTTACAAATTACAGTTCTGATATCTCAAGTATAAAAGACGCTTTTCTTCTTTTCCTATCTCCGGATATTCTAAACATAATAGTAACCGAAACAAACAGAAAGGCACAAACATATTATGATAAATGGAATATAGAAAATCCGAATAAAATTAAAGTTTTTGTACCTGTTGATTCTACAGAGATTGAAGCTTATATTGGACTGTTGCTCATTCTTGGTGCATTTCACGGATCGAAAGAGGCTATCGATATGCTCTGGTGTCAAGATATTTCTTACTGTCGTCCTATAATTCCTGCTGCAATGTCAAGAGACAGATTCAAACAAATTACTTCATTTTTACCCTTTGATAATTTTCAAACAAGACAAGAACGAAAATTAATAGATAAGCTAGCTCCGATAAGAGATATTTTCGATATTTTCACTTCTAATTGTAAAAAATCACTTAATCCTGGCGACCATCTATGTGTAGATGAGCAGCTTGTACCATTTAGGGGTAAGGCACCAATCCGAGTCTATATGAAGAGTAAACCTGATAAGTATGGAATCAAAATATGGGCTCTTGTGGACTGCACCACTTCTTATATTGCAAACATGCAAGTTTATTTGGGTAAGTTATTTGAAAAGCAATATAGGCAAACTTTATATTCCTATGTATCTATTAATTTTTGGGAAAACAAGGTAACAAAGCGGAAAAGGGTCAAGGTCAAAGGGTTGTCCTAGATTTGACAGACCATTTGGAAGGCGGATTTGCAATAACGACCGATAACTTTTTTACAAGTTTAGAACTTGCTGACAAGTTGTGGGAAAATATTACTTTATGTGGAACCCTCCGGAAAAATAAAACATTTATTCTCAGGGAACTTCTACCGGCATCGTACAAGAAAGAGTTTTCAAGTATGTTTGCTTTTAGAAATCAAGGAACGCTAGTATCCTATGTTCCAAAACAAAAATATGCTGTCATCTTACTTTCAAGTGAGCATACTGATAGTAAAGTAGCTGGAGAAGAACAGCACTATAAACCAGAAATTATTCTTCATTACAACAAAACAAAAGGTGCTGTCGACACTTCAGATAAGTTGGCCAAAGAATATACAGTGCAGAGAAAGTCAAACCGCTGGCCAATGGCAATATTTTCGCATCGTATAGATATCTCAGGAATAAATGCTTATAAATTGTGGTTTCTGCAAAACCCGGATTGGCGAAAAAATAGTTTGGATAAACGTAAAATGTATATTTTGGGACTAGGAAAAGAACTCATGAAGAAAAACGTCTTCCGGCGATATAATAATAAATACATTCAGACGAATAGAAAACGGCATATGACAAACGTTTTTCTCAAACTACTGGATGCAACAGAACATAGAGTTGAACAACAAAACATTACCAGGGGGCGCTGCCATATGTGTCAAAGAGGAAAAGACAGAAAATCCAGGAAAATATGTATTAGGTGTAATAACTTTGTGTGCCTAGAACATTCAAAATCGGAGATAGTTTGTAAAAAATGTTAAAATGATATGTAGCTATTAGTATTAGTAATTAGGGTATTTTGTATTTTTTCGTGATAATTTTTGACTAATAAATGGTTAATAGTAAAACTTTAATAAAACTTCTTTTCTATATATTTAATTTGAAGAAAAATACAGCATTTCTGCAATTTTACGCATGGGGTCTTCTCGGACCCCAGTCCTTTTCGTAAAATTTTGATGTCCGTCCCATGAAAGTTAATAGCTACACCTCATATCTGTGGAGATCAAATAATGAAACGCAGTAAAATTTACCTCTTTCCGTTAGTTGTACGGGAGTATACAGGATGACTTCCATCACCAGCTTCACATATTCTCCTTTCAATCATATAATGAGGAGCCGATTTCAAATTTTTTGCAAAACCAATGGAGTGCGCAAAGTCAATTAACGTTGTTGTTATCGTATATGATGAGCCGTACTCGGAAGCTCTGTAATCCCATGGAAAAACATGGTGGTAGTTGTGCCATCCTTCACCAGCTGTTATCGCCGATACGAAGCTGTTTTCCGATGCTAATATATTTCTAGAAATGTTATAAAATTCAAATAGTTTACATCACAAGCTGAAAATGGTGGAAAAAAGAGATATAGCTCGTAAAATACGTGTATTCAATCCGGAACGATGTCTAGAAAAATGTATTGAAACCGTTTTTAATACATAAAAAAAATGCAAAAGTTATAAATGAATACCGATGAAAAATGTTAGTTTCTTGCGAATATTTCAAAAATTATAAACAAGAAATTTTAAATAAAGATTCGAAAAGAGGAGGACATTTCTAATAAAAAATCTGGCCCACTGGAGCTCTAATTCCATTATTTATAAATAAGAGTTGTGTGGGCAGAAGAAAAAATCAAATATCAGGTCGCAGGTATCAGAGGCCAAACAATGTAAAATGTTCATCAGCTTTGACGAAAAACGAAGGACCACCTGCATTGCACTGCAGGAGCTTGTTACCCGTACCAGGGGCAGAGGGGTAACATATACATAAATATACATGAAAATAAATAAAAGTCAATTGTTACAATAGATTCTTTATTTTAGTATGTAAGAAAGAGATTATTTACAGGAGAAAAATCCAGAGGTTGGATAAAAAAAACACTCTGCTAATTATCAGGAAAGGTGTTGCTAGTTATGAGTAAGTACTCAGTTAAATATATACACGCTGCTAGTTAAGAAAGCATGCAGCTAGTTATGCAACATTAAAGTACAAATTAACATTTCACTATTAAGATCATCGTCAAGACGGTTGGAAAGTCTGAAAATTAGCTTTAATCAATCCCGTAAAAGTTTCAGGTGAATATAAGTTCAGAAATTTACATAAAATAGTAACGTAATAAAGCGATATACCGTTTATAAATCAGTGGTAAATAGTATGGTATCAAAAATATGATATCTTGAAATTAGCTACCAAAGTCCTCCGGGATTCTTAAACGCCCGTCAACCATGCTTTGTGAATGATTTTCGACTTGAAGACAGTCGGCGGATATTCTAGGATATTGTATCCTTTTAATAATGAATAAAGGTACTTACAATCAGTTCCAATAATAGATTACACTAAACTTATTAATTATTAGTAATTATAAGTGGTACAATCCCCATTTTATAGAAGAAAAACACTACATTTTGCAGAGCACAAGGAACAGACGTCCCTGCTATGATATTGTCAAATAACAAGTAAAGTTTGTAACGGGAAAGCGAACTAGACCAGCAAGCGTGTAACGTTTGCACTCAAATATTATACCAGGGACGGACCGACTATTGTACGAATTTAATGAGAAATTCGTACAAGAGTGACTGCTCGCCACTCGCGTCATGTCGACTTTACCCTCTTTCTATGTTAGTAATGATGACACATACTGGCGCGCGTGAGGTATCCACTAAGAGAACCCATAGCAAAAACAATCATGGAGTTTAAACCAATAAACGAACGTCTCTGCTACATGAGACTGAAAGGAGAATGGTATAACTACTCGGTGGTCTCAGCCCATGCCCCGACTGAAGAGAAAGACGAGGAAATAAAGGATACCTTCTATGACGAACTAGAAAATCTTATCCTGAGTATACCCAAATATGATATGCTAATTATTTTGGGTGACTTTAATGCCAAAGTCGGCAAAGAAGAAGCCTATCAAACAACCATAGGCAAACATAGTCTGCATGACACTAGCAACGACAATGGAACCAGACTTGTTGACCTGGCTACGTCCCAGAACCTCCTAATAAAATCAACAATGTTCGAACATAAAAACATCCACAAAGAGACCTGGATTTCAAATGACGGAGTCACAAGAAATCAAATCGACCACGTCATAATAGATAGGAGACATGGTAGTAACTGCCTGGACGTCAGAAGCCTAAGAGGAGCAGACGCAGATACGGACCACTTCCTAGTAAGGACAAAGATTAGAATTAGAATCTCCACCTGTCCAACGCCTAAGAAGGGGACCAGAACAACTTGGGAGACGGGAAAACTAAAAACAGAGGAGACACAAGAAAGGTACCAAGAACAAATAAATGAGCAAATAAAGGAGCCTCAAGACGAAAACAGCATAGAGGAGCTATGGGCTAACATTAAAGATGCAATAGCCACCGTATCAAAACAGGTACTTGGCAAAAAGAAAAGCCAGCGACGGAAATGGTTCGATGAGGACTGCAACAGGACACTTGAAGCGCGGAACCTGGCTAGGAAAAAAATGCTACAACATCCAACAGCATCTAATATAGAAGAATATAGACACCAAATAACAATAACACGCAGAATGGTGAAACGGAAAAAGAGAGAATACCAACTGTCAATAATAAGGGAAATAGAAGAGAATAGACAGAATAACAGAACAAAAGAATATTTTAGCGAAATCTCGAAACAGAAAGCCGGATACTAACCCAGAGAGGAAAACTTTCTCACAAAAATTAATGGAGAACTCATAACCAACGAAAAAGAGATTCTAAAAACCTGGAAGAAATACTTCTTTGAACTGCTAAATGAGGAGGAAAATACAAATACGCCACCAACAAATATACCAACGGCCGAAATAGAAACACAGCCACCGTCGTACGAAGAAACACTGAATGCAATAAAAAAACTGAAAAATAACAAAGCGCCAGGCAGCGACGGCATACCTGCCGAATGCATGAAATCTGGCGGAGAAACACTCCACAAGGCCATACACAAGCTCATACAAACCATCTGGAAGACGGAGGCCCTACCCGACGAATGGAAGGAAGGGATAATCGTCCCTATTCATAAAAAAGGAGACAGAAAGAAATGCACAAACTATCGTGGAATAACTCTTCTGAATACATGTTATAAGGTACTCTCCAATATCCTACTGGAGAGAATGAAACCATATAACGAAGAGATTGTGGGGGAATACCAATGTGGTTTTAGACCAAATAGGTCCACCGTAGATCAGATTTTTACCATCAGACAAATAATGGAGAAATGCTGGGAATTCGACATAGAACTCCACCAATTGTTTATTGACTTTAAACAGGCATTCGACAAAGTATGCAGATCAAAGCTGTGGCAAGCAATGCAAGAACTTGGATTCCAAAAAAAACTTATATCGATGATGAAAGTATGCATGGAGGGTACGCGATGTAAAGTAAGAGTGGGGCAGAGTCTCTCCGACTCCTTCAATATCAATAATGGTCTCAAGCAGGGGGACGCCCTCTCACCTCAACTCTTTAACATAGCATTGGAATATGTAATTAGGAACTCCAAAATTGAGAAGCCAGCTGCTATCTTTCATAAAGGAGGACCCAACCTGCTCCTGGCTTTCGCAGACGATGTCGATGTGATTGGCAATAGCAGGATTGACCTCAAAGACACCTTCATAAAGTTCGAAAAGGAAGCAGAGAAGATAGGCCTCAAGATAAACGAAGACAAGACCAAGTATATGTACCTCAGCAGAAAAAATCGGAACCGAGATAGAGTATGACAAAACTTCTCTATCGAAGACTACAACTTTGAGCGGACAAGACAATTTAAATATCTGGATACAAGTATTAGCGAAAACAACGACATCAAAGAAGAGATAAATAACAGGATACGGGCTGCAAACAGATGCCTTTTTGCTCTTCAAGACCTAATTAAATCTAGAATACTTACCAGGAAAACTAAGCTGAACATATACAATACAATTATAAGGCCTGTCGTAATGTATGGATGTGAGACCTGGACTCTAACAGTTGCAAACGAAGAACGACTTAAGGTCTTTGAAAGGAAATTGCTAAGAAAAATATTCGGCCCAAATAGAGACGAAAATACAGGACAATATAGAATAAAAACCAACCAAGAACTCAAAGAACTCTACACTGATACCAACATAATAAACGAAATAAAGGCCAGGAGACTACAGTGGGCGGGACACGTTAAAAGAATGCCGGATGATAGAATAGTAAAACTGGTGTGGGAGGAGGTCCCGGGGGGAAAACGCCCATTAGGTCGACCCCGCCTCAGGTGGAGAGATAATATTACAAAGGACCTAAAAGCCATGAATATCGAAGATGGACCCTATCGGATGCTAGATAGAAAAAGATGGAGACGTGTGGTTGAGTCGGCAAAAACCCACCCAGGGTTGTGAAGCCACTGATGATGATGATTAAGCATCCACTCCCGGACTAGGTGCGCGAGTGGGTGCGAAGTAGGAAATTCCATCCGCCCCCTGTCATTCCGACAGGACCTCATCGTAGCTCGCGTATCGCGTCGCGTATTCTCCCTCACCATTCTCTAATTTTGTGAAAGGTTCCGGGAGGTCTCATTATCCTTTCGAAGGGGTAGCTGTGGTGGCTATACTCCCTTGTCATTTCCCGGTTGTTTATATCGTCTTCGAACGGTGTGTTTGTGTGTATTTGTTCGCTGCCGCAGCCGTAACATTCCTTTCCAGGTAAATCGCCTTCATTATAGCTGTCCCCGATGCGTAAATCGGCGCTTACCTGATGCAGTAGCGCGGAATTACCGTGTCGAGGGGGTTCTTCATACTCCTTACTTCTTTTCCCCGGATTTTTTTGGGTTTTTGTTTGGTGTGCAGACGATTGCTCGCCTGCACGGTTTTTCTGTTTTTTTTTGTACATACCACTGCTCATCTGTACGGTTCTTTGTGTGTACTGGTTTGCACCAGTACCGGTTTTTGCGTTTTTTTGTGTGGGGATCTTCATGCCTAGTCTTTTATTTGTTTTCTTGGTCTCTTGTACTTCCTGCAGTATTCTTTCTTATAGCTTGCTAAGACCCCCAGCTCTACGTTAGGATATATCTTCAGCCCTTCGAAGAGTTTCCTCGCTCTTTCGTCCATTATTTCAAGTACTTTCTCTACTTGTGTTTCTTCGTATATATCTACGTTCCTTTTCCTCCATCGGGCGTTTGTCGCTTGTCTTAGCGATATGTTCTATTGCACCTGTAGTTTTTGTCTGTTTGTTTCACATGTGTGTCCCCAGGCGACTGAGGCGTGCGTGATTGTTGGTATTATGATGCTTCTTATAAATCTCAACTTGGTCTTGAGGTTGAGTTTACTTTTCCTGTCTAGCAATTCGACGAGTCTTGCCCTCGCTTGCTTAGTTTTGTCTATTATGGTGTTGACGTGTGGGGTGAATGTTTGTCCCTGGTCCATCGTTACTTCTAGGTATTTTGCTTTTTCTGCCCATTCGATTTCTTCGCCGTAGATTTCTATTTTTTCTTCTGGTCGCCGGAGTATTTTCTTCCTAAACAGAACCTCTTGGGTTTTTTCGTTGTTAACCATTCGTCGACTTCGTTTGCTGCTGTTTGCAATCTGTTCGTAATGTTTTTGACTTTCACGCATCTCGTGGCTATGGCAGTATCGTCGGCGTAGAGTGCGTTCATGGTGTTCTGTATTTTTGGTATGTCTCAGTGTATATTTTATATAGTGTGGGGGAAAGTACTGCTTCTTGCGGTACTCCTTCTTCTTGATGGCCTACATCCGATCTCTCGTTTGCTACCTTTACCTGGAATTTTCTCTCTTTGAGACAGCTGTTTAGGGGTTTTATCAGAGGTTTTGTATATCCTGCCTCTTTCATCTTGTAAAGTAGTCCTTCGTGCCACACTAGGTCGAAGGTTTTACTTATATCGAAGAATATTGTTCCTGTTGATTCCTTCTGGTTGAAACCTGAAGCTGCATATTCTACAAGTCTCAAGATTTGTTGTAATGATGAGCTGTCCGAAAAACCAAAATTCGTTATTTTCTATATTCGTGAATCACCTTGTTTGAATTGTATCAACTGTGATGAAAGATGAAATGAATTTATAATATTATGTGATAATTCAACCTTTATTCGCATTTTCTCGTTATAAAACAACAAAATTATGAACGTCTCAAAATAGCATTGTTATCAAGTGAAATCGCCCTGTCATATAAAAAGATTTGGAAATGAATTTCTCATGAATTCGTCATACAAGGATGTGATGATAATACCACCAAAGATAACTCACAACTAAATCATAACTTGGGAGATACGGAGTGATGAAAAGTGATTATTTCTCATATTCAACACCCTGTATCTCGAAAACTAGTCATAGGATCGTGTTGCGCCCAATGAAACATTTCACCAGTATGATCAATTCTACAACATATCAAAAATTCAAGAAATTTGACGAAGAGCCATTTTCACATATATGGTGTGCGGGGTCCTTTGCAAGTGATGAAATACATTCAAAACGAATTGTTGCAATTTATTGTCCTACGAATGATATGATTGCAGACATGTTAACGAATCCATTGGATGGATCGAAATTATCAAAACATGCTAGAGCAATCGGATTAATTTGAATTCCATTGTAAGTTGAGAAAGGGTGTTAATGTATACGACATTCAAAATGTAATTTGTATTTAGTGTTTTAAATGAAACTCACGGTTTCTAGTTAATTCCACAATATAATAAAAATTATTGAAAATTCTAAAAAAATTTTTAGAGTTTTCAATAATTTTTATTATATTGTGGAATTAACTAGAAACCGTGAGTTTCATTTAAAACACTAATATGAGCAGACTCCACGAAGTAAGGGTCGAAACAGTTAATTTCTTTAATTTGTATTTGATAAAAGAATGTTTAATGTAGTGTTCATATTGATTGAATGAGCTATCGCACGTTATTTTACGAGCTTTATCTCTATTTTTCACGGTTTTCAGCTTGTGTACTAGACTACAGGAATTTATATGCATAATATTTTATTTGTACATCTAGGCCAAGCAAAAAGGAGATAACAATTACTTAAATAAACATAAATTTTCCGGTTTCCTAAATTTTCGACCCCTCATAAACTATAGGGAAAGCTCCTTCTAAGATTTTGTTGGGCAGAACAATGCGCACAAGATTTGATTTGTTATTGCCGTCGACAAAATCGGTTGTCGAAAATAAACAATTCAAACAAAAACAATATTTTAAAGGCAAAAGACAAACATATTTTAAAATGAATGAAAAGGTTTTAAGACGCGATTTTAGGGCTAATACTCCAAATTGGTACCAAGGTGTGGTCAAAGAAGTTCTTGGAGAAAGAACCTATACTGTAAAAACAGACCCTGGATTGATTTGGAAACGTCACATTGATCAGTTAAAAGTAAATAATTATAATGAAACTGTTAACCCAAAATATTTAAAAAAGGAAAAAACGGTCACAATCATTCCACGATCTGAATTTAATGTAGATAGTGTACATAATGATAGTTTAGTATGTAACGATAGTTCAGAAGTAAGTGATTGGTATAATTTAATTGAGAATAATTTAAATCAAGAAGTGTCGTTTTCACCTAGCGTTGATACTTTGCGTCAATTAAGATGGCAAAATTTAATAAACAAGCCAAACTGACTAGTTTATTAATTTATCTGATATTTTTATTTATTTTTTATTTTATTAGTTAAAAATGTATACTTTTGTTGAAGGGGGAGAAAGTGTAAGATACTCCCTGTATATATATATATATATATATATATATATAATGGATATTTTTGTGGGGATGTGGCAATAAGACTCCAGAGTAAATACTTTCAGATATTTATTCCCGAGCTTTCGAATAATTTTTATTCATTATCAAGGGCTATAAATAATTGGTCAATGTTATCATTCGTAATAATTAAATGAAATAATAAATACTTACATAAACTCTATAGCGAATTTTGGAAAAGTTGTAAATTTTTATAATAAATTCTTTTAAACATAAATCAATGAAAAACAAAAACAATATGACAATAAACAAAATATTTGATCTTGAACTACTATAATTTCTATTTTTCTATCATAAAATTAAAGATTGTTATGAATCTTGTGTTCTTTTTTCATAATCTAAAAGATATGCATAGATAACACTAAGGTTATTTAAATCTGCTTTTTTATTTATGACATAATTTTGTTCTGCAATATATGTTGTTTCCAAAAAAAGGCGTTTTCTTTAATTACTTTCTATTGCTAAAACTTTGGCAGATTGATAATCCATACAATGTCCTTCATAAAATACGTGTTCCGCTAAAGCACATCTATCAGGATATAATCTACTGTCACTTTTATGAGAGGAGATTTAATTGGTTAGCGATCTTTTGCTGTGACCAATGTATTTCTTATTACAGATATTGCAAGGAATCTCATAAACTATATTAGTTAATTTAGTAGTAGGAGTCTTGTCTTTCATCTTACTGAAAATTGATTTTCTTGTAACACATTGTTTATTCGCAATTTTTATATTATGTGGTTTAAATACTCCAGAAATTTTAGGTGTGATAGATTTTATATATGGAAAAGAAATATAAGTTGGAGATGTAATATTAGTAGTTAAAATGTCACTGTTTTCTTCGTTTCGTATTATGTCAACAGTAATGTCATTTCTATTGTCAGAAGTATTATATAAAACATGTTTCAAAAGATATGAAGGATATGAGTTATTATAGAAAAGTTTGTAGAGTATTTTTAGATTTTTATTGTGAAATATTGGATTGGAAATTTTTAGGACTCTGGTTTTCATCTGTTTAATCAAGTTTTGTACTAGGTCGATGATATGAATGGTAATTTATATATCTCCCAGAATTGATAGGTTTCCTATACCAGTCAATTAAGATTCTATTATCATTATTTCTAATGAATTTGGTATAAAGAAAAGGTAAAGATTGTTCTGTATTTTCCCTTTCCATTGTAAATTGTATATGCGGATCGAAGCTATTGAAGTAAAAGAGTATATTATTTATTTCATAACATGGAAGAGATAATATTATAACATCTACATATTTTTTGATGGAGAACAAATTAAAGGGTAAAACAGAAATAACATAGTCTAAAATATAATTCATGACATAGTCTGCTAATATAGGAGATATTGAAGGTTTTCCAAAGGTTTGTTGGTAATTTTTGTTATTGTAAGAGAAAAATGTATTATTAAAAATAAATGTAATTAATTCTAAAAAAGTTTCTTTTCCGAATTTGCAATTTTTACTTATATCATTCCATTTATGTTGAAGAGATGTTAAACATATATTAAAATGGACATTACTAAACAGTGATACCACGTCTAAACTTAAAAGAACGTAATTTGATGGTAATAGTAAGTTATTGAATGATTTACTAATTTCAAAGGAGTCTTTAACATAATATTCATTGTTATAGTCGTAAGATTTTGTCAATATTTCAGTTAACCAAAAAGTAAGAGGTTCAATTGGAGTATTAATTGATGCTACAATTGGTCTAGCTGATAATGTTGGTTTATGAATTTTAGGTAAGCAATAAAATTTTGCGGAAATACCGTTATAATTAGTTAACTTTTTTTTTGTATTTTCATCAATTAGTTTTTCAGTAAATAATTTTTTTAATAATTTGTTACAATTATTAGTGGTTTTAAGAGTTGGATCATTATTCAGTTCTTTATATGATGAGTTATTATCAATTAATTATGTTAAAGACTCCTTTGAAATTAGTAAATCATTCAATAACTTACTATTACCATCAAATTACGTTCTTTTAAGTTTAGACGTAGTATCACTTTTTAGTAATGTTCATTTAAATATATGTTTAACATCTCTTCAACATAAATGGAATGATATAGGTAAAAATTGCAAATTCGGAAAAGAAACTTTTTTAGAATTAATTACATTAATTTTTAATAATACATTTTTCTCTTACAATAACAAAAATTACCAACAAACCTTTGGAAAACCTTCAATATCTCCTATATTAGCAGACTATGTCATGAACTATATTTTAGACTATGTTATTTCTGTTTTACCCTTTAATTTGTTCTCCATCAAAAAAAAAATATGTAGATGTTATAATATTATCTCTTCCATGTGATGAAATAAATAATATACTCTTTTACTTCAATAGCTTCGATCCGCATATACAATTTACAATGGAAAGGGAAAATACAGAACAATCTTTACCTTTTCTTGATACCAAATTTATTAGAAATAATGATAATAGAATCTTAATTGACTAGTATAGGAAACCTATCAATTCTGGGAGATATATAAATTACCATTCATATCATCGACGTAGTACAAAACTTGATTAAACAGATGAAAACCAGAGTCCTAAAAATTTCCAATCCAATATTTCACAATAAAAATCTAAAAATACTCTACAAACTTTTCTATAATAACTCATATCCTTCATATCTTTTGAAACATGTTTTATATAATACTTCTGACAATAGAAATGACATTACTGTTGACATAATACGAAACGAAGAAAACAGTGACATTTTAACTACTAATATCACATCTCCAGCTTATATTTCTTTTCCATATATAAAATCTATCACACCTAAAATTTCTGGAGTATTTAAACCACATAATATAAAAATTGCGAATAAACAATGTTTTACAATAAAATCAATTTTCAGTAAGATCAAAGACAAGACTCCTACTACTAAAGTAAATAATCAAGTTTATGAGATTCCTTGCAAATCTGTAATAAGAAATACATTGGTCACAGCAAAAGATCGCTAACCAATCGATTCGTCTCTCATAAAAGTGACAGTAGATTATATCCTGATAGATGTGCTTTAGCGGAACACGTATTTAATGAAGGCCATTCTATGGATTATCAATCTGCCAAAGTTTTAGCAATAGAAAGTAATTATAGAAGACGCCTTTTTTTGGAAACAACATATATTGCAGAACAAAATTATGTCATAAATAAAAAAACAGATTTAAATAACCTTAGTTTTATCTATGCATATCTTTTAGATTATGAAAAAAGAACACAAGATTCATAACAATCTTTAATTTTATGATAAAAAAATAAAAATTATAGTAGTTCAAGATCAAATATTTTGTTTATTGTCATATTGTTTTTTGAGTTTTTCATTGATTTATGTTTGAAAGAATTTATTATGAAAATTTACAACTTTTCGAAAATTCGCAATAGATTTTATGTAAGTATTTATTATTTCATTTAATTATTAAGAATGATAACATTGACCAATTATTTATAGCCCTTGATAATGAATAAAAATTATTCGAAAGCTCGGGAATAAATATCTGAAAGAATTTACTCTGGAGTCTTATGGCCACATCCCCACAAAAATATCCATTACAAATAAGTTGGCAAATAACTTTCTTCAAATTAAATATATATATATATATATATTTCTATCTATTCATTTTTATTTAATTACATGTTTTTATATCATACCCCTATACCTTATCGACATATTAACGAGTTTTGCAAACGGAGTGTACGAATAAATACGTTTCAGATTAAACGTTGTTTTATTTGTAATTTGTGATTATATTCAAATTAATATATTCATATACATAACAAACTCAAAAGATTTTTCCAAAATTACAACTTTTTTTTGGGTAAACCAATACTTTTCTCGCATATTAGATAGGATTGGGAGGAGAAGTAATAAAATGTATTAACTTATCCAAAACATCACACAAATAAAATATGAAGTACATTTCTTCTGATAGCACAGTTATGTCATAATCATCATAAATTCCCTATTGCTTGGCCTAATTATAATTTATTCACTCACTTATCGAAAGGTTTATTTCCATAAATATGTGCCAGACTGTTGACCGTCCAAGTTTGGTTCAAAACTATAACATATCTCAACACAAATGATATTAACAAAGAATTCCGGAATGTTTCATTCCACAAATACATCGGAACGGCGATTGGAAAACCAACGCCTATCAGTAGGAAAAGAATAAAAAACCATCTGCAACAAAAAATTTAAAATTAATATTTAACCAAACAATTTCGCGTAGCGTAGCACGGTCAACATTGAGGGATATAAAGATTTCTAATAAAGGAATATTATATACAACTATAATATTTAGCGTCGTGTGACTCATAGCATTTAATCACAACAGATTAATCTTGAAATACTTTTTTTGATACTAAACTATAAAGGCAGATAAGTTTAGCTCCGTCAAGCTGCCCCCCGCCCCCCCCGGTTAGATTTTTGTTACCAAAATGCTAGCACACATAAAGGGCACCTAGCACAACAATTTTTATAGCTAGCACACCAACAGCTCACAATAAAAATGCTTTTGAATTCGGGTGGGGCCAGGTTAACGCTAGCCCCCCTCCCGGTTGGAATTTTGTCTCCAAAATGCTAGCACAGATAAAGGACACCTAGCACAACCTAGCACACAATTTTTTATAGCTAGCACACCAACAGCTTAGAATAAAAATGCTCTTGAATTGGGGTAGGGCCAGGTTAACGCTAGCTCCCCCCGGTTGGAATTTTTTCGCCAAAATGCTTGCACAGATAAAGAACACCTAGCACACCATTTTGATAGCTAGCACACCAACAACTTACAATAAAAATGCTTTGGAATTCGGGTAGGGCCAGGTTAACGCTAGCCCACTCCGGTTGGAATTTTTTCGCCAAAATGCTAGCACAAAGAAAAGACACCTAGCACAGCCTAGCACAAAATTTTTAATAGCTAGTACATCAACAATGCTTTTGAATTCAGGGGGTGGGGGGCGTCTGCAAAATAATGCTATGGTTACACGAATGAATGAAAATGTTGAATGTATTTGTCCCTAAACATCATTTTCCTATAAAAAATGGCCCCTAAACAGATGTTGCCAGATTGTGCGTGATATCTATATTTTCCCATCTAGCAGGGTATTTGATTAATTAATAATTAACTATTAATTAATTAATAATTATCTATTTATTTTCAATTAATGCTAAAAAACGAAAGAGTACAAAAATCTTCACTTTTAAAAATAATGTTGTTAAAATAATAGTAATTTTAATAAAACAAAATAATTAAATTCAACCATTTAGTCACGGAATCAGAAACAATCCGTGCACGAATAAGTTGCAAATTACGTCACACTATGAAAAAGGCAACGACAAACGTTTGCGTACAGACATGTTGGATAAATAAATATCCAAAAAAGCGAAGCTGTGTTGGATATGTACTTTGGACAAAGTTGTGTAATCTGGTAAGGGGCGGCTGAGATCCCTAAAAATGTTCCAATATATTGAGAATACATGTTTTAGACTGATCGTGGTTCACTGTAGTCCTTATTTAAAAGAAACACTCAAACTTTATATTTAAATTTGCCAGAATATTTATTGCCAAAGTTGATGGTTAATTAACCATTGTAATGATAACATAAATTTTGCATTTCACTATCAAATTTTTTTTAAATTCCCAAGTTAACTTAGAACGTGCAGCTTTTAATTCTTAGAGCCGGTTAATCAGAGCTTCGAATATTTCTGTGGCATATCATAAGACACCAACACTACTATGTATTTTTAAAAGTTTTTAGTATGTAACTGGCAATGTATGTTTGTTCGGTTGCAATCTTGCAACTCAGTTTTGAAGCAGATACGAGGGCAATTCAGAAACTAACCTCCGGTTGATTGAATAAAATACACCAAGTTAAGTAAAAATATTTTAATATATACATCTTACAACTACATCTTTGCACTATTTTTCGACATAGACTCCATAACGATTGAGGCACTTATCGTATCTCTTCACAAGCTTTGAAATTCCTTCTGCATAAAAATCACCCGCTTGTGCCTTGAGCCAGCCTGTGACCGCATCTTTGAGCTCTTCGTCGTCATCAAACCGCTGGGACCCGAGCCATTTCTTCATATGCATGAAGAGGTGATAATCGCTTGGTGCCAGATCTGGGCTGTAAGGTTGAAAACGTCCCACTTGAAGGACTCAAGAAGGGCTGTTGTTCTGCGAGCAGAGTGAGGACGGGCGTTATCGTGCAAAAAAACGATACCGGAAGTCAGCATACCACGGCGTTTGTTCTGTATAGCCCGTCGTAATGTTTTTAGTGTTTCACAGTACACGTCTTGATTAATGGTCGTCCCACGTTCCATGAATTCAACCAACAACACCCCTTTGGCATCCCAAAACACCGTTGCCATCAGTTTTCTGGCAGAAAAATCTTGCCGGGCTTTTTTTGGTTTGGTAGGCGAATCTGAATGTGCCCACATCTTTGATTGTTCTTTTGTCTCAGGGTTCACGTACTTAATCCAGGTTTCGTCACCGGTCACGATTCTGTTTAACAATGGTTCTCCTTCGTCCTCATAACGTGACAGAAAGTCTAATGCAGAGGCCATTCTTTGACTTTTGTGGTGGTCGGTAAGAATTTTGGGCACCCATCGTGCACAGAACTTACGGTAACCCAATCTTGCTGTCACTATCTCGTATTTTCAACCTATTGATTTGAAATTCTGTATATACGTCTAGTTTGCATGCCAATCCATGATTAGGTATGTGACGTCATTCTAAATTCAACATGGCGGATCACCAAAGTTGGCGGACTAAAGAAAGTGGACTAATTTTTTTGCTTTCTTACAATATGGGTATTAAATGGAAGGCAGCAAAATTGATGACATAGGTATTCTTATTTTTCTAAAAACTAGGTATAATCCATCTGAAGTTCTCATCGGACTTTTTAAAAGGGTCGTTAAACCAAGTCTATCGTTAAAATTTGAATCATTTTTATAATGCCGTTTTTATGGGTCTTAGAGTAAATAAAATTCTTGTAGGTACATCCAAACTGGCCGAATCAGATGTTTGGGTTAAGAAAGGGTTTCCCCGAAGGGCTGATGGTTGTAATAATATGTATTCTTTCTAATAATATTACAAGTAACATGGACTATATAAGTAAAACTAATGATCTAACTATTTTCATGAGTGTAATTCGATAGAATATTTCTCGATTAGACGACATAAAACTGTATTAATGCGAAATTTATATGATTTAAACAACATTACATGGTATTTAATTACTCTTTTTGGTTCATTTTCAATCACTTATTTTTGGATTAAGCTTGAAGAATCGTTTTCAAACCGTGACATTTTTATGATATTTTAAATTAAAATTATGATAATAACAACAATTGTTACTTAGACGTTACTTAGATACGGACTTAAAAGGGAAATTATCGGCACTGCCGGAGAGTTATCTCCGAAAAGATTCTGCTTCATTTGGAATTTTTACCGTATGAGTGGAATATTCCAAGAATTTCTCGTAACTACAGTAAGAAACAATTAAACCAGCCGTTTTACATATTTATTCAACCTATTCATTTACCCATTTATTTATTCATCGAGTAAGTATAGCGTTATTTCACTAACCTCCGTCCCACTCCCCAGAATTAAAAGTGTAGTTGCTGTGCTAGCTATAAAAAATGGTGTGCTAGATTGTGATAGGTGTCCTTCGTTTGTGGAGGAGGTAGCTAGCGTTAACCTGGCCCCATCCGAATTCCAAAGCATTTTTATTGTAAGCTGTTGGTGTGCTAGCTATAAAAAATGATGTGCTAGGTGTCCTTTATCTGTGCTAGCATTTTGGCGAAAAAATTTCAACCGGGGGGGAGGGCTAGCGTTAACCTGGCCCCATCCGAATTCAAAAGCATTTTTATTGTAAGCTGTTGGTGTGCTAGCCATAAAAAATGGTGTGCTAGGTTGTGCTAGGTGTCCTTTATCTGTGCTAGCATTTTGGCGACAAAATTCCAACCAGGGGGCTAGCGTTAACCTGGCCCCACCCGAATTCAAAAGCATTTTTATTGTGAGCAGTTGGTGTGCTAGCTATAAAAATTGTTGTGCTAGGTTATGCTAGGTGCCCTTTACGTGTGCTAGCATTTTGGTAGAAAAAATCTAACCGGGGGGGGGCAGCTTGACGGATCTGATAAGTTTCAACTGTTGGCGAATACGTTTGACAAAATTTAATTATGAAACTCTTTTATTTATGATTTTCGTTTCATTTATTATTGATAGATTACAGTAGTTATATATAGTGCGAAGCGAAAACATGTACTGTACAGGTTGGCAAATTAATTTTGGCAGACGGAAGTTTGGCAACTTCCGATGCGTCGTAGCAAAGACGTATGCGGATTGCAAGAGCTCACTTCGCTGGAAGAATTCGTAAGCTTCGTTTCGACAGTACAGTTCAGAGAAAAGTGTGATGTGCACTGATGTGTCTACTAAAAAACAAAGAACGTCCAGTATCCGTATGGATCAATTCGACAAAACTGTGCTTATAAGGTGTATAATAAATTATCACATATCCGAGAAAAAAGTACCCACGTTAATAAATGTACACCAAACCTATGCAGATAGTTATGGCTTCGCAGGAAGTCGCGAATCTCTGCGGAAACAAATACATTCTTTGGGTTTTCGTTGGACCAACATGAAAAAAAAACAGAAGTTTGTTGATGGAACGTCACGAAATCAGACATTTAAGCCTACTATATTTAAGAAACAAAAGAAAGTGCTGAGAATAAGGTAAGCTTATCATTTATGGCTATCTGAGAGAAACATATATTGCAGTGAACAAATGTTAAATCCGGATCTTTATAACGTTGCAAAAATGTACAAACCGCAATATACAACTTATCGTACCTTTATTAAGTCACTTAGAACTGTAATTAAAGCTTCACACACACAATCGCAGAAATGCTTTGCTTGGAAATTGTTAATAAATACATCAGACTTGTATAGGAATCGCAAAGTCAAAGCCAATATTTCCGTGGATGAAATACACTTCCGATAATTTGTATCTTGTTTCGATATTATGGGTTCTAATAGAACCAAGAGTTTTACAAAATCTGCTACAGACATACGGCTAAAATTTCGAAATAAACTCTGGTCCTCCATTTCTAAATCTCTGAGCAAAGGCACCATATAGTGAGCGATTTTTAAATAAACTTCTTTGCCACCACAGCCTAGTCTTACGTTTTTTTTTCGACTCGACATTTTGTTTTATTAAAAAGTATGCTGCACAAGCAATGATGAGATCGCTTTCCAACGATGACATTTTTCAAATTTAATTATTTCAATTTTTATGAAAGTGCAGTTCTAGTTCGAACTGTTCAACGAACTGGACCGAACTGAACACAGACCTGAAACTCTTCTTGTGTGGACGATGTCACGGTTTGATTTTATTATTAAACATTCTCGCAAATTATAACTCCTATTATTTTAGTATATTCTCGATATATTCAAGTGAAATATCTGGTTGATTTACCCATAACTGACTGTTATTATGCCCAGTTCACATTATACTTCTGCAACTCTTTTAATTAAATTCAGTTATATAGATAACGTTTCTTTTTATGTTAGTTGCATACAGGCAAATGGCATTGTGTTTGTTGAAATCAACATTCTTTATTTTTACGAATCTATTCGGTAAAAGGTAGGGTTTTAAAATGAAGAAAATTGGAATTTATTATTTTGAAATAAAGCGTGTGTACAGGCCTTCACTGTTGTTCTACGCTTTTATTATTTACCGAATAAGTTTTTGCCGTTTAATGTCCTTTTTATGTGAGTTATTTTTATCTGTGCCTGGAGAACGAAATTTGAGGAGAATTTTGATTTTTCTTTACGTCGAGAATTGTGTTCGACTGGTCGGAGATTTAGTACCCCGTATTTTATCACTTATTTGTGGATTTTGGGGCTCTTTCTCCAAAGGAATCTTCTTGGATGGTTGATTCTGTATTGATTCTTTGGTTAATTACATGAAGATTTTTCTGATATTCAGGATTTAGGACCACCGAATACACACTTCTTTCAAACCCCTATAAACCATCTCAGGGTAAGATATTATTTTCTTTTACTTATTCCGTTAATTGGTACTCGTAATTTTTTCTATTATTATAAGTCTATTTCGTTTTATTTCACTCTGAATTCAAGTAGTTTTCGGTATAATTTATTTCTGGGTTAATTTTGACACGTGTTGGTTGGGTTAATTAGGGGTCAGAGTGCGACTTTATTATTTTTTTCATTTTGATGTAAAGTAACTGAGTTATTTTCTATTTAGTCATGGCCAATATTTCTTAATATATTTTATTATTCGTGGAAAATGTAGTAATTTCGTTTTTTTACTATGTGCTAAATCTTATTAGCTATCGGTACACAGTTTTCTGGTTTCATATTATTTATTTTCTATGATTTTGTGGATCAAGTAGCCTCATTGTTCACGAAAATGTTTTATTAAGTAATTATTTTCGGAAATAAATTAAATATTTTTGTGAAAATTAGTAGGTGATTTATTTCTTTGGATATATATCCATTTAGATAACACTAGTTTCATTGTTGTAATCAACACCGAGGATATTCATTATTCTGCTTCCATTTATAGTTGTCGAAATTTAGATAGCTCTTGTCGAGATTGCGATTGATCGTTTTTTGCCGTTAATTTTTTTTTGAAGTGAAACTTTTTATGGGACACTAGCGTTTTGTCATGAGAGTTAACTCGTCGAGCTAACAAAACTGTTAAACTCCTTGTGAGAGAGGCGGAAAAAATTAACGAAGATCCGCACAAAGAGGAGACGCCGAGAATAGTCGCAGGGCATTGTTTATTGATGGCGATGGCTGCGCGAACGATAAAGTGAGAACGCATTCGGGGGGAAAAGGATACCAAAAGCGCTTAATAATTTCTGCCGATATTGGTATAATCCAGTGCGAAATTAATATAGAAATTGTTTACCTTTAAAATTAAGGCGATAAAAACTAGGAAATTTCTTTGCATTGTGTATTTATTTGTATTATTTTGAAAAAAATATGTAATAAAACGTAACAAGAGTATTGAAATATATTGAAAAATGAAATAAACAGGTATACTTGTCCGTACAGATAAGTTCTGTACTCATTAAAGTTTAAGCATAAATTGTGTTATCTCCTACTTTCCGCATTGAGGCCAACGCGCATCGTGGGCGTGTCCACTTTCAAACTTTCAGCTATATTTGCTAACCTGTACGTAGAAGAGCAAGTAAGTCTCAGTTCATCAGAGAAAGTCGTTGTAACTAGTGTTGCTTTATTTATGGAAATATTTTTTTTTGTAATTGTAATTTAAAATTATTTTTTGATAAATGAAAATGAATGGACAAAAAACTTCAATTTCAGTCGTTGGCGATGGAAATTGCTTGTTCAGATGTTTGTCTTATTTTATCTATAATTATTATATCAATATATATTTATCCGAAACAAAAAATTAATGAAATTATCGAGTTTATCTTCAACAAATTATTAATATATACTATACCACATGCATCCGAAGCTAAATCAGAAAAAGATAAGATTCCAATGATCTTAGCTGGAGATTTTAATGTAAATTTTAGTGACAAAAGTTCAGAACCACTCATTTCATTTTTATATGATAAATTACAATTAAAAATAAACAATGACATTCATATTTCAACAACAAGATATGGAACTTGCTTGGATGCTGTTTTTTCAAGACACTTGAATTCATTGAGATCTGAAGTATTTGCATCCAACTTTAGCTATCATCAGCCAATTATTTCTAGTTTGCCAAATAAAAATGACAGTGCAGATAAAGATATTTGAATCTGTGATTCATTAACATAAGTCATATTAATTACTTATATAGTTCTTTTCTTAATGTAGAATGTTTATGTATATGTAATATATATATATATATATATATATATATATATGTATATGTCTATTAAATTATTTCATATTAAAAAATTTTTAATATTGTTTTAATTCTCAGTTATTGTCAATGAAGATACAAAAAATGTATGCGTCAGTCCAAAACTAACAGCGTCAAAAGTGAAACTTTTCATGTAATTCAAGAACTGTCAATGAGTGTACAAAAAAATACATTGCAGCAAAGAAAAATTGACTGGAAATTATAATAAAAATGATTTATAATAAAAATCAAGAAAAATCTACAGACTATCCCGAATTAATTACTACGGAAGTTTCACTTGTACGTATATGTATATAGTTTTATGTATATGTAAATAATAGTACGTACAAGTGAAACTTCCGTAGTAATTAATTCGGGATAGTCTGTAGATTTTTCTTGATTTTTATTATAAATCATTTTTATTATAATTTCCAGTCAATTTTTCTTTGCTGCAATGTATTTTTTTGTACACTCATTGACAGTTTTTGAATTACATGAAAAGTTTCACTTTTGACGCAGTTAGTTTTGGACTGACGCATACATTTTTATTATTAGATTTTTGTTCCACATTTCATGCAGTTTTTGTTAAATGCAATATTTTAGACATTATCTTATTTTGTCGCATATAAACGAGCTTATCCACTGCTAATTAATTTTTTATATCCAAAAAAAATGTGGTGAGGGATATATTTAGGTTGAATAGATGAGGCTTTTACTTGATGAAGATCCATATTGAACGATGAAATAAAACAATATAGTTTGTTTAAATCTTCATTTATTTGAACTAATGTTCAATTTAAACTTGTTGACGCGTTTCACTAACACAGTAGCTTTGTCAAAACGAATGAAGGTAAAATATAAAAATGTCTTAATATATACAGTGCTAAATCTATTTACTAAGGTTAACAATGGTATTGAAAGAAATTACCTGGAAATTCATTCACTACAAACATTCCTGAGCTATCTTCTAGGTTAAGAGGTTCAATAAAGGAGACTGATTGATATCTATTTGGTCGATAAGGAGATTACCTGAATATTTATTTTTGTTAATCTCTAGGGCTTCTAATAAATTTAAACTAAAGGATTTACTGACTACATGGAGAATTTCAAAATTTGGGTCAAAAATGTGTTGGTTTTCTAATAAATGATTTGAATAGTTAGAATCTAATTTTTTGTTGTCATAGCTACGTTTGTGTTCCGAAATTCTAGTTTTAAAATTTCTAAAAGTTCTACCGATATAAATTTTATCACAATTGTCATTACCACATTTTAATTTATAAACTCCTGATTTGTTTAATTTTGAAGATTTAGATTTATTATTTTGAATGAATTTGGATAAATTGTGATTAGTTTTAAAGTAAATATTCATGTCTAAAGTTTCTAAAAATGATTTAATTTTTAAGGATGGTGTTCCAAAGTATGTTAAGCTTTTAAATTGTTTATTATTTTTATCTGAAGGGAATACTTGTTCTAAAGTCTGTTTTTTTATCTTTTTATTTATGATATTGTCAATTAAATTTGGATCGTAATTATTATTAACTGCTAATTGTTTTATGATATTTAATTCTTTGGTATAATTATTATTATTTAATGGGACTGTTAAGAGTCTGTGTATCATACTATTGAAAGCTGTTAGTTTATGACTGAATGGGTGGACCGAACTATTATGAATTGTAATATCTGTATGTGATGGTTTATGAAATATAGAAAAATCATGTTCATTATTTATATTTGAAATTGTAAGGTCTAGAAAGTTTATAGACTTATTTTGTTCAAGCTCTACGGTAAATTTGATATTATTGTGAATCGAGTTTATGTAAGTAATGAAGCTCTCTAATTGTCTATTTGTACCGATGAGGCTAGCTAAAATGTCGTCCACATATCGGTGCCAGTACATGAATTTTTTACTAAGGGGGTGTTCATGAATTATTTTTTCTATATTATCCATGAAAATTACTGCTAGTAGGGGGCTGAGAGGGTTGCCCATGATCAAACCATCTTTACTGCTATAAACCTCTCCATTGAAATGAAAATAATTTTGATTCAAACACACTTTTAATAAAGTAATGATATCAAAGTGAATTATAGGATAAACATTATTGTATGTGAGCAAGTTATCGACAAGAGTTATAGCTTCTTTAGGAGGTATACTAGGGAATAGATTTGTTACATCGAATGATATGAATTTATAATTATGGGGTAGTATTATATCTTGAATATTATTAATTAATTCCGTTGAGTTTTTAACTGAAAATCGAGGTATGAATAAACAATATTTAGTAATGACATCTATGAGAATCTTTGAAATTTTGAATGAAATAAGAAACAACTGGCCTGATTGGGTACCCCTCTTTATGGAGTTTAATTAATGAATAAAGTTCAGGGTGTTGCGGATTGGGTAAAAATAATTTATATTTTTCTTTATCGTTAATTATTGGTTTAACGTTATCTACTGCTAATTTTATTTCTCTCTGAAATTTATTAGTTGGGTCTATTTTAAGGGTCTCGAAATTGCTTGCCTGAATAAAATTGTTGGTTTTTAATATATAATCTTCTTTAGGTAATGCTATTACCGTATTTGGCCAACCCTCTCAGCCCCCTACTAGCAGAAATTTTCATGGATATTATAGAAAAAATAATTCATGAACACCCCCTTAGTAAAAAAATGTATGTACTGGCACCGATATGTGGACGACATTTTAGCTAGCTTCATCGGTACAAATAGACAATTAGAGAGCTTCATTACTTACATAAACTCGATTCACAATAATATCAAATTTACCGTAGAACTTGAACAAAATAAGTCTATAAACTTTCTAGACATTACAATTTCAAATATAAATAATAAACATGATTTTTCTATATTTCATAAACCATCACATACAGATATGACAATTCATAATAGTTCGGTCCACCCATTCAGTCATAAACTAGCAGCTTTCAATAGTATGATACACAGACTCTTAACAGTCCCATTAAATATTAATAATTATACCAAAGAATTAAATATCATAAAACAAATAGCAGTTAATAATAATTACGATCCAAATTTAATTGACAATATCAGAAATAAAAAGATAAAAAAACAGACTTTAGAACAAGTATTAAAAATTAAATAATTTTTAGAAACTTTAGACAAGAATATTTCCTTTAAAACTGATCACAATTTATCCAAATTCATTAAAAATAATAAATCTAAATCTTCAAAATTAAACAAATCAGGAGTTTATAAATTGAAATGTGGTAATGACAATTGTGATAAAATTTATATCGGTAGAACTTTTAGAAATTTTAAAACCAGAATTTCGGAACACAAACGTAGCTATGACAACAAAAAATTAGATTCTAACTATTCAAATCATTTATTAGAAAACCAAAACATTTTCGACCCAAATTTGGAAATTCTCCATGTAGTCGGTAAATCCTTTAATTTAAATTTATTAGAGGCCCTAGAGATTAACAAAAATAAATATTCAGGTAATCTCCTTAACGACCAAATAGATATCAATCAGTCTCCTTTATTGAACCTCTTTACCTAGAAGATAGCTTAGGAATGTTTGTAGTTGATGAATTTCCAGGTAATTTCTTTCAATACCATTGTTAACCTTAGTAAATAGATTTAGCACTGTATATATTAAGAAATTTTTATATTTTACCTTCATTCGTTTTGACAAAGCTACTGTGTTAGTGAAACGCGTCAACAAGTTTAAATTGAACATTAGTTCAAATAAATGAAGATTTAAACAAACTATATTGTTTTATTTCATCGTTCATATATTTAGGTATATATATTTCTAAATCTATATAGGTTATCTGATTGACGTTGAACTTGTTAATTAATTTCTTCGCATTGAAAACAGAAACCTGTGTCTATTCGTACAGACGAATAATCTATTTCCATTTTCATTTATTTACTTCTCTATTTTAAAATATGAAATTCCACTGGTCATCATGGTTATCAGTTCTTTTCATTTTTTTTTAGTCTTTCTCCAAATACCGTATTTTTACCCATTATTTCTTTTTATTCTAATCAACTCAGAATTAATGATCATATAGTCACGGCATACCTATATATTTTGCCTTGTTATTTGTATTTATATCTATTTTGTATAATCCATGGAGGATTACTGATTACCTTATGTGAAATATTTTCTAAATTATTATATTTCATTTGGGTAAATAGAACAGCAAACAGCAAGTTTATTTTTTTGTTATTATTTTATTTACTTAATTAGCTTTTGATTTTTTTTATTATGCTATCGATTTTTTTTAATTCATTTGAAAACCTGTCATTTTTATTCTCTTAATTTAGGCCAGCTCTTAGTATTTAATAATTTTCACCTACTTTCTCGTTTACCTGTAGCTCAACCATGTATTTGTTATACTATATTCAAAAATTATCAATGTCTTCATTACTGGTTGTAATTTTAGGGTTTTTTTGAGCACGGACAATAAAGTGCTTGCTTTTTTTTGAGCACGGACAATAAAGGCTTTCGAGCGAGCCCTTAATAAAAGTGGCTTCTGAGAAAAAAAAATTCGGCTACTTGAACTACGTTTCACCAGCTCCCAGCTGTTGGCATTACCTGGCTACAATCGGAAACTTGGTGAAAATTTTCTGTCTTAATTTCATTATTTTGTATATATGTAAAATTAAGTTTTGTATATAAAATTTGGGTTTTTGCTACTAACATCTATGTGTATTCATATACATTATTATATTCGTGTCTTTTTTTGTTTGTTTAATAGAGCACACTATATTTTAACTACCTTGTTTTATTTGTTCACCACCAAGCCTCTGCTTATGAATGTTTAAAACTTATTATTGTCAATCTCTTTTTTTTTTTTAATTTAACTGATACACATTACGTAAATATTCATATTTTCTTTTTATATAAGACGTTAACTGATAGGGAGTTCCAGGACAGCGAGGAGAGCTTCTGTTTTGGCTCAGCTCAAATAAAACAGTGGCGCCCTTTTTAACTCACCCCTACTCTCCGGCATTTGAGATAGCTCAGCGTAATAGCACGCCCACTTAGCTACAATCTATCAGTTCAACTTTCATTTTATATTTGTCATAATTCTTTAAATTCTTCCATCTTCATTAATATTTCCTTTAACTTCATTTTTTGTTTTCTTCCTTTTCTTTTCTTTCCTCCCTTTAATTAGGCACAAAGAAAGAGCGTGCTCGGGTTCAATTCGGGAGCTATTGTCGTACAACTCGCTAATTCTTTGTTTCGGTCTGTACCCAACTTTAGAGTAACTTCGTCTCCGTAAAGTGGTCAAGAACATATTATCTACTATAAAACTTTTGATATCCCGAAAATTTGTAGTGATTGGTTTACTGATGATAGTGATGCAATGGATGACATAGAAAAGAAAATTATTTTGAATGTAGCTGCTGCAATACTACGTAATAAAATATTATAATTGGATTATAGTGACACATAGTATCATCCTCCTGCATCGAACTTTCTAGAGAATGTAATTTCATCAATTTTAACACAAATATCTTCTTTTCTTGGTAATCTGCTATGCAAAAATGTAAAAATTTCACATGTTCAATTTATAAAAGAATAAACCCAATAATAAGAAAAAAATCATACGATAAAGTAGTTTAAATTGAATATTGACAATTTCAAATTGTTATAACTTAAAAAAAAGTTAACAGTGCGCGGAGTAATTACATTTTTTTTTCTAATATATCACTTTTTCTATTAGTTATAATTTTTTGAAGATTAAATTATCATCCTTTACATTTTATCCTCCCTAATGTCACTTGGAGAAAAAATGATGACCATTTCTATGTAAAATTTCAAGTTCTACAACTTTTTCTAAACAGATTTTCATGTAACTTTAAGAATTTTTGCGTGATTTTAAAAAAACACCTTATTTTTTTTCAACCCCTCAGTAGGGGTTGCAACAGAATCTCATGTATGTTTCGTTTGTAGACACTTCAAACTATATACTTTCTTGAACTATATCGACTGTATCAACTTTATTTTTATTTAGTTAAAAACTTACCGTTTTTGAAACATTACCAAAGGATCTGCTTCTAAATCAGACATGTCTATCGTTTTTCCTTTCTCTTTTACTAACGGATGTTTCTTGCTTAAAAGCCAGCCGACATGAGAAAAGAAAAAACCTCTTGTAGCGTTGTGAGGATCAGCATCTGTGTCAGTGAATTTATGGTGCACGCGATGATCTCTTACCCAAACATACATACAATTCTACAAAAAAAAAATCGGAAATGATCGAACAAATTAATATAAAATAACGCTATATATTATTTTACTGAAAATTAGACAAAATATAAGCCACCCAAATTCCAATAACATTCCATTGAAATGATATAGGAGTGGCCCATGACTCATTCACACCCGGTATACTGTATAATCGTACAATAAGCTTTCTGAGGATATACTACTAGGAAGAAATTCTAATATTTATAATATATTGTCGTCCTACTATGTACAAACGAACCGATCCCAGATTATTGTGTACAATCAACTATACTAAAACCAAAATGTTTGAAAAGTGCAATGACCTGGCCACGTACACATAAAAGCTGAAAGCGTTGTTGTCATATTTAATTCTAAAATTTCTTTATCTTTGGGAATAATTCGGAAATACTTTTAAAGAACTTTAGAACTAATAATTTTAAAATGCATTCTTGAATATTTCAAAATTCAGTTATGTATGTAATACTACGATTTATGAGTCACATAAAAAAGTTTATTTTTATGAAATAGACTGTGTACTTCTATTTCTAATGTTCGAGAACTTTCTTCAAATAGTGGCAGCGTCTGCCTGAATTGCGACTCGAAAGACGCGTGTCTCGCTTTTGCTCATTCCTTAGACAACAACAACAATAATATGATAAGAAACTAAATTAGGTTGGAAATAAAAGTATTAGATACTTTCAAATATTTTATTTGTTGAAGTTGGATTGTATTATCTAGAATCTATTAAATATTGTAAAGTATCTAAAGTAGTCAAACGTTTTTGATTGGACGTTAAATTAGAACATCTATGAAGAAATGAATTTACACATTTTTAAAACCAAAACAATATTTAACTAAATCTCGACCCTTACTTCGTGGAATCTACTCATATTAGTGTTTTAAATGAAACTCACTGTTTCTCCACAATATAATGAAAATTGTTGAAAATTCTAAAAAATTGACAATTGTTTCTATAAATCAACATCATCGTCAGAATGACAGAAGTTACATTCCATTTGATGCCTACCTGAAGTTTAGTAGTTATTTTTGGCTAGAGCAAGAAGTGACCTAACTTGTGATTGACTCAATATATGTTAATGGAAAAAAGAAGAAGATGTGATATTACAAATATTGAAGCTTAGAAATTATTAACCCTATGATGATAACCAGGAAAACTATATCTGCTGATCTTTACAATGATCACTTAAGAAGACAGTTTATTAGTGGAGAACTCCCTAGATTTATCTGTTCATTGACGACTTCATATTGTGGGTTTCTTAAATGTCTTCTAATTTCCAATTCTTCAAGGAAATCCAGTTCTTGTTTATTTTCACACATATGCAGCACTTCTAGGTGTCAATGAATGATTGGTGTCAAGTAGATGTGCTGTGTAGTGGAATTTATCTGGTTGTTTTAATCTGTATGCTCGTAAGTGTTGACTGTATCGGATTTCAAAATTTCCAAGGGTCTGACCCAAATAGACAGCATTACATTCTGGACATATGAATTTATATATACCTGAATCCTTTAATGGTGGTATTTTTGTTTTTACATTTAACAATTTCGTACTTACGTTACTATCTGTTTTAAAAGAAATTGTTATATTCGTTGCTAAAGATATTATCTTTGAAATATTATCAGAAATATTTCCTGCGTATGTGATGGCCTTACAAGTTTTTATTTCATCAGTTTGTTTAGGAAATATTAGTTGTAATGCCACTGTTTCCTCTTTTTTATTAATTAGCTTATTCATCATATGTAATGGATAACCGTTGGATGTTGCTATTTGTCTAATTGTATTAATCTCTCTATCAAAGTTACATTTGTTGAAAGGAACTGAAAAAGCTCTATGTATCATTGAATTATATGCCGCTAGCTTATGTGACATGGGGTGATTGGAACTATATGGAATTGTCACATCAGTGTGTGTTGGTTTTCGGTAAATTGAATAATCAAGTACATTATTAACTCTTTGAATTTTTAAATCAAAAATACTGATTGAGCTATTTTCTTCAATTTCTAATGTAAATTTAATTTTTGGGTGTAAATTATTAATGTGGTTGAAAAATAAATCTAATTGTCGTTCACTACCCATAAAACAAGCTAATATGTCATCTACATATCTATAACAAAATAAAACATTTTTCGAAATGTCGAAAAATTACTTTCAAAGATCTTTCTTTGTAAACTGTCCATAAAAATGTTTGCGAAAATAGGTGATATAGGGGTTCCCATTGGTAAACCTTCATTTTGAATATATATCTTATTGTCAAAAGTGAAATAATTCTGATTAATACATACATCAAATAAATTAAGTATATCTGATATTATTCCTGGATTAATATTTTTATCTTCTAGTACTTTTCTTACATATTCGTATATGCATCTACATACTCAATTAGAAATTCAATAGAACTAATAAAAAAATTAAAAGAAAACAATTTGCAAGATACCTATAAACTTATTTCATTTGATGTTACTAATATGTTCACTAAAATTCCTCCTTAAGAATGTCTAATACTTGTAAGAAAATTACTAGAAGATAAAAATATTAATCCAGGAATTATATCAGATATACTTAATTTATTTAATGAATGTAATAATCAGAATTATTTCACGTTTGACAATAAGATATATATTCAAAATGAAGGTTTACCAATGGGAATCCCTATATCACCTATTTTGGCAAACATTTTTATGGACAGTTTAGAAAGTAAGATCTTTGAAAGTAATATTTCAAAAAATGTTTTATTCTGGCATAGATATGTAGATGAAATATTAGATTGTTTTATGGGTTGTGAACGACAATTAGATGTATTTTTCAACCACATTAATAATTTACACCCAAAAATTATATTTACATTAGAAACTGAAGAAAATAGCTCAATCAATTTTCATGATTTAAAAATTCAAAGAGTTAATAATGTACTTGATTGTTCAATTTACTGAAAACCAACACACACTGATGTGACAATTCCATATAGTTCCAATCAGACCAGGCATATAATTCAATGATACATAGAGCTTATTCAGTTCCCATGAACAAATGTAATCTTGATAGAGAGATGAATACAATAAGACAAATAGCAACATCCAATGGTTATCCATTACATATGATAAATAAGCTAATTAATAAAAAAGAGGAAAAAGTGGCATTACAACTAATATTTCCTAAACAAACTGATGAAATAAAAACTTATAAAACCGTCACATAAGCAGGAAATATTTCGAATAATATTTCAAAGATAATATGTTTAGCAACGAATACCACAATTTCTTTTAAAACAGAAAGTAACGTAAGTACAAAATTGTTAAATGTAAAAACAAAAATATGACCATTAAAGAAATCAGGTATATATAAACTCAAATGTCCAGAATGTAATGCTGTCTATTTGGGTCAGACCCTTAGAAATTTTGAAATCCGATACAGTGAACACTTACGAGCATACAGATTAAAACAACCACATAAATACCACAACGCAAAACAGCTACTTGACACCAATCATTCATTGACACCTAACACAGAACTAGAAGTGCTGCATAATTGTGAAAAGAAACAAGAACTGGATTTCTTTGAAGAATTGGAAATTAGAAGACATTTGAGAAATCCACAATATCTCCATTAATAAACTGTCTTCTTAAGTGATAATTGTAAAGATCAGCAGATATAGTTTTCCTGGTTTTCTATATCATTGCACAGTTATACTGATCTTAATTGGAAAAATGATATCCAGGATATCACCATAGGGTTAGCCCTAATATCTAAGCTTCAATATTTGTAATATCACATCTTCTTCTTTTTTCTATTAACATATATTAAATCAATCACAAGTTAGGTCATTTCTTGGTCTAGCCAAAAATAACTACTAAAAATCAGGTAGGCATCAAATGGAATGTAACTCCTGTCATTCTGACGATGATATTGATTTATCGAAACAATTGTCATTTTTTTAGAATTTTCAACAATTTTCATTATATTGTGGAATTAGATAGAAACAGTGAGTTTCATTTAACACACCAAAACAATATTTATTATAATAATATGTACATTACAAATAAAAATTAAACAAACAATAGAAAAATATGAATACATGATATTCTCATCTCCGTCTCCATCTCCGGACGATAACAAAATCGTTTTGGTTAAATGGGGTCTTAATTTCACTTTTCTTCTTAACAATAAAGTTCATTCTGATTTTTAGGTATTTTGTGCATATGGTTATTAAGCAGTGAATGTGATTAACATCATTATCCAATACTTTCTTTCTCTAATCCTTATGCCTTCTCAGGCGTCGGATTGGAGTTCTTCATGTACCCATTTTTTCCACTCTTTTCTGTCCCTGGCCAATGCCTTCATGTTTTTCCCTTGCTTTTTCCAATTTCTTCAATCTGATCTATCCATTTACTGCTGGGTCTCCTCTTTGTCTTTTTTTTTATATTCCCATTTCCATTTCTCGCGATTCTATCTTGCTTCATTCTTACTAGGTGGCCATACCAGTTTAATTGTTTCTTTTAAATCTTTGATATTATTGGTTCTTGATTAGTTATGCTTCTGATTTCTTCGTTCCTTACTTTATCCCATTTTGTTTTACCTGCTATTTTCCTCAAATATTTCATTTCCATTGCATTTATTTTTGTTTCCTGTTTTTTCTGCATTAACCAGTTCTCACTAGCATAAGTTATAGTTGGGACTGTAATTTTGTTGTAAATTTCCAGCTTTGTGTCCATATCAATGTGTTTATTGCTTAATATTGTCCGATTTAAGGAACAATATAATCTAGTTGATTTATTTGCTCTGTTATTAAGTTCTGCATCTATTTTCCCTTCTTCTGTTATGATACTTCCTAGGTAATTATAAGTTGTTACTCTTTCTAATGTTTTGTAATTACATTTCAATTCCTTGCAGTTACTCCCCTCTCGCTGTTTTTCATTTACTATCATTACTTTGGTTTTTTCTGTATTTATTGTCATTTTCATGTTTTCTATTTCTCTTGCCAATAAGTTGATTAGTTTCTGCATTTTATTTTTTGATTTTGCTATAAGTACATTATCGTCTGCATACAGTAAATTACTTAATCTGACCGGCACCATGTTTCTGTACCCTATTATCATGTCCAGATTTCCTCCTTGTCTTTTTATTTCCTTCACTATTTTGTCCATTATAATGACAAACAACAGTGGGCTTAAGCTATCGCCTTGTTTTATACCTTTTTTCATTAGAAACTCTTCCGATCTTTGACCTCCTATCTGCACTCTTAATTTGACTGTCTCGTATGTGCTTTTAATTATATTAATTAGAGCTTTCGGTACTTTTAAATCTTCCAACACCTCCCAAATTTTTTCTCTGTCCATTATGTCAAAAGCTGCCATCAAGTCAATAAATGTTAAATACATTTATTCTCCCGCTTCTATGGTATTATCAATTAGCCTTCTTAAAATATATATATTATCATTTGCCTGTCGTCCTGGTCTAAAAGCTGCTTGTTCCTCTTCTAATCTTGCTGCTACATAACGTCTTAATCGGATCTCTATTATTCTCATGTAGATTTTGAAACTAGTTTGGGCTAAGCATAGTGGTCTATAATTATTGCACAGTGTCTGATCCCCTTTTTTATGTATTGGCAGTATAAGGTTATTTTGCCAGTATTTGGGGATTTTTTGAGTATCCCGTGCTTCCCTGCACATGAGAAACAGTCAGTCTTTTCCTTTTTCTCCTAATCATTTTATCAGCTCTGGCGCTACTTCATCCTCACCACTAGCTTTTCCTATTTTAAGTTTACTTATAGCCACTTCCATTTCTTCTCTTTGGATTGCATGGTATTCGTGTTCATTCCATTCCTCCACCGCTATCTTCGTTGTTTCCTTCTTCGACCTATTACTAAATTTGTCTTCGTAGTGTTCTTTCCAAGTCTTTAGTATTTGATTTATTTCGGTCTCCAATTTGTTATTTTTATTTTTTATTGCTCTTATATCTTTTCCTTTACTTCCTCGTAGTCTTTTTATTGTTGTCCAAAATTTTCTGTTATCTGATGCATGTGTCTCTGACATCTCCCTTCAAAATTCTTTCCATGAGTCCCTTTTCGCTTTCTTAACCGCTTCCTTGACTTTTGTTTCTTTCCGTTATATATTTCCTCATCTTCCTGTGTTTTTGTTTGGAGGTATTTTTTCCATGAGGTTTTCTTTTCTTTTACCAATGTTTGTATTTCTTTGTTCCACACCACTTAGTCCTCTTTAAATGTTTGTTGAATTTATTTATTTCACATATATCCTCTGCTTTTTCAAGTAATATTTGTTTGAATACTGTCCACCGTTTTTCGAGTGTCCATTCGTTGTTTTCATTAACCAATTTTTCAAATTCCCCGTCAGTTTCTTCCTGATAACTAGATTTTTTTTCTGTGTTTCTTCATTTACTTATTGCAATTCTACCGAATCTTACTTCTTCTGTCTTCATTATTTTTTCTTCATATTCCGCTACTACTAATCTATGGTTTGTACTCAACTCAGCCTCTTTATTTGTCTCTACTTTTTTCACCATATTTGATAGGTTTTCTGTATAAACTATGTAATCGATTAAACTTTTTGCATTTCTTTCATCCGCTACAAAAGTATATTTATCCTCTAGTTCTTGTTTCCACATCGTATTTCCTATTATTAAATCGTTACTTTGACAAAAACCTATCATCTTAAGACCATTTCTGTTCGTTGTTTCCTCACCATAAACTCCCATACAACCCATTCCTCGATTGTAATCTCTATCAACTCTTGCGTTCCAATCTCCCATAAGAATTACGTTTTCGTTTGCTCTCTTATATCATCCACTACTTCCTGTAATTGTATGTAAAATTCTGAAACCTCTTCCTCTCTCGTTCCTTCAACCGGTGCATATATTTGTATTATATTCAATATTTCTTTTAGTCGTATACTTAGAACCAGTATTCTTGAATTTATATCCTTCATATTTATTACCTTTTTGTTTATTTCCTCTGTTAAAATTATTCCTACTCCCTCTTTTGCTCTTTGTTCTACTTTTACCCCTGAGTAATATAATTTGTGATTATTTGTTAAATTTATTTGTCGTGATCCTTTTTTCTTTGTTTCACTTATTCCTAGAATATGTACTTTGTTGTTTTCCATTTCCTCCGTTATTTCGATTTCTTTTCCCGTTATTGTATTAATATTCCATATGCCTATATTTATATGTTCTTGGTCTGCACTATTTATATATTGTCTACGATTATTTTTCCCCATTGACTAGTCTGATCATTTTTTTTATCTTGTCCCCTACCATAATTATTTTTGTGTTTAAATTTCCTATTAGTTTCTTCTTTATCCCTGTTGCTAAAACTACTTCTATATTTATTACTATTCTTAACACTATTATTTTTATTTAATTTATCTCCGTGTATGTCTTCTAGTTTTTTGGGTACCCTGTTTGTATCATTTTCCGAGTTGGTGCTATATCTTCATCGTCTTCCATGCTGGGTGACCACTGGCTAGCCGTTCTTCCTTTTTTCTTGTTTGCATTTGTTTTTGTTTCTTCTTCTCGATTGTATTCCAGCTGATATAAGGTATATATTGTGTCCTCCACTCTTAATTTATCATATATTATACTTGCTCTACATCCTTTTTCTCGAGCCGATTTTAGATAGGGGATGAGAGCTTTCCGTTTACCTTGTGTTGCTTCTGGTAGATCCTCTGATATCCATATTTTTGTACCTTTCAAGTTTTTGGCTTCTCTTATTATTTCTATTTTTTTATCTTCTCATGATAGCTCTAGCCATAGTAGTCATTATCCAATACATGATTATTCAAATCTTCAGCTTTGTTAATAACTGCGCTAGTTAACAATGAAAATAACTTTTTCCTATGCAGATTTTGTTCAAGAATTCTTAAAGCACTTCCAGAAATTTTACAAATGCGTATAACATCATTGGAATGACATGTTAATTCTCCTTTACTTTTATGGGCAATCAAAGAATTAAGCAAAATTGCTTTCAGTCCAGTTAATGCTCAAACACATGCTTTACATTTCAAGGTGCTTCTCAATTGTAAAATAACAAATCCAGCTATATATGTGATAAATTTGTTCACTACATGTCGACAAATAAATGGATTCATAATATATTCATGATCGTTAAAGATATTTTCAAATAAATCATAATTTGTGGCCATCCTGCAAAAAACGCCTTAACAGGCATGGAGAAAAGCTCAAATTCAAAAATGGTTACGGGATAAAAGCATCCGTTACGATGAAAGCAGTGCAAAAAATGAATTGTGAAGATACATGCCTATGAATATAAGAAACTTGCTGTAGATAAATTAGCATTGATTTACTATATTAAGGTTACCCCCGTATTATGTGAGTTGAATCTAATTGAATTAATTTGGGCACAAGTTAAAGAGGATGTTATACGATAAAATCGAAAGTTTAAGTTAGTCGATATGGAACGACTTCTCAAGAAGTCATTGGAACGAGTGACAGCAGAAAACTGGAGCAAATGTATTGCTCATGTTCAAAGATAAGAAGAGAAAATGTGGGATGTAGATAATAAGGCTCATAAAGTTATTGATGATATTATTATCAATGTCGGTAAGACTGATATTGATGATGGAAAATCGGGAAGTGACAAAAGGTAAGTTCTAACATTGTTTTTCGCTGTTACGAGTTTTATTATTATAATTCTTATTTTTGTACTCATATTGAAAAAATAATCTTTTTGTTGTGATTGAAGGATTTTCTTTGTCCTATAAATGTTTCCCGCGATCAAAAAATAGTTCAGGAAAATGTAAAAATGTTATTTTTAACCCCGCATAAAAACTTCCATGCCACTGTGCAAGACCTATAACGGTACAGGCCCTTTTGAAACCTTTTTGTTATAAAATTTCAATATCACTCGACTTACCTGTCCAGCCATAGTTTGCAGAATTATTAATATTGTTCTTAATGCTAAAGTTGGCTTGAAGGTTCTGTGTGAGTAACACCTATGAGCACCCATTGTTATTCCTTCGCCTGAGCATAAAATTATGAAGGTACCTAGACATGTAAAAAAATGTGATAAAATATTGTTTTTCTGGTGAGACTAAAAATTGGTTGATTCTTTGACTCATGGCAGATAAATGGACATGAAGTCCATGATCCCATGGGCCTCAAACATTATTTATTTTCTCAAAAATGAAATATATTCGAGACAGTAGTGTTATTATAAACTTTGAATGTGTGCATACCCGCTAGCTTGGCCTAGCGGCCAATTTATAGGTAGCAGGTGCTAAAGGTAGGTAAAAACAGAACTATCATTTCTCAAACAACCTAGGTTGATTTTTACGTAGTTTGTAAAACCTATTGAAAAAATGATCAACTGTCAGACATTTTCCACCGGCGGCAACTTTAACATGGCGCTTTAAAACTGCAAAAAAATTATGTAACTTCACTTATAATCTGTCTTAATTCCCAGAAGTTCGTACCAAGAACTTGGGAGATGATAGAGGGACTAAAAATAATGATGGTATTTCAGTTTGATAGCACGATACAGCCTCCAGAGTGTATACAAGTGACCAATTTTATGATTGGATATTGTTAAGGGCGTCTCTCCAATGAACCCTATTGATTTTCAGCTTACCAGAGCCAGTACAACTGGGCCTATATATCCAGATATACTACATTTTTTATTATTTTTGGGAGAATGTCGTTTTTTTAGCACGACACAGCCTCTGGAATGTATACTTAAGTGCGGAAAAAGTAGTTTTAATCTTTAAACCCGTTTATTTCAGTTATAAATGCAACAATTGACTTTTTTGAACATTTTTAGAAATTCAAGTCCTCTTGTGCCATCTCGATATAACTAACGGTTTGAGAAATACGTGCAATTTTATGTCGCACTGCACACCTATTGGCGCATTTACATTTTTTCAATGTACGATTACAGTAAGCATCCTGTACTATTAGTATTATTGATATGGGACGCTTCGCCCACGCCAGGAAGAAGAGGAACACAGGAGGAACGTAGTTCTACCTTTAAAAGTAAAATAGCGGCCGTAGATAACAAAATAGATACAATGGAAGAAGACCTGGAAAAAGATTTAAAAACAGTAGAGAAAGATTTAAAAACGACAGAGAAATATTTAAAAACAGACCAGCTTGACCTAAGACAAAATTTAGATGCATTAGTAAAGAAAATAGAAGCTAATCCCAATGATAGCAGTTTCATTAGTGATAGTATCAGAACTGAAATAGTAAATTTAAGACACAACCAGGTCATCAAGCCACCTACATATGATGGCGGAGAAATATCGAAGCCAATTTGAAGCAGCAGCTAGTGCCAACGGGTGGAACGATCTAGAGAAAGCCACATCCCTTATGATTGCGCTTCGTGGACAAGTCGTATGCATTCTGCAATTTTTACCCCAAGGCAACCTTAGCTATGTCGTCATTATCCAAGCTTTGGAGAACGGGTATGGACAGCAACATTTAAAACAAGTTTTCGAAAGTCAATTGAAGGTGCGCATGCAAAAATGAGACGAGAGCCTCCAAGAATATGGAAGTGACATAGAAAGACTATTGAGTTTAGCCAATCCACAGGCACCTAAAAAAGTTTTAGAACAATTTGGCGTTCAAGCATTCATTGATGGTTTAAAAGATACATAAATGCAGCAAGCCCTTCAATTACGCTACCATCTGACACTACAAGAAGTATTAACTTTTGCTCAAAAATTTGAAGCTACTAAAACCATTTCCAAAAACAGACGTCCAAAATTACGAGCAATACACTTCTAGGAGGAGAATTTAATCGAAGTTATGGCTAGAATCAAAAACCTACTGAAAGACACGCTACGAAGTCGTACACCAATTCAATAATCCCGGAAATGTTTCAACTGCGGAAGAATTGGACATATACAGAGAACACGTAGGGTTCCATCAATATATCGAAGCCAAGTTAGGAACTCGGATAACCAGACAACATCAAGACAACGTACATCCTCGCCCCACAAGAAACAACCTTAGTAGGACATCTCCATACCAAAGTCGATCACCAATACCTAATCAGCGCTCTAATACCAGCAACCAGGAAAACTACTATTCGGGGCGCTCGTCGACGAAAACCATTCAAAGCCCCACGATTCGTACATATTCTTTATTTAAAAATGGCCGAAATTTAACTGTTAGGGGACAACTAGAAAATCACGATTGCAAATTTATTGTCGACACTGGGGCAAGTAGATCATTTGTACGCCCAGATATGTTGACATAGAAATACGCAAGAACACCTAAGGGCCTTGTGCTGGAAACCGCAACTGATCATACTACTTAGATTTTGGGACAAGTAATAGCATCCATTCGTATTGGAAACAAGGCCATAGTTCACACATTTTTGGTAGCAAACTTTATGGATGAATGTGTTTTAGGTTTAGACATTACGCAAGACAAATTTGTAATAGATTTGAAAAACAAAATTCTATCTAACGACAACGAAGAAGTAATCCTCAGTAGTGAAAATGATCTATTGCTCAAAATGAAAGTAATAGTTGATGAAGATATAAGAATTCCGGCAAATTCAGAAAGCATCGTCATGGCTCATCTTAGAGAAAATCTAAAGATCTTACTATTGGGTTTATTGACCCACCTGAACCGACAGTAGATGGAGTAATGGTAGCCAAATGTATGGTAAAAATATAACAGCAAATTGTGAATCAGTGAAGAGCATAGTGAATATACGAGATAATCCCAAACCCGAAAAAGAGCCACAAAATAAAGTCGACGACCAACTTATAGAGACACTCATCAAAGCCTTTGACAAACTAACACCCGAAGAAGCGAGCAAGGCAAAGACATTTGTTTAGAATCACCTTAGTCTTTTCGAAACCGGAAAATCTACAGGGCGAACCGACTCGGTCCACCATAGAATTATTACAAGAGATACACCACCAACACGTCAAAACCCAAGAAGACTTCCATTCGCTAAACAAAAAGAATATGATACAAGACATGTTATAACAGAATATACTATTCCACAGATGCTTTGACGACCATTTAAAGTTCTCTCATGAACATTCCACATTTCAATGGGAAATTGAGTAGCTCGGCTGTGTCTTCTGTTTCTTAGTCCTATATAATTGTCTATACGTCTATATACAGTGCGGTCGTAAATGAGATATAATAATGAAATGAAAACTAGAAGAAATTATACTATCGCTACTAATAGTAACGTACACCTGACTTCAATTGTGTGATAAAGGGCGTTACTATATTAAAAATTTGTAATGGAAGCTAAGGTCACAAAATACTTCATTAGGAAGATATTTCAATTATCTTTACGTCAATAATAACAATTTAGGATTTTTTAATGCTTTTAGTGGCTTATCGTGAAGTAAATGAATGCATCACATTATAATCTCTTGTATTTATTTTGTTGCTTTATGAAACGTATTTTAAAAAGAAAAGTACATCAAAGTAAATATTTTATTTATTAAGTTTGTAAAAACTTCTTATTATTTATGCATAATTGGTAGTAACTTTAATAATAATCACAACAAAAAGTTTGAAAAGAACAAAACAATAACGAAAATGATACTACGTATATCTAGTAGTACAGTAGTATATTGTACAATGAGCATGAAATGACAAACATTTCCCACGAGTAGTACAAAATTTCATATACCTACAAGTTGGAAATGGGTCATTTCATGCAAATTGTACACTATACTTTTTCTACGACCATCTGAGTCATAAACAAATATATAGTATTTTTCATAACAATTTTTATTATTAACTTTACTGCCGTCATTGTTGCATGGTATAGATAATGTTTTCTCTGAAATTATTAAGTCAGGCTCTTAACGATGAACGAACCATATGTTTTTTTCTTTTTGTACATGTACCTACGATGTCCTTCTAAACGAATGGCTAGTTTACATATCGGGATCACCATGCCAATATCCAATCATCCTCCCTATCGCTACCCATTTTCGATTATTATTTTTTTGCAATTCCGAGACTAAAGTGGTCACTTTACTCTCACATGTTAGAAACTAAAGTGTCACTTTTAGACCCAAGGATATAAAGAGACAGTTAAAATCCCAAGGGATTTAAAGTACAAATAAAACCGTACATCCGCGATGCATTTTAGAAAGTCCGTCCTCGATGCCCAGCCAAGTTTCGTAAAAGTCTCTCCTAGATGTCCAGCCAAGTTAAGTAAAAGTCCATCCTAAGTAGTATTTATTTTTATTAAAAATGTATGTAGGATTACCAGAATTATAAAAAATATTGTATACACCTCTCGACTAAAGTGACAGTAATCCCTTAGGTGAATTAAATAGGTCACTTTAGTCGCTTGGTGTATAATATACTATTATAAATGAATTTTGTAAACACTGATGTGAAATGTCAAATTATTAGACAGACGTTAAGAAACATGACTCGATCATATATTATAATGTAATGACAGTCTAGTAGCTCATGAAAGTCGTGGGAAATGAAACATTTCGATACAGCTAGCCCGTGGGAAATGAAAATCTGTACTACAACGTGGTAGGTTTCTTAATCGAACACGTACTTGAAATGTACATTTTTCTTTATGGTCGTAGAAAAAATATTTTCCCAACAAGTGCGGAAAGTGATACTTTTCCGCACGCGACTACCGTTGACCCGAACGACGCGAAGCGGAGTTCGGGCAAGCAGTCAAGGGCGGGAAAGACACTTTACGCATGAATTAGGAACATTATTTATTCTACGACCGCATAAAGATTCAAAAAGCACATTGAAAAGATATATTTTATTTCAACATACAAAAAATCCACTAATTATTATTAATATTAGTGTTGAAAACACAATTTGTTGCATTCTGCAAATGCGTCAGAATAGTCGGTCGTGATTTACTTGGTAACAGGTCTGAATTTACCTCATCTGCGGCCTTTAATATTGCTTCTGAGAGCTCTTCGTCTGACGAATCCATTAAAATATTGCTTTTATTGAAAATAATTTGAAAAATTCCAGAATCGGACACTTCGACAACACTTCGACTTGAAACTTTGACGTCTTGATGACAACTTGGTTGTCATAACAAATCTTTGGTTACCACACCAAACCACTTTACTCAGCTTAGTTTGATTGTTATGTGGATTGATATTGAGAAATGTATAGAGTAGATAGGTATATAAAAGTATGGCAATTTCTTCATTCCGATGAATGAAAAATGGGTTAGATTGAATATTAAAACCTATATTAGTTTTAATAGTAATATACAGGTAAAATCAATGAAGTTTTCCCGCACTAGTGCGGGAAAGTGACACTTTCTAAACTAAAATGAGTGCGGGAAAGTGGGTAAAAACACACGGTCGTAGAAAAAATAAGTTCTGGTCATTTCTTGTTATTTCGCAACGCTTGTCAACAATTGTTAAAGAAACGTCAAATTAATTATTGCTGAGAAGGGTACAAAAGTTAGTCTTATACTTTTTCTGCTGCCAAGTGATTTTTTATATCAGCTTAAAATTAGTTGGAAAATAACTATGTATATATAAAAAATGTAACTGAATAAATTCAAGTCAATAAATTGAGAATTATTTGGATGAATGTTTCTTTGTAAGTATCAATTGAGAATAGAAAAAGTTGGATAAATTTAATTAACGACATGGTATTTTACGTGATTTCAAATATTTTTGTGATTTATATTACTGACATCCGTAGATGGCAGTTTTGGTACCATTATATAATACTGATTATTTTTTTCACTTGTCAAAATCTGACATTTTGGTGGTTTCAACCAATAGCAATACATTATTCTAGCCAATCATTCGGTATTATACTGATAAAACTGCTTCCTCATCGATAATACCTTGTTTACATTGACACGTAAAAATTTTACTTTGAATTTGTCATTATTGACAACTAAAAGTGTTTCGAAGTTTATTGAAAAATGAACACAAACCGATTCAGTGCCATCACCCAAGTGAATATTGAACATTTAATACAAAATTCCCCTCCACAAAACACAATAAAATCCAAAAAATGTATAAGGAATCAGTTTGAAGCATTTTGCAGAATCAGAAACTACCAACTATAAAAAATACGAGTATTCAAGAAATTGCAAAAATTCTAGTAGACTGGGCAGCAAATATGAAAAAATGTAACGGCGAAGATTACAAAGAATATATTTGGAAAATCATATGGAATGTAATAGCCAAGTTGATACAGGAAAAATACTACCTAGAATTCAATATAAGCTTCAATCCGTTTCAAGATTTGTAATTGAAAAGAGCGAGAGATGTGCGAAATGCCAAAAGAAAAGAATTGCAAAGTTGTATAGAAAAATTTCAATCCACAGTATTCTGTGATACGGGCTTAAATAAGTATACCACATACGTTATTAGGAATATATGCACAATTTGAAAAGAAAAAAAATTATAAACAGCTATCAATAGTTTGCAAAAAAAAGCGCCGGGTCCACGTTTCGCAATTCTCGCGCGCACGAATTGCGAAACGTTGACCCGGCACATTACTCAGTAATACGGGCTTAAATAGGTATACCACATACGTGTATAGGTTATTCATTGATATGTGTTAGGTGTTAGGTGTCGGGGAGCGATCTTTAAAACATATGTTTGCTGTTTAAGCCATAAAGGTTAGATCATTTACTCATTTAAACCTAGATTAGTTATTAGGTTTGAGCTGAATAATTTTGTCTGCTGAGACCTTTAAAATAAGAAGCAGTAGTTGATATATTCTTCTTTTTTAATTTTTCTATTGTCAACTTTAGCAACGTTGTTAAAAAATTTGACGTAAATATTAGAATTTTCACACTTTTAATATTGAATTTTTACTGTTAATATGTGTTTCCGCGGAGAAATTTTTGGTTTTCCAGGTTAGTTAATTAATGTTTTATGCTGTATAGAATTTTTTTTGAAATTCGTGCTACATACAGATTGTCAAATTTTTCTGCTTCAATCCGTTTCAAGACTTGGGATTTAAAAGAGCGAGAGATGTGCGAAATGCCAAAAGAAAAGAATTGCAAAGTTGTATAGAAAAAAGGGAAAAATTTGACAATCTGTATGTAGCACGAATTTCAAAAAAAAAATTTATACAGTATAAAACAGGAATTAACTAACCTGGAAAACCAAAAATTTCTCCGCGGAAACACATATTAACAGTAAAAATTCAATATGAAAAGTGTGAAAATTCTAATATTTACGTCAAATTTTTTAACAACGTTGCTAAAGTTGACAATAGAAAAACTAAAAAAGAAGAATATATCAACTACTGCTTCTTATTTTAAAGGTCTCAGCTGACAAAATTATTCAGCTCAAACCTATTAACTAATCTAGGTGTAAATGAGTAAATAACCTTTATGGCTTAAACAGTAAACATATGTTTTAAAGATCGCTCCCCGACACCTAACACATATCAATGAATAACCTATACACGTATGTGGTATATACCTATTTAAAGAATGAAGGACATCAAATGATGCTGGTGGGTGTGTACACGTATAGGGTAACAAAGAAAAATATATTTGTATCACGTGTAAAATTTAATTTACTTTTGCATAGCGCGCTTTCAGCTCTCTAGACATAGAGCCATCATCAGTGCTTAATCTAAAAATACATATTCAAATCACAACCAATAGTGTTAAATCTATATATATAAAAGAAAGTCGTGTTAGTTACTCCACTTATAACTCAAGAACGGCTGAACCGATTTAGCTGAAAATTGGCAGGGAGGTAGTTTAGAGCCAGGAGAAGAACATATGATACTTTTTATTCCGTTCGACAGCATTCCCATAGGATACTTTTTATCCCGTTCGACAGCATTCCCGTGTGACTTGACATGAAACGTGAGTCACTATAAAACGTGGTATAACAAAAAAGAATCAGACTTGGAATAACAAAACGCAAATGACAGCTATGTAATTGACGTATAATGACAGCTATGTAATGACGTATGGATGACAATTTGATATTTGTAAGAAATCAATAATAAAACTATTTCTATTAAATAAATAATTAACAATTATAATGTAATGATAGTGCCATTGCCCATTCGTATAAACAGTGAAGTGAACTATAAAACTCGGTATGGTTGAAAATTTGAGTTTTTAGGTGAAGTGGAGTTTAATTAATAATGCCGCGACCAAGACGATCGAATCTTTCCCGATAAAGCCGTGATGCAAGAAGAATACGAAATACTGCAAATGAAAGGAGTGAAGAAGAGCAAGAAATTGCACGTGAACAGCGCCGCAATAGTATGGCTCGACTTCGTGCTTCTCAATCACGAGAGCAAATTGAAGCAGCCCGTAAAACAGCACGGTTGGCAATGCAGAATCGTCGAGCGAACAACAGAGGTCAACAAATAGATAATTTGCGACGCAGAACAAGATATTTATCAAGTGCTGATTTGAATCGAGCAGCGTTTCAATACGATTGCAGCAATGATTACAGCTTGCATCCTAGCGTTTGCATTGGGCAAATGGACGTAGTTTGCGAGTATTGTGGTGCATTAAAGTTTTCCGGAGAAACGCCTGGATTATGCTGCCTTAATGGTAAAGTGAAATTGCCATTGTTGACTCCGCCACCTGAGCCATTGTATTCATTGCTTTGTGGCGAAACACAAGAATCACGCCACTTTCTTGCAAATACTCAAAAATACAATGGTTGTTTCCAGATGACGTCATTTGGGGCAGATATTATCGAAGAACGAGGATTTAATCCGACATTTAAGGTATTTATTTTTGTACTTATATAGAATGTAGTTAAAGAATAACTTTCTTTATCTATTGGTACCTATGTAGTATATTTGCTAATTCTGAACTCTACTCTCCCACCGAAAAAAGTGTTTATAACCCAGTTAATACTGTCTGGTTTTTATTTTGTAGATACAAGGACAGATTCATCATCGAATTGGATCATTACTACCTTTCGAAGATACACAGAATAAATTTTTACAAATATATTTCATGGGCAACATGGAAGAACAACTTGATCGATGCCTAGAGATCAATGCAGGAATGAAGCGAGCAATTCTTCAAGACTTGCAGTGTCTGCTTCATGAACATCATGTGTTGGTCAGGTTGTTTAAGAGTGCTTTAGAGCGCATGCCAAGTAATGACTATAAAGTTGTCATCAAGAGATGATGGAGAAGATGGATATTATTTTAATATTAAAATGAAAAATCCATTGACTGGTGAGTATCAGTATCATAATTTATTTCATTTATTTGTGAAAGACACTGATTTAAAATAATGCTTATTAAAAAAATGGTTAATGTCTGTATTGTTTGCCTTTGAAATGGTTAATTATCAAATTTTTAATTTCAGGTGAAGAAACTACAAAGAAAGTTAGCTCAATGAATTATTACGCATATCGTTTGATGATTCGTCAAAATGCTGACAACTATTTGCTGCGGTTTCGTCGATTGTTTCAGCAGTATTGCGTTGACATGTATGTAAAAATAGAAACGGAACGTTTAACATTCATTAGGTTGAACCAAGCCAAACTGCGTTCTGAGGAGTACATCCATTCACGTGATGCAGTTAGTACTGAAGAAAATGCAGCAATCCGCAATCCGCGCGCTCGAATTGCGAAACGTCGACCAGGCGCCCTTTTTATGCAAACTAACTTCATGGAATTCCGAAATAACCATAAATAAAAGAATATCGATGTAACTGCATACAAACGAAATCGAGACTTACATTTTTCGTAATTTCATAACTTCATAAATTTGGCAACGTCGCTAATGTCAGTGATTAGCAAATGTCAGTTGAGATTGTTGTCAAAGCATAACAAAATCATTTTGAAAAAACTAGTGTTTATCGTAATGATTCAGTCTACAATTATCACATATCTATTAAGAACAAATTAAATATTTTACTTCGAGAATATATATGTATATATACAACAAGAAAATATGAAAAATATCCATTCGAAAAGGGACAAATTCGAAAATGAAAATCCTTCTACTGCGCTTATTAAGTGTTTCCGCAGCAAAATTTGTGGTGCTATGTGTTTGTTAGTAAGTGCCTTACATAGTTAAAAAAGAATTTTCGAAATCGGTGTCAGGTAGGTTTTCTAAAATTTCACCGAAAAAAGAAAGCAACAGCACTAGAAGAAGAATATATGAGTGTGATCGGTTAATGTGACGAAAATACGCCTTCGGGTCTCCAAATGGAGTTCTTTCATATTATTACCTTTTAATTAGCATGACGCGGAGGCGAAGGTGTTAATTGTTTTATTCATTATATCAGGGAGGAATTAAATAATTCAGGTGAAAAAACAGGGCGATTAGAATATAATCCTATATTTAGTAAAACTTGCCAGGGTGGGAATAAAAAATGCACCGACACAAAATGGTTGACACCTAACTCAGATAAACAAGGTAAAAATATCACCACTTATCGATTTTGTCTTACTCCAACTCCTTATTGGTCAAATGCAAATGCTACTTGGTATAAAAATGTACCAGTGGGTAAGAATGAAATGGGCAAATGGTTAACGAAATCAGCTGAAAAACGTGGACTTGACACTAAAACAAGAAGAATAACTAATCACTCAGGCCGATCAACTTTGGTTACTCATCTAATGAAGAAAGGTATACAGGAACAAGAAGGCATCAAAATAACAGGTCACGCCACAGCAGCATCGTTGAAGCCATATTTACATATTGATGCCGAACACTATAAAAATATCATGGATAAAGTTAGAACGCACAAATCGGTATTTATTGCCAATACATTAGTCCGGTCAAATTAGACCAAAAAATAAGAGTAAAGTTGCCTAAATTCCCACCAAGCTGAAAATCGGTAAGAGTATTTAAAATATCATTAAAAACAAAATTTGAAAGTTCCACATCTTTCCCCTGTAAGGAAAAAAATTTATTCAAGGTCAAAGGTAAAAAAAATGAGTTTTTCGCGATTTTCAGCAAAACGGTAAGTTTTATTATAAAAATATCTCAAACAAAAATTGTAGATCATATAATTATCTACAAAAAATTTATTAATACTTTTTTCTCTACGAGCCACCGTTTTTGAGATATAACGATTCAAAAAGTTGTAATCGTCATAATATGCATGAGTACGCCACATATATATACATCTCTATAGTTGTAATATATGTTAAAATATTTTTCTATCGGTCATTGTAACTTACACTACTAATATAAAATATACATAAGTTATAACTATAAGAATATCAGGTAAATTGAAGCCCAGTCCCTTAATTTATACGTCATTGTAACCTTGAGAAAACATCTGTCCCCTGTTCAATTGTGTGCGTGGGTAGGGTCTTATACCTGCTATAATAACTGAAATACTGTTAGTCTTGAACGCCAGTTGGTAGTGAAAACACGTGTTTATCCTAACCTATATCGTGCTGTTTTGAGTTTTATAACAAAAATATCAGAATATTGTTTTATTTGCGCTAAACTTTTAACTGAAAGTGAAATTGTTACTGACTGCTCGAACTGAAAAAACTATTTTCTTCTTAAAACTAGGAAAAGCTCAACATCAATCGGAAATGTATTCATCAAAAAGTTTATCTACTTTTGCAAAGGGTCAAAATCATGTACTATTTTTACACGCAATAGCTGGCTGTGATAGGACATCTGCATTTTACAGGAGGGGTAAAATAACAGTTTTCAAACTATTTGCGAAACAAAATTTAATTGAATGTGCTGAAGTTTTTAAAAATAGTAATTCTACTCGACAAGAAATTATTACTAACGGCATTCGCTTTCTTCTTTCTATGTACGGAGCTCCTAAAAAAACTACCTGCTTAGATAAGTATAGATATGCATGTTTCGTTAAAAACACCAAAATAAAAAAACAAGTACAATTAGCTTGTCTTCCTCCAACCTCAGTTGCTGCTCATCAACATCTTTTTAGGGTATATTACAAAGTTCAAGTTTGGCTTGGTTATCAGCTAGACCCTACATACTGGGGTTGGAAGTTAGTCAACAATTCATTAGAACCAGTGCACACTTTACTTCCACCTGCGCCGGAAAAACTGCTGAACTCGATTTTTTGCAACTGCAAAAAGGGATGCAGTGCTAAATGTGGTTGCAAAAAAGTCGGACTGTTCTGTTCTCCGGCATGTACACATTGTCAAGACCGGTTGTGCTCTAATATTGAATCACCAACAGTAGAGGATCCGTTTGATTCCAACGAGGCAACATGCGATACATCGCTATTAACGCAGTCTACATGCACTCAGGATGAAGAAGAACAAGAAGATCAAGAAGAAGATTTTGAAAGTTACGACACTACTTTTTTTTTAACTTAAATTGCTTTTATCTTTTCAATCTCTGCTAATATCCATTATTTTACAATAGTTTCAAATTAAACAGGATCAAAACTGACCCGTGGAATAGGCCTACTGGGGAAACCACGTTAAAAAAACGCGCTAAGTAAAACGTGTGCATATTGTTATTGTGCCTTAGATGTACTTCTGACGATACCCTTTGAAGAAACGGACGACTTCGAGCAGCTGAAGAAGAGGTTGGACATGCGATATTGTCATGAACATCTAGAACATTTGTACCAATCTCAGCTGAAGAACCGAAAGCAGAAACATCATGAATCCCTTCAAGAATATGAAGTGGACATCGCTCGACTAGTTCGATTTGCTTATCCGTCAGCACCAGAGAACATGGTAGAATGTCTGGGCATTCTGGCCTTTATTGATGGCTTACGTTTCTGGGCATTCAGGCCTTTATTGATGGCTTACGTGACCCCGATATGCAGAGGACACTTCGTTTAGCCCATCCGAAAACATTAGTCGGCGCATTGACAGCTGCTCTTGAATATGAAGCAGCAACGAAGGCTTCAGGATATAACAAAATTAGGACCATCCAAGAAGAAGGTGACGAAGACAGATTTGACCAGTTCGTCAGTTTCATAAAAGGTATGATGGACAAGAAACCGAGAAAAATCAGATGCTGGAATTGTGGCGAGCTAGGGCATGTACGTAGTTCGTGTAAGCGCCCCAAGACTCCTGCAAACCAAGAACCCCAGTCACAGGAAAACTAGAAAAGGTCGGCTACGAGGGGGCAGCACCGACCCATGATCGTTCCAAAGACCCTCTCATACTGATAGCTTCGCTCAGATGTCGCAACGACAGTGTATATGTGGATGGCGAAGTAAATGGCAAGAAATATGCTCTGGTGGTTGACACTGGAGCAACTAGAACCATTATACGACCAGAGATAATAAACCCCAAGAAGAAGCTTTTACTAACGAGACTGCGACTGCGGACCGCCACAGGCGAGAGTGCCAACGTTCACGGGGAAACACGAATCCAATTGGGAATTGGAGCAGAAAAGTTCACGCATACGGTAGCTGACATTGAAGAAGACGTGATTCTGGAAATGGACGTAATGAATGTACATGGTTTTCAATTAGACTTTAGAAACAGAACCATTAAAGTGGGCACCGAGGAGGTATTCCTTCATCCACATGAAGGCAGCGTGGTGTTGGCAGCTGTACAGGAAGATACCGTTCTACCTGCACGAAGCGAAACCATGATAGTAGCACGGCTACAGGGAATCATGGAGGAAGGTACACCGGTGATAATGGAGCCAAGGAACCACGACTAAGAAGTTGGCAAAGGAGTACTAATTGGAAAAGGATTGGTTACGTCGGCGAAAGAGATCCCAGTACGTGTGATAAACGTGAATGATTACCCAGTCACCATCAAGAGGGAAACTAGGATTGGATCCTGCGTACCAGTGACGTCCATAGTTCGTCAAACAACGACCACTGACAATTCCAATGCCAGATTCGAACAAATGTTATCAGTAGCTGGTCAATCTTTGGATCGAGCTGAAAAAAAGAGAATGAGAGAATTTCTCTTGCAGTATCGAGACTTATTCGTACCAAAAGGAGGAAAGACTGGCAGAACATCAGCCGTCAAACACAAAATCGATACTGGTAATGCTAAGCCAATTAGACAATCAGCTCGAAGACTTCCACGAGCGAAGAGAGAGGAAGCTGGAAGAATAATTCGAGAGATGGCAGAAGAAAAAGTAATAGAACCATCTACTAGTCCTTGGGTGACTTCAGTAGTGCTCGTCAAGAAAAAGGACGGAACTACGAGATTCTGCGTGGATTATCGCCAGCTTAACAACGTGACGAAGAAAGACAGCTATCCTCTGCCTCGAATTGACGATACGCTAGACACTTTGGCCGGCAGCAAACTGTTTTCCACCTTGGACCTGAAGTCTGGTTATTGGCAAGTGGAAATGGGCCCAGAAGACAAAGAGAAGACTGCTTTTACCACCGGATCTGGATTATGGCAATTCAACGTCATGCCATTCGGGCTCTGTAATGCGCCTGCGACATTTGAAAGACTCATGGAAAATGTCTTGAGAGGGTTGTCTTGGAAGACATGCCTGGTTTATTTGGACGACATCGTAGTACTGGGGAAGACATTTGACGAACATCTGAAGAATTTGGAAGACGTATTCAAACGACTCCAAGCTGCCCAGCTTATGTTGAACCCGAAGAAATGTCAGCTGCTCCAAAACCGAGTCAACTATCTAGGTCATATAGTGAGCAATGAAGGAGTGGCGGTGGATCCAGAGAAAATTGCTTCCATTCAGCAATGGCCGCAACCAACCGACACACATCAAATCAGGAGTTTCCTTGGACTTTTTACATATTATAGAAGATTTATCAGGAAGTTTGGAGATATTGCTAAGCCTCTAACTCGACTTACAGAAGGAGCAAGAGCTTTCCAATGGGACGAAGATTGTCAAACGGCTTTTGATACCTTGAAGAGGCATTTAACCACGGCGCCGATATTAGGATATCCTTTACCAGAGGGAGACTTTATTCTGGACACTGACGCAAGCAACGTAGGAATTGGTGGAGTGCTCTCACAGATCCAAGGAGGGCAAGAAAGGGTGCTGGGATATTTTAGTAAAGTCCTCTCCAAACCAGAACGAAACTACTGCGTCACAAGAAGAGAACTTTTGGCGGTAGTGAAGTCCGTGGAACACTTTTACCAGTATCTCTATGGTAGGAAGTTTTTAATCCGGACTGATCATGCAGCACTCAAGTGGTTGATGCAGTTCAAGAATCCCGAGGGCCAGATCGCTAGATGGATTGAACGACTTCAAGAATACGATTTCAACATCGAACATCGAGCTGGTGTGAGTCACCGAAATGCCGACTTCCTGTCCAGACGGCCGTGCCCAACAGACTGATCCAAACTGCAACAAGGTGGAATCTAGGGAAGCTGCAGTTTCAAGAACTACTGTAGTCAACGAGGAATGGTCACCCACCAGGATCAGAGAAGATCAGGAGAATGATCCTCACCTGAAGATGATCCGGCAATGGAAGAAAGAAAATCGGCGACCTACCTGGCAAGAAGTGTCAAAGTTTTCACCGAAACTCAAGGCGTATTGGGCTCAGTGGGACTCTCTTGTCCTGGAAGAAGGGCTGTTGAAAAGAGTCCTTGAAAACGATGGTGGTTCTGTGATGAGGAGACAGCTAGTTATCCCGAAAACAAGAGTAGCTGAGGTACTGAAGATGTTACACGACAGTCCATCGGGAGGTCATCTGGGAGTGAATAAAACCATTCAGCGAGTCCGTGAAAGGTTTTATTGGATGAACAGCTCCGACGATGTGAAGGACTGGTGTAAGAAATGTACGACTTGTGCTACGAGTAATGGACCACATCGCAAGAGAAAGGCACCCATGAAACAGTACAATGTTGGAAGCCCTTTCGAAAGGATTGCTTTAGATATCGCTGGACCATTTCCGGCGACAGAAAATGGTAGCAAGTACATACTGGTTGTAATGGATTATTTCAAAAAGTGGGTGGAAATTTACGCTATCCCGAACCAAGAGGCCACAACTGTCGCGGATGTATTGGTGAAAGAATTCATCAGCCGATATGGAGTGCCCATGGAAGTCCACAGTGACCAGGGAAGAAATTTCGAAAGCCATCTATTTCAGGAGATTTGCAACAAGCTGGGAATGAAGAAGACCAGGACAACAGCTTTACATCCACAGTCAGATGGAATGGTCGAGAGAATGAACAGGACTATTGGAAAATACCTGTCCAAAGTAGTATCCAGCCATCAGAGAGATTGGGACCAGTATCTTTCCCTATTCGCATTGGCTTATCGATCTGCTATCAATGAGTCCACGGGTGAAACACCGGCGAAAATCCTGTTTGGACGTGAAATGAGGCTTCCTTGTGACCTGGAATTTGGCTGCCGGCCTGGAGAAGATCTAGCAGGCGAAGACTACGCAATCCAATTGAGAAGAAGGCTGGACGATATTCATGAATTAGTTCGAACAAATCTTCAAGTTGCCAGCGACAAAATGAAAAGTCGGTACGACACGCAGGCCACAGAAGGCGGTTTTAAAAAAGGGAACAAAGTATGGTTACACAACCCGACGAGGAGAAAAGGATTTTCCCCAAAAATTCAAAAATCCTGGGAAGGTCCATACTTAATCAAGAAAAGGATCAATGATGTTATAAATCGCATAAGCAAGATCCCCAACGGAAAACCAAAAGTAGTTCACCAAAACTGACTAGCGCCATTCGAAGGAGACCATAACCTGAAGGAAGGAGTAAACCTTATTCGAGATGTGTCTGACCCTACCTTCGAGGAATTTATGGGCACGTATGGAGGTACCGGGAAAGCTAGATATGGAGTCACTTCGGAACAACAACAAGATCTGTTCACTCTCCCGGAAGATTATTCACTGGCATACAACATCCCCGCCCGTATCAAGAACGCACGAGGGTTGGCAACCGTCTTTTGAAAGAAGTTCGGGCAATTAGAAAAACTTGAAGACCAGATTCCAGCCCCTGGCAAGACACTGAAACTGAAGCATAATTCGCGGTACGTCTTCTACGTGGTAACTAAAAATGAATTCCAAGATCGATCTACCTACCGCGATGTGTGGGAAGCACTTCGAAACCTTCGAGACCATGTGTTGGAATCAAACGTGAAGAAACTGGCTATGCCTAAGATAGCGAGTAACCAGTTGGATTGGCGAATCATCAGGAACATGGTAGAGATTATCTTTCAAGATACCGGTGTCCAGATATTAATTTGCAGCTACAACCCCCGTTATCAGTATCCGATGAAGACGGTGCCCTGCTATTTCCATAAGATCGGAAAGTGTAGAAATGGGGCCAGTTGCCGATTCAAACATGCAGTCTCGGCTACACAAAAGTTCCAGGAGGAACTTCCATTTAAGGAAGAGGTAATGTTACGAAACAGCACACTGGTATAGTCCCTAAAACCGACTCTGTCTAAGCCAGGTATAAAAGTTAAAATTATGGCGGACACGTACTGTTTTTTTATAGCTGTTTACGAATTTCCGACTATCTTATGTAAACATTGTTTTTGTGACCGGAGTTATCTAGAAAAGGCCAGGAAAATTATTTGTGTGTGTACGCCGCAGCCCGGAATTTACTAGTAAAAGTGCTTTGATATATAAGGGACTGATCAGGAAGAGTTAGGGAGTTGATAAAGTGATCTCGAGAAATAAACGAAAATACACCGAACAGTAAAGTGCTAATATAATCAAGTTTGTGTGCATATAAAAGTTGAAATTATGGCGGATACGCAGTTATAAAAAACTGTTTACGACTCTACGACTATCTTATGTAAACATTGTTTTTGTGACCAGAGTTATCTAGAAAAGGACAGAATCAATTTTCCGGAATTTACTAGTAAAAATGGCTTTAATATATAAGGGAACTGATGAGGAAGAGTTAGTTAGTTGATAATTTGACATCGTGAGATAAACAAATAAATTAGTGAATATAAATTAGTGAACTGTTTATATAAATTAGTCTAAGTGAATATACTGTATATATAAATTAAGTGTTAGTGAGTTAGTGTTTAAATAAATTAGTAAGTAGTCATACCCGTAATAAAAACTTTTAATAAATAAGAAAAACATTACAATATTATGACGATTACAACTTTTTGAATCGTTATATCTCAAAAACAGTGGCTCGTAGAAAAAAAAGTATTAATAAATTTCTTGTAGATAATTTCATTATCTACAATATTTGTCTGAGGTATTTTTATGATAAAACTTACCGTTTTGCTGAAAATCGCGAAAAACTCATTTTTTTGACCTTTGACCTTGAATAAAAAATTTTCCTTACAGGGGAAAGATGGGGAACTTTCAAATTTTGTTTTTAATGATATTTTAAACAATCTTACCGATCTTCAGCTTGGTGGGAATTTAGGTAACTTCGAATGTCTAAATTTACCGGACTACATCAACAACTCCGGCAACATCAACCAATATTATATCCACACATGAGTTGGAAGAGACAGCTGTTCCTGCTGGCCAAACTATTTACAAAAACTGTAATTTTTTCACTTGTTCAAAAACTTGACTATATTTCCAGTTACCTTATGTATTCTTTGAATTCAATAAAATCATAAAATGAAAAAATAAAGCAAAATCCTTTTAAATTGTTGAAAAAAATAATCTTCCCAAATACAACTCGTTCTTCAAATTTTCTCACATAATTTAATAAGAACGTGTTTATTTGAAGCAAAAACATTCAAACAAAACGAATTTAGATAAAATCACTCGTCCTAACGGACGGTTTGCTTTCATATTTTTGCCAAATAAACAAGTTTTCGTGGAAAAGGAAAAATTATCGATAAAATTTGAAGCACTAGTGGTATTACCTTTGAATACGTCTCCTATATTATTGTTAAATGTTGATTATCTATAATATTGACAATACTTACACCACAAAATCGTTAGTAGTTTAATATTAAATGTAACAACCATAAACAATCCATATAAGGCAGTTAGATGCAATATAAACATAAAGGCGACATTTTGCCAAACTATTTTTCGTTGGAAATTGGGATCTGTACCGATTTCTTCTTTTGATGTTATGTAAGCTTTAGGATAGGGGACATCGCTTTTGGAAAATTTCTCATCAATTGTATTTTCGGTACCCATTTTCTGGAAGAAAAAAAAATTAAAGGAATTTTTCCCATAAATGAATCATTATAAAAACCTCAAACCTCATTTCACCAATTCCAGTAGGTACCTAACGTTAAAACAGTACCAATGTATGTAAAATGGATGACAAACGCCGTTTTCAGATGAAAACTATATACACCAACAGGATGTTTATGAGGTTTAAGGTGTTCAATGTGTTATAACAAAGAATACGCCAACAACAACGCTGTATTCTTTGGTTATAATAACAGAAATAGCGTCAATACTGTGGTCAATCTATATTATGTACTACTTATTATTTAACTACTTTAATTACTTGTTCATGTTTTAATGTAGTGTATATTATTTTCTAAAACATACTATAATGGTTTACTATTTAATTAGTTTAATTACATATTCATGTTTTAATGTCGAATACTATTACAGAAAACATAACATACTGGCGACGAGGATATTTTTATATTTAGCAAATATTGAAGATATATTTATAACCTCAAACTATTGGATCTAGACGCTACACAATTTGCACAAATTTTTGAATTGCACAACAAGCAACAAGAACAAATTAGACTGTGTGTTTCAATCCACAATATCAGCTTCTTAGAAGATTGTAACAATTAATTATATCGATTAACGATCAAAAACTTTATTCGTATCAGTCACAGTGAATCTGACAATCTGTCAACAACCATCAAAATGTTTCTGACATTTTTTTTGTTTCTGTCATATTAAATAAAATATACAGGAACGTAGATTCTAAAAATATTTAACATTCTCCAACCTCCAGCTTGAGAATACTGTTAAATGGTCTAAGTAAAGTGCCCTCTTGGGTTTTGATTTCCACAGAGCGGATTTGGCCGCCATGTCCTGGTATTTCTTTGGAAACTCTTCCAAGAATCCATTTTTTGCGGCACTTGCTGTCAGGAAGAGCTATTACATCACCTACTCGCAAGGACTTCTCTTTTTGGTACCATTTGCTTCTTTTTCTGAGCTAGGGAATATACTCTTTGCATCATCTTTTCCAATATCTCTCCGCCATTAACTGCGCAATCTTCCACTGCTTGAGCCGATAAATATCATCAGGTCCAAAGACTCCAGGAATATTCGAAGTATTCGCTGAACCAATGAGGAAATGCATTGGAGTAAGAGCTTCCAGTTCCTCACATTCACTCGATACAAAGCTTATGGGCCTAGAGTTAACAACGCTTTCAGTTTCAGCCAGAAGAGTTGATAATAGCTCTTCTGATGGATGCTGTTCCTTTAAAATAACAAACAAGACCTTCTTCACACATTGGATCATTCTCTCAGATACACCTCCTTGAAAGGGTGCTGCTGGAGTATTGAATTTCCAATTTATTTTATATTTAGACAAATCTTGGGCGATTCACACGATCCATGTCCTCCAAACATCTTTTCATTTCATTTTCTGCTCCAACGAAATTCGTTCCATTATCGGAATGAATCTCCAAAGGCTGTCCTCGTCTAGACATGAATCTGTGAATTGCCATCAAGGCTGAATCTGTTGTCAGAGAACTAGCCAATTCGATATGGATTGCTCGTGTATTGAAACTTGTAAAGATAACTCCATACCTTTTTTCCCCACTCTTTTCCACTTTAACCAACAACGGACCGAAATAGTCTGAAGCATAAAAGCTGAATGGTCTTGTATATGGTGCGAGACGTGAAATTGGTAGTGGGGCCATCTCAGGTTGGACTGCCTTAGACTTCTTTATTCTGCACAATTGACATCTTCTCACAGTCATTTTCACAGATTGTCGGGTTTTGATGATCCAGAATCTTTGTTCAGATTATTTATCAATATCTCGAGTCCTGTGTGTTTCAATTCTTCATGGAGATGTAGGATGAGCAATTGGACGGAAATATCTTGCTTTGCTGTCGGCAAAATGATGAGATATTTCAAGTCATAAGCAATATCTGCATACTCTATTCGACTCTTCATTCTCAGAATTCCAAATTCGTCCAAAAATGGAGATAATTCAAAGAGTTTTGAAGATTTGCTAGGATAATCATGTTTTTGTATGGAAGTTATTTGTTTTGAGAAATGGTTTGCTTGAACATTTTTCAGCCACAAACGTTCTGCACCATGTAATTCTTCGGGTTGCAATTCAGATAACTTCAAAACTACGTCAACTTTTATTATTTCATTCCTTCTCTTGATATTTTGATATATTGTTTGTCTTCTTTTCTTACTCTCAAGTTCTGGCGATCTGTAATTATTGCAGAACCTCAAGATCCATGCTATTGTACGGATAAATTTCAACCATTTAGAGAATCTATTAGCATCGGGCAATGGATATGAGGTTTCTTTCAGTACTGTCACAATTTCAGTAGTGACATCTTCTTGCAATTGGTATATCTGCTCTATGGGCCATTCATCTTCTGGTTTCTTTAAAAAGGATGGGCCTTGTAACCACAGTGGATTCATGAGATCTACCTCTTTCTTTTGTTTAGTAGCCAAATCTGCTGGATTCAAAGCAGATGGGACCCATTTCCAGTTTGAAATTTCTGCAAGCTCTTCAATCTCCTGGATTATGTGCGATTCGTAGGGTTTCAAACGTCTCGAGTCATTTCTGAGCCATTTAAGAACTATTTCAGAGTCAGTCCAGCAAAAAACTCGCTGAATATGGAAAGTTGACTCCTTCTTAATCGTATTAGCAAGTCTAGCTACAACAGCTCCTTGAAGTTCCATTCTAGGTACTGAAGTGACTTTGTTGAGTGGACCAAGTTTGCATTTGGATGCGACAATGGATGTCTCCACATATCCGTTTCTTGATGATCTGTAGTAAGCCACGGCACAAAAAACTTTATTGCTGGCATCAGAAAAGACGTGTAACTCTACTTCACCAGGTGATGATGAGAAGTAACCTCTACTGATTTTGAATTCTTCAATCTTTCTCAGCGATAAAAACCATAATTTCCATTTTTCTGCGATGTTGTTACAAATAACTATATCCCAATCCATTTTCTTACTCCAACACTCTTGCATAATGAGTTTATCTTGGACAACAAGTGGTGCAAGGAATCCAATAGGGTCAAAAAACGATATCACGATTCTAAGAATTTCCCTCTTCGTAGGGGTTTTCTCCCCTCTGGATAATTCCTCCGGAATGTTGTTGAGCCTTATAGTGAGAATTAAAGTGTCTTCATTGATGTTCCATCGTAGGCCAAGAACTCTTTCAACGTTCCATGAACCTAAGTTTAGCGTCATACTCTCAGTTAGGTAATTCTGAGGAAGAACTTGTGAGATTTCTGGAGAGTTACTGAACCAGTTCACCATCGGGAATCCTCCACGACGATGGACTTCAATGATGCTGTGGATTGTTTTTATGGCTTCTTCTACGGTGTCTGCTGAGTCCAGGAAATTGTCGACGTAATGTTGATGTGTCATTTTTTTCAAAATTCCTGGAAACTCATCTTCAAACTCTCTGCCATTATGGTTTTTGACGAATTGTGCAATAAATGGCGAACAGACAGCACCGAAAATCATAACTCGCATTTGATAGATATCTGGTGATCTATCTCTGTCCATTCCTCGAAAGAGAAACCTCTGGCTTGATCTATCTTGTTTTCTGATGATGATCTGGTGGAACATATCTCTGAATCACCTGCGAACTCCACCTTTCTCTCACGAAATCTCCATATAAGTGCTACTAGTAGGGGATATAAATCGGAACCTTTCAACAGAAAATCGTTCAGATTCATTGTAGAATTCTTTGCTGCCGCATCGAAAACGAGTCTGATTTTGCCTGGTTTATTCATATTTTTCACAGCAAAATGTGGTAGATACCAGGTTCTTCCACTATCTCGTTCCGCTTCATCCTCAGTTACCTTCTCTACATATCCTTTTGCAAGATAGTCCTAAATTTTCTTGCAGTATTCTGCTCCAAATTGAGGATCTTGATCCATCTTTTTTTCCATGCATTGCAATCTTTTCAATGCTAACGATTTGGATTCTGGAAAAACCAAATGCTCATGCTTCCACGGCAACCCAACTTCAAATCTATCGCCAATTCTTCTGGTTGAACTTTCCAACAGCTTCAAAGCTTTTCTATCATCTCTGGAAAATGTTTCACGAGGTGACAAACCTGAATCTTCTAGTTTGAAGTTGTCTTCAATGACTCTTTGTAGATGCATGTCATCATGGTCACAAACGGATATATTCAGGTATAATTCGTTACCTGGCTTTGAGCAAGGACCATGAATCACCCATCCCAGCTTCGTTTTACTCATTGCAGGTGAATCGAAGTTTGGCTGGATAATTTGCTGGGATGATATCAAGAAAACATTATCTTGTCCTATTAAAACAGTGGGTCGACAGTGTTGTATACTCTTCAAGATTGATTTGTCAAGATATTTGTACCTCTGGTACAGAGCATCTGCATCAAAGTCCATCTTTGGCAAAAGCAGGTTGTCAATTGTTCTGGCATGTTTCACTCGGTACTTCTTGGCAATCCCTTCAGCTACGGAAATATCGAAATTTACCAACATGGATTCTTCTTCAGCATGGGTGATATCCTTCGTCCACTGTGAGCAAAGTGGGATTTTTGCACCAACAAGTTGTATTGACTTGCATATTTCTGAATCAACGAGAGTAACGGTAGACCCTTCGTCTAAAATGCAAATGTTTCGATGTACCTGTCTTGAACGAATAGACGAACTTTCGCGATCTTCAAAAGCGAAGAGGATTTTCCAATTACACCTGAGAATTCAGTCGATCCGATGCTATTTTCTGTTTCTGGAATCATTTCTACTATATTTTCCTGATTTCTATTTCTGATAACTTCAGCTCCTTCTTTAGGTACAGGATGAAGAAGTCTCTTGTGTCTTCCACGACAAAAATTGACATTACAGAAAGTCTTTCTGAAACATCTAGCAACGCTGTGGCCTGATAACAAGCACTTGAAGCACAAGTGATTTTCCTGAACATACGTTCTCCTATCATCTTGGCACATTTCCAAAAAGTCTTTGCATTGTTACAGTCGATGGTTTTCTTTTTTGCAGAGTTTGCAAATCTTATCTTCCGGTTTGCTTTGGATACTAAATATTTTTTCTTTTTTCATCATCGATTTGTTTGATGATGATATCTGAGTGGGAACCGTAATTGACATTAACAAATTCACCTCAGATTTGAGCCATTCAGCAAATATTTTCAAATTAACAACTTCCTTCACTTGATGTTTCAAAATTTTGTCTTGACCCCAAGAACGTCTTGAAATTCTCGGTAATTTCTCCTCCAACCTCAACAATAGTTCGGGATTATCAAGGTGAGAGTTGTGGGTGGTACTCATAGCAACAACCATATTTGTAACAATGGTCGAGGAATCCATGAAGGATTCAATATTGTCTTCTCGTGGGTTCGCACAACTCTTAGCCTTATTAATCTGGCTCAAAATGATCCGTTCGTCTCTGCCAAAGTTTAGTTTCAAAGTTTCGACGATGGTATCCCCATTATTGGGACTACAAAAAAGGTCTTTCACAGACTCTCTGGCTCTTCCCTTCAGACATCTGATGAGGCGATTCAAGTTTCCTGAATCAGATATATTTTTCTCCAAGGTGGTTCGTTGAAACTCGCTGAGCCAAAACGGGAATTCCTGAATATCACCATTGAAATCTGGTAAAGGTTTTAATTTCTGCTTAGTTACCAATTTTTCAATGTTCGAACTTAGATTTTCCATACATTTAGTTGGCATTTCAGGAAAGCAATTTGAAGAGCCAGAGATATTAGGTTTATGAGAGAAATCAATATTTTCCGCTGAAGATTTCACACATGCAGAGGAGTTATTTCCTTTGTGTACTGGTTTGCAATTTGAATTATCCCACTCCAGCGTTTCATTTCTGTGCTGTGCTGCCCTGTTTACCCAATCTGCTACGTATGGTTCATCGTATTGATAACTGGATGTAGATCTCGTTTTCAATTCCTCTTGATATGTAGCTCCAGAGTTCTTCTTTAACTCTTTGGTAGATGATTTTCTTATTGATTATTTCTCTTGTTGGATAGATTCTAACTCTAGAGACAGTAATTTTCTTTGAATCTCTCTTTCTCTTTCATTAAGTCGGTGTAGTTTGTCATCGCTATTAACAGAGCTGTCAGATGAATTTGCAAATTCGGTGTGCTCTTCTATTATAGCTGGTTCTATATGTCTACCGGATATTCTCCTCGATTCTTCCTCAGTTTCGTATCTTGTAGGGGGAACACCAAAATTGATCCTTGTACTCCTCCTAACCCTTGAAGTTTCTGAGAGTTCTGTTAAAGACATATTATCTTCCAATGATTCTTTCTCTTCTCGAAGGACCAATGTTTCAATCCACAATATCAGCTTCTTAGAAGATTGTAACAATTAATTATATCGATTAACGATCAAAAACATTATTCGTATCAGTCACAGTGAATCTGACAATCTGTCAACAACCATCAAAATTTTTCTGACATTTTTTTGTTTCTGTCATATTAAATAAAATATACATATACATAAAAATTGACAATTGTTTCGATAAATCAATATCATCGATGATATTGATTTATCGAAACAATTGTCAGTTTTTTATAATTTTCAATAACTTTTATTATATTGTGGAATTAACTAGAAACCGTGAGTTTCATTTAAAACACTAATATGAGCAGATTCCACGAAGTAAGGGTCGAGACAGTTAATTTCACAAATTAGACAAATTATTAGACTTCTTGACCATAACTACAAAACAACAGAAAGAGTGATTTATTGTCCACTCAGCTTGACCTCAAAAGAATGAGAGTCCAGCCTTGTGGACAACAGCCCTCCCACCTTGCGGCATATAGCTAATAACAATCCAGTATCTACCGGTGCCACACTCCAAGAATATCGCAAGAAAAGATGACCCTGTCTTATTGAGTACGCAATAAGTGGATTCATTAGGCCACCAAACTGTGTACACGTGTCAATATAATTGAAATAATTAAAAGTTTTCTATTTCATGTAAATTTTTATTTTTAAAATCGTAGTAAAGCATCATCAACTGTTAATTAGGTTGAAAATAACACATAATGATCTCATTATTTCTAAGGCGGACATAGGTAATTGTTTGGTCATTCTTTATAGGGTAGACCACATTGATAAGGTAGAATCTTTTGTTTTGAAAAATAATTTCAAGGTTTACAAACAAAGCTTTCATTGGTAAGATGGAAGTTTTTTGGGTACTGGGAAGGAATTTTTCGCTCAACATCCGCTCCTCGTTCTCTCATTTCTAGTAATCCTTTCACTCCTCGCTTATATTATGTGGTATTCCAGAGATTAATAAGATTAACATTCCTATCATATCGGTGGTGAGCTTCACGAACACTCCAGTTACGGTTTGGGTCACATTTATATATTAGTCCATTGAAATGTTACATTTTTTAGGCCTTACCTAGGCTTTTTTTAGAGGACGCAATTTTATTTTTTTGATGTGTAGGGGGGTCAGTGTAAAGCTAAAAACAAGTTTGTGGGGTCGTCACCCTTGTTCCACGGCCGCCATCTTGAAAATAGGGGTTGAAATGGTTTTTACAATATATCTCTTAAACTATTCATTTGAAAAAAAAAGTTTGTTAACATTTTTTGTTGCAAATTAAATTCTCTACAACTTTAGTTCAGTAACTTTTTGTCGTAGAACTATAAATAAAAAAGTTATAAGCGAAAATGTTCAGAAATTCGAGAAAAAAATTTATATTTTTCGATTTAACTTTTTTTTTTATCATTTTACGAAAAAATGGTATGAGACCATTTTTCTAGATCGATTTTTGAGGAACAACTTTCATTAACAACATTTTTTCATTAAGTGAATAGCTAAGGTTTTACAGCGCTATGAAGTGAGTACTATTTTTCAGTATTGTTAATTTTACCTATATTATACGTGTGTATTAATAATGTGTCATCAGTTATTGTTTTTTTTTATTTACTTTGTTGTTATAATTTTTTTAATTATAAATTTTGTTATATTAAAAATTAATTATTGACTCTTTTTCACTACATAACAGGATTTTACAATTATTGATTTTTAAAATAATTTTAAATCTGATGGCCGTTACCAAGAATACTGTTCAGGTAGAAAATACCCAAATGACCATGAGGGAACAAAAGAACAGCTGCCTGCTATTGTTATTATTATTCCTAACCTCTCTTATTGCAAGAATAGCGAATAATATTGTGTTAAAGTTGTCGTTCAACCCAGGCTAGGGACATTGCAGACCGTGCGATCTATAGAGCCCGTCGAGTAACTAAAATCGGTAGATAATTCCAAAAAATTAACAAAAACTGTAACGTCGTTAGTAATCAAATTTTATGACTTTTATAACTGCGTATGCGCGATATCATATTGCACGTCTCCATCCCCACATGTTATATGTTGTTATACTGTTATCATTTCTTAGTTCAAGTGTAGAGGTTATTTCAAGGTTACGGTATTTTGGTGTATTTTTTAATTGCTATAGTGTAATATTTATCTGTTGCGTCGTTGCTTTATTGTTATTAATTGAAAAGACAATGTCAAAGTGTATTCTGAAGGAGTAATAAGTGGTGTACTCGGTGAGTTTTATTAAAAAAATTTAAGCATTTTTTCTTTCACAATTAACAACCATTGTCTTCATTTTTATAAACCACAGAGAATTTTTACTAATTTGATCGACAACTTTAAAGATCATGGTTGTTCTTTACATTAGCTAAACTGAAAATTGCTGCATTAATAAAGTAAATATTTCTTTTTACAGATTTGTTCCTCCAACCCAGGAAGATAAAGTTAATATGGCTGAAAAGCAGTGGTAATAAATCCTTAAATTTGTCGACGAAGAAACGATGGAGGATATGACCCCTTCATTTTCAAAAACAGTGTTTCTTTAGATTTGAGAAAGACGAAGAGAGGTTATTAAGACAGTTTGATTTGCCTTCCCATATGAGTGGAAATTAACAGAAATTGATGGTAAGTTTTATTGTATTCAATATAGCATTCTATAATTTTGGACATTTTAAAATGTAAATTGAGTGAACGAAAAGACGAGTACTGAGTGTGTAATTTTATTAAAATTCCAGGTAAGCGCTTTCATCCATTAGACCATTCTGAAAGCTCTCGCCAAGAAAAAAATATACAGAAAGTGTCAAAAAACATCAAACACTGTAACTGTTACATACAATGAAATAAAATGTTTGATGTTACATCATTATTCAACTAAAATTTGTTCAAATTACTCTATAAAGAGTGTGTACAATTGTAAATCACATAACGAAACGTCTAATTTGATTACCAACTAAATGATATGTGTGCACACCCTCTTTATAGGGTAATTTTAACAAATTTCACTTAAATAATGATGTAACATCAAATATTTTATTTCATTGTGTGTACATTGTACCTGTTGTATGTTTTTCTCTTGTCGACAGCTTTGAGAATGATCTAATGGCTGAAAGCGCTTAGCTGGAATTTTAATAAAATGACATACTCAGTACTTGTCTTTTCATTCACTCAATTTATATCTAATGTGTGCACCATACTCGGACAATTCTATTTTAAAATGTATCCATTGAAAAATAATAATCTGGGTTTTATTTCTTTCATAGCTATATTCTCTCTACCAGCTATGGGATGGAAGGTATTGATTCCTTGCCGATTTTCATATATAGCCCATGGTGTGACAATTTATGGGAAATGAAAGTGAGTAATAACTTTTATTGAGGCATTACGTCTAAGTATTTAGTCTAGCGGTAACCAAAAATCCAAAATATACAATAAAGACAAAAAATGGTTAAAAATCAAGAATTCCTAAAAAAATCGAAAGCTTCAAAAAAGGGAATCAAAAAAACCAAACAAACATTTTTTATATTTTTTTGGCTTAGTACAAAAACATGTGTAAACTTATTATTTCGATATTAAGCCCATTTTGTTTTCTTTTGTTGACATAAATTTTCAAACATATTTGTGTGTTTACTTATTTATTGTTGTTATTTTGTGTGTTCACTTGTAGAACCTCAACCAGAAACGAGAAAGGACTCCATGAGACGGTGGGATTTTTAAGAGCCCTTAAGAAACATTTTAACAATCATAGACTGCCAGGAGCTGCAGAGTAACTTAAACTACCTTATGCGATGGTTTCATAAGAACAGAAAGCTTTTAAATGTACCAATATACAAATATGCAATATACTACGTTTAAGCTTGTGATATAAACCTATTTATTTACGACTAATATATAATATAAGTATTATACTTGTGGTTTTTGAAGTATAATGCCATATATGAATCCCTTAGGGAATAATGGCGAGGGATTAATAGTCTTTATTCCCTCTTGTACTCCTATCACAAAATTTCTCGAATTAAATAATACCATGGAAACAATATAACCAAACTCAAAAGTGTCAGTATCAAACGCGTAGTATTTGTGTATTTGTATTAAAATGAATGAAAATGAAGAATCTTTCACTTGTACACCACCAGAAATTGTACAATTAGCTGCAGCAACAACATCTACCTTAATACCAGAAACATCGAAATCCATTTATAATAAAACGTACGCATCGTTCAACGAATGGCGTCTTCGAAACAAGGCAAACTCTTATTCCGCAAATGTTCTGCTGGCCTATTTCGCTGAATTGGGTGCAAAATACCAGCCATCTTCATTATGGTCATTCTATTCAATGATTAAATCTGTGTTGAAGATAAACCATGACGTTGATCTGGAAAAATATAAGAAACTACGAGCGTTTTTAAAAAGAAAATCTGAAGGATTTCAAGCAAAGAAATCTTCCACTCTGACCCCGGAAGAAATTTGGAAATTTATTGACAGAGCTCCTGATGAAATTTTTCTTTTGCATAAGGTAAATGTTCATATTTAATCTGATCTATTCCAAAACTCATGTTCTTTTTTGATTCAGGTTATATTAGTTATTGGAATTATAGGCGCATGCCGCTCAAACGAGCTTTATGAAAAGAAGATAGAAGACGTGAAGGATTTACAAACAGAGTTATTGATAACAATACCCAAGACTAAAACTAAAATTGTACGAAAATTCACCATAAACAGTACGTTTTACAATATTGTAAAGAAGTACATCGATCTCCGTCCGTTACATGTAGAAACCAATTCATTCTTTCTAAATTATCAAAAAACGAAATGTACAATACAACGTATAGGAAAAAACAAATTTGCAGCCATTGGTAGACAAATTGCCAAATATTTAAACTTGCCAAATCCTCAAAGTTATACCGGCCATTGTTATCGCAGATCATCTGCCACTCTGTACATTGATGGAGGAGGCGATATAACTGGATTGAAGCGTCATGGGGGCTGGAAATCTACCCAAGTAGCTGAAGGATACATTGATCAGTCTATGAGAAACAAAACAACTACAGCAGATACTATTGCCAAACAGATAAATAGTAATGAAGCAACTTCTTCTTTTACAGCAACCGAAATTCCAAATATTCGTGTTGAAAACTCTTCCAAAGTTAATCATAATTTACGACCAATTCAGTTTATTAATTGTACTATCACTAATTTAAATGTTATTGACAAATAAAGTTGTTCATTAAAAATCTAAAATAAATAAATTTGTCGTAAATAATAACTACTCGCAATAATGGCTATTATTCTCTCGGAATGTTACTCCCTCGCCGCAAACGCCGCTCGGTTCGTAAAAATTCCTCGAGAATAATAGCTATCATTATTGACTCGTGGTATAATCTACTAATAATACTTCCAGTAAAGGAATAAAGATGTGTTTTTTTTTAGGTGGAAATGAAATGTTAGATATATTATTTTAAATGTTGTACAGTCACAAGTGCTGTTTAGCACTCTTATATGTAATTACTTGGCACCTTGTATTTACAGAGCTGGGCAGTATTTAACAACTTTTCCTATACAAATATTCTAATTACTTTTGTTCTAACATTCACAGTAATCATACTCAAATGTTTTCTTTCACAGAAAATTGCCAAAAATAGTAATTAACACTTTTTTTGATTAGGTAAGTAGCAGTTTGTACAGCTCTGTGTGTTTATACGAGTGTAATAATAAATTAATATAAACTTATCATACATAATTTTCTACTTTTATCTTGATTTAACATCATTTGAAAATCTAATGATACTCCAATCTAGAATGTATGATACTCAAATTATTTTTTAATTATTGTATGGTTTTTACACTATAATTTATTTGTTGTCATTATGTTTGTTAAGAAAAGTACTTTCTGAAAGAAATTATTTGTTGTGTATTTTTATACCAAAATAAATAAATTGTTTATATGATTATTGTTTTATTTTTTCCAATTTAATTAACCATTTATGGTCCATCATTTGATATTTCATTTAATTTAACTCTAACATCTGTTGGAGTTAAATTGAATGAAATGTCAAATGATGGACTATGAATGGCTATTTTGAAATAAAATAATTAAAATACAGTATATTTGAATATACCGCTAATCCGCCAAAACCTAAAATTACAGAAATCTTTCCAACATCACTCAGTTGTTTACTCGACGGGCTCTTTAGATGGCGTCACAATCAGTGTCTCATGTGGTTCAACCTATATCTTTTACTTGTGCTACATATTTCTCCACGTGCGGATGTATTTTATTCTGTTTTTAATTGTGAAGACGATTTCAAATGATTTTAGACACGATTTAAACTTCAGTGATAACTATTTTTTTTATTACCATTTAGACTTTTTAAGCGTGCTTTTTCTATTATTCCATCATGAGTGATTGTTTTATTTGTAAAAAACCGTTAGGTGAAAATAAGAAGAACTGTGAAGGCAAAAGGTGTGAAAACTTTACTAGACCGAGCTGTAGCAAAAAATGATAAGGTTAATGAAAAATGTTTAATAAGTGTTTCGGAAGTTACTGTACATGTTACGTGTTATTGTGATTACGTGGATAATCGAACTAATGTTGTTCGTCGTCGCAGCAGCAGCTCCAGTAGTTTATCTTCAGTTTTAGAAGCCTCAGAACCAGACTTTGATTTTGCGAACAATTGTTTCATTTGTGCCAAAGCGGTTCAAGATCCAAGTGTTTCGCCTACAAGCTGACAACCGCGGGTTTGTATTGTACGTAATGAGAGTACAAAAACAAGTATTATGCACCTTATAAACAGACGTTCCGATGACGTTGCAATAGACATTGCTCATCGCATAGCTAATATTCCCAGCTTAGTGGAAGTTGGAGCAAAGTATCATAACAACTGCAGTAAACAATTGTATTCCAAAAAATTGTCAGTCGAAAATAAAAAGGATGAACGCAAAAATTATATTGACGCAGCAATGGCGGATGTTTTTTCTTACTTGCATGGAAATTCTTCATGACGGATTTAATGAAATCGATTACAGGAGAGTACATTCCCCAGAAGCGTACAATCATTGAACGATTGAAAGCAAAGTACAAGGATGAAATTGTATTTTTAACGAATTCGGTCACGATTGTATAGTCTATTTTAAAGGGTTCATTTATCAAACAAACCGCCTTCTCATAAAAAAATGATGTTCGTGAAGAGAGATTACAAATAGTTAGAGATGGAGCTGCTATTATTTTGAAAGATATTCGTTCACAGCATTACGAGACAAATGAGTATCCAACTTCTGATAGTTTTCTAAAGGATGTTAATACTCTAATTCCCGAAAGTTTATCAGTTTTATTGATAGGAATTATTTCCCAATCTAAACGCAAGTCACTAAATGCAGTGGAAAGAAAGTGCACATCAACTGCTCACTCTATCATTGCAGCAACTCCACCCGCTTCATTTATTTCTCCTCTGCTACTTGGAGTTGGATCTTTCTTGTATAAAAAGTATGGCTCCAGTAATCTTATTGATGTTCTTTCATCGTTAGGATTCTCCGCATCCTATAATGCCATTTCATTATTCGAAGATTCTTGTGATTTTTGTCCGGCGCGTAATATCTTACCTCATGCTTTTTTCAGTTTGTCTTTGACAATGCTGATTTAAATAGCAATACAATTGATGGTAAAAATACTTTCCATGCGATGGGTGGTATTCAATGTGTTACACCATACAACAGTATCGAAAATGATATCAGTTTACCACGAGTATCCAAAAAAATACCAGCTTCAATTAAATCGACGCTTGGGTTGATTCCTCTTGCATCCTACTCAAAAGGCCAAACCGTGGGTCTGAGGAAAATAAATGTTTCGGTAATTGAAAGGGCCACCCAATCGACCAAACAAATTGTTCCTACACCTTGTGATTTTATGTGGCTGTATGTTAAATGGTCATGCACTGCGAATATCAGCGGATGGAACGGATTTATGATCGAAGCAACTGCTAAAAAACCTTTTGAAAGAAGTAGAATTATATGTTTGCCATTTATAAACGCTCTGCCAACAGATTATGACACAATTTTAACATCACTTTTATTTTCTATTGAAAAATGTAAAGCTTCCAATCAAAATACATGCATTGTGACATTTGATCAACCGCTATATTGGAAGGCTCGGTACAGCTGCTGCTGATCAGTACGGGATATGGAACATATAATCTCTTCAACATATCTTTTATGCTTTTCAACGATTCCGGAGAAACAACGAAAATTCATATCCATGATTCCTCATCCCTGGAGATAAAAGAAGATTTGCATAATTTGAAAAGTGATTTAACTCATATATCCAGTTTAGTGAAAGAGATGAACACCCAAATTAATAACAATAATCAGAAGAAGCGTCCCACCTATATTACATCATCCTCTACACAAACTGAAACATCTCCTGCGGTAGACAATATTCCTGTTTTTAAATGAAACTCAAGGTCTCTAGTTAATTCCACAATATAATACAAGTTATTGAAAATTCTAAAAAATTGACAATTGTTTCGATAAATCAATATCATCGTCAGAATGACAGAAGTTACATTTCATTTTATGCCTACCTGATGTTTAGTAGTTAATTTTGGCTAGACCAAGAAGTAACCTAACTTGTGATTGGCTTAATATATGTTTATAGAAAAAAGAAGAAGATGTGATATTACAAATATTGAAGCTTAGATATTATTAGCCCTATGGTGATATCCTGGATATCATTTTTCCAATTAAGATCAGTATAACTGTGCAATGATATAGAAAACCAGGAAAACTATATCTGCTGATCTTTACAATTATCACTTAAGAAGACAGTTTATTAGTGGAGAATTCCCTAGATTTAACTGTTCATTGACAACTTCATATTGTGGGTTTCTTAAATGTCTTCTAATTTCCAGTTCTTCAAGGAAATCCAGTTCTTGTTTCTTTTCACAAATATGCAGTACTTCTAGTTCTGTGTTAGGTGTCAATGAATGATTGGTGTCAAGTAGATGTTTTGCGTAGTGGGATTTATCTGGTTGTTTTAATCTGTATGCTCGTAAGTGCTCACTGTATCGTACATATGCAGGAAATATTTCTAATAATATTTCAAATATAATATCTTCAGCAACGAATACAACAATTTCTTTTAAAACAGAAAGTAACGTTAGTACAAAATTGTTAAATGTAAAAACAAAAATACCACTATTAAAGAAGTCAGGTATATATAAACTCAAATGTCCAGAATGTAATGCTGTCTATTTGGGTCAGACCCTTAGGGATTTTGAAGTACGATACAGTGAGCACTTACGAGCATACAGATTAAAACAACCAGATAAATCCCACTACGCAAAACATCTACTTGACACCAATCATTCATTGACACCTAACACAGAACTAGAAGTACTGCATATTTGTGAAAAGAAACAAGAACTGGATTTCCTTGAAGAACTGGAAATTAGAAGACATTTAAGAAACCCACAATATGAAGTTGTCAATGAACAGTTAAATCTAGGGAATTCTCCACTAATAAACTGTCTTCTTAAGTGATAATTGTAAAGATCAGCAGATATAGTTTTCCTGGTTTTCTATATCATTGCACAGTTATACTGATCTTAATTGGAAAAATGATATCCAGGATATCACCATAGGGCTAATAATATCTAAGCTTCAATATTTGTAATATCACATCTTCTTCTTTTTTCTATAAACATATATTAAGCCAATCACTGGTTAGGTTACTTCTTGGTCTAGCCAAAATTAACTACTAAACATCAGGTAGGCATAAAATGAAATGTAACTTCTGTCATTCTGACGATGACATTGATTTATCGAAACAATTGTCAATTTTTTAGATTTTTCAATAACTTGTATTATATTGTGGAAATAACTAGAGACCTTGAGTTTCATTTAAAAACACTAATATGAGCATATTCCACGAAGTAAGGGTCGAGACAGTCAATTTCAGACAATATTCCAGAAGTTTCGAACAACTTATCCCCTAGCCGTAATCAAAGGTGGTATTATGTTATAGTCAACAATCTCCCTGCAGGCTTCACCACAAATCATATTGTACATCATGTTAAAGAAAAGCTGGGTTGCTTTCCCTTGATCAATCCAAGCAATGAATCAAAAATATCAACGTTTAAAATTGGTTTTCTAACAAAAATGTCTGCTAGCAAATTATTTGACAAAGATGTATGGCCACCTGGAGTTTCATTAAAATGGTCTGTTGAATCTTCATTATCCCAAGACGCCTCGCTTCCTCCGACGATGGATTCTCTTCAGCATGTGACAGTTAATCAAGTAATACGGCCTGTAAGTAAAAGTTCTGATCCTTCTGGCCCCGTAGTAGTAGCCATCACTTCTGACAAACATGCTATAGCCGATTGTAAATCAAACAGCTTTTCGTGTGATGAATCATTTCATTTTACGAAAGACTCACACAATGACACTAACTTTTCGCTGGACCTGATGACTCCTCCTACGGTCAGATTAACACAGGAGTCCTCTGCTGGAGACAATCGTTATATTATGTCTAGATTAAGAGAACCGGCTATTTTATCATCTCTCAAGTTATTCCTCGCCTATCTACATGACCAACCATCGTCTGTATGTTTTGAAGGTTATACTTCCACAAATGTAAATGTGTTTTTAGCATATGAGGGTCTGCCCGTTGATCCCATAGCTTTAAGCGCAATTTATTATAACTTTCACGATTTTTATGGCATAAGCTCAGTTGAAGTGGATGAAGATCTATCCACCTACAGAACTTACATCACCTCGGAACGGAGAATTCACCAACAAAAAATTAGAGAGTGTAATAGCCGATACTTTACTGCCGATTCTTCCAAGAAAAATTTTTAGTTGATAGGACGTGTCCAGAGGAACTAGAATCCTCACTTAGTTTTAGTTTTAATGACAGTAAATTAAGAATGGTTCTAATTAATATTCAGTCAATACGCAATAAAATGGACGAGTTGTATATGTTTTTGGAGGAATTGGGGTTCCCGCAGATAGTCGTTATTACTGAACACTGGCTTCAAGCAAACGAAACTGTTTTTATTGAAAAATATCGCGTTATTAGCAGATATGACAGGAGTAATTCAGTTCACGGTGGAACCCTAATTTTATCTTCTGGCGAGGACTTCTCCGCTGTATTAAAATTTGATTTTCTACAAGAGAAAGTACTTTTGAATTTTCCATAGTATACAACAAAAATATGGATTTATATATAATTTGTATTTACAGACCACCTAGATCAAATGTTCATTCTTTTTTTGAGAACCTTCTAAATTTACTTGACGCTCTGCCTGTTAAGAGCAAGAAAGTTTTATGCGGTGACTTTAATATTGACTTTACTAATGATTGTGCCACTCAAAGGTCTTTGGTGAATATTTTTGAGTCGTTTGATCTAAAGATGCACGTGGATTCACCAACTCGTATTACTAAAACAACTTCGTCAATTTTAGATTACATAGTTTCCGACTTTCTACCCCATGATGTGAATCACGTAGTAATTAACTCAGGTCTCTCTGACCATGAAGCAGTTTTCGCCGAATTCGTATTGCCTCGTAAATCTTTAAAGAAAAACACTCAGTTCGTGAGGATTTCCTCTCAACAAAATTTCACCAAATTTCATAATTTATGTTTAGCAATTGATTGGATTGGTCTTTCTGAAGATATTGACTCTAAATTTTTGGACTTTATTAATAAAATTATCAGGTGCTTCAATATATCATTTCCTCTTCGCTCTCGTAAAACTAAACATCACAAATCATGGTCTACGAAAGGAACACGTACTTCATCTAAGAATATGAGATCACTTATGTACATTAAAAAAATTAACAGACAATCTTCACGTAATCAACTATATCAATAACTATAAAATATTGTACCGGAAAACTATAAAAGCTATTAAACAAAACTATTATAAATATCGCATCTCAAGAGCTAAAAATTCCACGAGAGAAACTTTGTCTGTTATCAATGATTTGAGGAACAAAACTCGTTCCTCAAATTTTATTGAACTCGACCCAGACGAACTTAACAATTATTTCATAAACATCAGTAAAAATATTAGCTCTAAAATATCTCCAAGTCGTGATGCTCTTTCTTTTCTCGTTCCTTCTAAAAGAATCACTGATAGTTTCTTTCTTAGACCAATAGATAAATTTGAGCTAGTGCAAACCATACTCAGCATTCAAAACAAGACTTCCTGTGGCATTGATGGGTTATCAGCTAAAATGTTTTTGAATATTCCAGATGCGGTGATTAACGTTTTATGTTCTCTAATAAATGAATCCTTTGAAAAAGGTCTCTTTCCTAACTGTATAAAAACAGCTATAATTGTTCCCCTCCACAAGGGTGGCGAAAAACAGAATATTAGTAACTATCGTCCTATTGCCTTATTACCAATCTTATCGAAGATAATCGAAAGACTAATGAAAAACCGTCTACTGCCTTTTCTTTTCAAATATAAAATCTTGAAATCCCAACAATTCGGTTTCCTACCTAATAAATGTACCAATGACGCAATGTTTTCTGTTCTTAATTAAATATATACCTCTCTTAATAATAAACTTTTCACGGCTTAGGTTTTTTGTGACTTCGCACAGGCCTTCGATTGTGTTGATCATGACATTTTGATAGACAAACTGGAATATTATGGCATCCATGGTATTCCTTTAAAATGGTTTGAATCTTACCTGGAATGTAGAAACCAACTGGTACGAGCAAATGGAAAAGTTTCGAATGATTTACCAGTTAGCAGTGGTGTACCCCAGGGCTCAGTTTTGGGCCCAATTCTCTTCTTGGTATTCATTAACGATGTCACAGACTTACGAATTAATGGTAAATTCACTTTATTTGCCGATGACACTAGTGTAACCTGGAGCAGTTCAGATATACGAACTTTACATTCTACCATAGGCAAAGATCTCATTACTATTAAATCCTGGTCTGACTCGAACGGGCTTTGTTCTAACACTGAGAAAACTTTAGTTTTATCTTACAAAGGAGTTTTGCAACCTCTCAAACTTAACAATGACGTAATAAGATCTTCAAATTCGATTAATTTTCTTGGTCTCCATATTGACAGTGCCCTTAAATGGCCTGTACATGTAGACATTTTAGCGAAAAAATTATCCTCTGCTTGTTTTGCCATTAAATCTGTATCTAAACAGCTTAATTCTTGTACTGCTTCAACAACTTACTACTCTTTGTTCGAATCGCACCTTCGCTATGGTTTGCCTTTCTGGGGGTCTTGTAGTTTATACCTCTTCATATCTATTTTCAAACTACGAAAAAGAGCTATTCGTTATATTTATAGTTTGAGTCGTAGGACGCATTGCGAATTCTATTTTAAAAAATAAAAAAGTTTAACTCTTCCTGCTCTATTCATTTTGGAATCCGTGTGTTTGATTCGCAAACACTTTCACAATTTAACTGAGAGGCCAATTCATAGTTACCCTACTAGAAGAAAAAATTTCGATATCTACTTAACAATACCCACCTCTGATCTGATAAAAAATTCCATCATCTTCAATGCCAAAAAACTATTCAATCAGCTACCTTTAGAATTAAAAGTGGCAAATACATTTAATAGGTTCCGGAGATTGACAAGGGCGTTTCTGCTTGAGAGACCTTACTATTCAGTGGCAGAATTCTGCATTCTACCCTAGACTGTTGAGTTACATCGGCGTAGATCAATATTTGGTATGATGTATGATGGTGACATTGTATTATAGTTATTGATTCAAATTTGTATGTTTATATATTATGTTTTGTATCGTTAGTATTGTCAGTATTTTTTATATCTTTATATTATTTTTTATATACTTTTTTATATTTAGCTATTTTTAAATTATTTCGCTTTGTCCATAAAATTGTAAAAATTTTCATGACAATAAAGCTTATGTCTCTCTCTCTCTCTCTCTCTCTCTCTCTAATACCGATCTATCGAAGGTCGTAGTTCGATTAGGTGGGTTCCATTTGCTCATGTCGTTCATAGGTGCGATTGGATATATCATGTCTGGTAGTGGACTCGAGGATATCTTCAAATTAATTCATGCTGAGAACTGTGTACAGAACATAATGTCTGGACATGCTTATGGTAGGGCTGTACGTGCTCATTTGCTAGTGCATTTATCAGTAACAAAAATAGTTATGGATTCAATAGAATTTACAGAAGAAGAACGAGATGTTCTGGATGATAATAGTACTGATATTGATAGAACAAGAATTTTTGAAGCTATACATAATCCCCTATTCCAACAAATAACTACCAAATTTGAGGAAGCTTTGAGCATGCTGGAATGTAGGAAAACGGCAACATTATGGGTTCAATATTACAGATTGGTCACTCTTCTGAAACATTTCATAGATGCAGAATGCTCCGGAAATTGGTCTTTGTATCTGAAGACTATCAGAAACATGCTCCCGATTTTTCACTCAAGTGGGCATTTCTTGTATGCCAAGTCGAGTCATCTATACTTGCAAGATATGCTGAATCTTGAGAAAATAATTAATCCTGAAGAATTTCACTCTTTCACAGCCTTAGGCTATTTTATTATTAAACGAACGGATAAATTTTGGAGTGGGATCATGGCTGATCAAACTATTGAGCAGAATCTTATGAGAATGTTTAAATCATCTGGAGGATTAACGCACGGCCGTGGTATTACTGGGAGTAAGCTGGCATCGTGGACCCTTGGAATGATACGTCTATAAGATGTTTGTGAGCAAATAACAGAATACTGTATCCTTTCAATGGATACTTCATACATATGGATAACCGAGATTCACGCATAAAACGTGACAACGAAGATCTTGAAATAATCGATAATTGGTTCGCAAGTCATGTCTTTACCCAAGATTGCTCTGAATTAACTTGCATTGCTAACGGTATAGTTGCTTCAGAGTATATTAATTGTCAACGTGCCTTTGAGATAGGAGAAGATTTGATTACTAATATTGTAATAAATACGAATACCCAAAAGATAATTTTATTGTAGAAAATTTCATAACACACGGTAAAACATATTTTATTTTAAATCATAATAAAAACTGGAATGCGACCCACATTTTGTTTAAGAAAATAATACGAAGTCAAAATAGAATAGAAAAAAATAAAACATCTTACTGGGTCAAAGCAAAATAATTGTTTTGAATACAATTATTTCGATAACGAAAATTAGCACGCTTCAAAACACAAAAAGTTGTTTTTGCAATTCGACAAAAACCCCAAACCGAAGTCGGGGAAAAGAAAAAACGGGTGTAGAGAGCAGCAGCGGCAGAGTGCCGGTTGAACACGCGAAGGGAAAAGTCCTTCCCTTGTCACGGTAACGGTATTAGTTTTTTTAGTGTTAGCGGTACGAGAGGTAAAGTTCTCTTCGTTGTGTCAGGGTGTAATAGGGATACTGAGATTATTCCTTGACGGTGAACACTGTCCCCCGTTTCGATACACAAACGATAGAATTACCCTCTACGCTAAATTTCAACATCGCACGATACCGTTTATTGGCACTACTCGTGGTGACAAAAAGATAGCGAAAATCAAGCAGTATCCAGGCTAGACGAAGGAAGTTTGCCAACGCAGTGAGTTTTTGAACAAAATTTAGATTGGGATGATTTTTTTTCACTAGTGAGACATTTATTCGTTATTATTTGCGCTGAATTCTGAACTTGGGAGTATATTTCCATTTGCGGTACATAAGGAGTAGCGATAGCAAATATATTTATTTGATTTTTTCTGACACATCTGGTCCTTCTCAGTTAAATTTTTCGTCCTGATAAATATATAATTTACCGTGTGTGCTGATATAGTTAAATTTTGCAGAGTTTCGCCAACCTGACAAAAGTTAGGTTTCATTTTTTAATTAGGAGCTATTATTTTGTGGTGCCGCATATTCTCTTCCACCGCGTAGGTAGAAAGGAGATAGAAATTTAGGCGAGGTTAATTTTTTACATGGTTACACAAAGGCCGGAGCGTATGATTTTCCATTTTTCGTGGGTTTCAGCGAACTTGCGCTGATAAGTAAATTAATATAGAGAAAATTGTTATCATTCTTTGGTTCAGACGTGATTCGAAAATTTCTTAATTACCAGTGAAATGCATAAATTATCGTAGGTGATTTCATTACTGGGAATTTCGCAACTTGTAACGCCAGTGTCGATAAATAATTTTATTGTTTCCTAGCTCAGTAGAATTTTATACGAATAAAATTTCACTTCCATTTTCTCAAGGTCAATGGCGACCAAACCGACGTAAGCTAAAACATTATTACGGTTAAAAGGTAATTACACATAATATTTTATTTATTGTCTCGACACCGGTGACTAGAAAGTTTGAAACAGAAAAAAATAAACCATACGCCTCTCATGCACTTTGAAAAGGCCAAGCCGATAAAGGGGGTAGTTTAGTCGTTCCATCGCAAAAACGAGAACTCTGTCATAACTTTGTTTTTTTTTGCGGAATAGTTATATGATATACAGGGGTAGGATTAAAAGGCACAATTTATAGATAGATGTATGGGTAGGCTTATACCAGGGAACTTTAGTTATTTGGGTCATACGGGATTTTATTTTTGTGTTAAGGTTTATATATATATTTATATATACGTGTATACTCAGAGAATTTATTTTTTTATTATATATTTTTTATACAACGTTGTGGTTCTACCTTATTTTATTTATCATCCCTACCCCGTAATTCCCCTTCTGGAGAGTGTAACAACCGTGGAAGTGATACAGAAGCGGGAGAACAACCCTGTCCTGGCAAAGGAAGATCAAACCGTTTTTAAGACCAGGCGAACCTAGCTCAAAAATCGGACGGGATTTGCCTTACACGCTAAGCCGCTCATTGGAGACCGAAACTGGTGACTCGAAGGTCGGGATGGATATAGAGTGGAGACAAAGTAGGGTTCCTTTTTATTTCAGGTGGTGACAATTTCACTTAAGGAGTCTTCTTTACATCTGTTGACCGTAGATTTTGTTAGACTGGTGACAGCTGAATAGTTACTTAGATTTTATAGCACGGAATCAAGGTATAGATTATATTACAATATCATAGGATCTAATTTTCAACGGCTATCATTTCAGCATAAAAATAAGGTTCTTTCTTTCAGCGCTATGACACGTACTATTGAAGTTGATAAAACTCGTGTCGTCATCAATCCATTACTCTTATTTCAACGAATGTGCATTTCAAGAGAAACAGTAGGTGATGTCAAAGAATACTTAAGGTATGAATTAGCACCTTTCCCATTGTCATTATTCGCGGAAAAAAGGTACTAAGTCATCTTTGTTTAATGCCTTTACACCGGTGGAACGATCTTCTAACATCAGCGCCAAGAGTCATTTTGACATTGACGGTGGTTTTCTTTTACATAAAGTAGTTTGGGATCGAAATTCATCGTTCAATGATATAGCTACTAAATATGTCAAATATGTACAAGAACACTTCGGGCTCTCTACAAGCATTGTGTTTGACGGTTACTCAGACGACCCTGATGTCGCAGGAACAAAGTCTTGGGAGCGTTTGCGCCGCACGAAAAAAACATCAGTCGACAGAAGTAAAATTTGACAAGAACACCATACCAACATTATCACAAGAGAAATTTCTTGGTAATGAGAAGAACAAATCTAACTTTATTATACATCTTAAAACTGTATTCTCGGAAATGGGTTTCACTGTTGACCAAGCAGAATCAGATGCAGACGCTCTTATCGTTCGCACTGCTCTTGCTGCATCTCCATTATTTAATACCGTTACTATTGTAGCTGAAGATATTGACATACTGATATTGCTTACAGCACTTGGTAGACAACAAGCAAATGTATTTTTTTTTAAACCATCAAAAGGACGAACAGCAGAACAATTATATTGTGCGTCAGATTTTATATACGGAGATGTCATTGCGGATAACTTGCTGTTTCTTCATGCTTTTTCCGGACGTGACACAACTTCAGCTCCTTACAATATCGGTAAAATGGAATTTGTGAAAACCCTGGAAAAACATTTACAATTTGCAAGTGGAACGGCTTTGTTTCTCAACAAGAGAGTCCCTGCTTTGCTCACTGTAATTAGTGCATGTTTTTTTATCTCTTTATACGGTGGTAATAAAGATGATAATTCTCTTTACAGTCTTAGACACAAACAATTCGCAAAGGCATTGACAAAAAGTAAATTTAACTTATCTTCACTTCCTCCGACACAAGACACAGCTCGCTTTCATACTTTCAGAGTCTACCATCAGGTCCAGTCGTGGCTTGGTAATTATAATGATGCTGAAGACTGGGGCTGGGAAAAATGTGGAAAATTATTGATGCCAGTGCAGAACTCTAAACCTCCAGCACCCCCTGAGCTTCTAAAATTGATCTTTTGCAAATGCAAAGGAAACTGTGGAGCGATGTGTGGATGTCGAAAAGCAGGGCTGAAATGTTCTGCAGTGTGCTTCCATTATTCTGGAGAGACTTGCAGCAACGTAATGGAACTCTCAGAATTACTGAATGATGACTTTGATGATGAACCGCCGACATTAACACCCCTTCCTTCTCCAGTTCTCCCACTGATATTTAATTCAGAAAGCCGATCAGATGCTGAGCCGCAGCCTGGTCCATCGAAAAGACTGAGGACGGAGTAGTTCTAATTTAGAAAATCACCGTGGATTATGCCTATTGGGGATACCGCGTAAAAAAACGCGCCTCCAGACTCTACCTCGTGGGTGGTGGGGAAAAGAGTCAATGATTAATTGTTAATAATATTGCAAAATTTATAATTAAAAAAATTATAATAACACAATAAATAAAAAAAATAGTGTTTTAATTGAAACTCACGGTTTCTAGTTAATTCCACAATATAATAAAAGTTATTGAAAATACTAAAAAATTGACAATTGTTTCGATAAATCAATATCATCGTCAGAATGAAAGATGTTACATTTCATTTTATGCCTACCTGATGTTTAGTAGTTATTTTTGGTTAGACCAAGAAGTGACCTAACTTGTGATTGGCTTAATATATGTTTATAGAAAAACGAAGAAGATGTGATATTACAAATATTGAAGCTTAGATATTATTAGCCCTATGGTGATATCCTGGATATCATTTTTCCAATTAAGATCAGTATAACTGTGCAATGATATAGAAAACCAGGAAAACTATATCTGCTGATCTTTACAATTATTACTTAAGAAGACAGTTTATTAGTGGAGAATTCCCTAGATTTAACTGTTCATTGACAACTTCATATTGTGGGTCTCTTAAATGTCTTCTTATTTCCAGTTCTTCAAGGAAATCCAGTTCTTGTTTCTTTTCACAAATATGCAGCACTTCTAGTTTTGTGTAAGGTGTCAATGAATGATTGGTGTCAAGTAGATGTTTTGCGTAGTGGGATTTATCTGGTTGTTTTAATCTGTATGCTCGTAAGTGTTCACTGTATCGGATTTCAAAATTCCTAAGGGTCTGACCCAAATAGACAGCATTACATTCTGGACATTTGAGTTTATATATACCTGACTTCTTTTTTAGTGGTACTTTTGTTTTTACATTTAACAATTTTGTACTAACGTTACTTTCTGTTTTAAAAGAAATTGTTGTATTCGTTGCTGAAGATATTATCTTTGAAATATTACTAGAAATATTTCCTTCATATGTGATGATTTTATAAATTTTTATTTCATCAGCTTGTTTAGGAAATATTAGTTGTAATGCCAGTTTTTCCTCATTTTTACTAATTAGCTTATATAACATATCTTATGGATAACCGTTGGATGTTGCTATTTGTCTAATTGTATTAATCACTCTATCAAAATTACATTTGTTCATAGGAACTGAAAAAGCTCTATGTATCATTGAATTATATGCCGCTAGTCTGTGTGACATAGGGTGATTGGAATTGAATGGAATTGTCACATCAGTTTGTGATGGTTTTCGGTAAATTGAATAATCAAGTACATTATTAACTCTTGGAATTTTTAAATCAAGAAAATTGATTGAGCTATTTTCTTCAATTTCTAATGTAAATATAATTTTTGGGTATAAATTATTGATGTGGTTGAAAAATACATCTAATTGTCGTTCACTACCCATAAAACAAGCTAATATGTCATCTACATATCTATACCATAATAAAATATTTTTCGAAATATTACTAAATTATCCATAAAAATGTTTGCTAAAATAGGTGATATAGGGCTTCCCATTGGTAAACTTTCATTTTGAATATATATCTTATTGTCAAAAGTGAAATAATTCTGATTAATGCATACATAAAATAAATTAAGGATATCTCATATTATTCCTGGTTTAATATTTTTATCTTCTAGTAATTTTCTTACAAGTATTAGACATTCTTTAAGAGGAGTTTTGGTGAACATATTGGTAACATCAAATGAAATGAGTTTAGAGCTATCTTGTAATTTGAATTCTTTTAATTTTTTGATTAGTTCTATTGAATTTCTAATTGAGTATTTAGATGCATATCCGTAACTATTAAGTATATTGTTAAGCTTCTTTGCCAATATATTATTAGGAGCATTAACATAAGAAACTACAGGTCTAATTGGTTTCGTTATTTTATGTAATTTAACGGTTCCATATAATTGTGGACAATGATGATTCTTATGTATGATAGACCTCTTTTCGTAATCACTTATGTATGCATTAATCAGAATTATTTCACTTTTCACAATAAGATATATTAAGTCAATCACAAGTTAGGTCACTTCTTGGTCTAGCCAAATATAACTACTAAACATCAGGTAGGCATCAAATGAAATGTAACTTTTGTCATTCTGACGATGATATTGATTTATCGAAACAAATGTCAATTTTTTAGTATTTTCAATAACTTTTATTATATTGTGGAATTAACCAGAAACCGTGAGTTTCAATTAAAACACTAATATGAGCAGATTCCACGAAGTAAGGGTCGAGACAGTTAATTTCATCAAAAAAAATAATTGATAACGCATTATTAGTACACACGTATAATATAGGTATAGTTAAGAGTACTGAAAAATAGTACTCACTTCGGAGCGCTGTAAAACCTTAGCTATTGACTTAATGAAAAAATGTTGTTCATAAAAGTTGTTCCTCAAAAAACGATCTACAACAATGGTCTGATATCATTTTTTCGTAAAATGATAAAAAAAAGTTATATCGAAAAATAATTTTTTTTTTCGAATTTCTGAACATTTTCGCCTATAACTTTTTTATTGATAGTTCTACGATAAAAAGTTACTGGACCAAAGGTGTAGAGAATTTAATTTGCAACAAAAAACGTTAACAAATTTTTCTCATCAAATCAACAGTTTAAGAGATATATCGTAAAAACCATTTCAACCCCTATTTTCAAGATGGCGGCCGTGGGACAAGGGTGGCGACCCCACAAACTTAGTTTTAGCTTTACACTGACCCCTCCTACACATCAAAAAAATAAAATTGCGTACTATAAAAATCGCAACCCCAAATGTAACTTTTCAATGGACTATATAAATTGACTAATTTCAAGCCTGCACATTCGGTTAACAATACCCTTGATTTGATTAATAAATTAAACAATTTAGACATATTCCCTCTGACTCTAAATGTTTGATGGTATCCTAAATTAGAAACTTCACCACTTGTAAAAGAGGCCTTAATATCACCACAAGTGTATGAAAATCGTACCAATTTTATTTTGACTATTTAAAATTTCTGACTTTCACAGGATTTTTTTATTTTTAATGACAAGTATTATCAACAACCAAAGGAAAGTTGTATTATCTAAAAAAATAGGTAAAAAAACTTTTTAAGTTAAACGGTTTTATGTTAAACATACATTGCAATGTTTAAGATAAATGTACTAAAAACCAAAAAATAATAAAATAGATACAGTCGTGGGAATTATAAACATATGCATAGACTAGACTAAAATAAAACCATGGGGCACGTCAATTGTCTACAAATTATCGACTTAATGTGCGATAGAAGAATCGTTTAATTCGTCGTTAGACAGTTGGCCCGCAGACGGTGAGGAAATTACTTACTATTTTCTTGCTCATGGAAATTCTAATAGTTATACACTCCATGTAAATAAAAGAGATGTTTCAACTAGTTTATCGTTGGACATTCACACTGCTGGCTGGCGAGGAATCGTTTCACTGCTCGTAGTTTGTCTTTAATCGACAAAACATATGATAAAAGTACTACTCGCTCACCACTATGAAACCCTAAAATTCGCTTATAATCGAGCTTCCTAGCTTGTTTCCACATTCTAGCCCTACTTATCACACGTCCATCGTTGTCAGTTGAACAACTGCCTAATTATAGTGTAACATTACAAAACAAAAATTTTAATCAACGATTGTAGACAATTGACGTACCTCACGGTTTTATTTTAGTCTAGTCTATGCATATGTTTATAATTCCCACGACTGTATCTATTTTATTATTTTTTGGTTTTTAGTACATTTATCTTAAACATTGCAATGTATGTTTAACATAAAACCGTTTAACTTAAAAAGTTTTTTTACCTATTTTTATTATATTTTTTTTACCATTTTGTTCTCACGAGTAATGGACATTTAAACGGTCGACCCCCCTAGAGGTCCAATAAAGGGGCAAGGCTATACAGTTCTCGGCGCGTTTTAACCTTTCACCTTAACTTGGGTGGTGTACCGCTAACGACGTATCATTTTTAGCCACCCTAACGCAACACAGTCCTCAACACGATACAAAATCTTGACTTGGGTGGTGGATTCAGGCTGGATTAATCAGATACCTAAATTACAGATTCAATTTCTAAATTTAAATCTTATTATTATACGCCATTTAGTGGCTGCGCCCATCTTAAATATTGAGGTTGTATAGTGCACTGTATTCTTCTTGTCAAGCCCTTTTATTTGTTGATACCCATATTGATGGGATTGATAAAAAATTGTTATCAGCCATTTGGTAGCGGCGGCCATCTTAGATTTCAATTTTGCATAGTAAATTGTATTCTACTTGTTGAGACCTTTCATTTGATACCATGTTGATGGGATTGACAAAACCTACGTTATCCGCCATTTTGTAGAGGCCCTTATCTTGGATTTTAATTTTATATAGTATATTGTATTCTACTGGTTGAGCACTTTCATTTGATACCCATATTGATGGGATTGATAAAACCTACGTTATCCGTCATTTTGTAGCGGCCGCCATCTTGGATTTAAATTTTTTATAGTATATTGTATTCTGCTTGTTGAGCCCTTTCATTTGATACCCATGTTGATGGGATTGATAAAACCTACGTTATCCGCCATTTTGTAGCGGCCGCCATCTTGGATTTCAATTTTTTATAGTATATTGTATTCTGCTTGTTGAGCCCTTTCATTTGATACCCATATTGATGGGATTAATAAAACATAAATTATCCGCCATTTTGTAGCGGCGGCCATCTTGAATTTATAATGATAATGAATAAACATAATTGTATTGTCACCAAAATCCAAAGTGTATACAAAATTTCAGATTAATCGGTTGACATGAAGAGGGTGAAATTTGAATTACTAAATTTGACCCAAGAATAAATAATAAATAAAACAAACGGGGTGAGTTAAATAAAACCGTTTAATAAAATAAATCAAATACGCCCTAAGACTAAATTCACATTTGAGGTTGAGAACAACAATATATTGAATTTTTTGGATATCACAATGTATAAATATTCTAACAAATACACTTTCAGAAAACCTACACAAACAGACCATGTTATCTCAAGTTTCTCTAGTCATTCACACCAACATACGATGGCAGCTTTTAATTGTTACATCCACAGACTTTTAAATGTTCCTTTGTCAAAGTTAGAATATGATACAGATGTAAACATTTTGAAACAGATAGCAGTTAATAACCAATATAATCCACATATCATTAACCGTCTTATTCAAAAGATTAAAAATAGAAGAGAACATAATATGTCCTTGCCAAAAGTAGATTCTACTGATAATTATGATTATATGGAAAATATAAAGATTTCTTTCAAAACATTTAATACAATAGGTAGACATTTGGTTAATTCCAAGGGCAAAATTGATAGGTTATTAAAAAATGTTCCCGAATCGATGCAAGAAATTCGGGAGTGAGTAGATGACGTGAAAGTAATGCTGTGACAAAAAAAATTCTCATACGACCCCTCGTCTATATGCCTTCAAAGTTGCGAAATCAGAACTTATAATTAAGTAAATTTTCTAAATCATACATTGGAACATTATGAATTTTTAATGGATGTTTAACGGAATAAATAATTCTACACTACTCTTTGAAGGCCAGGGACGGCTCATGCCCAATGGTTAACAATCCGTAACTTTTACAAAGACAACCTCTACATCTACATCATTTGAGATTCAACAATCATAACTTCAGCCCTAATAGACATTCTACCAGAATCTACTTCTTTTGCAAGGAAAGAGTAACAGTATTTTACGAACTTCTGGAAAAGTTGGTCGACAAATGTAATATTGATGCGAACACAATATTTAATGTTGATGAATTCGAGTATTCCACAATTCAAAAAAAAATGCAGAAGGTTATAGCTAAAAAGGCAAAAGATAGGTGGGTGGAATTACTAGTGGTGAAAGAGGAATTAACATAACAGTTATATGCTGTACTAATGCTGCTGGCTTTTATATGCCCCCCATGATAGTTTTTAAGACTCTTGACTTAGCAAAAGATGCTCCCAATGAAAGTATTTGTCAGATTTCTGACTCTGGTTATATTAACTCCGACTTATACGTAGTTTGGCTAAAACATTTTCATAACATTATGAAAAGTGGCCCCAACAAATATGTTCTTTTGCTATTAGATGGACATACAACACATAGTAATAATTTAGAAGCTTTAGAACTCTGTCGCGAGAATCATATTCATAGTATTCAGCTACCTGCACATGCAACACATAGACCCAGTGGCGTAACTGCCTATGGGCTAGGCGGGGCAGTGCCCCGGGGCCCTCAAGCTCAGGGGGCCCTCGAATCCTTACCAGATGACAGGTTGCAACCCAACTTTAATCATGAAAACTCAGTTGAGAGAAATTCAAAAGTTATGCCTAGGGAATTTTTTAGTCAGCCTTCTGCAAGTACATCTGGCCAAAATATTTCTATTGATAGTGACTCAAATAATGTGGTAACTGCAGTGTTGGTTAAGAAGCCTACTGAAGAAGATTCGACAATTATTGCCGCCGATCATGTGAACGTGGATGATGTTTGCATGACACACATAAGAGCGGGTTTGGAGGAACCACAGACCTCTACATTTTTCGAAAATGTGTACGACAAATCTTCTTATGACTTGGGAAACTTCACGAATAAAATATTAAGTCATAACGAAAAACGTCAAAATCTTGATATGGGGCGTTTACCGCCTTCAGGACCTTTTCCAACAGACACCAACCAGAACAATAGGTGTTTTTCAAAATCGTACTACGTTTCGTGTTCTAAATATGGGCCAGTAAATCGTTTTTGGTTGTGTTATTCCAAAATACTAGACGCTGCCTATTGTCAACTCTGTTGGTTATTTGCTTCACAAAGGAATAATGTTTGGTGTACGGGATTTCGAGATTGGAAGCATTTATCAGAGAGAATTAAACAACACAGTTGTTCGAGTGGCCATTCGGAAGCATGTGCTGTGTATGAATTTTGGAAAAAAAACGATACTAATACTATCGACAAGGATCTTGAAAATGAAATTCACAAAGAAGCATCATTTTGGAAAATGGTTCTTCAAAGGTTATTCGATATCATACTTACCCTAGCAAAGAGTTCTTTGGATTTGAGAGGACATCAAGAAAACTTAAGTCAGGAAGGAAACCACGGAAATTTTCTGTCCTTTGTAGAGTTTGTCGCCCGATATGATCACATTTACAATTATTAACTGTTTAATAATAAGGACTTTTTTGAAATTGTGTTTTTTTATGTTTTTAGGATCTACAAGATATCTGAGTGCAACAATTCAAAATGAAATGATTGAGAGCTTGGGGACCAAACTCGAAACCCATCTACTAGAACAAATTAGAGCGTCACCGTTTTTTGCCATCATAATGGATACGACACAGGACATATCGAAGGTAGATCAGCTTTGCATTGTTGTGAGGTATGCAGTAATAACCAGATCGGAAAATGGACAGCCAATTGATATAGAAGTAAAAGAAGTGTTTCTAGGCTTTTATGCAGCCTTCAAACATGGCGCAGTAGATTTAGTCAACCAAGTGACAACATTATTTATCGACAAAAATATTGATTTAAAAAAATGTGTGGGGCAAGGCTCTGATGGAGCCAGTGTGATGAGTGGTGTGTATATTGGTGTACAAAAACATATTAAGGATATCCAGCCTAACGCAGAGTACGTATATTGTGCCACTCATAATTTAAATTTGGTGATAAATGATGCCGTTAGCAGTTGTGTGGAAATACGGAATTTTTTCGCAACGTTGCAAAATTTGTATAACTTTTTCGGAAACAGCATCAAACGTTGGGATCTACTGTCAAAATTCACTGGCGAATCGGACAGCACTTTAAAAAAACTAAATCCGACTAGATGGTCCAGTAGGGTCAATACGATATCTGCAATAAAACTTCGTAATTTTGATATTATCAAAGCATTATCAGAAATAGTTCTAAAGAGTCCTAATAAAGATGAGCGTTGTGAAGCAGAGACTATTAAAACAAAAATGCTAAATTTCGAGTTCGTGTTACTTTGCGAATTCATGCACAGTGTATTGAACGACATCAATTATGCATCCAAAACTTTACAAAAATGCGACATCAATTTGAGCGAGGCGAGTAAAGTTTTAGCAGAAACCAAAGCAAAGTTGCAAATTTATAGAAATGATTTCGAATTATTCAAGTGCAAAGCCAGTGAAACTGCAAGAAAATATGGTATTGATCCCCATTTTCAAGAAAAAAGGCAAAGAAAAGTTAAAAAACATTTTGATGAATTAGCTGCTGATCACCGATTTCCAAACCGAGAAAAAATATTTAAAATTAAGATTTTCAATAATGTACTAGACACAGTAATATCTCAATTAGAAACACGTTTTATTGGTATGAGTGCAGTCTGTCATAAATTCGATTTTCTAACACCAACATTTTTATTACATGTTGATGAAGCAACTTTATTACAAAAGTGTGACGAATTCCAAAGAAAATATTCAGATATAATAGGCCCTAGTTTTTCACTTCAATTTATTAATATTTACCACCTAGTTTAACCTCAACTAACTCAAGCATGGACAGTTAACCAATTATGTAAGGTAATAATGAGCAACTATGGAGTGCTAGAATGCGACCTAACGGAAGTATTTACAGCAATGTTATTATTCTTTACAATTCCTGTCACTTCTGCATCAGCTGAAAGGTCATTTAGCAAATTAAAAATAATAAAAAATTATTTGAGAAATAATATGGGCCAAACTCGACTCCGACATTTATCGCTAATAGCAATTGAAAACAAAACCGCTTCGAGCCTGGATTTAAACGAAGTCATTGATACTTTTGCGATAACTATAGCTAGGAAAAAATTGTAAATATAATTGTTATTTGGTGAGTTGGTAGGCCCGAACTTTATATAATAAACCCTTGAATCTTCTCTATTTCGTTTTATTAGCCAAACCTACACCAAGTATTAATTGTAATTTATGTTGTTACTGTTTAATATTTTTATTACCTGCCCTGCAGTGCACAAAAAAGAGCTTAAGTAGCTTAGCATTTTTAAAGTATTTGTATATTTTATATTTTTATTTGATAAAATCTAATCAGTTTACATAACAGTGGGGCCCCATTTTTTATTTGCCCCAGGGCTCTTGGTTCCTACCTACGCCACTGCATAGACCTCAACCCTTAGATGTAGTATTCTTTAAACCCCTACCAAGTTATATCGGGCAAGCACAAGATTCTTTGTTAAGGATTCATGTTGGACAAGGAATTTGAGCTTACGATATTTCAGAACTTATTAGTGAAGAATATGGAAGGGCAGCTACTATTGGAACGACTGAAAATGCTTTTAAAGCGCCAGGTATTGCCGTGAATTGAAATATTTTTCCAGACCACCTTCTTGCACCTTCCCTTGCAGTTCAGCGACAAATAGAAAAAGAAAAGCTCGAAATACCTGAAAACAAAACAACATCAAACTTAAATAATCCAACTTGTCCTGCTTTATCTACTATTTTCACCGAAAACACCTGAAGACAAAACACCTGAAAGCAAACCACCATCAAAATTAAATAGTCAGACTGGCCCATCTTCATATGCTGTTATTTTGTCAGAAATCAGTCATAAGACATTTAATGAAAGTTTAGAAAAGATATGTACCCAAAGAATTCCCAAATCAGTGGTACTAGAAAAAAAGTCAACACACCACGTCATTAGATGGGTAGAACTGACTTAGTACACCATATAAATATGAGTTAGTTGCTAAAAAAAGAAATAAGGACGAGTCAGAAACAGGAAAACAAGAAAACTAATGACGCTATTCAAAAAGTAAAATCTGATTTGTTAAATAAAACAAAAGGACTCATTAAAAAGAAACAACCGAAATAAAAACCAAAAATATGACAGAGAAAGAGAAACACTAAAAAAACAAGTTTGAGAGAATCAACTGATTCAAACGAAGAAAAATGTAAAGATGCACTGTGTTTATATTGTCACATTTCTTATTTTAACTCTGTAGGGGATGAAGGATGGGCTATATGTCATGTGTGCTCAAAATGGGCACGCAGAAATCGAAGAAGACGAGATTTTGATTTGTGACATATGTAAAGATTAACTTTTAATGTGGGTTTAAATTAGGTTACTAGTGGTTGATTTTAGGCAACCGGTAGCCTAATTTGAACCGTGTTTATGAAAATTGTCTTTTATTTGCTACATAAAAATGTTTTATTTTTGTTTAGTAATAATAAAACTTTGTGAATACCTCTAGATTTTAAGCTTGAAATGTTTTCTTAAAATTCATTAATAACGGAGTAAGTCCGTTAAGAAATCATTGGAAAGAGAGACTCATGAAAAAGTTGAATAGATAATAATAATAATAATAATAATAATAACACGCTTTTATTTACCACACAAGTTTTACAGCAACTAAAAATTACATTACAAAACGTGGTCAAAAGGCTGAGTTCAGGAGCTTACCTAATCTGTAACAATTAGCCAAGTTCTGCTCTTCTACTCAACCTTTCAAATATACACAACTATGTGAATTACAAATACAAATATAAAAAAGTACACAACAATGTAAATTAACGAATAAGTTTAAGCACATCAAGACAAGATCCACTGAAATAGTTAAAAAATAAACAACAAAAACATTAGTCTAGTTTAAGCCTGCCATTAATTAAATCAATTTTAACCGTATACTTAAATTTATTGAATGAAAATGTTAAGTAGTAATTGGGTATCCTATTTAGTAGCCTGGTTATATAAAACGAAAAAAAGCCCTGAAACAAATTGGTTTTGTGGATAGGTGGAGTCAGTTTATACTTATGTCTAATGTTAATATTATGAACGTCAGTTCTAAAAGTTATTTTGTTATATAAATATGCGGGTGTACAAGTTTTAATAATTTTCATAAATAAAGTGCAAGCATGTAAGGCACGTCTCTGATTCATATTCAGCCATCCAAGTGTTTTTAAATGTGAAGAAATGTGATCCCTTCAGCGCAATCCACAAATAAATCGAATGCAAGAATTCTGAATTCTTTGTAATCTTGTCTCATCATGTTTAAATAAACATGGCCCATAAACTGTGTCTCCATGATTAGCATGTGATAAAACAATTGACTCACAAAGCATTTTTTTAGTTCTTTTGTTTAACAGATTTTTATTTGCATATAATAATTTTAAGTTATTATAAGCTTTTCTAGCAATATCGGACACATGAGAGCTAAATTTGAACGACTCGTCAATGAGAATGCCTAAATTTTTGGCACATTTTTCTAGCCGGAGATCTTCACTGCCAATTTATATTTTAATGTGATTACGAGATCGGTTTTTTGTAGCGGTGCGACCAAATAGAAGCATTTTGGATTTAGTGGGATTAACAGTTAAGCAATACATTCTGGATATATTTATTAACGATTCAATATCTTTGTTATTGCTACTGCAGGAGACTTGAATGTCATGTTCTGGAATAGAAAGATAGAGTTGAGTGTCATCTGCGTAGGTATGTACTGTGCAAAACTTTAGAGATAAGGAGAATAGCGAAGTATACATTACAAATAGGAGTGGGCCCAAGATTGACCCTTGAGGTACTCCAGTTTGAATATAACGAAATCCTGAGACAGTATTATTCAGCACCACAGCTTGGCATCTGTTGTGTGAGTAGTTTAGAAGCAACGACACTGCTTCAGGTGAGAACCCAATGTACTTTAAAAGAGCTAAAAGGAGATTATGATTAATTAGGTCAAAGGCCTTGGAATAATCTAAAATAATTAAAACAGTTAACAAATTGTTATCAGTTGCTCTATGGATATCGTCTGTGACCTTTAATAGGGCAGTAGTACAACTAAATCCTGGCCTAAACCCGGACTGACATGGCGGGAGTAACGAAAATGCGTTTAAATAGTCACGTATTTGCTTTTCAAGGAGTTTTTCAAAAACTTTTGATAGACAACAGAGAATACTAATTGGACGTAAATCGGAGAAGTCCATAGGTGAAGAGATCTTAGGTAACGGAACCACAAAAGCCTTTTTCCAAACTGTTGGGTAAGTATTTGTAGAAATAATAAAATTAAAAATGTGCTTCAAATAAATTAACAAGAAAGGACAACCGTATAATAACATTTTACAGCTGATATGATCAGCACCAACAGCTTCAGACTTAATAGACAATAATTTGTGATATACATCATCTTCAGTTACTTCACAAAATGCGAAGTTACCTGCATTAGTTTTAATATCACTATTAAAATAGTTTAATAGATCATTATCGGGTAACGGTATTAGTTATTTTAACAAAATAATCATTAATTTTATTAATATCAGACAAGTGGGGAGGTAATACACAATTAGCTTTTTTATCATAAATGTCAAGGGATTTTAACTCTTTCCAGATGTTTGATTTCGTTTGTGTAGTTAGTTTGAACACTAAATAAGCTTTCTTTTCTAGTTTGACTGTCCTATTTGTTAAATTTCTGAGATCTTTATAATAATTAAAATGGGCCAAGTTTTTAGTCTTTTTAAATCTTTGTAAAGCTTTATTTCTTAGCGACATCATTAGCTTAAGATTTGAAGTGAGCCACGGTGATTTTTTTTTTATTTTAACTGTTTTTATAATAGCATGACGGTTAAAGACGTCTAAAAATAATTTAGAAAAATACTCAATCTTGTTATCCACTGTACTGCTTCGAAAGATATCATTAAAGTTTGCAGCAATCAGATCAGCACAAAAATCATTGAGCACAAAATTTGAAAAATCTCTATAAGTGTAAAACTTAGGGCCATCTTGAGTTTTTTTTGAGCCAAAGGAGCAGGTAACTAAGTGATGATTGGTAACGGTTGGACAGTCAACAGCAAGAATATTATCACATTTTAAGTTACTTGAACAAATTATTACATCCAAGAGTGTACTTGAATTAGCTTTTATATGCGTGGGTTGATCAATAACTTGGTTCAAATTAAAGACTTCCAAGACATTGCTAATTAAGTTGTAAGAATTAGAGACAACGTTTAAAAAATCAATATTTAAGTCACCAGCGAAAATCAGGTAATTAAATGTAGGTGTAAGATTTCACAGTACCTCTTCCAAGCCTGTAACGAAGTTCACTGCTGAATATTTAGGTGGTTTGTACACGGAACCGATGGCATATGTTAGATAATTTAGACTAAATGAAATCGATACTTGTTCAATAGGGGAATTGAAAAAATCTAAATGTAACAAGTTGGAGATTGGGTGTATTGGAGGAGTGGTTGAAGTCTTTTATAACCTACGTGCTCCGATTAAAAACATCATGTGTCAATTAATATTTTAAATTTTGAAACTGTACTTACGGGTTAATATCATATTATTCAACACGTTTGTCACCTTCTTTATCAGTTAAGAAACTACAAAAGCAGCTTCCTCCTCATACATATAAAAATTTATAACCATTTCCTTAAATTTTTGTTTGAAAAAGTACTCATTCTAACCTTGCGTTAATTTAATTAAATTTACGAAAAAAAATTAAAAAAATCTATTTGCAAGTATAAACAATTCATATTTAGTGAGCGAAAATTATATAAAATAAATTATTCCATTGTTAAAATTTTATTATTCGTTGTAGGATATGGAGTTTTTAATTATCTTATTTCTTTTTTATACAGTGAAGACCTAAATAATTTTTTTCTACTATCGTGTAAAAATTGACTATTTTTTAAACTATGTACTGTGCTACTTTTTTGCACTAGTGCAAAAAGTGTCTTACTTTAATGCACAAGTGCAAAAAACACTTCGAATTGTCAATGAATTGGATTACATTGAGGAGTAAATATCTAAAAAAATAGAAACAACTGCCCAAATTCTAGAAGCTGAACAAACTACCAGTTCTGGAAGCTTCGCTATCTGAGAAAGAGCAGTTTTAAATAAAGTACATGATGAGACATCCACAAGCAAAAATAAAACCAAAACTCAAAAAATCAGTAGAATTGAAGTTTGTCCGTCACTAACAATCGCGAATTGCGATATCAAAATTGGAATAATTTCAAAAAAAGTAAAATTATTAGTAATTTTTATTGTATCTGTTGTAAAATAATCTAATAAAATTTGATTTAAAAACATATTTATTTCGATAGTAGAAAATTTTTTGGGTGTAACATGTGCAAAAAGCATATTTGTTGCACTCAGCATAGTTGTTTTATTATAGTTTGTAGTGTTGGGACCTTTTGTAAGCAGTATTTTTTTACAACCTGTCTATTTGCAGTTTATAAAGACAAGTATACCCACCTATTATTTATTATTACATTAATCTACTAGTAAGATATCTTATAAAGTTAGTAAACATTACAAAAAAGCAACACTATATTCATTTTGGATTAGATAGATGTTTGCAAAAGGTACTTTCACAACATCCTAAATTAAGAGACGATAGTGTTATTGAAATTTTAATCAACATTGATGGACTTCTACTAACAAAAAGTTCTACAAGTCAGTTCTATCCAGTTTGATGAAGTATATATCAAAACCGGGGATTTGTTGAGATTGTGGGTGTATATTATGGCTGTGCAAAACCCAATGAACCTAAATTGTTTTTGTCAGATTTGGTAAAGATGCCACTAATATTATAAATAATCGGATTCAGTGCAAAGGCTCCAATTTTATGCTGTTAAAATAGAAATATTTGTGTGTGATACTCCAGCAAAAGCTTATATTACATATGCTAAAGGTTATTTAGGATATATGTCACGCTCTAAGTGTCATGCAGAGGGATCTTATGATAATTGAGTTTATTTTCCTGATACGTCAAACCTTCATTTACATACTAATATTGATTTCAGAGCAAAGACTCCAAAACATCACCATCCAGGTACTTACTTCAAGTCTAGATATGGTCAAATCTTTCCCTCTTGATTACATGCATCTTGGTTGTATAGGGGTAGTAAAAAAGTTACTAGTATGTTTGTGGTTAACTGGAAAGCCTTCAGCAAAAATTCCATATAGTAAAATGTTTAATTGGACAGTCTTGTAACATTCCAACAGAATTCAATCGAAAACCCCGTAGTGTCAGTGAAAGTAAAAAAGGTGGAAAGCAGCTTAATTCAGGAAATTTCTGCACTATACAGGGCCAGTTGTTTTAGTTAATTATTATCAAAGGAAAATTTTGAACATGTCATTGTTTTATACAATATTATCGTACTCACAGTTTTTAAAATACACTTATTACGCTAAAAAACTTAACATATTTTGTACAAATGTTTATTTCAATTCATGGTGAAAATTATGCCTCAGATAATATACATAATCTACTACATTTAGCTGAAGATGTTAGAATATTTGAACATCTTAATAGTTATAGTGCTTTTGATTTCGAAAAGTATATGCAAACAATAAAGAAGTTGCTTAGATAACAAGTCAACCCTCTACAACAATGATTAATAGAAAAACAGAACTAGATAATGCTAAACAAAGTGAACATATTGAACGTATTGAACAAAGTGAATATTCTCAAAATTTTCCGATACTATACAAACCTCACTACAATGGACCTGTGCTAAAAAATTATTCAATAACAGATCAATTTAAACAAGTGAATTGCAAATACTTTGATTTCTTGCCTAAAGAACCTGATAGTTGTTGTTTATCCAGTCGAGAAATAATAGCAATCAGTAATTTTATAGTGGAAGATAACGGGCAAATCCTAATTTTAGGATAGAATATACAAAAAAAGAAATTTTTTACCATGCGAGTCATCAATATTAAATATATTTTTAGTTGGAAAATGACTAGTGAATGAAAAGCATGGAAAATACAAAATGTTTCATTTAAATGTTATGTCATGTACATTCACTAACAAATTTGTTACTCTTCCGTTGTTACATAGTTTTTGAGACAACTTGTTGATATTTATTATACATAATATAACATTAAATTAAGAGTTGGCTGTGTTCTGAATATATCGAACAACTTGTTTGAGAGATGTTCAATATATTCACCCATTTTTTAGTGATAGACTTTTTGAAACAAGTTTTTAAGTCGCTGTAAATATATTGAAAATTAACTACTCTATTGAAAAATTATGTATTTATATTTTTTTTTGCATTCAACTTTTCAGAAAAAATGGAAAATAATAATATTCGTGAGTTTTCTAAAAAGACTTGGATAAAAATGCAGTTTATTAAAGACACGTCGGTGCCCATCCACAAGATGGATTAATGTAGACAATTGTTTGTGGCCACCAGAGAAACTAATCGCTGCTATAAGGTCACATCAATTAAATTCGTGTTGGCCTTCACTAAAGGTGAAGTTGTTTAGGGATAGGACTTACGGTAATATCTACAATTTCTTTATAAATTGCAAACTAAATATTAATATTCATTTCTAGATTCATATGAAACTACTCGTCTGAAGTGCAGAAAGACGGAGGTGGAGACCTCAATACCATATATGTGGACGAATCACATCCAAAAATAAGGAAATTTAAAACGAGGTTCCATTCTTCTTCAAAGTCCGACAGTGAGGTTAAAGTACTTGTAAGACAAAAGAAGGGGTCTAGACTGCCTTCACCACTAAAAGCAGCTCGCACAATCATAATAGGTAATTGATATAAAAATAATGATTTTGACCTTCCCCAGTAATATTTCTTTGTTTTATGAGTTTTTCAAATAAAACTATTATTTAATATCCACCATTGAAACATAGTACTTTTGTGTAAAAAATTGTAGACCAAAAATTGAGGTACTTGATCACTGTGTTAATATTTTAGATACTGCAGAGCCCGAAATGAGCCACGTGGAACAAAGCCGAGAGGCAGTTTTGAGTACTAAAGAATGTGAGCCTTCAGTTAGGTCCAGCCGTCAAATTTAGTTGTTTTTTTTTGTTGAAACTTATAAATCTGTAATTTGAAGTTATTGGAAAAGGGACTCAAGGTCCAACAATAAACCACAGACATGGGATATTTGCAGTTTTTCATTTTAAAACTTACCTAAAAAACCTTTTTAAGTGTGGAAAAAGTGTATTCACCCACTGAGGAGTTGGGTGTGAGTTTAAAGGAGTCTTGGGTACTTACCTAAATTTCTCTGGTGCTTTATTTTGAATTCTAAATAAATATTGAAAAATCCACCCCTTCTTCGACTTGAAGCTAGTCGGCTGGCGAGCACAGATTGTTCTACAGGGCAATCTGACATCTAAACGAGCACAGGAGGTAGGTATTGTGAATAGGAGGAGTCTCGTTATAAATAAATAATAAATACCCACTCTTTATTATATTATATTTTCCTAACTAGTTAATAGTCAAAAGTAACTTCAATTAAATTTACTTTCAAGTTGTTTTTAAAGTTTAATATTTTAGTATAATCTAGTGTGGGCTTTCTGACGTGTACTTTAATTTATAAGACCATACAGTTGATCCCACAATTAAGTGATAAGGAACTTTATTCTAGCAACATTATTAACATTGTGACAGGTAAACTCAAATTACCTTCAAAATTTTAATAATAAAGCTTCTTGGAACTAAATTGTGAGCTTTCAGCTCTGTAGTCTGTTTACAAAGTACGTACTATCGAGACATACCATGTACACACCAAGTAAGTACAAACGATACGTACCAAGTACGTACAAACGGTATGTACCATGTACGTACAACTGGTACGTACCAAGTACGTACAAAATGGTACGTACCAAGTACGTACAGATGGTACGTACCAAGTACGTACAAAATGGTACGTACCAAGTACGTACAGATGGTACGTACCAAGTACGTAGAAGCAGTACGTATTTGGTACGTACATTTTATTGGAAAATGTACGTATTTAATACGTACCATGTACGTACTACGTACTGAAAAATACGTACATAATACGTACCTTACATCTCATGAGTACGTATTAAATACGTATTATGTACGTACTTGTACTGTCTGGGCATGGTTGCAGCTCTCGACTTCGTCTCAAACTTCATGCATCGTGCAATAAACATGCACTTTTTTCACTAGTTACACAAATAACTATTTCCGCCTGCCTCTATCCAAAGTATACATTTCCTGGCCTCATTGTAGGGAGCAAAGTCGTACTTTTCCTTCCTAGGGAGGAAAAGTAAAAGTGACGTCATAGTACGTTACCAATGAAATAATTTTTGGAATTCCGAGACTAAGGTGGTCACTTTAATCTCACATGTTCGAAACTATGTTAGACCCAAGGGATATACAGGAACAGTTAAAATACTAAGGGATATGAAGTACAAATAAAAACGTACACCCCCGATGCCTAACTAGTCAGGGAGCTGGCTACATAAAACTGCACCGATAGAGTACACGACGTTTGAGTTCGCAAACCCCTAGAAAATAGTTGTGACGTTACCAAATGGCTGTTCTGCCTGTTCGGACAGGCCGCATATGAAAATGCCAGCCGAGTTTCCCCGTCGAACAAATGTGCCTAAAAAACCGATGGGATACACGCGTGAAAATTTTTTTATAGGTTTTTATAGAGTTCAAGTAAGAGCCGTAAAGCAGTGGCAGAAATGTAGCCGTTCAGAAAACGTCCGGCAGAAGCGATAAAGACTGTCGGAAAACTCATGTGAAAAAACCGATGGGGTACACGCGTGAAAATTTTTTATAGGTTTTTAGAGAGTTGAACTAAGAGCGGTAAAGCAGTGGCAGAAATGTGGCCGGTCGGAAAACCTCCGGCAGAAGCGATTAAAGTGTTGGAAAACTCGTGCGAAAAAAACCGATATGGTACACGTGCCAAAATTTTTTACGTACTTTTAGGGATCTCAACTAAGGTTTATATGATAATGGCAGAAATTTAGCCAGCCAGAAAACCTTCGGAAAAATTCAAAAAAGGTCGACGTACAAGTAAAATTATATACATTCGCAGTTGTTGCATTCAAAACCTGTTTTTTATGATGCCATTCCAAATATCTTTTTGTTCTATCACAAATTGAAAAAAAAAATCACCTTGATACGCTGAAAACTCGCTGAAATATCATCATTTATAACAGAGCGCTCGATTTGAAGCAGGTTTCTCCGTTTCTGGCGCATTGCGCCGCCGCCGTCGCTGGCCTCTCATCTCGGAATCGCGGACGTAGCGCGCTTATTCAATTTTCAATTATTTCCAACTCGATTCGATTTTTTCTCGCCTTTTAAACCTTCCCTAGACCTACACGAACATTTCAAGACTAAGATAAGATAGTTTTAGTGAGACTAACGAACAGCAATTCATTTTTATATATATGTTTGTATGGGAAATAGAAAAGGGCTGTTTTTAGGGTTTTCCCGGAAATTATTCGATTTTTTCTCGCCTTTCAAACCTTCCCTAGACCTCCACGAACATTTCAAGACTAAGATAAGATAGTTTTAGTGATACTAACGAACAGCAATTCATTTTTATATATATGTTTGTATGGGAAATAGAAAAGGGCTGTTTTTAGGGTTTTCCCGGAAATTATTCGATTTTTTCTCGCCTTTCAAACCTTCCCTTGACCTCCACGAACATTTCAAGACTAAGATAAGATAAATCCGTTCAGCCGTTCTCTAATTTTAGTGAAACTAACGAACAGCAATTCATTTTTATATATATATAGATTTCATTAACAATACACTATCCATTAAGAAAAGTTGTTTTTTTTTCGTTTTTTTTTGGCTTTGGGAGTTGGATCCCATTCAGCCCCGAACTAAGTAAATAAGTAATATGACATAAAAAGAGAAACAAAGGACATGTCGCAGCAAACATATTTACTCATATCCAAGTCACACATCATTCATTGCCCTATACAACAGAATTCGTAGAAAACGAAGAAGAAATGATAATAGACATGGACACTCGTTTCACGCTAAGGTGCCCATCATAGCGACTTTATTTACAACACACAATAAAGGCAACGGTAAGTATCATTGTTACAAAGGAAAGACAATAGGTATACTACAACTAACCTCTACCATTCTACATCTAAAATACAGTTGTACTGGTTTCTATATTTTTCTTTTGGTACGTTTAAGAAATTCCCATAATATAGTGCGAACCATAGTATGTCGCCGACTGAGAAATAACAGAGAAACTTGACTTTGTGGGAGAGGAACCTTTTCTTTAGACAGAGTTTCCATCAGATATCTTGTAGCTTGACTATTATGTTGACAGCTAAACATCCAATGATTAATATCATCATAACTTTGATTACAATCACACAATTCGGAGTCGCTCATTTTAATTTTATAAATGTATGCCCGTACTATTACATGACTAACTAGACATCTAAAGTACATAGCGTTAATCTTTGTTATAGGATGACTATGCTCCTCAAGTCTTGTGGATGGAAGAGTGGGGTGTATTTTGCAGTACGGGTTATTGCTTCTGTTGCAGAATTGTGACCATTCTATTTCCCAATTGTGTCTCATACTCTCTTTTCTTGAGCAAATGACGTCACTCCATGATAAACCGATCCGGAGAGAACTGCGGCTTTCGCCAGTTGATCAACTTTTTCGTTCCCGGAGATTTGAAAGTGGCCTTTGACCCACATAAACGTTACAGACTTGTTAAGTTGTCTTAATTCAACTAATATGCATACTATTTTTACGATTATACTATTGCGATATATACTTCTTGCAAAGTTTTTAATGGCTGTTAAAGCTGACTGGGAATCCGAAAGGATGACAAAGTTTTGATATCGGAGATTACTGTATAAAGCCCAATATAGTGCAGTGAAGATTGAGCAACGACAATTTAATTTATATTGTAGTGTTGTTTCCTCGTTAGATATGTATACAGCACATCCCACATCTAAAGAAGATTTGGATCCGTCTGTAAATATTTTGCAGAGATTACCCAGCTTTCCAAAGTATTCTTCCATAGTTGTGCAATAGCTACTTGGTACGTCGTAATTAGGTATAACTACTGTACACGAAAAAAAAGATATGTCATAAGGCGCTGAAAAAGCACTTTATTCGTCTCTATTAATTGACAGGTGTGATGTATTGGGATATGCAATAGCTAAAATTGGAGAGTTTTTATTTAGCCACCATTTTTCTGTTAGGTTGCTGACTGATAATTGACCTATCTTCTGTAGAAGTACTTTTTGGTTATTGGATGTACATTTAAGAATAAATTTCTCTGCAATAAATAAGCGCCTCAGGTGTAAAGGAGGTTCACCACATTCAGCCAACAGTGTGTTAGTAGGTGTGGATTTGAGAGCACCTAAAACCAATCGTAAAGCCTTGAATTGTATTCTATCTAATTTGATTAAGCGAGATTTTGTGGCTGAGCCATATAAAAAACTTCCATAATCCAAGTTGGATCTCGTGTAGGCCCTGTAGAACATAAGATTGGTTTTGGGGTCAGCGCCCCAATCGTAACGATTAACAACTTTCAGCATATTTAAACTTTTTTCACATTTGACATTCATTGATTTATGTGATCATTCCAAGTTAGTTTTGAATCCAGTGTGATACCTAAGTAAGTATGATTTCTATTAACTGATATCGTCATATTAGTGAGTTGCAGGTTGGAAACAGCTGGTAGACGATGTCGTGTGAAGAATACAACAGCAGATTTTTTTAGGTGATAGGTGTAGACTTAGATCTGAGGAACATTTATTACAATTTTGCATAATGACTTTTAGAGTTTCAATGCACTGTTGATAAATCTTTTCCTTTACATATAAACAGAAATCGTCTGCATATTGCAATATGTTGCACTCTATATCCATAACATGTACGTTTAAGGTATATAGGTTAAAGAGTAGCGGGCTTAGAACTGATCCCTGCGGTAAACCTTTGAAAACAAGTCGTGGGCCAAGAATTTGGTTGTTCCACCGAATAAATATTTGTCTATTCATAAATAGTTCAACCAAGACATACGCGCATCTGGATGTAATACCAATTTGAATTAATTTGTTAAAAAGAGAATGCAGTTGAACATTATCGTAAGCACTGGTAATGTCCAAAAATAATGCAGCAAGATAATTGTTTTCGGTAAACGTTGATTGAATATCTGTGACTAGATGTGCAATGCAGTCTACTGTGCCTCTTTTCCTACGAAAACCAAACTGTGTGTCTGGAAAAACATTATTGCTTTCACACCACCATTCCAGTCTAATTTTCATAATCCTTTCAAAAGTTTTTAATAAACAAGACATAAGGGCAATGGGTCTGAGGGCAGTTGAATCATTTAACTTCGGAATTGGAACGATTATACATTGTTTTAAAGAGTCGCAATTGTCTCCTTTCATCAATATATTATTATAGATTTTGCATAAGAACTGTAACGCTACGTCCGGCATGTTTCCTAGCATAAGGTAATTAATTCCGTTAATTCCTGGACTAGACTTTTTAGAAGTTTTTATACTTGTTTTTATTTCATTGATGTTTATCGGTGCTAGTAAACAATGTTGTTCTGGAGAATTAATAGGCCAGTCTATTGGATACTGGACGTGGTAGGGTGCAATTTTTTGAAGCAAGTTTTCAACTAATGTTTCGTTGACTATGCAAGATTTTTTAACACTTTGAACGTTATTAACCCTTCTCCATATGTCGCTTGGATGAGTTTGTCTGTTAAGTGAGGAGCAAAATTTGGCCCAATTTGTTCTTGATTTGGTTTTGAATAACCGTTTACACATAGCATCTAATCTTTTATATTCAATGAAGTTAGAAGGGATTAAGTTTGTTCTGTAAGCTTTTAACGCATTTTTCCTAGAATTTGTCGCTGCGAGGCATTCTTGATCCCACCAGGGAATGTATATAGTCGGATTATGAGTAGTTGATTTTATTACCTTACAAGACTTATTTGCAGCTGCCGTTATTGTATCAGTGAGAAAAGATATCATGGCGTTAGAATCGTTGCAAATAGGGACGGGTTGGAATGATTCAATGATAGAGGTTTGATATAACTTCCAATTAGCGTTGGACATTGACCATTTAGAAGTACGCTTAACCGAAAAAGTTTCCTTTTGGATATAGTTTATCACGATCCTAATAGGGAAGTGATCAGAACCATATGTGTCCGATAAAACGGACCACGTAAATGAAGAACACAATTTTGAAGATAAAATAGTCAGATCTACAGCAGATTCAGCTTATCCTGGAGAAGAAATTCTTGTGGCACAACCGTCATTAGCTACAGCTAAAGCAGGAAAATAATCTAACGCTTCAACTAGTATATTACCATCTGTCGAGCACGTCTCCGAACCCCAGATTCCGTGATGAGAGAGAAAGGTGTAAACGGATTAAAGAAGAGAGGAATAGAAAAAGAGTTCTCAAACAAGTATTTCCAGAATAGAAAGAAGATTATGTTGCAACAAAGAAGAAAAGAAAGATAAGCGCAAGTAGTTCAGATACTGACGAGTCGATTGAACTTGCATCGGACGATATGTCGGATGATTTTGGTGACATGGAGAGTGCCAACCTCCTTACAGATGATGATATAATTCAACAAGATGATTTTGTTTTGGTGAAATTTCCTTTAAAGACTAGCATATATTATTACATTGGAAGAGTCGTAGAAGTTATAAACTTGAATGAATTTGTAATAAAATTTTTGCGTCGTAAGACGCCAGGCTTCAAATTCTACTACCCCTTGGTCGAAGATACATCTACAGTTGACCGTTACGACTTAGTTCTAAAATTACCACAGCTCAACTCATCTAAGACTGCTCGGACTTCTTCCTTACTAACTTTCAATATTAACTTATCCATGTATAATATCAAATAAGTTGTATGTTTTGATTATACTTATGTTTCAATATTTTTCTCACTAGGTTTTGTTACCAAAATAAAGAGTTGCACTGATCTGTTGTATAATTTCATTGCTGGTTGAAACTGCCCCAGGACGTGGTTGATTGTGCCCCACCGGAGGGGCACTATCAACCAAATGCAAGCTTTTTTTAACTTAATCTAAATACATTTGAATTAAATACCAAAAGGTGTGACTCTAGCAAATGATGATCTTCATCTTCCAAAAAACATTGACATTTTATAATCAGCAGAGATTTGAGATTTTGCAAGATGGTAAAATCAATTTAAAAAATGGTATTGTTCTAAAAAACACTACATTTGGTTATTTAGTCTCAGGGGCAATTCCCAAATGTTCTAACCTTAGTTTAAACAGCCACGCTTACTTTAGCAATTCATCGCTTGTATCATGTCATGCCTTGGCGCAGGAGGAAAATATTGAAAATATCTCACAATTTTGGGACACTGAAAAGGTACCAGAGCTATTTCCAGAATATAAAAGTGAGCAAGAGGCATGCGAGGTCATTTTTAAAAGGTCAACTACATTAAGAAATGGCAAATTTCAGGTCAATTTACCACTCAAGCTAGATTTGTCAGAAATAGATCTAGGAGACTCCTTCTCAGTTGCATACAAACGTTTTCAGAATTTAGAAAAAAGGTTTCAAACAAATACCGATTTATTTAATAAATACAAAATTTTCATTGATGAATATATTAGTTTAGGTCATGCAAAAATAATTGATATCAAAGAATATGAGAGTGGTAATTTTCCTACCTACTTTATGGCACATCATCCTGTCATAAATGAAGACAAAAGGACTACAAAATTGCGGGTAGTGTTTGACGGGTCAATGCATAGTAAAAATAAAAACTCCATAAATGACTTCCTTTATAATGGCGAATTGGTACAAAATGAACTTTTTGACATATTAATACTTTTTCGAACACACACTTATATTCTTTTAGCAGATATAAAGAAAATGTTTAGAATGATTCTAATTCATCCAGAGCATAGGCCCCTACTCAATATTTCATGGAGAGAAAGTCCACATGAACAAATTAAATGTTTGCAACTTCAAACAGTCACATATGGTCTAAAAAGCTCAACATTTTTTGCCACCAGGTGTTTAAAGGAAATTGCAGATTTAAACAAAAAAAAATATCCTTTAGCAGCAAAGGCTTTACAAAATTCTACATACATCGATGATATACTTGCAGCTGAAGATTCCTTACAAGATGTTCTTGAATTAAAATCTCAATTAATTGATTTGTTAAAATTAGCCTCCTTTGAGTTGCATAAATTGGCCTCAAACAAAGAACTTATTTTGAATAATATACCCCTAGATGAACAACAGTTAGATGAAATAGACATTAATAAAAATAATAACACAATAAAAACTTTAGGTGTGTCCTATGATATAACAAATGATTGCTTCAAAAAATTTTCCCCAAAAAATGAAAATAACCCATGTGTAACAAAAAGACAAATTTTAAGCTACATTTGCAAATTTTATGATCCTATGGGGGTGGGGGGACCTCTACTAGTAACGGCAAAGGCCATTATGCAAAAGTTATGGGCCAGAAAGTTAGGTTGGGATGACATTGTACCCGAAGACTTGAAGCAGTTATGGGACCAATTTCAAAGTAGTCTAAATAGCATGCCCATATTAAAAATTTAGCGACATCTGCATTTTTCCGGTGTACTAAAATTAGAATTGGTAGGGTACAGTGATGCATCTACCATTGCTTATGGTTGTATCCTATATGCCAGAACGAGTTTTGAAAATTAAGTATATTCAAACATTTTGTGTTCTAAGTCAAGAATTACACCCATAAATAAAGACATAACAATACCCCGTTTACAGTTAAATATTGTTCTATTATTGGCAAATGTAGCAAGTCGGCTTTATACATTGTTAAGTCCAAAAATTAACGAAACATTTCTATATACTGACTCGAATATTGTTCTTTGCTGGATTAAATCAGACGCAAAGGTGTTAAATCATTATGTCGCCAATAGAATAGTTAAAATTCAAGAATTACGCAAGAAATTTCATTGGGCGTATTGCACTTCCAAATCAAATCCTGCAGACATGCTTAGCCGAGGTGTTGATCCTCACGAATTCCATACAAAAACAACTTGGTTTCATGGACCAGAGCATCTTCAAAAATTAGATTTTTCTCACAATGTAAATAGCCCTGAAATTATCAGTCCTATACCAGAAGTTATTGAAAGACAAGTTTTGACCAGTACAAATAATGAGAAATTATTTTTTGAAAACTTCTCTAGTTTAATAAAATTGCAAAGAGTTGTTGCCTATATGTTTCGTTTCATAAATAACCTTAAAAACAAAGAAAACAAATCACTTGACAATTTAACTCCTTCAGAATTAGATAGTGCTTTAAAAATTATTATCAGAACAGAACAAAGTAAATACTTTTTTGAAGAATTAAAGCTATTGAAATCAAATTCTCAAATTAAAAGCAATATAAAATCTTTGCACCCCTTCGTTGATAAAGTGGAACTTCTCCGTGTGGGGGGTAGACTTCATAATGCTTCAGAAATAGCTTATGAACAAAGGCACCCTATAATACTGCCAAAAAACTCTCATGTAACCAACTTAATAATTAAAAGAGGACATTTAAGGTTGAATCATGCTGGTCAAAAACAGATACTTAGCAGCCTAATTATGAAATATTGGTTAATAAGTGGCTATCGTGAAATAAAAAAGAACATCTATTGCTGTACTGTATGCTTTAGGTTAAAGGCAACATTTGCTACTCAATTAATGGGGTTAACTCGGGTAGAATCTTTACACATGTAGGCATAGACTATTGTGGATATTTTAATATTAAGCAATCTCGCATTAGAAAATCCATTATCACTAAGGCATATATAGTAGTATTTGTCTGTTTCAAGGTGAAGGCCATACATCTTGAACTGGTCTCTGATATGACAACAGAAACATTTCTTGCAGCACTAAAGCGTTTCATTTTCAGGAGAGGAAAACCTTCCAAAATATATTGCGACAATGGTAGGACCTTAAAAGTGGCCAATCATGAATTAACTGACCTCTATAAATTACAAGCTGGTAAGGAGCACAAAGGTTCTGTTATTGACTATTCAGCCAATGAGGGAATTGAATTCAAATTCATTCCCAGTTATTCTCCGATATTTGGTGGACTCTGGGAATCGGTAGTTAAAAGCACCAAACATCATCTTAAGCGAGTAATTGGAAACTCAATCTTAACCTATGAACAATTTAATAGCGTAATAATTGAAATTGAAGGAATACTTAATTCACGCCCAATTTCACAAATAAATAATGACATAACAGACTTGAGTTACCTCACACCAAGTCACTTCTTGATAGGAGAACCTATAACCTCATATCCAGAATTAAACCATACCAAAACCCCCGACAATAGACTAAAATGCTGGCAAATATGTGTTAAAATTAAACAGTCATTTTGGAAAAGGTGGCAAAACGACTATTTAACTTTGCTACAAAATCGCCCTAATTGGCACAAAAATGAACCTAATTTGAGAGAGGGTATGCTAGTCATTTCAAAAGAAGATAACGCACCCCCTCTCAAATGGCCAAAGGGGAGAATCACAAAGGTAATTCCCGGCAAAGATGCTAAGGTAAGGGTGGTTGAGGTAAGAACACAATCAGGCACATACTTACGATCGATTACAAAAATTGCTGTTCTGCCCATCGAGTAAAATAATGTAAATATTACTTATGTAAGCTCATGTAAATATTAGCCGTAATGTAAAAAGGACTTCTAGTGAAGAGGTGATAAAAAAAATTGTGATCAGTGAATCAAAATAGTGATCTTGTAAAACTTATGTGTAAAAATGTATGAAAGTTCTTCTACTGTTATATTCCCTTATAGAAACTAAAATACGTGTACACCTAGAAATAAGGATAGTTGTAAGTAAAACAAAAAAAAATTACTTTGTATAGTCTATATAGAAAGGACAAGGAGTAATAAATCATTGATTTAAGTAGATTTCATAGACGTACCAAAATATATTTTAAGAGGGTATACCATAAGGTACAATTTGTATTGAACGAATGAGTTGCAGCTATGATAAAGAATATACGATTTAGGTCAGAGGTAACGGGATGTACTAATTTTAATAAAAAAAAGTGATAGAGGTACATAAATTTTAGTAAGTTTGATAAAGAAAGGCAACACAGTTTATTCCGGAGTATTCGAACTCTGCCACAAAATGCAGGTAGTCATTACGGGTTGTTCGAACTCTGCCAGTGTTTAAAATTTTGGAGATTAACTACCAAACCAGTAGGGGTCTAATAGCCTAATTCGATTTAACAATTTACCTTGAACTTTAGGTACTCAAATTCAATATAAGAAAATATTAATAACATACATATATTTTCAACGTATATTTGCCACTTCTAAAAAATTGCATCTACATTACATCTACATTACAATAAAATATATTCAATATACATAAACATATAAAAAAAACAAAAAATTAAACGTGTGGAAGATTTTTACATGCAACCGTTTTCACAAACATAAAGCGAGAAATAACATTTTTCCTATATTGATCCAAATGATCATTAATGAAATTAATTTTAACATTAATAGTTTTTTTGATTTTTTTCTGGCTTTGGTTTGCCGAACGAATTTTCGCGTATACCTCCATTTGTAAATCCAATAACACACTAGTAAATTGAACAATGTTCGGATGTGCTTTGTTAAAAGAAGCACCGAAATGCGAATGAAAACTCTCACAAGAATTCGTTGTTCTCTTAAAAAAGGATGCATTATTTGCCCAAATAAGTGGTGGAAATATGGAATTTTGCGTTATATATGTTTTATTGACATAATTTCGGAATTTTATAACTCTTTCGTGATTCGGAAGCCAAAAATGTAGTTCATTATAAAAAAATTCTACAACTTCCTCAGGACTAAGATACATAATACCGAAATGTACTTTTAAGTATTCGCCAATTACAGAACCTTTCTGTCTGTACTCTTGTACCAAATGAAACTCCTGAATCTTACGAAACCAAGCTTGACAGAGATGAAATTTACAACCAAAAAGAATTTGATCTCTGCCAAAACATTCATATATAGCGTTATGAATGCTTAGTTCAAAATCTACTACGACTTCTTTAGGTTGAAAATTTAAGCCTACTTCTTTACATTTTTGTCTTAAAATTAAAAACAAATTTGAATATGTTTGACTTGATTTGTCCGGCAGCAAACAAAAAACAAGAGGTACGTAATAGCCGTTTTTAAAACCATGAATGGTAAACATTTGGTAAAAAAAAGTTGAACAGTATTTAAAAGTCCCATCCATCAAAATACAATCCGAATTACATAAAAAATTAAGGTTGGAAAAACAGGAGAACACAATAATTTTAAATACCTGGTCTGCTGTTAATAGAAATTCCTCTTCTCGGTTCGTTCGTAATTGTAATTCACGAACACTATTAAATACTTCTTCCTGATTTTTAAAATAAACGATGTTGTGAAATTGTTTGAGAGTGCTGTAAGTCATGTGAGTAAGGAAAATTGGACAAACTGTATCGAGCATGTTATCAAAGTAGAGGCAAATATGTGGAAAATTGACAATATTTGTGATGATTTAATCGACCCTATTATTATTAATGTCAACAATGATTCTTCCTCTTCCGAGTCGGATATAGAATAAAATGTAAGTAATAAATGTATTCCAATAATTATTTCTTTTCATTTTTTATTATATTATAATTTAAAACGTATTTTTTTCCCAAAATACACACCACTGCATTGCGTTATTGCTTATCTGCTAATCCTTTAACAATGAATGAACCCTAAACTTTGCTACAACTGAAACAAATACGGGGTCGATCTACCTGGTTTTTAGATTTACGGAAGAAATGTAATTTAAAGTAAGAGATTTATCAAAAATTTTATGGTGCTCCCTGTAAAGGTTTTGCATACTTAATTAGGGTTTATTACTCCTCGTACTTTTTGTACATACTATAAAAACCTACTCAGTATGAAACAAGCCTTTGCATAAAAAACATGCCATATTCGAATTGCAATCTAAGTAATCGCAAATAAATATTTTTCCGTTGCATAAATACGCAATAATTCACAATTCAATTTTTTTGCAAAAAAACGCAAATGAAAATATTAAATTTTTTCTTTAAATAATTTAAATTTTTCTATTTAAATACTATATATTAAGTAATAAAATAAATAGATTTGACTAGATCTAGTAATTTCCAAGGAAAAATCCTTGAATAAACAATGTTTCCAAAAAAAATAAATGGGAAAAATTGCCTTCTTCTGGCCCCCCATTATGTTGGATACACTCCAACAACCATGCCAAATTGGCAACATCGCAATTTTTTTAGTTAATCTCTCTTCTTGTTTCAAGATGGGTGAGGTTAGAGAAAAAAAGTGTAAACTCCTCTAAATTCATTTTAGAAGTGTGTTAATCATAGTTGTAATAAAAATATATAATAAAAATTCAGTCCACAAAAAAGAACAATTTTCTTTATGTAGTAAGAAAACCCTACAACCGGGAAGAAACTACAATTATTTGACAACATTTTGTCAATATCGGCGATCTTTGGTGATTTGGTTTAATGTGCCCCCCTTTCCCCTATAGAAAAAATAATTTTCTCATTTCCTTAAGAATATATGTTCGTTTTATAATAATTGCTAATTTTTTCTGTCTATTTGACATATTTTGAGGGTATTACGCACTTATAAATTCATTCATAAATGATGTAATAAGATATTTCAGAATTTACGAAATAAAGTAAAAACTTACGTTAACGTGATTTTCACAGAAATAAATTTTCACAAATATTTTTTTACAAGTTTTTATTGATATGTTATCACACCGAGGGACACACTACTTATACACTTTATTATTCATATTTAACACGCCATTTGAGTAAATCGTGACTTTAGCTCTTAATGTGTACTGTTGTTATCCAGAGACGTGACGTTACCTTCTGACGCCAAAACACTCGCAAGCATTTTGGCGTGAATTTAATATATAAATTTAAAGCAGCATATTTTTCTGAAAACGTTTTTATATCTTGACTCCTCAACATTGTTTTTCGAAATTAGTCATCATGGCAATTCTAACATACTTATGTACCTGAAATTCATGATTATAAAAGAAACGCTAACCAATAATGCATATTTTAGATTTCAAAATGACGAACAACAAACACGTACCGATAATACAAATTAAAAAGCACTAGAAATGATAACGCAAAAATAATAGGTACAGTTAATTGAAACCGTACATTTTTGACGCATTTCATGATAATGCTTAAGGACGACTATCATAGGTTCTATCAGTTTACACAATGACTTAGAATTCAAGTCAACTAATATGGCTGCTCGTTCCACGTTATATTATGTTTTAGTTTTTTCTTTTTTTGAATATGTGATACCAGACGGTATGTATTATCCGAAAATTATATCATAACTTTGTTATAAATATTGCAAGCAATGAATACCATATGATGATGATTACGGTTTCAAAATAATCAACACCCTCCCTATCTATATACAGGGTGTCCCGGGACTAATGGGAAAAAAGTCAGGAGCGTATTATATGAGCCAAAATAATGTTAGTATTTCATATAAATTTTTTCTATGCAGGCCCTCGTTTTCGAGTTATAGGCCTCCAAACTTTTAATTTTGAATTTGATTTTAATTTTTATTTTTTGTACCTGTTATTTGATCTTTATAAAATTTACGGCAAAGCTATAATGTACAGGTATGTTTATTCTGGAAAGGTAAACAGATTTACAGTAGTGCCTTGAAGCCAGGGACGGACTACTCGCAATGGTTAGTGATCCAAAAATTTTGCAGGGATGGCGCACCCTGTATGAAATTATCGAAATTGACTTCCCCACACATTAAACTAACGAAAAGGTACTCTTGCTGGAATTCGATAAAATAAGCCGTTTGGCTAATATTTACAGTTTTATTAATGCGCTACGTACACATTTACCTAACTAACTTATTAATAGGATGTCCAAGATTTACCTACAGTACTACAAAAAAATGATTTGATGAAAGCAGATGATAAAAACATTGAGAACTTATTTAATGGGAATTAAATAGGTACGCAAACAACGTAATTAGTTGCTTTTAATCAAAATTACGAACACAACATTATTAAACCATTAAGAAAACTTCAAAAAACACAAGTTTTAAAACATTGAACTAAAACTAATTTCTAAACAACAACAAAAACTAACGGTATTCTAATAAATGTTCAATATGAGCTCCTCCCACTTCCACGCACATTCTAAGTCTACGAAGGTTGTTTCTTTGCACTTGAAAAAGCAATTCCACATTATTTCTAATAACATTGCTGTGTAACACAATTCTGTCTGTTGAATCTTGCCTTGTTTGCACAGGTGTTGCGTATACCTTACTTTTGACATAACCCTAGAGAAAGAAATCCATAGGATTAACGTCTCCTGATCGCAATTTTAATTATTTTTTTGGAGTTTACCTTTAAGCCATAAATCTCCGTGTTCTGAAGTGCGACAAAATGATTGACATATTAGTTAGTTGTCAAATCTAATGTCAAATATTATAGTTGTGTTCATAAACTTAATTTGTGACAAAACTTAAGATTTATCAAACTTAAAAAATAATCTGATACAGTTACAACTGAAGTTAGCTAAAATTAAGTTTCGCGAAGTCGACCAAATTAATTGGAAATCAGTACTACTAATAGTTTATTACATTTTTTGTCGCGTTCGCGATTCACTTTTGAACGCGACATTAGATCCTCCAAAGCGCACGCGAAGACTATTTTCATAGATATGATTGAATTTGAACTTTATGCAGCGGTAATAAATTGCAAATTGACTCTTTGACGTTAGGAACACACCTAAATTGCTTAGACAACAGTGAGTGATTATAATTTAATATGAATTGAATAGATGAGGCTTTTACTTGATGAAGATCCATACTGAACGATGAAATAAAACAATATAGTTTGTTTAAATCTTCATTTATTTGAACTAATGTTCAATTTGAACTTGTTGACGCGTTTCACTAACACAGTAGCTTTGTCAAAACGAATGAAGGTAAAATATAAAATTGTCTTAATATATACAGTGCTAAATCTATTTACCAAGGTTAACAATGGTATTGAAAGAAATTACCTGGAAATTCATTCACTACACACATTCCTAAGCTATCTTCTAGGTAAAGAGGTTCAATAAAGGAGACTGATTGATATCTATTTGGTCGTTAAGGAGATTACCTGAATATTTATTTTTGTTAATCTCTAGGGCCTCTAATAAATTTAAACTAAAGGATTTACCGACTACATGGAGAATTTCAAAATTTCGGTCGAAAATGTGTTGGTTTTCTAATAAATGATTTGAATAGTTAGAATCTAATTTTTTGTTGCTAATGTGTTGGTGAAACGCGTCAACAAGTTTAAATTGAACATTAGTTCAAATAAATGAAGATTTAAACAAACTATATTGTTTTATTTCATCATTTAATATGAACTTTATTGAATAGCAATAAAGTTCAAATTGACTCTAATTTGTATGGGAAATAGAAAAGGGCTGTTTTTAGGGTTTTCCCGGAAGTTATTCGATTTTATCTCGCCTTTTAAACCTCCACGAACATTTCAAGACTAAGATAAGATAAATCCGTTCAGCCGTTCTCGAGTTTTAGTGAGACTAACGAACAGCAATTCATTTTTATATACAGGGTGTCCCGGGACTAATGGGAAAAAAGTTAGGAGCGTATAATCTGATCCAAAATAATGTTAGTACTTCATATAAACTTTTTCTATTCAGGCCCTCGTTTTCGAGTTATAGGCCTCTAAAGTTTTAATTTTGAATTTGGTTTTTATTTTTATTTCTTGTACTAGTTATTTGATCTTTATAAAATTTACGACAAAGCTATAATATACGTGTTTGTTTATTTTGGCAAGGTAAACAGATTTACAGTAGCGCCTTGAAGCCAGGAACGGACTACTCGCAATGGTTAGTGATCCAAAAATTTTGCAGGGACGGCACACCCTGTATGAAATTATCGAAATTCACTTCCCCACACATTAAGCTAACGAAAAGGTACTCATGTTGGAATTCGATAAAATAAGCCGTTTGGCTAATATTTACAGTTTTATTAATGCGCTACGTACACATTTACCTAACTAACTTATTAATAGGATGTCCAAGATTTACCTACAGTACTACAAAAAAATGATTTGATGAAAGCAGATGATAAAAACATTGAGAACTTATTTAATGGGAATTAAATAGGTACGCAAACAACGTAATTAGTTGCTTTTAATCAAAATTACGAACACAACATTATTAAACCATTAAGAAAACTTCAAAAAACACAAGTTTTAAAACATTGAACTAAAACTAATTTCTAAACAACAACAAAAACTAACGGTATTCTAATAAATGTTCAATATGAGCTCCTCCCACTTCCACGCACATTCTAAGTCTACGAAGGTTGTTTCTTTGCACTTGAAAAAGCAATTCCACATTATTTCTAATAACATTGCTGTGTAACACAATTCTGTCTGTTGAATCTTGCCTTGTTTGCACAGGTGTTGCGTATACCTTACTTTTGACATAACCCTAGAGAAAGAAATCCATAGGATTAACGTCTCCTGATCGCGGTGGCCATTGAAAGGGGCCTCCACGACCAATCCATATATTAGGAAACCTTGTGTGTAAACGCTGTCATACATCTAAACTAAAATGAGGAGGGGCCCCATCATGCATGAACCATAAATTCCTACGAGTTTGTAGTAGTACATCATCAAACAGGTTCCATAAATCATTTTGCAAATACTCCAAATATCTCTGACCGGTCAAAGTACCGTCAATAAAGTATGGCCCTATCAAATGATTGCCCACTATTCCTGCCCAAACATTAACCATGAATCTATGCTGGCTCTTAGTTTGGATAATGCCATGTGGATTCACATCATCCCATAAATGCATATTATGAGAATTTATGACTCCATCTCTGGTGAAACCGGATTCGTTCGTAAAGAGAACGTTACTAATAAATGTATTGTCTGCTTGTTGTTGTCGCAGAAACCACTGGCTATACTCAAGTCGTGAAGGATAATCAGCCACTGTCATACTGTGTACTTTTTTCATGTGAAAAGGATATAACAGCTGTTCTTTTAGGACGCGATGAACAACTGATTAGGAGACGTTATGTTCTCTTGATTATTTTCGTAAACTTGTTGATGGTTCATTATCAACTGCATTTAACAAGTCTTGTTCAACTGCCACAGTACACACGCTTCGTACTGGACCTTCTCCAACTTTTTTTGGCAAAAAATTTCATAAAACGTAAGACTTTGTTTTGTATACATAGAAAATTACATTTACTTATTCATCTTTTCTCGTAACCTGGGATCAATACGCTCAAACATTCGTCTGTCTGGCAATGCTCTGTTTGCAAAACGTTCTGCATAAAGCCTTCTGGCCTCTAAACAGTTTCGAGAAACCAGTCCATACATTAAATGCATATCAGCGTACTCAATAAAAGTGAATTCTGCCATTGTAACTGTTAAATTAAGGACTTATGAATTATTGGCAAGTACTGACTACGAACTATTCTACACAGTATTTGACAACTAATCCTATGGTTACTTGATAAACGGTAAAAATACTTTTAATAAGCTTTTACCAACTTTCCAATTAATAAGTCGTTAATGTTTTTTATCTTCTGCTATCGTTAAATTATTTTTTTGTAGTACTGTAGGTAAATCTTGGACATCGTATTAATAAGTTAGTTTTAGTCGTTGTGTACTTATAAAAATGGTGAATGCGTTAATTGGTACGTAGTGCATTCATAAAACTGTAAATATTAGCCAAACGGCTTATTTTATCGAATTCCAACAGGAGTACCTTTTCGCTAGCTTAATGTGTGGGGAAGTGAATTTCGATAATTTCATACAGGGTGTGCCGTCCCTGCAAAATTTTTGGATCACTAACCATTGCGAGTAGTCCGTTCCTGGCTTCAAGGCGCTACTGTAAATCTGTTTACCTTGCCAAAATAAACAAACACGTATATTATAGCTTTGTCCTAAATTTTATAAAGATCAAATAACTAGTACAAGAAATAAAAATAAAAACCAAATTCAAAATTAAAACTTTAGAGGCCTATAACTCGAAAACGAGGGCCTGAATAGAAAAAGTTTATATGAAGTACTAACATTATTTTGGATCAGATTATACGCTCCTAACTTTTTTCCCATTAGTCCCGGGACACCCTGTATATAAAAATGAATTGCTGTTCGTTAGTCTCACTAAAACTCGAGAACGGCTGAACGGATTTATCTTATCTTAGTCTTGAAATGTTCGTGGAGGTTTAAAAGGCGAGATAAAATCGAATAACTTCCGGTAAAACCCTAAAAACAGCCCTTTTCTATTTCCCATACAAATTAGAGTCAATTTGAACTTTATTGCTATTCAATAAAGTTCATATTAAATGATGAAATAAAACAATATAGTTTGTTTAAATCTTCATTTATTTGAACTAATGTTCAATTTAAACTTGTTGACGCGTTTCACCAACACATTAGCAACAAAAAATTAGATTCTAACTATTCAAATCATTTATTAGAAAACCAACACATTTTCGACCGAAATTTTGAAATTCTCCATGTAGTCGGTAAATCCTTTAGTTTAAATTTATTAGAGGCCCTAGAGATTAACAAAAATAAATATTCAGGTAATCTCCTTAACGACCAAATAGATATCAATCAGTCTCCTTTATTGAACCTCTTTACCTAGAAGATAGCTTAGGAATGTGTGTAGTGAATGAATTTCCAGGTAATTTCTTTCAATACCATTGTTAACCTTGGTAAATAGATTTAGCACTGTATATATTAAGACAATTTTATATTTTACCTTCATTCGTTTTGACAAAGCTACTGTGTTAGTGAAACGCGTCAACAAGTTCAAATTGAACATTAGTTCAAATAAATGAAGATTTAAACAAACTATATTGTTTTATTTCATCGTTCAGTATGGATCTTCATCAAGTAAAAGCCTCATCTATTAAATTCATATTAAATTATAATCACTCACTGTTGTCTAAGCAATTTAGGTGTGTTCCTAACGTCAAAGAGTCAATTTGCAATTTATTACCGCTGCATAAAGTTCAAATTCAATCATATCTATGAAAATAGTCTTCGCGTGCGCTTTGGAGGATCTAATGTCGCGTTCAAAAGTGAATCGCGAACGCGACAAAAAATGTAATAAACTATTAGTAGTACTGATTTCCAATTAATTTGGTCGACTTCGCGAAACTTAATTTTAGCTAACTTCAGTTGTAACTGTATCAGATTATTTTTTAAGTTTGATAAATCTTAAGTTTTGTCACAAATTAAGTTTATGAACACAACTATAATATTTGACATTAGATTTGACAACTAACTAATATGTCAATCATTTTGTCGCACTTCAGAACACGGAGATTTATGGCTTAAAGGTAAACTCCAAAAAAATAATTAAAAAAATCAGAACACGGAAAAAAGTATTACGATTGACGATATTGTGCTACGATCATGGTTACGATATTCTATGAGTGCATCCTTCTATCTTTGTGAGTGACGATTACGAGAACTTTCTTTACTTTTGTGGTCCTTTGTGATAGTGACATTCCAAGTAGTGTGCTCTTTTTTTGTTATTTTGTGATAGTGACACTTTACTGTTAAGTTACTGTTAAGATCAAGAAAATAATCGTATTGCTATGTCAGAATTGCGTTATTTAGTGAGTGACAATGAAGTGGATAGGCTTAGAATGCAACGAGTTCGTACACATCAAACACAACAACAGCGAGCACGACATAATGAAATTGAGCGAATCCGCAGACGCAGTACTCCTGTGATTCTTGAACGAGCTGCATTCCACTATGATCCGGCAATTGATTATTGTGCCGACAAATCGGTAACAATTGGGAAAATGAAAATAATTTGTAAATATTGTAAGGCGTTAAAATACTCTGGTGAATCTACTGGATTATGTTGTGCTGGAGGCAAAGTAAAATTACCAATATTGGTCCCACCACCAGATCCTTTACGCTCTTTAGTTTCTGGGATTGGAAATGATTCTAAGCACTTCTTGGCCAACATTCAGAAATATAACAACTGTTTACAGATGACATCATTTGGCCCTACACATATTATACAGGACAATTTCATGCCCACTTTCAAGGTATTATACCAGAATAGTTTTTTATAATATTCAAGTTTGTACTAAAATATATCTACAGCGTGTAACGGAAGGGGGTAAAAATATATCTACAGCGTGTAACGGAAGGGGGTATCAACCCTGAAGGAGGTGAATGTGCTCATGAAACTCAACAACTTTCCCCAAAGAACATAGGTCGAAATATGAAAAAAAAATTTGGCCCTCCCATAGTAAATCAATCAGCTGGTAGTCAGTTTTGTAAGGGAGGGCCAATTTTTTTTTCATATTTCGACCTATGTTCTTTGGGGAAAGTTGTTGAGTTTCATGAGCACATTCACCTCCGCAAAAGTTCAATAACAATAATTGGCTGGGTGAACGAGCAATATTGGCAGCGAAAAATAAAGATGTCGAGGATCTCAATGCGAGCATTCAGAATTTTCTTCCAGGACAGTTGGTTTCCTTCAAATCAGTCGACACCGTTATGAACCAGGATGACTTAGTCAACTATCCCACGGAGTTTTTAAATTCACTGGAATTGCCTGGATTACCACCTCACAATTTGCAGTTAAAAGTAGGATGCTTTTTTATTCAATACGTTTTGTTTGATTTGAAATTAATTTATACAAAAGTTTAGGTCTTTTATTTATCGATTGAGGCAGTACGAATCTGCCGGGTCAGCTAGTTTGAAATAAATCATTGATTTCTAATGCATATCAAAAATTTCACCGTTTCCAAGGGTTTCGGAAATGAATCTGCTATCATGTTTGGGTTATTACGTACTTTAGTGTCGAACTTCCATTACAAATTTTCTCCTTCAAAAAATTATGTTGTATTTGGTACGATGATTTTATCTATGTATCACAAAAACTAAGTTCTCGACTAAGTCCACGTAACCATATTGCTTCATGTGCTGCCTTTGACATTCCAATATATTCTGCCTCTATGTTAGAGAATGCTACAGTTGTTTGTTTTTTCTTATTCCATGAAATTGGGGAGCCATTGTTCAAAAAAATGTATCCAGTCACGGATCTTCTATCATATAGATCATTAGCACAATCAGCATCACAGTATACATAAATAATAAAAAATAATATTTATTTACATATTTAAAACAGGTTTTACAAAACAGGGAATGTTTTTGATTATATTTTTAGCTGAACCTCGTCAACTGGCGGGGACATTCAACTAAATAAATAATCTTAATTTGACAAAATTAATGTTGAAATTAATAATTTATTATGTACAAATTTACAAAATGGTACAAAGTTGTGAATGCTGAACTTCTGTGGTTTCAGATCGGAAGACACTTAATGTTTCGATTTGATGAGTATTAAAACTTTGTTATTGAGTGTTGAACTCGTTTCGATGAGTATAAGAACTTGTTATTGAGCGTTGAGCTCGATTCGATGAGTGTGTAAAACTCCCGTCGATGAGTGTAAAACTTTGTTATCGAGAATATTGAACTCGCTTCGATGAGTGTAAAAAACTAACTTTGTTGTTGAGCGTTGCGCTCGATTCAATGAGTGAGAAACTAACTTTGATGTTGAGCGTAGCGCTCGATTCGATGAGTGAGAAAACTTTGATGTTGAGCGTTGAGCTCGATTCATGCAGAAGTGACACTAAATTTGGGGTTTTTACAATACAATATATAATAGGGTGAAACGTGACCTTTTCCTAACTTCTTAACTATAGGACAATGCGACAAGATGTCGACTTTCAAAAATGTGCTATTTCTATGCCCATACAAAACTATTTACAATTATTGTTGCAAAACGTGATATTTTAAAGATATTTAACAAAAGTTAAAAATAAAATTAAACTATCCTTTGAACTTACAACAATATAAAATATCTTATCAATTCTGAAACATATTTTTACAACGCTATTAACTAAAATGAATTTACGCCTTAAGTATATATGTTATTAGCAATAACCGAAATCTGCCGCTGTCCGAATGTTTTACCCACAACGCGTTTTGTGTATTGCACTTTAACCACGAAGCGATTAAGAAGATTTCTATCGAAGAGTGAGCAAAACGAATCACCCAGAACGCGTTGTGGGTAAACTACGTTACTCACGAAGCGAAATTATATTTCGGGCGGTTTTGTTTCGCATTGTGGATCTTTTCGTTTACCCACGTCGCGTTCGGGCTTTTACGTTTTACCCAAAATGCATTGTCAGTATCTTGACGAACGAATATTAGTCCATAACAAGCACGCTCTTGTATAGCGAAACACGTGCGTAAATATTGGTTAGGTTTTCATTTGTTGTGTGTTTTGAGTACCGGCAATTGTTTTAAACAAGATGAAAGCTGAATTTGAAGAAAGATTGCGGATCCTATTGTTGGAAAAGAAAAACAGGTCGTTTCTGTTATCGAATGAACGTTACTTAGAAATAGTTCAAGAAACCAAAATTGCTCGACAAAAGAAACGGGATGGTCTTGAAATATCATCAAAAGATTATCGTGGATTAAAACGATATGGTTTATTGACAGTTGAAGAAATGGATAAACTAGTCAGTAAAGAAAAATCAAGAATGCAATCAGGTTGAATTTTTAACTGTACAGCAAGTGAGATGTATGATATACACACAGCACATTTACAAAGAGGGCATAAAAAAGAGAAGGCCATGGAAAATGAATTGAAAAATGAATACTGTAATATAACTAGCGAAGTAATTTTGATATATTTAAGTCTGTGTCAATCATGTGCCTTCAAAAAGAAAGCAAATAGTAAGGAATTAGTTGTTAAACCTTTACTTATGAGTGAAATTAATTCTCGATGCCAGGTAATATTTTTTTTTGTAATATTTTTCACTCTGTTTTATAGAAGTATACTTTTATAGGATGACCTCATCGATTTGCAGAGTGAACCTGATGGAGAAAATAAATTTATTCTGAATTATCAAGATCATCTAACAAAATATGTTATATTGCGACCACTTAAAACAAAAACGGCGGATGAAGTAGCAGAAGTTATTCTTGATATCTTCTGTTTGTTTGGTGCTCCGAACATATTACATAGTGACAACGGAAGAGAATTTTGTAATCAAGTAAGTGTAATGGCTTCACACAAGGGCTTTCCTTCATCTAAGTGCAACTTTTTAGGTAATTGAAAAGTTAGCAGCTAGTTGGTCCGCTCTCAAATTGGTCCATGGCAAACCTCGACACTCCCAAAGTCAGGGTTCCGTTGAACGAGCAAATCAAGATGTTCGTGATAGTCTTGTAGGCTGGATGTCAGACAATCAATGCCAGAACTGAGCAAAAGGTCTTCGTATTATTCAAAGCACAAAAAATCGCCAGTTTCCATACGGGGATAAAGCGGACACCTTATGAAGCTATGTCTGGAAGTCCACAAAAAAATGGGCTATTGGATACATGTTATACCTCTATCATTAATACAATTAAGACGGAAGAAGAACATTAAAATTGATAAAAGAGTCTTTGGAAACAAATACCATAAATGAGGAACCTAATGCGACAATAACTGAGTCGGAATTAGAAACTGATTCTGACAGTATCACCAAATGTTTAATTTGTGATATTATGTATGTCCCTTGTATCCAAAATGTATGTATTGAATGCAATGAGTCATTTCATATCGAATGTGCTGCTAATTTGGATTTACCAATGTGTAAATTATGTAGCAATAAAAGAGCAGCTGATACGGAGAGAAAAGGTTGCAAACGGGGGCTAGAAAAACAGGCTGATAAAATGCTTGCTCAACCACAACACAAATTCCCACCTGCCAATATAGGTGACAATGTTTTAGTAAATATACCAGAGGTAGATCGGGGACGACTAGCTCCTAGGAATGTATTAGCAATCATTAAAGACAAGACTGACCAAGGTTTTTATATTCTCGGTACTAAAAAACTGAAACGATTATATAGCCTAAATGAGTTTCAATTATCACCTTCACTATTTTTATCATTATCTGAAGTGCTATCAGATTCTTCTGTCAACGTGCGAGAAGAAGCTAAATTATCTTCTGGGTCTAAGCAAGGTTTTGTTCGGTGTAATTGTTGTAAAGGGTGCCACACAAAAGCATGTAAGTTCCTAAAATCAAGTATTAAATGCAATTCAAAATGCCATCAAAGCACGTCTTGTAAAAATAAGTAACATATTATTAGTGCTTTTAAATGAAACTCAAGGTCTCTAGTTAATTCCACAATATAATACAAGTTATTGAAAATTCTAAAAAATTGACAATTGTTTTTATAAATCAATATCATCGTCAGAATGACAGAAGTTACATTTCATTTTATGCCTACCTGATGTTTAGTAGTTATATTTGGCTAGACCAAGAAGTAACCTAACTTGTGATTGGAAAAATTTATGTTTATAGAAAAAAGAAGATGTGATATCACAAATATTGAAGCTTAGATATTATTAGCCCTATGGTGATATCCTGGATATCATTTTTCCAATTAGGATCAGTATAACTGTGCAATGATATAGGAAACCAGGAAAACTATATCTGCTGATCTTTACAATTATCACTTAAGAAGACAGTTAATTAGTGGAGAATTCCCTAGATTTAACTGTTCATTGACAACTTCATATTGTGGGTTTCTTAAATGTCTTCTAATTTCCAGTTCTTCAAGGAAATCCAGTTCTTGTTTCTTTTCACAAATATGCAGTACTTCTAGTTTTGTGTTAGGTGTCAATGAATGATTGGTGTCAAGTAGATGTTTGCGTAGTGGGATTTATCTGGTTGTTTTAATCTGTATGCTCGTAAGTGCTCACTGTGTATTTCAAAATTCCTAAGGGTCTGACCCAAATAGACAGCATTACATTCTAGACGAGTTTATATATACCTGACTTCTTTAATAGTGGTATTTTTGTTTTTACATTTAACAATTCTGTACTAACGTTACTTTCTTTTTTAAAAGAAATTGTTGTATTCGTTGCTGAAGATATTATCTTTGAAATATTATTAGAAATATTTCCTGCATATGTGATGGTTTTATAAGTTTTAATTTCATCAGCTTGTTTAGGATATATTAGTTGTAATGCCAATTTTTCCTCTTTTTTACTAATTAGCTTATTTATCATATCTAATGGATAACCGTTAGATGTTGCTATTTGTCTAATTGTATTAATCTCTCTATCAAAATTACATTTGTTCATAGGAACTGGAAAAGCTCTATGTATCATTGAATTATATGCTGCTAGTCTGTGTGACACAGGGTGGTTAGAATTGAATGGAATTGTTACATCAGTTTGTGTTGGTTTTCGGTAAATTGAATAATCAAGTACATTATTAACTCTTTGAATTTTTAAATCAAGAAAACTGATTGAGCTATTTTCTTCAATTTCTAATGTAAATTTAATTTTCGGGTGTAAATTATTGATGTGGTTGAAAAATACATCTAATTGTCGTTCACTACCCATAAAACAAGCTAATATGTCATCTACATATCTATACCAAAATAAAATATTTTTCGAAATATTACTTTCAAAGATCTTTCTTTCTAAATTGTCCATAAAAATGTTTGCTAAAATAGGTGATATAGGGCTTCCCATTGGTAAACCTTCATTTTGAATATATATCTTATTGTCAAAAGTGAAATAATTCTGATTAATGCATACATCAAATAAATTAAGTATATCTGATATTATTCCTGGATTAGTATTTTTATCTTCTAGTAATTTTCTTACAAGTATTAGACATTCTTTAGGAGGAATTTTAGTAAACATGTTAGTTACATCGAACGATATGAGTTTATAGTTATCTTGTAAGTGGATTGCTTTCAACTTTTTGATTAGTTCTATTGAATTTCTAATTGAGTACTGAGATTCATATCCGTAAGTATTGAGTATATTGTTGAGCTTCTTTGCCAATATATTATTAGGAGCATTAACATAAGAGACTACAGGTCTAATTGGTTTCGTTATTTTATGTAATTTAACTGTTCCATATAATTGTGGACAATGAGGATTCTTTTGTATGATACACCTCTTTTCGTAATCATTTAAAAGATAATTTGAATTATTAACAATATCCCTTACATTATTAGAAAACTTCTTTGTTGGGTCTGCTTTAAGAACTTTTACATCGCTGGATTCTATAAAGTTATATACTCAATACTTACGGATATGAATCTCAGTACTCAATTAGAGATTCAATAGAACTAATCAAAAAGTTGAAAGCAATCCACTTACAAGATAACTATAAACTCATATCGTTCGATGTAACTAATATGTTTACTAAAATTCCTCCTAAAGAATGTCTAATACTTGTAAGAAAATTACTAGAAGATAAAAATATTAATCCAAGAATAATATCAGATATACTTAATTTATTTGATGTATGCATTAATCAGAATTATTTCACTTTTGACAATAAGATATATATTCAAAATGAAGGTTTACCAATGGGAAGCCCTATATCACCTATTTTAGCAAACATTTTTATGGACAATTTAGAAAGAAAGATCTTTGAAAGTAATATTTCGAAAAATATTTTATTTTGGTATAGATATGTAGATGACATATTAGCTTGTTTTATGGGTAGTGAACGACAATTAGATGTATTTTTCAACCACATCAATAATTTACACCCGAAAATTAAATTTACATTAGAAATTGAAGAAAATAGCTCAATCAATTTTCTTGATTTAAAAATTCAAAGAGTTAATAATGTACTTGATTATTCAATTTACCGAAAACCAACACAAACTGATGTAACAATTCCATTCAATTCTAACCACCCTGTGTCACACAGACTAGCAGCATATAATTCAATGATACATAGAGCTTTTTCAGTTCCTATGAACAAATGTAATTTTGATAGAGAGATTAATACAATTAGACAAATAGCAACATCTAACGGTTATCCATTAGATATGATAAATAAGCTAATTAGTAAAAAAGAGGAAAAAGTGGCATTACAACTAATATATCCTAAACAAGCTGATGAAATTAAAACTTATAAAACCATCACATATGCAGGAAATATTTCTAATAATATTTCAAAGATAATATCTTCAGCAACGAATACAACAATTTCTTTTAAAACAGAAAGTAACGTTAGTACAAAATTGTTAAATGTAAAAACAAAAATACCACTATTAAAGAAGTCAGGTATATATAAACTCAAATGTCCAGAATGTAATGCTGTCTATTTGGGTCAGACCCTTAGGAATTTTGAAATACGATATAGTGAGCACTTACGAGCATACAGATTAAAACAACCAGATAAATCCCACTACGCAAAACATCTACTTGACACCAATCATTCATTGACACCTAACACAAAACTAGAAGTATTGCATATTTGTGAAAAGAAACAAGAACTGGATTTCCTTGAAGAACTGGAAATTAGAAGACATTTAAGAAACCCACAATATGAAATTGTCAATGAACAGTTAAATCTAGGGAATTCTCCACTAATAAACTGTCTTCTTAAGTGATAATTGTAAAGATCAGCAGATATAGTTTTCCTGGTTTTCTATATCATTGCACAGTTATACTGATCTTAATTGGAAAAATGATATCCAGGATATCACCATAGGGCTAATAATATCTAAGCTTCAATATTTGTAATATCACATCTTCTTCTTTTTTCTATAAACATATATTAAGCCAATCACAAGTTAGGTTACTTCTTGGTCTAGCCAAATATAACTACTAAACATCAGGTAGGCATAAAATGAAATGTAACTTCTGTCATTCTGACGATGATATTGATTTATCGAAACAATTGTCAATTTTTTAGAATTTTCAATAACTTGTATTATATTGTGGAATTAACTAGAGACCTTGAGTTTCATTTAAAAACACTAATATGAGCATATTCCACGAAGTAAGGGTCGAGACAGTCAATTTAACATATTATTTTTTTTTTTTTATTTTAATCGGTTTTTTATGTTTATCAACATAATTATGTTATATATTTTAATGTTCCGCTAAAATACATATTTTTGTTTAATTATTTGTTATTTTATTTACAACGCGTTCTAGCTAAAGCTCTATGCCAAGAACGCAATGTAGGTAAACGGAAAGATCCACAATGCGAAACAAAGCCGCCCGAAATATAATTTCGCTTCCTGAGTAACGTAGTTTACCCACAACGCGTTCTGGGTAATTCGTGTTGCCTACTGCTCGATAGATAGCTTCTTAATCGCTTCGTGGGTAAACTACAATACACAAAACGCGTTGTGGGCAAAACATTCGGACAGCAGCCGATTTCGGCTATTGCGAATAACATATACAATAAAAAAAGGACACATACAAATATATATTTTAAAGGTATCGTAAACAAATAAATTTCAAGATTTTACAATCTTGAACAGGGAACATGACAATTAAGCTAATGCAAAAAGGAGCCAAAAAACAATTTTGAAAAGCTTTAGTCTGACCTCTGCAATAATGAGTAGTAAATAATGTGTATGGAGTAGACGTGTTTTAGAGTGCTGCTAAAAGTTAAAATTGGAGGTAAAAAGTGCACACAATTTCGTTAAAATGTGTAGTCTCCTGGTAAAAGTGACAGGTAACATATATAATAAACGTCGCTTCTGTTGGGCTATTCGTTTAAGCAGAATTTGAATTTATTTTTTTGCAATGGGTCGGGACACACGAAGTCAAACCCAACGCGGCAAGGGTGAGGACGAATTGCACTCAATGGTTAGAGATTTAGTTACCAAACTGTGTACTTACTGCAGATGATTCCATTAGTAAACTAACGGAATCGATTGCTAATATTATTGGACAAAAATTTGATCAGAAAGTTGAAAAGCTAGAAAACGAAAATATAATACTTAGTGATAAGCTACAGAAGCAGGAAGTTATAATAAATAATTTAAAAAAGCAAGATCAAAAACGGGAACAAATGGATAGAAATAGAAATGTCAGAATTTATGGAGTTCCTGAACCGAAAACTAGAATCCATCTACAGTGGTGTTGGATATATTTAACACAAAAATGAAACTTAAAGTAGATGAGTCATGTATAGATTTCTGTTACAGACCTGGCAAAAATTAATAAAAGCAGGCCAATAATGTTAGGATTTTCTTCAACGTATTTTAAAAATTTAATATACTCTAATAAAGGGCTGCTCAAGTCTACAAAAATAGTTATCAGGGAGGATCTTACAATCGAACTGCTTAAACCCAGATAGCACTAGATTTTCAATGGACGTACTAAAAATATTCGTTTTCGGATATTGTACGGTATCCGCCAAAATGAACAGTACCGAAACAGAGAGTGCTGAGGAGTTGTTTATGTAATATGGATTTGTCATATTTGACTTAATTGTCATTAGTTGATATATTAATAGTACGCTGCAGTTAAATTTGATTTAAAAATGGTTCTAACAACGGAAGAAAAAGTTTTTTTGGTAGAGCATTATTTTCGTTCATACGGAAAAGGTCGTAATGATGGTCCAAGCTTAGAACAGGTGTCAATAAAATATCAACAAAAATTTAATAAAGCAGCTCCTAGTAAAAGTGTGATGTTAGCTGTTGTTGAAAAATTTCGTCGCACTAGTAGTGTATTGTGTCAACGTAAAGGTTCTTCAGGTCGTCGAAAAACAGTATGCACTAACGAAAATGAAAGACATGTTTTTAACCAAGTTGTGCAATCACCTCAAAGAAGTCTTGTAAGAACTGCATGTAAACTCAACATTAGTGGTGGTTATCCATACCGTATTCAAGTTGGACAACGACTAAATGCTGCGGACAAACGTGCAAGAGAAATTTACTGTGGTCGCATGTTGAGTTTAATTTACGAAGATCCCGAATTTTTGAAAAACATATGGTTTTCAGACGAGAGTCACGTTCATCTTAGCGGCTATATTAATCGACAAACAACCAGATTCCTTGGATTTGAACGTCCTGATGTCATTGTAGAGAAACCACTCCACAGTCTTCGAGTTACCGTTTGGTGCGCGGTATCTGGTCATGGAATGATTGGTCCTTATTTCGTTGAAGATGATAATCAGAATCCACTTACTATCAACCAAGAGCGTTATAGAGAGAAAATTATTATACCTTTTGTGAGAGATCTAAATAACTTTTGCCGTGCACGAAATCTACAGTTTCGCACACAATGGTTCCAACAAGATGGTGCAACGAGCCATACAGCTGTGCGCACCTTAGACTTACTCCGTCAGCATTTCGATAATAGAATAATTTCTTGGGGAACAGACTTCGAATATCCTTCTCATTCACCTGATCTGACGCCACCTGACGCATACATTTGGGGCATAATGAAGGACAACATATTTCACTCGGAAAATCCGCCGGCGAATATTGCCGAACTACGGGAAAGAATACAAAATATTTTTCGGCAGTTACATCAACCACTTTTTATAAATATGTTTATTGACTTACAAAATCGATATGAAGCTTGTTTGCGTCGAAATGGTGAACATTTTGAACACTTACATTACAGAAATTAAAAATTAATTTTTATTTTTATTTTCGGTACTGTTTATTTTGGCGGATACTGTATTATTCTATGGACCCACCTTAAATATTTATATCATTTCTCGAATATTCTATGGACCATGAAATGGGAAATTTTTTTTTATTCTATAAATATTTCCAAGGAATATTCAAGAATATTCTGAGGATATCTGTTGAATGTACCTATATAGCAAGATAATCCAGAATATTCATAGAACATTCCATTAGGCATATTCTACAAATATCCAAGTAATATTAGGAATATTATAAGGATATCTGTGGAACGTATATAGCAAAATTTCAAATATTTGTAGAATATCTCAATATGGATGATACCTGTTGAGCGGGTGACACTGAATCATAGTACTCCTCCCTTTTCATCTTTAGTTTCAAAGATAATTTATTGCAATTTGGGAGATCCTGTATACTCAATGAACGACAATAATGTACATACCAATTCTTTTCCAACTTCTTGTTCCACCAGGAATTATAGCAGCTTTCGTTTAATATCGCCAATTATTTTATCCACACGCTCCATTCGTGTGAGAGAGAATAGAATTACCCGCCAGGGAAAGCTTCTCTCTCGCACTTATCGAGATTATGGGAAAATTAATTAGCGATACATCTCCTTAGTCTTTGGAGATATCACCATCAAACCAGGCATCCTTGGATTCCTTAGAATCATCACAAACTGACCATGTAAAAATATACGGAGTGTTCCATTTGAAAATCGGAAGTTGGTATCACTTCCTGTGGGAGCGGAAAATGATAATTGATATGTACATAAGTGTCCTTCAGTAAGCAAACGGGATGTCCCAAATTCAAATAAGTATTCTCTGAAACTAAAGGAGAAAAGAGGGAGTACCTTGATCCAGTGTTCCCTGGTATATATCTTACGAATATCTAAGGAATCTTATAAAATTTCTAATTGTATATATAGGAAGAAATATTTTTAATTGAAAAAAATTAAAGCATTGAGTTCAACTTAATTTATTCATAAATAAATATAAAATGTACCTCATAACTGAAACTAACATAATTTTCAAATCCGAGATTACAAAATTCACTGACTTCCTCCATAGTCAACTTTTTGAAAACGATTTCAGCCGTTCCATACATTTGGCTAAGAAAATTCCTCTTTTCAATTCAACTTCTTTGTTTGTTACATTCTTGACGGCATCTGAAGCAATAAAATAATTATATTTTTTGTTAATAAGCAATTTCCATTCTACTGTGATTTTTTTGTATGTATGTATATCAATCAAAATATAATCCCAAAAACTGAAACTTAAAAGATGAAGTTGAACATCAAACATATAATTTAAAAAATAAGTCTTGTATGAGACAAGTAAAAATCAAAATATTCCAAACAAAATTGTGATTAGAAGTTATTTGTTTCTTATACATGATATATTAAATTAATTTACATGTACATTCCAAAAAATAACATGATTATACCTACTACTGGTTCAAAGAGCTTTGTTTTTCCACAGCATTTTCCCCTTTTTATCCATGCATACTGTAGCCCTCCATTAAATACTCTATCAGGATTTTTTGCAAGAATCTTTCAATATATTGTTATAAATAAGAACCTTCCAATCTTGCCAGAGGTGCAACCTAAAATTGTATTAATTTGAAAGTTCTCAAAAGCTTTAAAAATTGAACAATTACAGTTTATAAGCAAAGTTATAACAAACGAACAAAAATATAAGACAGCTTTCATCTGTGTGAACAGTATACATATGCCTGAAACTAGACACTTGTACAATTGACCAGCAATAACTTTTATTTACCAAATGTCAGAACTAATTTAACTTTTAATTATCAGATTACCAGTTGTGTAGAGCTTTCTAGTCAATCCCAATTAATAAAAGGAATAGAGGTAACTATAGGCAATTTGATTAAGGAACTCGTAGCATACATTTCGGAAACATAATTACGTGAAACTACCTGAGAAAATAAAATTTTGTTGTACCTTTAGCAACGAGGTGAATTTCTACTCTACTTACATATAAAACATTTATCCATTAATTTTGTTGCAAAAATTTATGAAATCAACAATTATTTCAATATTTTAATGCACTAAAATATAAAAAGTAACACATAAGTACTCCAATATTTCGAGGCAGTTTCATTTTGATTTGGATATAATATTGAATGTTCAACTTACAAAATATTTATAGGATTCTTCAGCAAAGCTGACTAAACTTCTTCAAACTTTGCCTCATCATTTATTGGAAGTTTTAGCAGCAAATCGATAATTTTCTAAAAAATGCTTTGATAAATCAACACGCATTAAAAAAATACAATAAAACGTACCTGTTTTGATGCGTGAGGTCGTATGTATTAGTTCCACCCGTAGCATACAATACACCGTAGAAACATATTTAAACAACTTCACAGTGGCAAAAAATTGACTAATTAATTAACGATCAAAAATAATTAATCGTACTACTACTATTTCACCAATAACAATAACCTATATAAGATGGTCGAACCACCATGTATCACTGGTCGTTACCATCAACTGTCAACAGCTATAACTGACGCATGCCCATGGAACAGAAAGAGCGTTTGAACAAAAATCAATAATCATAGAATATTCTTAGAACTATTTGAATCGAATATTCTAAAAAAAAAATCTGAGGATATTCCAACTGGACTTACGTTGAATATTCGATTTAGGTGTACCCACAGATATTCTAGATATCCCAGAATAACCCTATAATATTTGGATATATATCTTCCAAATCTAAGACTGTTAGAACATCCCATGGATATCTGGTGCTATCTGGGAAATAGTTAACGAAACTATAAAGAAAGTTGGCAAGATGGAAATTGTATGGACAAATTCTGGAAGGATTTTTGTCAAATTAAATAACCAGCATAATACCAGAAGAATCACGACTTTGGAAAATGTTATGAACTTATTATAATTTTATTATTGTTAATATTTCAAGTGCTTATTTCATGTGGATTTATTTTGCGGCATTTTGTGCAATCGCTTTGCTCCTTACTATATTTACTGTTATCAGTTGAAATAAAAATTCTTGTTTCCAGTTTTGTAGGAAAAAGAATCTGTTTGTATATTTAATTTCGTTATTTTGACTAAAGAGCGTATTTTGTTTATACTTGTAAATATATGAATTTAAAAATAGGATGTTGTAATGCTAGGTCTGTATTGCCATCTTTGCATGACATAAATGATCTAATTTTGGGTAATTCATTGGATATAATCTTAGTATGTGAAACTTGGTTGGGTGATTGTACAGGTGATGAATTATTAAATATTGACCATTTTAATATATACCGGGTGGACCGAAATTCCAGAGATAAAGGTTTATGCGTATGGGTTAAAAATTCACTCCGTTTTGATGTTATTCAAACAAGGCAGGACTTTGTTTGGAAACAGTTATGGATTAAGATCACCACGGGAAGGAGAACATTTGCAATCGGAGTTGTTTATAAACCACGTAATCAGAATACAAATAGTTTTCTGGACGATTTGGAGGACAGTTTAATTGAGATAAGACCGGTTGCAGACCAAATTGTTTGTATGGGTGATTTTAATGTAGATTTACTCGAACTAGAAAATACTGAAGTGAAAAAATTTAATTTTTATAATTCGCGTATAAAAGAGACTTCATTATAACATTGTTTATAGTGTCACAATGAAGCTCTTTGAACACTGTAATAGTAATTTTTAGTGTACAGTTGGTTATTGTATTTAGTTATATTTTTATTTGACACTTGACTTTAACCTTGACACAAATTATAAATAAAATGGTCTAGTGTTGTTCTAGCTAGCAAATTATTATATTAAAGGTAAATTAGACTGATTTGTATATTAAAAATATTAATGAAGAAAGTACGCAAACGTTTATTTATTAATGATTTATCAATTGTTTATGTTTATATTGTATAGGATCAATAAATAGGTATACAAAACTTTCGATTTTTGGGATAAATTATCTATGTGAAGATGTATTACAGAAATAATTCTGTTCATGATATAATATAAATAGATACCAAGAGCATATACAAAGAAGCTCTTTTTTAAACAAATAATCATCCTCTTTTTGCTTAAATGAAAGTTTGTTTACAATTTACACAAGTATTCGGTTATGATATGTCAAAAGTCAGAATAAAACCATCTGTGATCTGACCAATTAGGAATCTACAGAATTGCCAACTTAAATTCAAACCACTCCTCCTAGTTTAAAAGGGATTATATGAAATTCTATTTTATTTAAATAATTAAATAAAGCGATTTATAAAAAATATTGTGTAAAACTCGTACCACAATGACTTTCTGTAGTACTCGTGATTTGCACAACTCACCGCTTCGCGGTTCGTTGTGCAAACTTCACTCGTACTACAAAACGAGTCATTGTGACACTTGTTTCACAAATAACTATTAATACTAGAATCATTGAGTTTATCACAAATAATTGATATTCCTACAAGAGTTACGGCTACTTCAGCGACATTATTGGATTATGTCATTGTTCAATCTGACGCAGAAGTGGAGAAAGGTATAATTCATAGTAATATATGAGATCATTCTATTGTTTATTGTAAATTTAAAATTGATAGAAATAAGCCGGTGCCAAAAATATGTACGTATAGAAGTTTTTTAAATATTTTAATCAGGATGCTTTTCAAACGGATCTTCTAAATACCTTATTTTTTCGAATATTCGACCAAGAAACTGTTGACGTAAAATTATCATATATTTTATTAACTGTCTAAGTAACTTGTTCGATAGACATATTCCTTTGGTTACGTCTAGAATCACTAAAGCAGGAGCACCATGGATAACACATGTTATTAAAATTATGATGAGAGAGATGGACAAAGCCTTAGTTAAATTTAAGGCAACAAAATTACAGAGACATTTAAATTTTTACAGGCAAATGCGGAATTTAACTAACCAGGCTATCTGCAGGGAAAAAAAGCATATTTCATATATCAGTTTAACGATAAGTCAACAAAACAAATGTGGAGGACACTTAGAACACATAAATTAATTCCTGATAAAAATAATAAAATACCAGTAACTTTATGCAAGCCTGACGAACTGATAAATTTCTTTTTAAACTCAGTTCCTGATATAAAACCGTCCAAGAATGTTTCAGAATTTTACAATAATAACAAAATAAATAATGGAAATTTTCAATTCGAAGAAATAAATGATTATTTTGTGTACACAGCTGTTACGAACTCGCACACCGAGCAGATACAAAGTACGGTCCTGTAACCTTATGTTAACGGAGTTAAAAAAATGGCGAGCGCGCCGAATTCTGAGAAGGTCTATTGGGATTTATTGTGACAGTTTTTATAGACGTGTTCTCGGAAGGTCTTTCAAGGATTAAACCGGCAATCGAGTAATATCGCGAAAGGCATTTGTTTTGTGTAAGCCGCAGTCCAGAATTCTCTAGTAAAAAAGGCACTAGTATATAAAAAGGACCGATCAGCGGACCAGGGCAGTTGATAAAGTGATCTTGACAAATAAACAGTAAATAAGTGAATATAAAAGTGTTGATATTAATTAATAATTAAGTTTGTGTGCATATAAATTAAATTTAAGTGATTAGTTAAGTACATATAAATTAAGTGTTAGTGAGTTAGTGTTTAAATAAATTAGTAAGTAGCCATACCGTGTGTTTAAAATTTATCCCACCCATTTATTGTTTAAATAAATAACAAAAACATTACATTGGTGTCAGGTGTGGGGTAATATAAATAAATAGCTACGTAAAAATGGCCTGATCTCAAAGTGACGGAATTAAGAGCAGAATTGGAAGATCGTGAGTTGGAAACGTCCGGTGAGAAAAGTGAATTAGTAGAAAGACTTAAAGTGGCTCTGGAAAATGACGGCTTTGATCCTGAAACAGTTTTATTTAATGACGAGGCTTCCACCGTAATCTCGTCAATTTCTACTAATATGGACGAGAAGATTTCTGCTATGAAGAACGATATTTCTGCTAACATGGACAAACTTTCTGCTGATATCTTATTAATGAAAAATGACATTGCCGCTGACGTGGAAAATAAAATTTCGTCACTCAAATCGGATATTGAGGATAAAATCACAACGATGGACGAGAAAATGGAGAATAAAATGACAACTATGGACGAAAAAATCAAGGAGTTAGAGAGTAAGATAACTGATTTAAAAACACAAGATACTTCAGCAGAACAAAAGAAGATCGAGATATGCAAGCCAGCAACACAACCCAAGACAGATGATATAGGCAGTTTTGCCCGAGTCAAGGCCCCAACGTTCGATGGAAAAATATCATGGACCAATTATGTAAAAACAGTTTGAGGCAGCCGCTAGAGTAAATAATTGGTCCGATAGGGAGAAAGCAGTGAACCTAACTATAGCGCTTCGGGGAGATGCCTTAGATGTACTTCAGACGATACCGCTCGAAGAAATTGTATGACTTCGAGCAGCTGAAGAAGAGGTTGGACATGCGATATGGTCACGAACATTTGGAAAAATTGTACAGATTCCAGCTGAAGAACCGAAGGCGGAAACGTGACGAAACCCTTCAAGAGTATGAACTGGATATTGCCCAACTAGTTCGATTTGCTTATCCATCAGCACCAGATAACATGATGGAATGTTTAGGCATCCAGGCCTTTATTGACGGCTTATGTGACCACGATATGGAGAAGACGCTTCGATTAGCTCATCCTAAAACATTGGTCGATGCATTGACTGCTGCTCTTGAATATGAAGCAGCCACGATGGCTTCGGGATACAACAAAGGTAGGACCATACAGGAAGAAGGTGACGATGACAGACTTGACCAGATCGTCAACTTGTTGAAAGGAATGGTAGACAAGAAGCCGAATAAAATCAGGTGTTGTAATTGTGGCGAGCTAGAGCATGCACGCAGTTCGTGTAAGCGTCCTACGACTCCTGCAAACCAAAAACCTCTTAAATGCAAAGCAGCCACGAAGGGCTCGCGTTACAACAAAGGTAGGACCATGCAGGAAGAAAATGACGATGGCAAACTTGACCAGATCATCAACTTGTTGAAAGGAATGGCAGGCAAGAAACCGAAGAAGATCAAATTCCGGAAGTGTGGCGAGCTACAGCACGTACGCAGCCCGTCTAAGCGCCCCAAGACTCCTGTAACCCAAGAACTCCAGTCACAGGGGAAATCCGACAGGGGTTAACATCCAGGTGATATGAATCACCGAAAAGCCAACTCTTTGCCTAGACGGCCGTGCCCAACAGACTGCTCCCACTGCAACAAGGTGGAATCTAAGGAAGCTGCAGTTTCAAGAACTGGCTATGATTTTGTTCTTCGAATTTAGTTCGGTACTTAGGATTTGGCGTATACGTCGATAATATTATGTTGGATACCATAGTTTTCATTTTGGTGTTGTCTATGCCGTCCCTCTCTTCGACGCCGAGATATTTATAAGATTCGTTCATCTCCAGGTTTCTTATTGAGGTTCCGTTATCAAGTTGATTGTTGTGACTTTTGATTAGTTTGCCTCTTTTGTAAATAGCTGTGTAGCACATTTGTCTAATCCAAACTCCATATTGATATCGTTACTAAATCCTTTTACGACAATCAGTGCTCGATGTAGTTGAGTCTCATCTCTACTGAATAATTTCAGGTCATCCATATAAAGCAAGTGATTGATTTTAATATTCTTCCCAATGTCAAATCCAATATTTTCTCTGTTCAGGGTATTAGTTAGTGGGATAAGTGCCAAGCAGAAAAGCAAAGGTCATAAAGAGTCCCCTTGAAATATTCCTCTTTTGATAGATATAAGTTATGTTTCAATGTTTCCTTTGTTATGGATCAGCGTCATTTTTGTTTTCCAAGTCTGCATTGACTGTTTCACGAATCTACAAATAATTGGATTTATTTTATATATGCCTAACACAGTGGCTATCCACGAATTTGGGACGGAGTCAAATGCCTTTTTATAGTCAATCCACGCTAGACCTAAATTTCTTTTGCAATTGAGATCACCATCTTACTCATGAGTAGTTGGTCTTTGCATCCTCTAGTGGCTCTTCGACATCCTTTTTGTTCTGCTGGAAATATTTATTTGTTAACAATATGCGAATATATACGATTTGTCACTGCACTTGTAATAATTTTATAGATAGTGGGTAAACATGTAATTGGTCGATAATTTTTTGGGTCCTTGGTATCTTTACCATTAGGTATATATGTCCCTGTGTTAACCATCGTGGTATATTTTTAGGGTCTATAAACGTTGAGTTAATGGCATTTGTGAGTATTTCATGTAGAGCTGTTAATTTTTTTAGCTAGAAATTTGGTAACATCTCCGGTCCAGGGGCTTTCCAATTCTGAGTATGTTTTATAGCGTCTACTATTTCTTCAACTGTGAAATTATGCCATTGATCTATTTCTAAATGTTCATAGTTATTCCTTTCTTCTATTATGCAAGAGGCTTCTTCATTATGACCAACACTAGTTTCCAAGATACCTCTCCAAAATTGCTCAATTTGAATTTGATCAGGTGGTTCAGTAATTGATTCAATTTTGTTGTTTAATTGACGGTAAATTTATTTAGCATCCGTATTGAAGAGTCTGTTTTAATGGTAGTGGTTGCTTCGTTTAATATATCTTCTCAATCGTTGCGACTTAGCTTGGAGTTTCATTTTGATAATTTGTTCAACTTCCTTGAGGTTGCTATTGAGATTGTATATTTTTGAAATAATATCAATCTTTTTGTGTACTTGTGAGGTAGTAACGCCTTTTTTGTATTCTCCAATGATTGCTAATTGACTCCTCAAGATGTCAATCGACTTTTTGATTCTAGTTTTCCAGGATGGTTCTTTCATTGTCTTTGATCGATTTATAGATTGCTCCTCTCTCTCACCGTATATGATGCTCGCTGTAGCGTACATTAGTTCATTAATTTCTGTGAGATTAAATGTTTTCTTCGCTATTTCTCGGCCCAGAGCAATGTTTGCTAATGAGATTTGTTCTCGAATGTATTTGTTGAGAGATACTTTCTTCAGATTTCTTCGGTTTACCATTCCCTCGGATTTGATCTTCTCTAACCTTTCACATATCTCCAGTTCAAGCTGTGATATTTTGTTATTTTCTTCAGTTTCCTGTGTTGATACAGAAGTTGGGAATATGTTATAATTATGCGTTTCTCGGGCATCGGTTGCTAGAGATATTGCTCTCCCATTATTGTCATCTCCTGTATGTTTGTTTCTCAGATGGAGACGTACATCGGCTTTAATTTTTTCCAGCTGATTGTCTGCGACCTTCTTTTCTTTTATTATAAAACGCCTTTGATTTGCCAAAGTATTTGAATTAATGTCTGGGAAAATATCCGGGTTTCTCTCCCTCCATACCATGTATGTGCCTTTCGTGATTCCAACAGGCATTTTTGTCTCCAAACTATAATAGTAGCTCCACATAACATCTTTATACTGCTCATGTGTCCATTGTTGTCTTTTTCTCCGCTGATTGGATGTGATCACTGCAGTTGAGTTGTCAGATTGGCCAGTTTGAGATATAGACTCTGTTTGGGTACTATCCGACTGCATCGCAGAAGTTATGGGTGCGTGGGCTTTATCCTGTTCATTACCTGGGTCGTTTGCAGGTAGATCATCACGACGGTTCCGATCCGGGTCCTGCTGCCCCGGCCCGCCTGAATATCTTTTATTTATTGTTCGAACCATTTTAACACCATGATGGGTAAATGCAGTTTAGAGCTACTGCCAGCGGGCCCCCGACGTCCCTATTCCAGCCGCTCCTAACATGGAGAACAGACACTGTTGGTAGCCGCCAGCTCCTGATCAGCCGTTACCTTTCTGGATCTCCTTTATTTCGCCTTCGTCCTATAGGATCTGGCCGGCAAGAGTGACTCCACTAGTAGCTACGCTACTGCCGGTATAGCTCCCTGGACATTGAAGGCTACTCAGCTCTCTCGCCACGTCAAGGCCACAGATCCATGAGGGGTTATTATTATTATTATCATTATCTTCTTTCTTCTCACTTGATCAAGTGGTGTTTCTTTTCTGGGATGACAGGTTGTACCAGGTCGTCTCAGAGTCTATTGCTTGAATCGAGGAAAGATCGCACAATATTACATGTTTTCAGGATGACAGACTTTTGTATGTTTGTATGGGTATTTGGGTGAAGACCTAGTTGTTCAAGGTGTGAGTTAAAGGCCTGTGGTTGGAATGATGAACGGTATGGTTTCTACTCTTTTCTGTTTCCAAAGTGTCTTAACTTCTATGGCTAATTCAGTATACTTTGCTATTTTTTCTCTGTATTTTACTTGGATGTTGGGGTCGTTAGGAATTGATATGTCTATGAGATAGGTGATTTGCTCTTTTTGATTTTGGAAAACGATGTCCGGTCTGTTGCACTTTATTGTTTTGTCAGTACGGATTTCTACATACCAGTATAGTTTGTATTCGTTGGTGTCTATAATTGTGGTTGAGGTGTATTTGTAGTAGGGTATTTCCTCTGTTATGAGTCCATATGTCTTTGCAAGGGCTTGGTGAATAATTTTTCCTGCCATGTTGTGTCTTTCGGTATATTCGGTACCTGCTAAGACTTTGCATCCACTGGTTATATGGTCCATGGTTTCGTTAAATTGGTGACATTTTCTGCATTTATCGGTCTGTATGTTTGGGTCTCTTATTATATATTTTTGATAATTACGTGTAGATATGACCTGATCTTGTATTGCGATGAGAAAGCCTTCTGTTTCAGGGAAAAGTCTTCCTTCTGTAAGCTATTTATAAGAGAGTTTTTTTGATATGTGATCATGTTCTATGTTGTATCTATGTTTTCCATGCAGCTGTTTTGTTTTCCATGAAATAAGTTTTTCTGCAATATTTTGTGATGGAGTGTAAGTATCCAATGGGAGATTGGATGTTGATAGATCAAGTGGTGTATAATTATTGTCAGCTTTGCAAACTGCTTGGTGAAGAGATGTTTGTTTATTTATAAAGTATTTCCGGAGCTGTTGTATCTGTCCTGTATGTAATTCTTGAATATCTATCATACCTCTTCCTCCGTCCTTTCTGTTAATTGTTATTCTTTCTTTACATGAGTTGGGATGGTGTTTTCTGTGTCTGGTGAGCTCTAATCTAGTAAGGGTATGGATGCTTTCCAGATATGTTTGGGTCCATTTAATTATGCCAAACGAGTATGTTAATATTGGGATTGCATATGTGTTTATGGCTTTGAAAAGATTACGAGAATTGAGTGGTGTCTTCAATATTGCCAGTAATCTTTGTTTATAACGTTTTTTTAATTCTATTTTTATATCGGCATGGTTGATCTTAGTGTTTTGTTAGAATCCAAGGTATTTGTATGTTTCGTTTTCTGTCATGTTGTCTAGGATTTCGTTGTTTAGGGTTTCTTTGTGTTCGCTTTTTTTCCATTTTCCTCTTTCGATATGTAGTGTTTTGCATTTAGTTATACCAAATTCCATTTGTGTATCTGTTGTAGATGTTTCTATGATCTTAAGCAGTCCTTTAAGATGTGTTGTTGTTGGTGCGTATATTTTTATATCATCTATGTATAGTAGGTGGTTGATTTTATGTTGTACCATTTTTCGATGTTTTATGTTAAATCCATATTGGGAGTTATTTAGAGCGTTTGAGAGTGGGTTTGGGCACATACAGAACCATAAAGCACTTAGTGCGTCACCTTGGATTATTATTATTATTATTATTATTATTATTATTATTATTATTATTATTATTATTATTATTATTATTATTTTTTCAAAAATTAATTTATAGATATAGTGTAGAACAAGAAAGTAAATAACTATATAGAGGAGCGACAGCGCTAATGCCGCTCACCTAAAGAAAAATTCCCATTCCTAGAAAACTAGAACCACTTTTTTCCTTCTGTTTTCGCGAAACAATTGACTTGCATGTATATTAACCTTATATATTTATGAATTGATATTTGAAACAAAATGTCAGTGAGAATTTATATTGTTTTGAGATTATCCAATGAACGCCATTGCCCGACTCGGTACGGTAATGTTGCTCAGGCGACTGCAAATAAATTATAAAAACAGGTTGATTTGAATAGAAAAATAAACTGTATTTTTGAAAATACACACAGGTAAGTAAAAAAGTTATAATTAAACATAAATGAGGCCATGTTGGTACATTGTTTAACTAAATATATTTTTTTTAATTAAAGTTTGCTAAAATCGCAAATATATCCATTGGGTCGATCTGCTCCTGTGCAGCTTGCATGGGCCCACTGTCCACATGAAGAACATCTGAACCAAAGATCATTCTTCCTAAATTCATCGCAAATGATTCATTTTTCATTTGATTTCTCTTTTAGATTTATTGCATCTGAAATTAGAAATAAAAAATTAAAACCTACTACAAGCGGTCCCAAATAAGTTTTACTCACCCAGTTCATTATGAGACATCTCGATATCGTCCAGTTCATCATCATCGACAATGGACTCTTCATCATCCCCAGATGACCCACTTTCAAAAACTTTTCTTCTAGTAGATTTGTTTTCTGGTTTACCTTTTTTCATGTTTCTTTCTAGCCGTTTTCTATCCGTTGGATATAGGCCTCTCTCAATGTTCTCCAGATTTCCCTGTGTTGTGCAACCTGATACCAATTTAAACCTGCTGTGCGTTTTATATCGTCGTACCAACGCTGTTGAGGTCTGCCAACGCTTCTCCTCTCGCCCCAAGGTCTCCATCTAGTCACTTTGCTGCTCCAGTTGTTGTTGTTTCTAGCAATATGCCCAGCCCAGTTCCATTTGAGTGAGGCTATTCTCCTCCTATGTAAAATTCAAGATAAGCTCTAATATAACCATAAAGGGAGTCCAAGTTTATGCACCAACAACCACACACGAAGATGAAGAAGTAGAAACCGTGTACGAAGAAATCACACAGAGTTTGACCGAAAACAAAACGCATTATGCTTTGGTAGTTGGCGATTTTAATGCCAAGATAGGCAAGAGCTGTGGTGATTCAAAGTATGTCGGTAAATTTGGTCTTGGATTAAGAAACGAACGGGGCAATATGCTAACCAGCTTCCTAGAAAAAGAGCAACTATACGCCACTAACACCTTCTTCAAAAAAATTACAAATAAGAAGTGGACCTGGATAAGTCCAAACGGAGAAACTAAGAACGAGATTGACTATATTCTGACTCATCATAAACACATCATATCCAATGTCGATGTACTGAACTCGTTCAATACGGGTAGTGACCATAGAATGGTGCGTTGTAAAGTAACAATAAATGGAAAACTAGAAAGGGCCAAAAAATTCAAGAGCAAGCAACAAAACTTCGACAAAACCACCTTAAGAGATCAAAAGGCGAGATATAATACTGAGCTAGTGGAAAAGTTTTTCATGTTTACTTCCATTTATTTTTCTTGCTGACTTTGCTAAATTATTTTTCCTTTTTGTTTCCAATATCTGAAGCTGCTTTTTATTAGGGGTTGATGTTAGAATTTCTGACCTTTGTTTCTTCCTATTCAAAACTTTTCTGGTTACTGATATCTTGGGAACAGGTTTGGGTGATATTTGTGAAAATTAAACTTTGCAACCAACGACCCTTTTAGGCGTAATTGTTTTTGTTTGAGACCCAGAGCATCCAGCTATTGGTTGAATACTTTCTAGTTCAGGAACTGTCTTTATTTGAGTCCCAGAGCATCCAGCTATTGGCTGAATACTTTCTGGTCTACTTCTATTTTGTTAAAAGCTGTCACTCTGTTTAGCGAGGTTGCTTCAGGTTTCCTGAAATTTAATTCAGGATTTCTAGCCATAAATCCGTATAACCAATCTCTTCCCGCTAACTTACTGATTTTATTGAACGAATTCGGAATTTTGTTGACCTAGGCATATTCATTTTTAGTTCCTTGCTGAGAAACAAATGTGTGCAGTTAAGAGGGGCCTCCTCACAGGTATATAAACCTAGTGATCACCTGAATGGTAAATATTTTTTTTGGTTTTTGTATAATACATTATTGGTTTTATTACTTTTCCATCCAACTCATCTAATATACGAGAAAAGTATAGGTTTACCCAGAAAAAAGTTGGAATTTTGTATCTGTATAACTTGATACAGCCCCCGAAGTGCAATAAGTAGACAAAATTAACTTTTTAGTCGTCCTTTGTTTTACAATTTTTTTTTAATATCAAGAACTAAGACTATTACTAAGTCATCCTTTAATAATAATTTTGTTTCTTATTTTCTTTGATTTTTTGAAATGCTTATATAATCAAACGATTTGCTAGGAAATTTTGACTATTGGCTAGACAAAGTTTTAAAATATTTATGGTTCAAAGATTTTTAAAATATAATGTTACCAACTTCATTCATTAATTTTATTCAACAATTACTATTACCTATGGTGCATAAGCTAAGGCAAGCTAAAAAGTGGATAACCATCCTAATTTCTTATAAAATCTTTGGACAGGTTGTTAAGAGAAAAACAAATACACCTTGTCATTCTCATATTAAAACTGTTCTTAAAAAGACTTATTGTATGACGGAGGTAATGGAGTATGGAACTCTTAAGGAAAAAGTGGCTAAGAGCATTTTTGAACAAGTACAAAATGTTGTGGTGGTTGATACAGGATTGTGGGTAGATGTTCAACACGGTCTTCTAGGTGCTTCTTCTGGTAAATATATTCAACATAACAAATAATTACCATGTGTTATAAATTCTTTTTGCATATTAAATGACATACATTTATTGATAAAATATTTTAGGGCTTGTAGGTGATGATGCACTACTTTAAATAAATGCCTCCACTCTGCATCAAAACTGAATTTACAAACAAATACAATAAGCGAAATAATTGACCTCATGAAGAACAAAATTTGTCTAGAAAAACACAACAATAAAATTCAACTTAAGCGGAATCAAAATTACTATTATCAGGTATAAACATGATATATATATATATAAATATATATATATATATATATATATATATATATATATATATATATATATATATATATATATTCCAAAGAATAAAAACTCGAAATCATTCTCACATAATATATTTAATCACTTTGATGTATTTACCAACAATAAATAAGAATAACATTAAAAAGTAGTTATTTGTGTAATAGGTGCAAAAACTGCATTTTTGTTGCAACGAAGCATGATGCACTAAACACAATCTTGTGGAGTAAATAAAAATAGCATTTACGAAGCACAAATTTACTTATTTAGCATGAAAATTACTTAATTATAATCACTTACAAATACAATACACACTAAACTATAAATTTGGGATATTTTTATGAACACAAAACATATGCAACAGCATATTTGACCCATAGAGAAAGTTATAATATTATTTGTCTATGAATTGACCGTCGTCTTCTGTTTTTGATCTATATTGTTCTATACAGCGCCATGCATCAAGACGGTAGAGCGGTTGAACTAAAGTAAAAAGAAGTTCGTTTGCAAAAATTTTCGCACAACAAATCTCAAAAAATACAATGATTTGAGATTTCATATTTTCAGAATCGAATTTTCTAGGCTTCCTTTTGGGGATCAGGTTTTGGTGTCCAGATTGGTGACCACAAATTGTCAAAACTGTCAAAATCACACCATCACTTAATGGCTTATATCTTTTTTAAAACAATATAAAACTCGACCAAAATACCTGATCCCCAAGACAAAGGTCCAAATTATATTGTGTTAAAATTTCAACACTTAATTTCCCTACTTTATTTAGATTTGTTGTGTACAAAATGACCTAAATTTTGTTGCAAATCACGGGTGCCAACTGTTTTCAGGTTCCTAAAACGTGAGGCCCCTCTTAATATGTGAATTTTCTTGTGGATAGTGTATATATTTAAAATTGAAACGTATATCAATATGAAGGGAAAAACCTGGAGAATACACTCAGTATTTTTGTATTCAATGTATTCATGTAATTAATGTTTAAACAACAATTTAAACAAGGTTATCTTAAGTTACAAAAACTACCAGAACAAAAACTGGTTATAGTAAAAAACATCAGTTATAAACTGTTCATTATATTTGTATACAAAGCTGAAAGTTGGGAGTGTCTACTGAGCCAACTGCTGTTAAAATAGTCTGCAACACTTATCAGATGGAAATTACTCATGCAGAAAGGGTATGTTGTGATAGTTGCCAAGTAACAACGCATTCTACCCTTAATTGTTCGGGAATATCCACTTCTGAGGTGAGGGCCTCAATATTACAAATAAGGAATTTACTGTACTTTTATGGAGAATGTCGAGATGCTTTGAAAATTGTTCCAAAACTGCTTAGAGAAATGAGGGACATGAGAAAAGAGATTGACACATTAAAGGAGGATGTGGAAGCTCTGAAGCAAAATGAAAAACAGGAAGTCAAAAATATAGAACAGATAGTGACGGAGTTGTAAGAAAGAAAAAATGAATCGAAAAATGTTATTATACTCAATATAAATGAATCACTTAAAACAAATAAAAAGAAGAGAATAGAAGATAAAATGAACACATTGAGAACAATTTTGTCAGAGACAGAATAGTTCAGTAAATGAAGGAGGAGAAAAAGGCAAAGTTAACATTAATGCCGCCCTATTTTCATCTTCTGGTTGGAAGTAGCATTTAGTACCTCATTAAACATGAGACAAAGTTTTGCATGAAAACGCGTGCGAGGGCGGAGAAAATGGCCCCAAAAGACCAGAAAAATAGGTTTTCAGCCAATATCTTCTAAAATATGGCAGTTAGAGATTTTCGGGGTTCAGATAAAAATTAAAGTTCAGTTAATTTTCTACAAAAATGGCCTTATGATTTTTTTCGCAACATCAATATTTTCTGCAAAAAAATCGGGTTGAAAAACCGGAAATTTTGAGACTTGTGAAATATGCAAGTTTTGGACAAAATTTGAGCTGGGGGGTGTTGGAAATCCAATTGTAGATGGCGCCACCACATTTTACAGATTGGGAAAATCCTCGGTGCCATAAATGAGAAACCCTGTAACCAGACACTTTTGATGGATATTTATGTTTCCGAGGGTCTTGTTTTCCTCTCAGATGGGGCCTCAAGATATACTTATAAGGAAAACAGGCAAGATGGACCTCACCAGTTGAATATAGCAACAATCAGCTTTGCACATGTGGCAAAATACTGAAGTTCATTAGGTTTTTGGTAAGGAAAACGCCTCAAGAGTGAAGAATATTTACCCATAATACTCAGCAACAATTTCTTGTAGATTCTCCGCAAATTTTTGCAAATTTTTTTGCAACAGTTTTTTTGGAATAAAGATTTATAAACGTTCTTCATGTTTCATTTATTACAGAAAAATATATTTTTTTTATTTATTTATTTATCAACGGGAGAACTCAATATAATGATACAAGAATAATACATTATAGACTAAAATATTACATAGAAAATTTTTAACAAAAGTACTAGAGATTCACGGGTTAGTTGTCCGTGAATTGATGAAAAAAGTATATAAAAATACATTGCAATTATGACATAAATCTGTTCGTCACCAGTCATCATCTGATTCTTGATCAAGAACTTCTTCTAAGTCTAGAGTTTCCTCTAATTCTACCTCTTGGGATAACATATTATCGCTGTCTTTATAATTCGAACACTGGCGTGACTCACACGAACCACAAATGGATGAGCAAGGTAGCCCTGCTTTCTTGCATGAACATGTTCCCTTACATTCTTTCTTACATTGACAAAATATCATCTTTAAGATTGCCGGAAGTGCTGGCTCTTTAATGGTTTGGACCGGCATGAGTATATCCTCTGCACGTTTCCATCCCCATTTTTCTGGTGACAGTTCGTTTCCGAGCCTCTGTTGGACTTGCAAATATACCCGATAAAGGTGCTGCCTTGCAGCTTCGGGTGTGGGGGGCAGTGCCGTAACTAGGGCGTGGCAAAGGCGGCGCTTGCCGCGGGCGCGAGATTTTTTAGGGCGCCAAATCCTTCGATAGAAAAATAGACAATAATTATAATAATTATTTTAATAAAGGAAAGAATTAGGCGTATTATGTAGTTACTGTTTCAAAAAAGACACTCTTTTTTTTAGTGTATATATTAAACTTGATAATTTTAAAAAGTGAACAGTTAAAAAAATACATTCAGCATTCTAAAGGACGAAATAATCACCAGAACAAATACAGACACAATGTATGTTTATATTAGTCTCATAACTCATAAATAAAACCATCCGAGAAGCGAGCCCTTCTAAGATAGGAACCATTGAATAAGTGTGCATCCACATGAGTACGTGATCACGGATCCGTTGTAACCACGTGACTACTACCAACCAATCAGAGTGCTGCATCCAGCACTCCGATTCGTTGATAGTAGTCACGTGGTTACAACCGATCCGTGATCACATACTCATGTGGATGCATACTAAGTCATTCGTTCTCTACACTTGACAAAGGTTGATGGATCGTGGATTGTGTACAAAATTATCTATAATTTGAGGGCGCTGTGCCATAAATATATATACAGTTTTAGTTTAGTCCTCACACGGGAAAGATCTAAGATCTGTTTTTCAAATAGAGTGATATTCCGGTTTAAAGATAAACTCTGTATTCGTGGTTGTGTTCTGGTCGATTTTAGTATTTTTAGTGTTTCGAATCATCTTTGAAATAAGGTGAGCTTTCTCACAGAGAAAAACTATGCTGTAAATGATTATACAGGGTAGCGAGAAAGTCTGGCACCAAGTCTTTTTCTTTGAAAATAATAAACATATAATTATCAAATTTTAGGGTTATAAACAGTATTGTATTCTTCGTTTTTAAGAGAAACTGTCAAAAAACGAAGAATACAATACCGTTTATATAACCCTAAAATGTGATAATTATATGTTAATTCTTTTCAAAGAAAATGTCTTGGCGCCAGACTTTCTGATTACCCTGTATGTATAAATGTACCTACTTAAAGTAAAATAAAATAATTGTTAAAATAAAAATGTTTACTTGCTACTTGCTACAACAATTTTCAATTTACTTCCTTTCTTAAAAAAGGGTATAACAGTACATACAGTACTCCTGTTTATAAATTATAAAAAATCGGGTTTTCTGTTGAATTGGTGTGGGTAGGGGCCCGATGATTCGAGCATTCATCCCCGGGGTCCTGCCTTCCTGTCTAGCTCTGGGCGGCCCTGGCAAACTCTGTGTCTGTGATAGATTTAATATTTTCCTTTTCAATTCAAAGAAACAAATCGGCCGGCCATTTGCAATAAAAGGATATGCTAATTTTATCATGATTTTTTTATGTTTATGCAGCACATAATGTTCGGTGACCGTCACTGGCGCGCAGCTCCAGGTTCCAGCCTGCATCATGTTCTTATAGCAATGTTCATTGTTGCCGCCGTTGCCGGTGTTTGGACAATTTAAAAATTTAGTATTAATGAGATCAGATTTGAAAGATATAATAATAGTAGTCTTACTAGGCTTTTTGTTTAGTTTTTTTTATAAATCAAATCAATTTAAAAAAATGTTTACTGTACTGTATCGATTATGCTCAATTTATATTAAAAAAATAATATTAAATACAGGCAAAACTGGAGATGCAATGGCAAATCAAATTACTTCAAAACTGGTTGATGACGGACTCAAGATTGACAACATTGGGGGTCAAGCTTACGACAACGGTGCCAGTATGGCGGGAAAATATAACGGCGTTCAAGCAAAAATATTAAATTTGAATAAGTTTGCCCGGTTTCTCCCATGCTCTGCCCAAAGCTTAAATTTAGTAGCTTATCATGCAGCTACATGTTCCCCAGAAATAATAACTTTTTTTGGGACTGTTCAAAATTTGTTTAATTTTTTTGTAAGATCAACAACTCGCTGGGAAATTTTAGTTTCCACCTTAAAAACTAGGCTTAAAGGTCACAGTGATACCCGGTGGTGTACCCGAGGTGAAGCTATAAAAGCTCTTGCATTTAACTTTAAAGAAGTAATTAATTTACTTAATAAAATACAAGTTGAAGGCAATAATTCGAGTTCAGATTCTGATGCTGCCGATTCTAAATAATTTTTAAAGTTGCTTTTGGACTATAAGTTTGTATGTCTTCTTGTTTTCTGGAACGTCATTTTAAGTAAAATTAATAAAGTTAGTAAACTTATGCAGGGAACATCTGTATCGGTATTGGATGGGACTAATTCAATAAAAGGACTTGTTGAGGAAATTCAATCCCTTATGGAAAATTTGCTTGAAATGTCCTGCAAAAAGCTAATAACATTTCTGAGTCCGTAGATATGGAACCAGAATATACAATGAGAAGAAAGAGAAAAGTTAAAAAAATGGTAGGCGAGTCTTGCTGTGACGAGGCAAGCAATTTAAGTGAAGATAACAAATTTAAAATCTTATGCTTGCAAATTGTTGATGTAATTCTAACTCAACTGAATTCACGGTTTTGTGCTCTTCGGAGCGTTGCAGATGATTTTCATTTTCTAACTGGTAAATTACTTAAGATGTGTTCTGCAGATGATATAAAACAACATGCTACTGATTTGGCTCTAAAATATGACCAAGATTTAGATGCATTTGAATTTATTAATGAAATTGACAGTTTCAGGTTTCAAGCATCTTCTCATATTGAAGGCTTGGAATCTTTAAGCCATCTATAAAATTTAAATGTCATTAGGAAAAATGAGTGCGAATCTGTATATCCAAATAATGATATCGCTCTTAGATTGTTTCTTACCTTGCCAGTCACAACAGCTTCATATGTGAAAGATCATTTAGTAAATTAAAGTTGATAAAAAACTATTTAAGATCATCGATTGGGCAAGACAGGCGTACTAATATGACCATTTTAAGCATAGAAAGAAATAGTAATTTATGCAACAAGTGCATAAAGTGGTACTTTTTTCACTAATGGAAAAACAATTCCATGAGTGAAAAAAGACACTTTATGCGCATGTTGCATACATTATTTTTTCTACAGCACTATATAAAAAAATAAAATGCAAATAGAAATTTGGGATATTTTAATTAAGCTCCTTTGGTAAATTACAATTATATGTATTCCAAGTTTCATGAAAGTTCATCCTCGATGTCCAGCCAAGTTTCATTGTGTTATCTTATGGAAAGCGTGAAATAAAGTTAACGTTATGGCACTTTTTTTAACGCTTTTTCACTTTTTTTCACTCTAACCATAAACAACCACTTTAAGCGCTACAAACCGATGAAATACAAGGTACTTTAAAGATAGGGCGTAGAAAAATTATCTTTATCTATTGATTTTAATGAAGTCAGTGATAACTACTTTGCTACTTTAAAAGCGAGAAACGTGCAATTTTAGTTTTGTTTTAAATACTTACCCAAACTTTAGCTTTAATTTTTGTTATTTTACGTAGTCATTCGCGTATTTTGTATTTTAGTTGGTATAATTTATAATATCAATATAAGAGTTGGTTTTTCTCTGTTGGTTTTATGTTATTATTTTATTTTAATGTCGACTTCAATCCTTTTGTACATGTATAAACCAAGAAAATAAAAATTATTTAAGAAAGCTGTTTGCTGTTTTCATCTGATTATAAAATCTATACAATAGGGGCGCCGCCCTAACACTGTCCGCGGGCGCTAAATTCCTAGTTACGGCACTGGTGGGGGGCAAGGTTGAAAGTTTGAGCGCAGTTGGGTTTCTGTTTCTTTCTCTGGTGAATCGCTTGAAGATCTCGTATCTTATCTCTGTCAGGGTTTGGCCATCATCATCACTGTGACAGTTTGTCCGTCCTGAAATACGGTCTCGTGGGGAAGATTCTGGTTTTTAAAACTTTCAATGACCGCTTCCAGTTCCTTGTTCTTCGTTACTTTTCCCTCTAATTTGTCGACTATTGACCTTTTTCCTTTCCCGAAAAAAGCCGAAGTTGTATCGCTTTCCGGAATAGCATGAAGAAATAAAATATTATCTCTAAGGAAGGGTCGTGCATCCAAGCTCATGGAGGAAAACATTTGCAACAGAACACACAATTGGCTCTGAAATCAAATCCATCACTCCTGCGCTCTTTTTTCTTCTTGGGGCTGCACAATTGTTCTAATTTTTTGGTCTCGCCAGAGACAAAATTGTTGCACTGGAAGCTGCTATTTCTACCTTTGACAATGTAGCGTCTCCTGCACTGTTTGTGCATTTGCAAAGACGTTTGTTTTTCCAAAAAAAAAAAATGTATGCGTCAGTCCAAAACTAACAGCGTCAAAAGTGAAACTTTTCATGTAATTCAAAAACTGTCAATGAGTGTACAAAAAAATACATTGCAGTAAAGAAAAATTGACTGGAAATTATAATAAAAATGATTTACAATGAAAATCAAGAAAAATCTACAGACTATCCCGAATTAATTACTACGTACTATTATTTACATATACATAAAACTATATACATATACGTACAAGTGAAACTTCCGTAGTACTTAATTCGGGATAGTCTGTAGATTTTTCTTGATTTTTATTATAAATCATTTTTATTATAATTTCCAGTCAATTTTTCTTTGCTGCAATGTATTTTTTTGTACACTCATTGACAGTTTTTGAATTACATGAAAAGTTTCACTTTTGACGCTGTTAGTTTTGGACTGACGCATACATTTTTTGTATCTTCATTGACAATAACTGAGAATAAAAACAATATTAAAAATTTTTTAAAATGAAATAATTTAATAGACATATACATATATATATATATATATATATATATATATATATATATATATTACATATACATAAACATTCTACATTAAGAAAAGAACTATATAAGTAATTAATATGACTTATGTTAATGAATCACAGATTCAAATATCTTTATCTGCACTGTCATTTTTATTTGACAAAATAGAAATAATTGGCTGATGATAGCTAAAGTAGGATGCAAATACTTCAGATCTCAATGAATTCAAGTGTCTTGAAAAAACAGCATCCAAGCAAGTTCCATATCTTGTTGTTGAAATATGAATGTCATTGTTTATTTTTAATTGTAATTTATCATATAAAAATGAAATGAGTGGTTCTGAACTTTTGTCACTAAAATTTACATTAAAATCTCCAGCTAAGATCATTGGAATCTTATCTTTTTCTGATTTAGCCAACCAATAATACAAATAAATACACAATGCAAAGAAATTTCCTAGTTTTTATCGCCTTAATTTTAAAGGTAAACAATTTCTATATTAATTTCGCACTGGATTATACCAATATCGGCAGAAATTATTAAGCGCTTTTGGTATCCTTTTCCCCCCGAATGCGTTCTCACTTTATCGTTCGCGCAGCGAAGTGGGGATTGATAAACGGAATAACATGATCGCCATCAATAAACAATGCCCTGCGACTATTCTCGGCGTCTCCTCTTTGTGCGGATCTTCGTTAATTTTTTCCGCCTCTCTCACAAGGAGTTTAACAGTTTTGTTAGCTCGACGAGTTAACTCTCATGACAAAACGCTAGTGTCCCATAAAAAGTTTCACTTCAAAAAAAAATTAACGGCAAAAAACGATCAATCGCCATCTCGACAAGAGCTATCTAAATTTCGACAACTATAAATGGAAGCACAATAATGAATATCCTCGGTGTTGATTACAACAATGAAACTAGTGTTATCTAAATGGATATATATCCAAAGAAATAAATCACCTACTAATTTTCACAAAAATATTTAATTTATTTCCGAAAATAATTACTTAATAAAACATTTTCGTGTACATTTAGATATACTGGTTTTTTCCCGGGGTATCAAAGGTATGACTTATATACATCGATGGAAAGGTGGGAATTCCCCCGTTACACTAGTTAAGGTGTTAAAATGTTAGAAATAAAGAGCAGGGAGAAAAAAAACACCAAAAAAGTGCGTTTTTTCCTTGAGCCCGCGTTTTCTAATTTTATTGAAAAATGGACGACTTCGTCAAAAAAAGTAGACCTTTTTAGCTTTCAAATGATGTATCATAGAGACCAATCGAATCATGTATAAATTTTTAATTGATGGTTGTTCACAAAATTTCCCCGCGCTCCAAAAACAGCAAAAATTTGGGATTCAATAAACAACGATTAAATGAAAATTAAAAAAAATTAGGGTATACAAATTTCAGGGATGACAAAGGACCTTATGAGAATCCATAATCAAGAAAATTTTGAGTAAATTATTGCAATACAAAAGAAATAGGAACAAATTCCTGGCGAGGTCAAAATTGCCCGGGAGCAGAAAGTTTGACCCGTGTTCCGATATGGCCAAAAGAGTCAAGCGTGACTCAATTCACAGGGTATGATAGCAGCAGAATTCCTCTTTCACATGAACTTTGAATCATGAGAAAATATGCATTTTTCACAAAGTTATTGAATAATTTGTCCCCCCGCTGATGTGTAAATACACGGACTGTGCTCTCCGGCATACAGCACAGAAGCTCATTATTCGAGGTGCGCTTGGTGCCGTTTTTCTCGAAACCGGTCAAATATTCGAGAAAAATCACAAGGACTATTTTTGTAGAAAATTAACTGAACTTCAAATTTTATCTGAACTGAAAATCTCTAACTGCCATATTTTTGGAGATATTGGCTGAAAACCTATTTTTCAGGTCTTTTGGGGCCATTTTCTCCGTTCTCGCACGCGTTTTCATGCAAAACTTTGTCTCATGTTTAATGAGGTACCAAATGCTACTTCTAACCGGAAGATGAAAATAGGGCGTCATTAATGTTAACTTTTTCCCTTTATTTACTGGACTAGAATTGGAAAATATAGAATTTAGAGTCCAACGTATTGAAAAATATGAACCTGGAAAAAACAGAGCCTTAAGAATAATGTTGTCCAAGCCAGAAGCAGGAAAGGAAATAAAATCAAAATTAAAAGATACAAAGTAACTATCTTTGGTGATCAAACCAAAGCGCAGACAGAATATTATAATAAAATAAAGAAACAGTTAACAGAATGTAAGAACAAGGGGGAAAATAAGTATATAAAATACATAAATAATATTCCTACATTAGTTGATTCGCCCCCTTCAAAAAACTCTCAACAACGATAAAGTGAATGATTGCCTGCATTTCAATGAAAACATTATTTATTTAAACATAGAAGGTTTTCTGCCACATAAATCGGACATAATTGCTTATATTGTGTGTTACAACCCTACATTAATAGTATTAAGTGAATCGAGAGTCACCAAGGATATAGAAGAATTTGAAATACAAATTAATAATTACAGTGTAGTCCGATGTGATAGCGATAGTCGACATACTGGAGGTGTTTTAGTGTTTATAAAACAAGGAATGGACTACAGAATTCGAAAAAACAGTATTATTCCTGGAAATCTTGAGATGAGATGCGTTGAAGTGGAAATATCAAATAAAAAGTGGTTGATTGGAGAACTCTATCACTCGCCCAGCTCAAATGATGCAGTGTTTATTGATTGTTTGGAGGAACTATTTGAAGGATATTTTATTAAAAATAAGTTTATATTGTTGGGAGATTTTGATATTGATTTTTAGGATAACAATGCTTTTTACACTAAAGAAATTAAAAATTTGTTAAATATGTATGATTCAACTCAAATAATTACGCAGTATACTAGAATTACAGCAAACTCAAAAACCCTTATAGATTATGTGATAACCAATTGTAGCGATGTTCAAGCATCTATATTTCATACACCTAAGATAACTGACCATTCAATGATATCTGTCAGTTTGATATCTGTTTTGAAAATTATTTAGATTTGCCCTTTCAATAAAATTATTTATGAGTGATTCGCTAACAGAAATAAATCTATTTAGATCGTTTGGATTCCTGTCAAAATCGGGGATGCAATTTGAATACTCCCATCTGATAGATTGTACCGCCATATCTATTTGATTATTTACTTTACTAATTGAATTTGTCGGGTTTGAGTCAGTAGTGGTTTTTAACAATAAATGCACGAGTTAATTAATTAACAGTTACTTCAGAATTCATAAATTGTACTTACAGAACGTAAAGGATTATTTTAAACATGCCTAATTAGCTATGAGAATTCACGGCTGGATCCTCGCAGATTTTGGGCAATATAGGTCCCAGATCTCGTTGAATGTTTGGTAGCGGCTCGAACAGGTCCTCGGTAGACGGAAGAGTAGTCCAAAGATATGGTATCTCGCTGCAGGAATGTCCTCCACAAACTTCAACAATATAGTTTAGTGATCGATTTATTTCGGTAAATCGTTAAATCAAAATCGCACATACAATATGTTCGACCCGAAATATCCTACTGACTGCGCCAAATAAATCACCGGAGGTGAAAAGTCTATTTTTAAAAATATTTATTTATTACTTATACACTCCAGAATATTACCGACAATAGTTTTTACGTCTAATTTACTTAAAAGTTAACTACTGACTGCTGTCTGAACGAATTTAGAAAATAAGGTAGACTAAAACTGATCAGCAAAGTTATACAGTGTGACAGCATCTTCATATCATCTTATCTACAAGGGGTAACATAATTCAGGCTTCGTAAAGGCTTTAGAGAAGATTTATTTCCCCGCACCCTACTACCTCTGATACTAACCAAGGTCTTGGATAGTTCGCATAGTTTTATAGTTTAGGTCTAAGGCCCTGGCGAGAGGTGGCAGCCACGCGGTGTATCGCATGTCAGTCAGGGGTGTCATCCATACATGTATCCAAGAGGTTATACAATTAAAACATAAATGAGTTTACAGATATTTTAATAACCCAATACTAAAATATTGTTAGCAGATCTTGGCTAACTAACACAAGCCGCCCTTTCTAGTGCCCATGCCCCTATTCGCCAGCTGTGCACGCGCCCGATGGGTATCCCAAACCCACGGGAAAGTGCAGGTTGATGGAACAGTAATTTGTTTTAGTATGTACGCAGCGTCACTATTTCCCGAATAACGCTGACTAACTCTAGCTGCATACGTAAACTGCTCGACTATTACCTGCTATCGCTGTTATTTTATTTTGCGACGTTTACTGCGATTGCATTGCTCATCAAATGTTTGAGATGAACGTCAATGCTTTTGCGTAGGTTTGGTAGGTTAGTATGGCAACTTTATGAATGTTACCATCCAGTATACATTTGTGTTGAAGAAACGTTCTTCCTTGTAGTTAGCATCCATTTCTACTTAAAATTGGGCTCAAAATACCTTAAAGCCCGCTGCATTTTTCGTGACATGAACAATTCCATAAGTTTCTCTTCGAATAATAGTCCAAGATCTGACACATGAACAAAAATTCATTTGCCTTATACTTGAAATAAAAATAAATACCTAAAATCATCGTGTGTTGTATCTATATTGGTGGAGCAGGACATAGCAATGTGTTCTATGTGACGTGGATAGTTGATAGGGCTGATAACGACAATAAATTTCAAGATGATTTCATGAATTAAAGTAATTGTGGACTTACCCCAACCTGGATTATAGGGTTGAATTAAACATCTCGACAAGTATCACTGGGTTTTGTTTAAACACTAAATAACACTTGAATTAACTATACATGACCTAGAACGGTTTCTAATCTTCGGGGTTAATAACCACTACAATCGAAGTATGTTACCATTCATAAACTTGATATGTTAGCAGCAAATGAGCAAAAGTATATTTTAAAATGCAGTACACACCTTCTTCAGCCATACTATGAAGATTTTATATTCAATACAAACTATTTTCATATATATTTTGCAACACATTTGTGAGAATTAGATCTGAGAGGTACATTTTGTATTTTTAGAGAATGCATGCGGTAAACCATTAGGAGAAGAAATCCGTTTACACGAAGAAGATAGAATTGTTGCTGGATATGATATTGGATACTATAGATATCCGTGGTATGCTGTTCTGATCAGATATAAATCAGTATCGTGTGGAGGAGCTCTAATTGCACCTAAAACGGTTTTAACAGCTGCGCATTGCTATAAAGAATTTTTAACTTTAGCACAGTAAGTAAACATGAAACGTTTAATAATTTTTAGTATATTCAACAAATCTTCTTCTTAATTAGCCGTCGATGCTACATTTCTCTCCAACGAATAAAATTAAAAGCTTTCTTCAAATCTATCGGGAGGTCTTCTATTCCTGTGAGGGTTTCGTCTAGGTAACGGTTGCCCTTGAATGTCACGACTTGGTGAATAACTTGTCCATGATTCAGAACTAGATCTCGCAGGACGAGATATTTCCAAACTAGTGCTGTGAATAGGAGATTGTGCCGATGTTATAGATGATTGACTTTCAGTGAGTCTCGGTAATGTTTCAAGGAAATTTTCTTCCATTGGGAATTCGTAGTTAATCGAGTTCTTATTTCGTGGGGTTACAACCAAAAGGCACTAAGTCAAAAAACACGGTTTTGAGTTATAAGCATTTCAAGTATTAAAATGAATGTCTAAATTTTGTATAAACTCTTTATGGGTTTCCAAGCATTTTGAACTAAAAGTATGTATTTTGAGAACACTATGCTCTACATTCAACAAAAATGAATTTATATTGATATTAAAAAAATAATAAATAATGTTCAAAAGCAACGACTTAGTGCCTTTTGCCTGTAAATTGTTATTGATTTTAAGAAATAATTAATACACATTGTTTTTCCAGTATCGAATTTTAATCGATATATACAAGAAAATAAACTTGCTCAGGGCCGTTCCAATCATATGTGCGGCGCACGACAGCGCCGTCACAAAAAAGGCGCCGAAGATATGTTTTTCTATTTTTACCAATGTCTGAATATGCTAGAATTAAGATTAAAGTAGGAAATAAGTAATAATATTTAAACAAATAATTTATAAAATGTATTATTATGATCATTATTATCATCTATAGATTCAAATATGACTTCTTTAAGTTGCTTGGTCCCGACCTATTGCATATTTTGTTCTATTACTGAGCGCCGTGCGCCCGCACTATATTTCTTAGTTCCTATGTTTCATTTCACAAGTTCTTTCTTGTCTGGCCAAGCGAGTATTGCAGTGAAATCATGTTCATTTGAGCATTGGCTTTTGTCTTAAGCAGTAGAGTGAATCGCATCTCACATCAGCTAAAAAGTTATACCTATTTCTTATTTCCTTATTTGAAATTTTGTTCTTTTCTGGAAAATCAAACTTTAAAGTATAAGTTATAAGTATAAAATAAAGTTAAGGTAAGTAATGTATATCCAGATCGTTATATTTCGTAATTATAAATTAATTAGATTCAACAAACCCCGAACTCAAACCCAAAATTTTATGTGGCATTATTTTTTTAGATATCTGAAGGTAAAAAGAAACTTTCTGGTTACCAAAATCTAATTAACAAACGTAAACGGAAGGAGGTGTTGGAAAATACCAATAAGAAAATAACTCAATTTTTCAAAGCACCCATTGATTCTCCTTCGGAGGCTTCCGTAAAAAATGATAATGATAATATGGAGCCATCGACATCAAGTTCAGTTGAAGTTGAAAAAACTGTAACGTTTATCGAAGCTGATGATGATGAAGTTTTTGATAGTAAGACTGTACAGCTGTCTAAAGATCCAGGTTTGTGGCCGAAAACATTATCTTCAATGAATATTGAACTTCTGATAAAATATGGTCCAACCTATTATAACAATTCAAATTGCCTTTTTCCGAAACACAAGACTGGGCGAGAATTTTCTGAATCATACTTCACTCGAATTTTGCCAAATAATGAAAAACTCAAGCGTGATTGGCTTCTGTACTCGGTATCGAAAAATTCAGTGTTTTGTTTTTGTTGCAGAATATTCAACCTTAACACCGCAAAAGCCCGATTGGCTGATGAAAATGGCTATAATGATTGGCAACATTTGAGTGAACATTTAAATATTCACGAAAAAAGTAAAATGCATTTCGAAAATATTAAGACATGGTCTGACTGTTTAACTAGACTTAAAACAAACAATACGATTGATCTAACTCATAAATATTTGTTTAATGCTGAAATTAAATATTGGCATGCAGTTATTGAGCGAGTATTCTATGTTATTCAGTTTTTAGCTAAACAAAATCTGTCCTTTCGCGGTCAAAATTTGAAATTGTTTCAAAATAATAATGGCAATTTCTTAAAATGTGTGGAAATGATTGCCAAACTCGATCCTATAATGGCTGAACATACTAAGAGGGTACAAATCGTCGGTCTAAGATGCAAATGGCCTAAGTCCACTTTTGGGTCAAATTCTGTTTTTGGTGACATCTGACGACCGGTAGTCAAACCTACCACCTGTTGTTTCCTAAGTCCATATAAAAATTTTTCGCGCCATAAATGCTTTAAACGCAATTTGCTGAAGTCCAACGTGTCTAAAACAAAGAACGAATTTTGCCGAAGTCCCAGTTACAGTGTATAATTTACTGGTAAACAGTGTAGTAAAAAAACGTGGCGTTATATTTTGTGCGTTTTTGAGGAATTTGGGAACAAGAACGTAAGTAAATACTTTCTATATATTAATTGAAATGTTGTTGAGTAAACGGTACATAAATTTTATTAATTTGTGAAAAAATATAAACAGAATAAAGCTATTTTGATTAGGTATGGAGTTGGTCCAATTTCTCATTCAAATTACTGCTGCTAGGTTAATGTCTTAGGCAATTTTCTTAGAATAGTGTAGTGATGTATTTTAATTTTCTTAGTAAAGCATATAATTTTAACACTAAAAATGAACTTTTTATGGATTGATTTCGACTTTCTCGGCGCAAGGAAAAGTATTGTAAATGCAGTAACATGGCAACATTTTTTTTATATTAGGCCGGGAAAGTTTTGGGTGACACATACGATTTTTTAGGTTTTGGCTTTTAACTGATTACTTTATTTTTTTTTCAGAATGAATTATAGTGGGCGAATCTCGAAAATAATAAGCTTGCTAAATTCTATGAAACAAGAAGTTAATACTTCGTCAGTACCTTCAGTTGATGATCAGGATCAAGAAGGTTCGCTTCCTAGGGAGATGGATTTCGAAACTATACCAAATAGTGATGAGCAATTACTTGAAATGGCCGACAGAACACTTTTGGAAGTACAGAAAAATTTGGAGAAAGTTGATCCATTCGAGGATCAATTACCAAGTTGCAGTAAAGGAGTGCCAAACAAAACTAGAGATGTCTCAGAGGATGTCTCCTTTTGCCTCACTGAAAGTAATTTTTCTACAACAGAGTTACATTTTCAAAATGACTACGAAAAATCTGGGAGTGAAGAAGAAGAAGACAATTCTAAAGATCAGACATACATTCAAGATGAAACCGATTCATCTAGTGATGATGCGATTGAAAATGTCCTGCCACAGGAAGCTCCATTACAGAATCCTAATCTTGGCGAGAATGAAATACCCGAACTTGTAAGTAGGAGCCGAAAAAAATACGGCACATGAATCAAAGTGAATGGATAAAAAATTCTGAAAAATTGAAGAGGCAATCTGGACAGCAGTACTTTGGAAAGCGTAAATTGGAAGGTGAATGGAATTATCATATTATAAAGAAACCCAAAACTATGAAAGCCAGCTGCAAATGTAATAATAAAAAACTGGACCAAAGTGCGAAGATGTCTTGGAAGAAGAAAGAACTAAACTGTTTGAAAAGTTTTGGAAGCTTTCATGGACTGAAAAGCAACTTTACGTCAGAACTTTGGTTGAAAAGAATCCAGTTGAAAGGATTAGAAACAGAAAAGTAGAAAATCAGTCAAGGAGAGAATTTTCATATTCTTATTACCTAGATACATCAAAATGCAGGATAAGAGTTTGTAAGACGATGTTCTGTCATACTTTTAGCATTTCCGAAAGAACTATTGGAAACTGGCTTCATGAGAAATGTAAGAATCTTGCATTGACTAATGACGACAGGAGAAATATTGTAAACCTAAGACAAGCAAAAATAAACCAAGATAAGGAAAACTTAAAGATGTTCTTTGAAAGTTTACCAAAAGTAGAGTCCCACTACTGTCGCAAATCGACAAGCAAACTTTATTTAGAACCTGTCTGGAGCTCAAAATTGGAACTGTACAGGCTTTACAAAGATGAATGGTGCACTAGAAATAATTTACGGCCCATGTCTAGTGCTTCATTTGCAAATATGATGGACGATCAGAACATAGCGCTATTTGCTCCAAAAAAAGACGAATGTGATAAATGTGTTGCCCATAAAACCGGAAATCTAAGCGATCAAGATTATCAACAACACCAGTTAAAAAAAGAAGAAGCTCGCCACGAAAAGGATTCCGATAAAAATAGCCCAGATAATTGTGATGTTTATACAATGTATATGCAGTCTGTGTTGTTATGTCCAAAATCAAACGTTTCTCTCCTTTACTATAAAACAAAGTTGATAGTCCACAATTTTACAATTTTCAACCTAAAGACAAAAGATGGGTATTGTTATCTATGGCATGAAGGCAACGCTGGCCTTACAGCCAATACATTTGCTTCAATACTGAACAGTTTTTTCAGAAACCATGTAAATGAAGGGGTAAATAAGGACATTCTGTATAGTGACGGTTGTACTGCTCAAAACCGAAATGCATTACTCTCAAGTGTCCTTTCAAAATTATCTGAAGTAATGCAAATCACCATCGAGCAAAAATATCTGGAGAAAGGGCACACACAAATGGAATGCGATTCAATGCATTCCGCAATTGAGAGAAAATTAAGGAAAAAAATTATTAATGTCCCAGCGGACTATGTTGACGTGTGTGAGTCAGCACGTTTACATCCAAAGCCATATTTAGTAGAATATCTGGATCATAGTTTTTTTTTAAATTTTGAACCCATGCAAGTCATTAATTCAATAAGGCCTAGTAGAACTTCAAATGACCCGACTGTAACTGACATCAGGGGTCTTAGATACAACACCGATGGGTCAATAATGTTTAAACTTCGTCATCCCGAGGAATGGTCGCCACTACCATGTCGCCTTAATAAAAAGGTTGCAATTCCTTTCGATAAACTGCCTAAGCTTTACAAAAGTCCTATACCAATCAAGAAGGATAAATATCAGCACCTGATGGATATAAAAATGTCTTTAAAGCAAGACTATCATGGCTTTTATGATAGCTTGGTGCATTTATAACAAGGATGGGTATTCTTTTATACCTATTTGAATATCTACCTGATTCTACCTATATTTCGTTGTCATTATTTTTGTAATAAATTTTCAGTTTCTAACAAATTGTAGTTTCAATTTCTCGGTAACAGAAATTTGCCGAAGTCCATAATTATAAGAATGGGAACATCGCAAATAGCCTATGTCCGTTTTTTCGAAGAAAAAAGAAAAAATTACTAGAAACTATTAAATATTTACAGTTTACCATAAAATAAAATCATAAATGCGAAAAAAATATAGTTTTTTATTTATTATTGATCAGCTACATTTTTTGCCTCTCCTGTAAAATTTTCATTTTGTGAGTTAGGCCATTTGCATCTTAGACCGACGAAATGCAAAGCAACAGAATGAATCATTACCTTGGCATCCACATTCAAAATGAAATAATTGAAATAATAGGCAATAATTTAAGAGAAAATATTTTATATATGATTAAAAATTCAAAATATTTCTCTATTATTCTTGATTGTACTCCAGACATGAGCCATCAAGAACAAATTTCTGTCTATATCAGGTTCGTAAATTTAGATACAGCATCAGGGGAAACTGTTGTTGATGAACGTTTATTACATTTTGCTCCAATAGAAGACACAACAGCTGTAGGCTTTCAAAAATTTCTACTAAATGCTTTAGAAAAACATAATTTAAATTTATATGATATGAGAGGCCAGGGATACAACAATGGTGCCAACATGCAAGGCAAGCATGCCGGTTTACAAAAAAAATTCTAGATTTGAATCCAAGATCATTTTTTGTACCTTGTTGTAATCGCAGTTTAAACTTGGTTGTAAATGATGCAGTTAAGGGAAACATCTCTAGCTAGCTGGGTTCAAGAACTTTACAATTTTTTTTCGGCTTCAACTAATCGTTGGACCGTTTTGAAGGAACATATTTCCAATTTAACTTTAAAACCACTTTCTGAAACTAGATGGTCCAGAATTGATGCCATTACTCCATTGAGGTATCAGCTTGGGGAAGTCTATGATGCTTTATATAGTATATTCAGTGGAGTTTCTTTCGATAACAATACAAAGCATATGGCTTTAGCAAATAAATTAAAAAGTTACCGGTTTATAAGTACATTAGTATTGTGGTACAATGTTCTGTTTAGAGTCAATACTGTTAGCAAAACATTACAAACCAAAGATTTTAATATCTCGGAAGCATGTACCCAAATGAATAATTTGCTAAAGTTTTTCAATAGTTACCGAAGTGATCAAGGATTTGGAGATGTATTAGTTGATGCTTCTGAACTTACAAAATCTTTAGATGTAGAGCCAACCCTCAAAACTAATAATGTGTTTAGACCAAGGCGTGTTAAAAACAATTTAATTACGAGAATGACGATGAACCAATTTCAGATAGAGAACGGGATTTTAAAATAAACATTTTTTTTAGTACACTTGATATTGTTATAAGATCAATTGGTGAAAGGTTCGACTTATTGTCGTCCCATTCCGACCATTTTCAATTTTTATGGGATATTTGTAAATTTTCAGATTTCCCAGAAAAGGAACAACTCAATTGTTGTTTACAGCTTGAAGGAGTTTTAACAGACAAAAATCGTAATGAGCGTGACATAAATGGAACAGAATTGTTCCACGAGTTGCAATTTTTTAAAAATCTTAATCTACAAACACCGACACAAATGTTAAACTACATTATAAAAAATAATTTAACTCATTCTGTTCCAAATGCAAGCGTAGCTTTGCGAATTTTGTTGACAATGCCTGTATCGGTTGCTTCAGCGGAGAGAACTTTCTCAAAGTTAAAGTTAATCAAAAACTACTAAGATCTTCAACGGGCCAACAACGGCTCGATAATTTGGCAATCATATCGATTGAAAGTGATTTGTTGGACAATATAAATATGACTGAGCTTATATCTGAGTTTTCCAGAAAGAAAGCGCGTAAAGCTACTTTTATTTAGTGGTTATTTAGTTTTATTCAGGTTATTTAGATTAGGTAACTATTTCTTGTTCAAAAAATGTTTATTTTTTGTTTGGTAATAAAATGTTTATTTTTGCTTCAAAGTTGTATTGTTTAATAATTATCATCTAGCGATTATGTTGAATGTACATAATATAAAATTTAAAAAAATATATGCACCAAAAAAAGGCGCTGTGATCACATTTGCACGACGGCGCTCGACCAGGTTGGAACGGCCCTGAACTTGCTGATTATTTGAATAATACAAAATAATAACTAACATACACACGTAACATGATTAATTAAGCCTGCTTTTCTGAATCGGAGTCAAGAATATCGGCCTCAGATAAAATGTCTCTAACTCCCAAATGGATTGAAGACTTCAGGAATAACTTTTTTTTCGCACGTAGCTAAAAGATGTTCTTTTTTGCACGGCTAATTTTCAACTCTTTTGAATAAAGATTTGGTTAACCGTCTTCAAAAAAATCGCATTGACAGCTGCTCTTTGCCCACGCCGATTTCCAGTAATTTTGATACTTACATACTCGCTGCTATGATCATAGCGGTACTGAATTTAGTTTGGCTTAACTTTTTCATATTTGAAGCATTTTACTTTCATCCAGTTTACCTTCATGCCATTTTCGTTGAGAGACTTATTTTTCATTAAATTAGATGCTAATTCTTTCTTCTGTCTTTATTTTTCACTCGTGTAGAACGAGCTAGCTTGAAAATGTTCATCAAATCGTTTTCGCAAAATACTGATAAAAATTTCTTTCGACGCTCTATAGCACTGTACATAGAGTCAACTTCCATAAACGAATGACTACTTTTTCAAAAATGTTCAATAACTTCAAGGTGCGAGTTTTCAACTACATAGAGTAGTAGTGCAGATATATGCAAATTTCAATTTTGACAACCACACGTGTCTGAAAAGAGTTATAAGTGTTTAATGCTGGGAGATAATTTCTCAATATATTTGAGTAAACACGTTGAAATTTCACAACTTCCTTTTTTACCATTGATTTCCGTCCAACAGAAATAAAATACTCGGTTAAGTGATGTTGCTTCGTGCACCGTTATATTGTACCGGGTGATTAGTTAAGGGTAGCGAGCTGCCATATCTCATAAGATATTGGTCGTATAGATTTAGAAAAGAAAAACTCATGATAAAAGTCGCGAAGAGAAATTGCTGGAAATTATTTTCGAATTTATCAAACGTCCGCTACACCTACACCTTTTGACAAAAATGTTTTGTTCTATCTATCAAAATAAAGCGGTGGGGGAGGCTCAATTGTTTTTTTAATCAAACCAAGATTTCTCCCGTTTCGCTTGACTGATTTTGACATTTGGGCTCATATGAAAGAGCATAATTTACACTACAAAACGCTTACTTGGTTTTGACTTTTTCACTTTCGTCTACGCCGCAAATGACCTTAACTGAAGTGGTAGCAAATTTTTGAGTTTTTTTCAAAAAAAACAAATGTAATGATATATTCATTTTCACATATTTTAAAAGAGGATACATTTTTGTGGGAGTTCGACCCTGACTAGCAAATGCGAAGCACGTGAAATCTCGATCCCGATTAAATTAAAAAATAAGTGGTTTAAAAATCTGTGGAAATTTAGAAAAGTGGGCAATATCAGACTTAAAGCAGTAGCAGTGATTAAGTAACAAAAAGCAGATAGGAATAGGTGAGTTTAAAACATTTATTGTATATGAGCATACATATTCAAAGTAGAACCATAAACAAGTTGTCTAACAAAAACAGTTGTGATACCATACTAATTACTTGTTAATGGGAAGCTAATACAACAATATCAGTGTGGCGATACAGGACCATAATCTAAGAAATAAATTCACTACAACTGGAATATACAACAATTGAATTAGGAAACAAAACGAATTATACGCTCAAGGAAACGATAGAGCACAGCTAGCACAGACACCGGGCCGAGATTTGAATTAAGTAGGATCTTGGTAAATAAAAACTAGGTCTGTGACGCGGTACCTGTCAATTCCAAAATGGAAGAAAATTCAGAGATGGGGAAAGCACTGGGGAAAATATTGGGAGAACTAGAAGAAATTGAAAATAGAAATGAAAGGATTGAGAAAAAATTAGATAGCATTCAGAGCGAAATGGCGGAAATAAAAAGAGAAAACAACCGCACTAGACTGGAGAATCATGAACTAAAAGAGGCTTTAGGCAGGCATGAAGAGAAAACAGAAAAATTAGAGCGTGAAGCGAGGAGCAAAAATCTTATAATACAGGGAGTAAGAGAAACGGGAAACGCAGATGAGCTGCAACTAACGAGTGTCTTACAAAATGTAATGAAGAAGCTTGAGCTGGAACTTAAAAGCGATGAAGATATTGAAGCTAAAAGAATAGGGAAACAAAATCTTAACCCTAGTAAACCAAGACCGATTTTGCTGGGACTGAAGGAATACAAGAAGAAAGTAGAAATATTAAAACAAACAAACAAATTAAAAAATACACCAATATACATAAACGAAGACTTTACTAGAGAAGTACTAATACAACGGAAATAACTTAGACGATACATGAAACAAGCGAGGAATGAAGGACATCAAGCGAATCTAAATTATAACAGACCATGGATAAACGGAACGGCTTACTCTTTAAATGAATTAAAACAAAACATGCAAGGGAAGGATACAGTTAGACCATCAGGTTCCAAACCCAAAGGAAGAACATTCAGCAGTAGATCAATGACCGAAGAAGAAGAGGATATTAATAAAGAAAGAACTACAAAAATGTTTAAAAATCTTACGAATATCAAAAAAGGAAAAAACTAGCAGCAAAAGTAGCTCAAGAGGATCGAAATATTGTAAAAATGACCACGGCAAATAACAAGGAAAAAAAAGTAGCTAAAACTATAACAAAAACCAAAGACAACGTTAGGAAAATATCAATGAGGGTGAAGCGGGTGAAACAAAAAGTAAACTCATTGAAAATTGGAACTTGGAATATCAAAACAATGCTAAAAGTTGGGAAAATGCACAGCATAGCGCAAGAAATGATGAATTACGATTTAGACATTCTGGCGTTACAAGAAATCAGATGGAAAAAACAAGGGAAAATAGAAAACAACAACTTTACGATGTATTACTCAGGGGAGGAAAAACAAGGAAGGAATGGAACAGCAATAATGGTCAGTAAAAAAATACGAAACAAAGTAATTGAGTTTAAGCCAATCGACGGTAGGATTTCATATTTAAAACTTGAGAATAAACAAGCAAATATAAGTATAATTAATGCCTACGCCCCAACGGAAGAAGCAAGCGAAGAAGAGAAAATAAAGTTTTATGAGAAGATAAGTGACGCCTGTGAAGATATCTCTAGAAATGACATTTTGATAATAATAGGAGATTTTAATGCCCAGATAGGAAAAGAAGAAAATAATCGAGAAATAGCTGGAAAAGAAACAATACACGAGATCACAAACGATAACGGCAAAAGACTGTGCAACCTAGCTGCGGAGACAAATACTTTTATAATTAGTACAAAATTTAAGCATAAAAAGGAGCACAAGACAACTTGGTTATTCCCAGGAAAAAGAAGCGGCAACCAAAACCCTAGAAAATACATTCAAGAACTTAATAAAAGAGGCAGCAAAGAGAGGGCTGGTAGTTAACCAAGAGAACACAAAATATATGCAAATTTCGTTGAAGACAGACAACACAGCCACTATAAATATGGGAGGTTACACTTTTCAAAGAGCAAATCAATTCAGATGCCTGGGAATAGTAATTGATGAGAAGAACAACAGAAGTGCGGAGATAAACGCAAGAACAATAGCAGGGAACAAAGTGTATTGGAAGTATCAGAAACTGCTAAGGGACAAATGCATCAGTAAAAAAACCAAAATTAAAATTTATAAAGCTGCAATACGACCAGTAATAACGTATGCCGGTGAAAATATGAGCTTAACTGATAAAGATGAAGAAAATCTCAGAGTGCTAGAGAGGAAAATCATGCGGAGGATAATAGGACTAAAACATATCCCGAATGAAGGGTATAGAAAGCTATATAACTACGAAATGAGTCAGTACATGAATGGTAAAGATATAGTCAAACATATAAAAGCGCAGCGTCTAAGATGGTACGGGCATCTTCGAAGAAGGAATAAGGACGATCCAATAAGGAAAATCACTGATTGGAAGCCTGCCAACCCCAGGCCCAGAGGACGTCCCAAACTTAGATGGGAAGATAAGGTGATTGATGACCTAAAGAAAATGGGAGTCAGTGACTGGGGAAGAAAAATAGAGGACAGAAAGGAGTGGAAAGAAATTACAAAGATGGCGAACTCACACCGCATGCAGTAGCAAGCAGTAGATACCACACGGATTGATCCACCGTACAAAAGGGATCAAAAGAGCTCAAAAACAGCGGCCTATACTCCGACACAGGAGTGCTGGCCTATATATATATATATATATATATATATATATATATATATATATATATATATATATATATATATATATATATATATATATATATTTGTAAAATTAAATGGAAAAAATTAATCATCTACATCGCATTTAAGCGAAGCAGACCATGATCTATATTAAGAATGAAAACACCAAATTGTCAATCACGCTGATAGCCTTTGATATGTTGAGAATTTATTTACAATGTTTTGAAAATGCAGCGATTGTTTCTAGGCAGTATGCACAGCGTTATCCCCTCCGAAGACGGCATTTGAGAAGGGTTTTTCGTCGTTTAGCCTTACGTTTAAGGCAACATGGCCAAGTGCAACCAACTCTAACTTTGAGAAGAAATCGTAGAGTAAGAAGAGAAGATAACATTATAAATGTGTTGGCTTATGTTCATGCAGACCCCCATTTAAGCATAAGAGAGATCTCCCGATATTTAGCAATATCCTATGGCTCAGTGCAAAAATATTTATGGATTTTAAAATGCATTTGTATCACGTCGTGATTCATTAATCCTTAAATGAGACTGACTTTGAACGTAGGCTCGATTACTGCTACTGGCTTAGAGATTTCATTAGGGAAAACCGTCATATTTTGTCACAAATATTGTGGACAGATGAAGCTTCTTTTTGCAGTAATGGCAGGGTAAATCTTCATAACATGCATTACTGGTCGGACACTAATCCACACTGGTTACGTGAAGATTATCAACAGGGTCGATGGAGCGTCAACGGGTGCGGTGTTATTAATGATGCTATTATCGGTCCTCACATCTTTAATGGCAATCTAACCGGTGACATGTATTTGAACTTTTTATTGAACGATTTACCAGGACTCTTAGAAAATGTGCCTTTAGAAGTAAGAAGAAACATGTGGTTTCAACAAAACGGATGCCTGGCACATTATTCTCGAAATGTGCAAAATTTTTTGAAGAGGCATTTTCCTAACCGTTGGATTGGTAGAGGCAGTCTATTTTTCTGGTCACCACGGTCCCCCGATTTAACAAGGATTTGGTGTATAAAACTCGACCAACTACTCGAGAAACGCCATAGATAATATACCAAGAGCGGAAATTGAGGCAGCTGTCAACTCCACCCAGAAAAGATTGGACCAGTGCATTCAAAATAATGGACAACATTTTGAACATTTACGACAAAACTATTAATTTATTTTTAACGTTTATTTTTAAAGTTCTGTGTTCTAGTTGGTTTAGATGGTTTATGAAGAATAGAAAAATCATGTTTATTATTTATATTTGAAATTGTAAGGTCTAAAAAGTTTATCGACTTATTTTGTTCAAGCTCTACGGTAAATTTGATATTATTGTGAATTGAGTTTATGTAGGTAATGCAGCTCTCTAATTGTCTATTTGTACCGATGCAGCTAGCTAAAATGTCGTTCACATATCAGTGCCAGTACATAAATTTCTTGTTGATAACTTGCTCACATACAATAATGTTAATCCTATAATTCACTCTGATATCATTACTTTATTAAAAGTGTGTTTGAATCAAAATAATTTTCATTTCAATGGAGAGGTTTATAGCAGTAAAGACGGTTTGATTATGGGTAACCCCCTCACCCCCTACTAGCAGAAATTTTTATGGATAATATAGAAAAAATAATTCAAGAACACCCCCTTAGTAAAAAATGTATGTACTGGCACCGATATGTGGACGACATTTTAGCTAGCTTCATCGGTACAAATAGACAATTAGAGAGCTTCATTACTTACATAAACTCAATTCACAATAATATCAAATTTACCGTAGAGCTTGAACAAAATAAGTCTATAAACTTTTTAGACCTTACAATTTCAAATATAAATAATAAACATTTTTTTTCTATTCTTCATAAACGTGATGGTTTATGAAGAATAGAAAAAAAATGTTTATTATTTATATTTGAAATTGTAAGGTCTAAAAAGTTTATAGACTTATTTTGTTCAAGCTCTACGGTAAATTTGATATTATTGTGAATTGAGTTTATGTAAGTAATGGAGCTCTCTAATTGTCTATTTGTACCGATGAAGCTAGCTACAGATATTACAATTCATAATAGTTCGGTCCACCCATTCAGTCATAAACTAGCAGCTTTCAATAGTATGATACACAGCCTCTTAACAATCCCATTAAATATTAATAATTATAACAAAGAACTAAAGATCATAAAACAAATAGCAGATAATAATAATTACGATCCAAATTTAATTGACAATATCATAAATGAAAAGATAAAAAAACAGACTTTAGAACAAGTATTCCCTTCTGATAAAAATAATAATAAACAATTTAAAAGCTTAACATACTTTGGAATACCATCCTTAAAAATTAAATCATTTTTAGAAACTTTAGACATGAATATTTCCTTTAAAACTGATTACAATTTATCCAAACTCATTAAAAATAATAAATCCAAATCTTCAAAATTAAACCAATCAGGAGTTTATAAATTAAAATGTGGTAATGACAACTGTGATAAAATTTATATCGGTTAGAACTTTTAGAAATTTTAAAACTAGAATTTCGTGTTGGAAAGAACCTCCAACACATTTATCTATTGTTTTTATAATTTAAGCTGACAATTTGTCGCTTAAAAATATATGTTGGTCAATCTGATTGACAGTTGATGACAGCTTATAGTGATGTGTCAGAAATGGCAACGATCTGATGCTAATTTTTAGCAGTGAACAAATGTTCGCATTTTAGTGGATTTTATTCCCTTCAAATATAAAATATCCAAAGCTCTGCCTTAGAGGCATTTTTCAAAGCTCTGGATTATTTCCATCTTTGTATTGTAAATAATTTGTGTAAATAGTTTTGTGTAAATATATGTATATAGAAAAGTCTATTTATCAGCAATCCAGAACACACAGTCCACTCTATATTGCTCACAACACAGATAATGTATCCTACATTTCGGAACACAAACGTAGCTGTGACAATAAAAAATTAGATTCTAACTATTCAAATCATTTATTAGAAAACCAAACCCATTTTCGACCCAAATTTTGAAACTTTACAAGTAGTCGGTAAATCCTTTAGTTTAAATTTATTAGAGGCCCTTGAGATTAACAAATATAAATATTCAGGTAATCTTCTTAACGACCAAATAGATATCAATCACTCTCCTTTATTAAACCTTTTTACTTAGAAGATAGCTTAGGAATGTTTGTAGTGAATGAATTTCCAGGTAATTTCTTTCAATACCTTTGTTAACATTAGTACATAGAATTCTGTAGTTATACACTGTATATATTAAAACATTTTTATATTATACCATCATTCGTTTTGACAATGCTACTGTGTTAGTGAAACGCGTCAAGCAGTTTAGCTTGAACATTCGTTCAAATAAATGAAGTTTTAAACAAATTATATTGTTTTATTTCATCGTTCAATTTTTCATCAAAATAGTCAAACATTTGGCTAGTTTGTATACTATGCAGATAGTTTAATAAACTCTTTAACCGTAACATATATAAAACGATGAATTGTGTCAATCGTTTTGCGAATAGTTTCTTTTTTGGTTTCCATTTTTACCTCTGTGGTCTTTTTCAGGAACAGTTACACTGTCTTTAAGCTTGCTTACGATATATTCCACCCGACCTCTACCAATTCCATGCTGTATTTTTACACATACATCCGTATAGATAAGCATTTTGAGCTGCCAGAACTTAATATTTGGTTTCGCTCTTCTTCTGATATTATCTCAAAGCATTTTCCTTTACATGTACAAGAAAGGCCAATAACATTGTTGCTTATTTCACAACCACTTTGTATTTTTGTATTTCTCAACAGAATCTTTTAAATTTTTTGTTTTATTTTGTCTGTTTATCTGTCTTTTTCTTTTTGCAAGTAAACCGTGTTATCAGTAGTAGTACTATAAGTACTTCAAAATAATCAGGTTATACATCGATAACTTAGTGCATAATTATAAAGAGTGTCAGTTTGACAGTTTAAATAATCTGACCGCGAAGCGGGAGGATTATTCTGTCAAACTGACACGATTTGTAATTATGCAGGAAGTTTGAGATGTATAACCGTATTTATTTTGAAGTACGTATTGTATTTGATACGATTATTTTTTGAGTAAATTAAGTAAATATATAAACAATGTATTAATTTAAATACAAATTGGTGCAATGAAAGCTACAATTATTATAAATGAAATTAACTGTCTCGACCCTTACTTCGTGGAATCATTATATACTATATATTATATACTACGTTTTTTTAACTGAGTTATTTTCGGCGCAGCAAACGTGGCCACTGCTCATTGAAGTGCTGGAAATACTGGAGGTGTTATTACTTGAACCTGCAGCGTTTTTAAAATTGGATCTCATCTTATTTATTATGTTTTGGTGATGGTGTTCATATATCTGTAGGTAGGGTTTGATAGAATTGCTATTACCATGTCCTGTTATTTTAATAAGTTCTTGTTCCGATACACCTGCTTTTCCAATTGTGAAACAGCAGTGGCTCGGTGAGAATGATTTGAAAATATTTTGTTTGTCATATTCAAATTTGCCAATTCTGCAGACTTTTTGGTCCATTTACTAATTTCATGCACTCCAATTGGCATATTTTTGTACCAGCCAAGGGTTTTTTCTTTTCTCCAGTTGGGATTTACTGTCAGAAATAACCTATATGTTTAAATATTGATGTTTTCGCTTCTTTTCATCATAAGCTTATCTAGAAGTCTCACTGGACAACGACTTACTTTATTATGGTTAGGTACAAGCCATTTATTATTAGCACATGGTTTTGCTCCTCTCTGTGTGGTTTTGGTAAAAATAGGATTATATTGTATTCTACCAGTTGGAGTATCATCATTTCCAGTTTCTTTTTGAAAATAATGAGTCAAGCATGACGCTCCTTCATTTCCTCTCCACGCAAGTTCTACAGAAGCAATTAAGAAAAATTTTATTTGTAATCCTTCCGGTGTATTTTCATCCCACGCTTCTATCATTGCTATGTACTCGTTATCTTTAAATGCTGATACACTAACCTTTCTCTTGTCCGGTAACATTTGAAGTTCCCTTCTTTTTGAATTTCTCGTGCGGCTAAAAATATGGGACTAGAGAATGGATCAATTATTCTATTAAACTCCTTCATATATTTTTCTAGTACTTGTTTTGCCGTAATGTTCCACATCATTTTAACCACATTTTCTTTATAATTTTTTCCATATTGAAAGCCCAATCTCTCAAAATGGACGCTATCATTTCAGTGGAAATTGATTCATTTATCACATAGTTTCTTTCACTGCAAAACGTAAGAAATTGTTTCCATACGTACTTTTTGGTTTTCACTGTATTATGAGGCTCAGTATTTTGTATACTTTCGTCTATTGCATTTGATGATAAATCTCCGAATCGACTCATTTTTGAACAATTTTTGATAAACGTCACAATTTGACAGTTCTGTTTGTTGTATATTGATGTCGATGTGGTTACTATGAAAATGAAATTATTTTAAAATTTTCGATTGGTGGAGCTCTACTCTATGTATAATCAGGTATTATCGAAATTATACGAGGTAACTTAACTAATTGGACATTCTGAATGGTTGAAAATCATACGAAAAAAATAATCAGTAGTAATGAAAGAAACTGAATTGGTTCAAGAAAATAATTCAGTTTAGTGCAGAAATAAAAGAGACTTTTGAGATAAATTCAATCACGCGTGGAATTTTATTAGACTATTTCACAAGCAAAGTGAAAGTTGAAACGTCTGAAATTCGGTAGAATTAGAGGAAATTAGCAAAAAAATGTATCTAATAAATTAATAAAATTTAATAAACAGGAAACATTACCATCAACCGATATACATATTTAATTAAACCAGTAATTACGCATTTAAATATTCGTATTCATTACAAATTTTTTCTTGCAATAATTTAGCACTCGTATTCCTGATCGTCTTTACAACGCATTCCTTGTAATCACAACCATCGATTTTTTATTTAGAAAATAATAGTTGCATCCACCACTAGGGTTATTAGCAACATAACATAACAGTGACATGAAGTAACATTTAGGCTGATAACGTCACTATAACATACAATAATATTTGAATAGCATCGTATCAAAGATAGGAATCAGTAATAAGCAACATGATAACGAGCTTAGTAATTTACATTTTGTTGACTAAACCTATTTCAAAGAGGAATCCGATTGTGTTTTCATAATTACAGTACACAGCAATAGTTGATTTTAAATCTGCACTTATACTGTACGTCTGGCGTTGTTCCGCGAACCTCGGACACTCGACCATGAAATGTTTAACTGACATTGGCACCTGACACATATCACAGATTTTGTCTTCTTCTCCTTTCAGCAAGTGTTCATGGGTATACTTTGTATGTCCAGTGCGCAAACGGGTGATTATTATTTGGTGTCTTCTTTGGCTAGGGATGTTTCTCCGTGGCTTGATATCATCTTTAATTTCATTAAGTTTCATTCCAGATTCTGCCCAGACAGATGACCAGTAGTTAGAGACCACATATTTCATATATTTTTTCAGATCAGTATATTGCTTTTGAAAGGTCGGTTTATCCATGGTTTCACGTGCAATTTTATCAACCCGCCCATTGCCAGAGATCGCAGCATGTGACGGGACCCGCATGAAGTCCATATGTCTGGATTTTTCCCTAATTGTATGAACATACTCTTTGATGAGCCTTGTCAGGGAAGGATCTGAATAAATGAGTTGTATACCTTGTAACGAGCTTAACGAATATGTAAGAATTAAAGTATTGTGGATATCTTCATGAGCGGCGTATTTGATTGCTTGAAGGATTGCTGCATTTGGAGGTAGTTTGAATCTATTAGATGTATTCGGGCTTAAAAAAACTGATGCTACTCCTTGATTTGACTTGGAAGCATCTGTATAGATGTGAGTATAATCACAATATTTATTAGTGTTTTAAATGAAACTCACGGTTTCTAGTTAATTCCACAATATAATAAAAGTTATTGAAAATTCTAAAAAATTGACAATTGTTTCGATAAATCAATATCATCGTCGATGATATTGTTTGTTGATTCGGCTAGCTTGTTGCTCGTAGATCTCTGTAGGCTGAACATCCTTTATAGTTGGCCGGATGTTTCTCGCGACAGAGGGCACAAGTTTCAGGAGTGTTTCTTGATTTAGCACACGTCTTGCTGTCATGCGGTTTTCCACACTTGACACAGTTATACGGTTTATAATAATATGATTTAGAGTGTCCATAAACCTGACAGCGTGTACACTGGACAATATTATTTTTAATTCTGGGTGATTCCACTCTGAAGTTAGTATTCATAAGTTTCCCTATGTCGTATATTTCTTTATTGTTTTTCTTTGGCTCTAAATTGACAAAGAACATCGGTAATGGTTCATTGCTTACCCTGTGTCTTATATTCATGATTTTTCTCACTTCATCTCCCTTTTTTTCGAGTTCTGTTTTGATTTCTTCGATCGGAACAGAATGGTGAAGATCTCGAAGTACGACTCTATATGATCTTTCTTCTTTGATTTGGTATGTGTGTTGTATAATGTTGTCATCTTTTAGATATCTAATTAGTTTCCTGTATCCATCGATGATCTGGGTATTTATTTTAACTGTATTGTTATATTGTGTTTTGGTAACATATTGTAATGTTTTTCTTATTTATTAAAAGTTTTTATTACGGGTGGGATAAATTTAAAACACACGGTATGGCTACTCACTAATTTATTTAAACACTAACTCACTAACACTTAATTTATATATACTTAACTAATCACTTAAATTTAATTTATATGCACACAAACTTTATATTAGCACTTTACTGTTCGGTGTATTTTTGTTTATTTCTCGAGATCACTTTATCAACTAACTGGTCCGCTGATCGGTCCTTTTTATATACTAGTGCCTTTTGTACTAGAGAATTCTGGGCTGCGGCTTACACAAAACAATTAATTCTGGCCTTTTCTAGATAACTCTGGTCACAAAAACAATGTTTACATACGATAAGTCGTAAACAGTTATAAAAAAAAACAGTGCGTATCCGCCATAATTTTAACTTTTATACCTGGCTTAGACAGAGTCGGTTTTAGGGACTGTACCAGGGTGCTGTTTCGTAACAATATAGTTCATTTTCTAAGACCTCAGCGAAGATTTCCATCATGGCTTTGAAATTTTGAACACCGTAGACAAATATTGGTGGGGGTCGGAGATTTTCGTTATTGCTTGGTTTATTCTGGGCAGTTTATCAAGCGCCAGCTCCGATTGCGTTATAAGAATAGCACGAACATTGGGTGGAAGTCGTTGTAACCAAAGTTGACATAAAAGGTTATCCTGAACGATGGTGGCACCAGCGAGAGAATGAAGACGACGATGAAACTGCGACCGTTTCCGATCGCCGAGTTCTGCCTCGCCAATCAATTGACGAACTCGTTGCTCTTCAGACGCAGACAAACGTTCAATTAATTTTTTGCGCAAAAAAGGAATATGGAAATTGAGTGGGAGGATTTGTTATGATATCATCGACTTTCAATGCAAAACGTGCGTAGTATGATAGTATTAATGCCAAAGTGGTACGTAATTCAAGGCTGAGTATAGCTTCAATAAATGCTCGTTACCCAGGATCAACTCATGATGCTGTTATATAGCAAATGTCCTCTATCAGAGAACATATGGAGCAAAAATATTTTGAATGTAAAACAAATATATGGCTTTTAGGAAATTCTGGTTATCCCTTGCAGCCCTGGTGAATGACGCTTATAACACCGCCCTACAAAATTTAAAAAAAAATTTGTTGCCAAGTATTTTTGAACGAATTTAGGGCAATTCAGGTCTGCTGAATTCAAAAATTATAGCAGTTTTTCCAAATTGGCTCTAGTTTTTGAGGTAATGGATACATAATTTTTTAAGGAATTTAGCTATAACATATGCTTTTTATTTTTTAAGAATAATTTACGAACAAGAAATTTACGCAGAAACGAGAGTTCGACCCTGTTTAGTGAGCGTACCACGTGCCGACTGCTGATCACGTGATCAGTGCGTGCACTTGTTTGTCTTGTGTCTCTAGATTTAAACTGTCAGTTCAGCGTAAGTAGTTGTTCTACTAAGACTTGTGTATTTAGTTCTTATTGCCTACCTAGTGAAGTTATTTAAATTTAATAGACGTCAAATGGAAGGTAGGAGTACATGTGACGAATATTTGTACCTATATTTTTAACTAAAGTTACTCTTTTTTCAGAGGAATGAGTTCTTCACGCAGAAACTGTTTGAACAGCCCTAATGTCTTCTGCTACATTTGTGGCGAATATACTGTAGCGAAACAAAGAAAAAATATCACAGATTTTGTTAGACAAGCTTATCAAGCTTATTTCGGCGTACAGCTTGGAGACCAAGACAAGTCCTGGGCTCCCCATATAGTGTGCAAAACGTGTATCGAATGTTTACGACAGTGGTCAAAATAAAAAAGAAAAAGTTTGAAATTTGGTGTGCCCATGGTGTGGAGAAAACCTAAAAACCACCATGATGATTGTTATTTTTGTTTAGTTAATGTAAAAGGTTTTAACAAATACAAGAAAGGCAAATGGGATTATCGTGATTTAGAATCCGCACGAAAACCTGTGCCACATAGCGGAGAGATTCTCGTACCAGTATATACAAAACTGCCAGATGTTCTGAAGGCGGAAGAAGAAGAAGAAATTAAGGACCAGTACAGTAGCAGTGGAAGTGAATATGAGCAGGAAATACAATCAACACCACAGCAGTTCTCTCAAGAAGAACTGAATGACCTGATACAGGATCTCGGTCTATCAAAGCAAGCATCTGAACTTCTGACATCCAGATTAAAAGAAAAAAACTGTCTACAACCAGATATAAAAATAACCATTTATAGAACACGAGAGGTGAAACTTGTTCCTTACTTTAGTCAAGATGAAGATCTTATTTCTTGCAACAACATTCCCGGACTTTTTCGTCAAATGGGAATACAATTTGTTCCAGGTGATTGGCGACTATTCATAGACAGTTCCAGTAGAAGCTTAAAGTGTGTTTTGCTACACAATGGCAACCGATATGCGTCAATTCCTATCGCCCACTCAACAAAACTTAAGGTAGAATATCAAAACATCAAGTTGGTATTACAGAAACTATCCTATGAAGAACATCAGTTTTCCATTTGTGTTGATCTAAAAATGGTCAACTTCTTGCTTGGGCAGCAAGGTGGGTACACAAAATACCCTTGTTTTATTTGCTTATGGGATAGTAGGGCGAAGCAAGATCATTGGAATATGGTTAATTGGCCAATAAGACAAAATATGACTGTAGGAACAGCAAATGTCATAAACGAACCATTGGTTGACCGTGAAAAAATCATTCTCCCACCGCTCCACATCAAGTTAGGACTAATGAAACAATTTGTTAAGGCTTTGAGTAAAGATGGCGAGTGCTTCAAATACATTTGTAGATCGTTTCCTAGGCTAAGTATGGAAAAGCTAAAAGCGGGTATTTTTGATGGCCCTCAAATTCGCAAACTTATTAAGGACTCTAATTTTACAAATCACATGACGACACTTGAATCTGCTGCTTGGTGTAGCTTTGTTATGGTAGTTAAAAATTTCTTGGGTAATCACAAAGCGGACAATTACGAGGAATTAGTGCAACAGATGTTATTAAACTTTAAAAACTTGGGTACTAATATGAGTATTAAAGTACACTTTCTTCACAGCCACTTGGATAAAATACCCGACAATCTTGGCAATTTCAGTGAGGAACAAGGGGAACGGTTCCATCAGGATATAAAGGAGCTGGAGGTAAGGTATCAGGGCAGATGGGATCATCATATGATGGCAGACTATTGTTGGAGTCTCCAACGTGATGTACCTGATGGTCCTCATAAAAGAAAATCCTACAAAAAGAGCTTCTTTCCTACGAATTAGATGTAATTTTTTAAATTAAATTATTTCTTTACTGTTACACCTAATCAATAAATCAATAAATGAATTTTATTATTTTTTCGTTTCTCTTTTTTTGAAACCACTTTAATATTTTTTCTCTATCTTATCATATTTTGTTAATATATCTCTAAAATTAGAGCCAATTCACCTAAATGGACTTCAAATTCGTGATCAGCACCACGAAATTACCTAGAAATCGCCCAAATATTGTTGACAATAAAATTAGTGTTGATCAGTGTAATAGATGCAGAGCCTAATACACCTGAAGTAGCATATACAGAGTGTTATATAAAAGCCTCTTTAGATGTTTACTAAAATAAAAGCAACGAAAATTGTATATGCACGTGCTGCTTTAAACAATACATGCATCAATTCTAACATTGACATGGATGATTTAGAGCTACTGGATAGTGAAGAGAATATAAACATTCCAGACCCAATTCAGAGACAAGAAAATGTGACTATTTTAGCGTTGGGTAGTAGAACAAGAATAACTTTAGTTGATCATTTTAGGTGATTTAATCAGGTGTTTGTTAAAGAGAATTAGAATACTTTTCTTCCATAATTTCAATTAAGTTTTACCGAAAATACCAACCTCGAAAGTATGTGTTTAACCTGTCAAAGAAACGGCCTATTTTCCCGCACATTAGAACTATTTTGCTGCGCTTTCACGTCCATTTTGACGGATGGGTCATGAAGGTTGTTATAATAACAACAGTTGCCAACCGTATATTATAGAATACTAAAATTTCGCAAGTGGTTACCTCGGTCATTATCGAAAGTTGTTATCAGAGTTGTTATGGTTAGCAACCACGACAGAAAATTCACAACTTGGTAATAAGTACACTTACCACGCACTCACGCATAAAACAAAATACTTGACAGTTAACAGGATTTTGATGATGTGAGTTAGCGGCATCTATTATAGTCGTTTTTAAAAGGCATGGGGTAATAAAAGCTCATTAGGTATGCAAAACCGATACAGGGTGTATAATAAAATATCTCTTGTATCACGTGTTCAACACATTTCTTCCAGTTTTCTTTGGTTACGTTACCTAACGCATCTTCGAATAAAACTTTTACGTCACTCATTTTGAATATCGTATTCTTTCTTGAACTTACCCTTTCACTTGGGCCCACATTAATTCTATGGGATTGAGTTGACAGTGATAAAGGGGAAGCCTCAGCACCGTTATACCACACGCTGATGCCATTTGATCTACAACGTATCTACTATATTTGTGTTTATGTGAATTATGCAAGAGCTCATTTTTCAGCGGGTTATCTGGGCATTCAATATTTTTCGAGGCTAGCCAATCGTGGATATCTTGTTTACGCCATGCAGTTGAAGGTAATTTCTCCACTAACCTGGAGTGATAACTTGCGTTATCCATAACAATGACTGAGCCCGTTGGAATTAGATCCAACATTTGTGAGAAATATTCTTCGAAAACGTCTGCATCTTCATGATAATCTCCGGTTTGCTTCGACTCAAAGCACAACAATCCATCTTTAACAAAACCTTCGGCACTTCCGATATGAGTAATGATGAGTCGACGTCCTTTTCCTGCTGGTGTATTGAGGCCTGTTGACCACCCTTCAAGAGCTGCCTGCCTCCGACTTTTGACATTCGTGTCTTGCCAAAACATTGAAACAGTATGACATTCATTTAACCAAGTCTCATCCAAATAATAAATTCGTTTTTGATCTAGTCTTGCTTTCCGAATATTGCGCAAATAACTCCTCCTCCAAATGACAATGTCGTCTCTATCAATCAACATTGCGTTCCGATAATTTTTTTATATTCAAATCCAAGTTCCTTCAAAATTTTCCATAATGTACTTCGAGACATTTTCGGAAAATCTTAATCTTCTTGAACCGAAGCCATAATTTTGGAGAGAGTTGGGATCTCTTTTCTAAAGAAAAAAGCATGCACCTTGTAACGATGTTACTTTTTAATGTTTTCATTTCCAGCTACCATGCAGTATACATTTCATTTTATTTAATAATTAAATCGCCTCTCTTTCGAAATTTACCTATTTATTTTTATATAAATGTACTGCTTTTGAGACATCCGGTATATCCTTTTGTCGAGTTCACTTAAACCAGTCTGCTAATGTGCGCGCATTTTCAAAATTTTAAGGAGGAGACTTCGTAAGTGGGGTCGGAGAATTTAATAAAAGGACGTAGCATCCAGGTAAACGGGGCTTTTTCTTTCTTTTCCTGCTTGAAAATTACATTTTGTTTACACCGAATACTGTGACTGGTTTTTGTGAATCAGGTAAGTGGATATAAAATTGTTCTGTGAATAACAATTATCATCCAACACTCAGCCGCTTTTATTTTTAACGTTTGAATTCATAGTATTTGTGTACAATTCCGAAGTTAGAACATATAGAGTCTATTTTATCTGAATATTTAATCCCGTCCTCCAATAGGCCGTTGTACTGTTAGGAAAATTTAGTTTTTTTTGCATTTGCTTAGAAAAATCTCGTCTGGATTCGCTGCTGAGCAGGGATCAATTCGAGAGGCCTCTAAGGCAGATTTGATTTAAGAGTTACAAAATAATCTCGAGAGTATTCGCTGCTGAGCAGGAATACGAAAGAGAGGTTTTCGGATTCTACTGTAATCTATTTTATCTGAGAATTTGATTTCGTACAATAGGCTGTTGTTTGTTAGTAAAACCTTAGATACAACATATAGAGTCTGTTTTATCTGAATATTTAATCCCGCCCAACAGACCGTTGTACTGTTAAGAAAATTTAGTTTTTTTTTGCATTTGCTTAGGAAAATCTCGTCTGGATTCGCTGCTGAGCAGGGATCAATTCGAGAGGCCTCTAAGGCAGATTTGATTTAAGAGTTACGAAATAATCTCGAGAGTATTCGCTGCTGAGCAGGAATACGAAAGAGAGGTTTTCGGATTCTACTGTAATCTATTTTATCTGAGAATTTTATTTCGTACAATAGGCTGTTGTTTGTTAGTAAAACCTTAGATACAACATATAGAGTCTGTTGTATCTGAATATTTAATTCCACCCAACAGGCCGTTGTACTGTTAAGAAAATTTAGTTTTTTTTGCATTTGCTTAGAAAAATCTCGTCTGGATTCGCTGCTGAGCAGGGATCAATTCGAGAGGCCTCTAAGGCAGATTTGATTGAAGAGATACGAAATAATCTCGAGAGTATTCGCTGCTGAGCAGGGATACGAAGGAGAGGTTTTCGGATTCTACTGTCAATCTATTTTATCTGAAAAGTTTAGTTCGTACAATAGGCTGTTGATTTGCCAGTAAAACCTTAGTTAGAGCATTTAGAGTCTAGTTTATCTGAGTATTTAATCCCGCCCAATAGGCCGTCGTACTGTTAAGAAAATTTAGTTCGTTTGCACTTGCTTAGAAAAATCTCGTCTGGATTCGCTGCTGAGCAGGGATCAATTCGAGAGGCCTCTAAGGCAGTTTTGATTTAAGGGATACGAAATAATCTCAAAAGTATTCGCTGCCGAGCAGGGATACCCAGGAGAGGTTTTCGCATTCTGCTGGTAGTTTTCTTTATCTGGAATATTTGATTTCATACGATAGGCCGTTGTGTGGATCAGTAAAACCTAGTTTAGTTGAATCTAGTGAAATCGCTAAGAAATTCCGGTGGCTATTGAAATTAAACCGGCAGCCGAGACTAGTTAATTGATTATTTTCTTCCGCTTTATTTAAAAAAAGTACACAAATACTAGGAACCGATTTAGTACGCTCTGTTAGTGCAAGCATAACGCTTTCTCTGTGCATTTTGACATATTATCACTAGGAACTTTGTACTGTTTTCACCTGCTACGTACTAGTAGAATTCTGCACGTTATTTTCCGCCTCCATTGTAAAATAGCTAGAATATTTATTGCTTGGTGTCAGTCCGCTTTTGGTTTCATTAATAACGCAGATCTTTAGTAGTAGATTTTGATATTTTTGTAAAACACTAAAATTGGTTAAATTTCTCATTTATGTAAAATTCAATTTGATTTGTGGAATTAAAATTTATAATTTCTCCAGTAGCGAGTAGTTTCATTTGTTTGATACTGGTAAGCAATTAAAGCCTGTTTTCACACTACGTATCCGGAAAGGTCAATAACAACAGACCCCTGGAATTACTGAACCTCCATCTGTGGCTACCTTGGTAACTCTCGACGCCGTATTTTCGAGAGTTCGGTGGAGTAAACCACCCCAAAAATCTGGCGCCCGAGGAAATCTAGGAAGTACCGAAGCCGTGGGTGTCATAGTGACGTCCGTGATTCTTTTAAGGAAAGAAAGCACGTCACAACCTTACGCCTTATTCCATTCTTCAAGTCGTCATCCATTTCAAGTTTGGGTCGGCCTGGGGACTTTGCTGGGGCTGTGATGTTTCCATTTTTTTTTCTCCTTCGTTAAATTATAAATTGTTGTTTTTGAAACACCCATCATTGTTGCAGTAATCTCCACAGTTTCATCAACACTTCCTGTCAAATTCATGATTTTTCTTCTAATTTCTTCGTTCTTCAACGAGAAATAGCAATTTAATATCAGATTTTTTTCGTTCAGCGACAATGGGCCAACTTTAAGTCGCTTAGATGGTTATAAATCCTCCATATCTTGTCGAATTTGGTTGGAACACTATATAGTTGGAAGGTGTAGTTAGGTGTTTGTCTCGTGTGATGAGAAGAGAACTTGTATAGATGAACAAAAATAAACACCAGTTAACAATAACGGTAAAAAATAATTAATAACAAATAACAGTAATAATGGGGAAATCAATCAACACAGCAGTTTCTCCAGAACAGATGAACTGTAAATTGAAAATATTCAACCTTTCCGCTACTTTTATAGTTGAAAAGTTCTAGTAAGTACATTGTATTATGGGGGCATTTTCTTAGAACTGAAAAGACTATATTTCACAATAATAAAACCATTTTTGAGCTACCTGTTTGTCAAGTTTCTTCAATTACCTGCTAATTGGGTGAAATAATCGGCAAATGGGGTTGGTTTGGATATATATATATATATATGTATATATATATATATATATATATATATATATATATATATATATATATATGTGTGTGTGTATTTGTATAAAATTGTTATTAACATTTATTTTATTATTTATTGTATGTAGGATTATAACTACCTGGAGCTTAGTGCCCTTTTAAACATAATAATAAATTTTCTGGAAAATTGATGTCAGTGATATAATCCACAGTTTATTATATTATTGATAATTTGAAATTTCATTTTAAATAATATTACAAATCGGTTATTTTCGGAAATGAGATAGTTTTAGAAGCCTTAACTTTTTTAAATGACTAAATGTGGTACGCCTATGGTTCCGGCCAAAATGAGTGATTTATTACTCCATGCCTTTTAAAAACGGAGTATAGTAAGATACCAAAATAAACCAGTGTAATGTGTAAAATGATCAATTAAATCATGCAAAAATATTTATATCTAAGGTATTGTTATTTAACATGTTTTACGACTTGACCCTTCATATTGAACTCCCTAATAAAAAATACCGTACGATCCATTAAAAGTTAAGGGAGCAGGTATCCCATATGCCAATCTCGCGAGTTGGTGTAGAATGTGTGACGAAGTGAAAAAGCAAAACACGAATGCACCATCAATAATTGTTTTAATGGTTGATTTGTTTGTGGAGATAATATTGCTTTCACGGCCATTATGTCACAAAACAATACAAAACTTTTAAACTACCGGTCTTTCAACATGACTTCTGGGCTTGCGGACTGTTGACAACACATTAATATAACTGCCAACAGCCAGCTAACGCCCAAACTTAAGTTGTGTACCTATAATATTTAAAGAAATATTTATGTATGATATATACTTTGAATCTTTATGGTTTATTTTTAAGCCTACCTTTCTTGCTTGTGCTTCTGGTTAGTTTAATATTCTTTGATGCCTCTTCCTTTGATTTAGCTACCAGGTCATTTGCAAAAGCCAAATATCGAAGTTTGCCAGCTATGTTTGTATTTATTACATTTTAATTTTTAGACACGGTGGTCTAACTTTAGAGTCCATATTCACTGTCAGATTAGGAGTATACAATATATGTATAACTGAATCTACTCAAAAGGAGTATTCAGTCGATAAAGTATACGTTCATGAATTATATCAGAAGAAAATGCCCTACTATGATATTTGTTTACTGAAATTAGTAGGTAGTACTGATCAATATCGTCCAATTTGTTTACCACCACCAAGTAAGTATTACTGCTATTTTTAATGTGGTAAAAAGTACTGTGATTGGCCCGTTTAGAAACAATAGTGTACATATTCACATAAAATGATTTTATGACACTAGCGACTGTAAAATTTTATTGAAATAACTAATCTAAATAATAATAAAAATATAACCAGCAAATGTATTAAAACCGATTATTATTGACGATACAAATACAGATAGGGATTGGTCAAAGTTTTATAATTACCTAATGTTTTCAGAAAATTTCAAAAAGTATTATTAACAAATTACCTTTTTTCCAAGTATTCAACAAAACATACATTTATTCTTATGTTAAAAAAAGCAATTTCAACATAAATATAATAATAATAATATCAAGAATTGATATACATACCTAATTAAATTACCTTTTTAAAGATTCAAATTGTTTTTTATTTCGATTTATCTGCATAGCTACGAAATTTGTAATAAAGTTTATAAAATTGCCCATGCTTTAGAAATGGGATGGATCCAGAATCTAGGAGATTTTTTATTTCGCTTACACCTTCGTTGGCCACTTTTGGTATAATTTTCGGTCGAGATCCGATGGTCATTCTTATTGGAACACCTTGTACATATAATATTATTTGTAGCTGAAAACACACTGCCAATAATTGAGGACCTTGAAATAAAATGATTATAAGTGAATAAGTAAATATTTATTGGTTCAAACAGAAGCAGGTGAAAGATTGACTTTGACTGCTATCTATTGCAAAATGGATATACTATGTTAAATATTCTCGTAATTTTATCAGTGCAAAAGTGTTTAAATTGTTTGTATTCTGAGAAAGGAACTGGGTTGTGAGCGAATTTTCTTTCGAGTGATTCGAATTTACGTTTTCTTATTAAAAGAGAATTTCCAAGATTTTTGTGAGCGTTCGATTCTATGAACGAAACGTTTACTTGATATCTTCCGTCGTCTAAAATTTTAGTCTGGATGAGAATATTTCTTCGGCCTTTTCTTCATCAGTCGATAAAGAGTGAAAGGAGATGCTCGAATCAACCTCTTCTTGACACCAAAACTTCTCAAGCGATAGGTTAAGATGCGCGTCATTATGATGGACTGAGTTGGTTTCATTTGCTGAAAAACTATTGACCAAGAACGAATGAGAGTGTATAGGTGTTAGAGAATATTCCTCAATGCAATCTTGTGGGATATTTCCAGATATGACCCAGCCTAAATGGGTGTTGATGAGCGATGGAAGTCCAGAACCTAGGTGTCTAATACCAATCTTACATTACAGCCTTTTTTCAGCAACTTTATTGCAGGCAATATAAATTGCATGCAAAATGCAAAACTAGTCTTCTTACATTTGAGCCTATTTGTAGCAAATTTCCAAGATTTTTTTGACAATCGACATTATTATCGCATTAATTTTAAGGTTGGAATGTAAAAACAAATTTAAACCTACAAAAAAAGGTGGAAATTCGCTTTGATAATTAATACAGAAAAACCATAAATTTTACTTCTGGCAATCACTGCAAATGCTATTCTTGCTACTTATATAAAAATGCGTATTGAAAAAAGGAGGAATAGATCGTGTTGGAACAAACCATGGTTAAATAAAACAAAGGGAAACTTCAAAATTACAAACGAATTCAAAGATTGTAATGACTTGAAAATCTTTAAAAACTACCTGAGGATAGATGAACCTACATTCGATAAGAAAAATTGAGCATCTAATAAAGAAAACTAATATTCGACCAACACAATAATTATGTTGTCAAAATATAAAATCACGAAAAATACGTAAAGTTGCACCTAAATAACCTTGAAAATTAGAAACATTTCTATATTTTTCAAGCCTGAAAGTTGCAGTGAAAATAGGCCGAAACGCATGCGCAATTATTATTCAACAAAGGCCAGCAATTAAATTGCTAGCAATTTCTTTAAAAAGGCTGTAATGTAATAATACTATCTTACATTACAGCCTTTTTAAAGAAATTGCTAGCAATTTAATTGCTGGACTTTGTTGAATAATAATTGCGCATGCGTTTCGGCCTATTTTCACTGCAACTTTCAGGCTTGAAAAATATAGAAATGTTTCTAATTTTCAAGGTTATTTACGCGCAACTTTACGTATTTTTCGTGATTTTAGATTTAGATCACATAATTATTGTGTTGGACGTTCTGTATAATGGACAAATATCAGTTTTCTTTATATGATGCTCAATTTTTTCTAATAACAACTTATCGAATGTAGGCTCATTCATTCTCAGGTAGTTTTTAAAGATTTCAAGTCATTACAATCTTTTAATTCGTTTGTCATTTTTAAGTTTCCCATTGTTTTACTTAACCATGGATTGTTCCAGATCTATTCATCCTGTTTTCAATGTGCCTTTTTATATAAGTAGCAAGAAAAGCATTTGTAGTAATTGCCAGAAGTAAAATTTATGTTTTTTCTGTATTAATTTCCAAAGTGAATTTCCACCTTTTTTTTGTAGGAATAAATTTGTTTTTACATTCCAACCATAAAATTAATTTGATAATAATGTAGATTGTCAAAAAAATCTTGGAAATTTGCAACAAATAGGCTCAAATGTAAGAAGACTAGTTTTTAATTTTGCATGCAATTGATATTGCCTGTCATAAAGTTGCTGCAAAAAGGCTGTAATGTAAGATTAGTATAAGATTAGTTTAATACCATTTTTAAGGATTGCATAATAAATGTCGCAACCGAGCAACATATCTATATGAGAAGGAGCGTTGAATTGATTGTCAGCTAGTTTTAACAATAAATGTGAAGGAATCTTTAACCTTTGGACATTAAGGCTGGATCAACATGCATCCGTTGTATATCACGTGATCACTATCAACTAATAAAATTTAAGGGATCAAAATCACGCACGTTTCAAGGTCACAACGGATTGAAGTTGGTTAATTTTAACTTTTCATGCGTGATTGAGATTAGGTTATTATTTTCTTTACGTTTTTCTGGTGATTCGCCGACTACTTTTGAAGAGAATTTTTTACCTAGGTTAAAAAAACGTCGAGTCTAGAAAAGATTCCTCCATAAAAATTTGTCTTGTCCACATTGGTTTTTTTTTGTGGGGTTTATATGATAAGCCTATTGTTTTGCAGATACATTAGGTATCCTATTTTTATTTTTTTCTCTAAATTGCTTTTTGCTCAAGCAGGAGCATTCACTAATTGTATGTTTAAACAGGAAATGATTAAAGTCCTATTATTTACACTAACACGACAAACACTCATAATTTAAGAAGATAGGTGTATCAGTCATACGGTAATGACAAAAATATTAGAATATTTTGAGGTTGTTTTGACGTTTGGTACCATAAACGAAAGCGTGAACGGATTGACACATGTGGATGATCATATTTTCGTCTATCCGTAAAACGCACACGTACGTCCGTGATCACGGATGCATGTGGATCCAGTCTAAGAGCTGAGGTAGAGAATGAGTAATTGCGCATGACACTTTGAATTTTTTGTTTTCAACGACTTTTATTAAAAGTATTTATCTATGCTTTTGATGACAAAGTGATATCAGTCATCTTGTTTAACGTGGTGCTGCCTTCTAAAATGCCAGAAACTTTGAGAGTATGAGCATCGATTTTGTAGCCTAATTTTGCAGTTAGAGAGTGAGTAACGAATGAAGTTTGACTACCATTGTCTAAAATAATTCTAACTAAAAATGGCTGCCCTATCTTTGGCTTGACATAGGCTTGTGCGGTGGCTAATAAAACATGAGAATTTTTGGACGAGACAGCGGTTAACGAGGTGGTCGAAATATGTGACATGTTCAATGGAAGCTGTGAATGGGCTCGTTTCATGAAATTCAATGATAATGTCACAAGATATATTGGGTCTGAACTAAGAATTTACGTCTAATAACGCCACTCTACGATTTCAAATAAAAATCAAAAAAAATATTGAAATTTGAATTCTTGTGGTAGACTGTGGTAGGCTAGAGCCAATGGCAAACAAAGATATTTTGCGCTGTTGTCACGAGGGAAAACTTTATAAGTAGACTAGTTATCTTTTTTCTTTAACACCCGTTAAAGAGAAACGCAAAGTACTGTCAAAATGTACTCTTTCAAATAATGTTCTCCTAATCGGGTGCCTCTTATTAAAAAAGGGAACTCTCTCGTAGACAAAGAAATTTGGAAATATATATTTTAAACTGCAGTGATGATGCTTTCAAAATAGAAAATATAACGTAAAATGTATGTATAATGAAAATTAAATGTTCTCCATGTAGGTTGAGTTGTTAGGAAAACGTGTCGTGTAACACATCATACACAAATTGCGTTACCTCAGAGTTCCAAACTCGATTTAGTACCGGATCGCTTACTCTTCTTCTGTTTAGGGGAGTTTGAGTGACTGAGACTCCACATCCACTTGAGGAAGATTTGTCGAATTAGCTTCGGTGAAACCTGGATCCATTTTAACGATGTCTCTTAAAAGGCAAACAAACAGAAGCACATTTTCCACTATAAAATAATATAACAAACAACTAAAAAATCGGCGTGGATGATATCTGTTTGAGGTTGGTTGTGGATATTGATGTCAATTGTCCAATTCTTCTAGTCGACTTTCACTTTGTATTAATCAACTTGGATAGTCAAGTAGGATTTGTCAACAGAACGTACTTTCAATCTGACAACAAGGGCTTCTGTCATTGGTCGACTTACAGCGGTTTATTTAAATCTAATAAAATTTTTAAATCTAATTTTCGAAGATATTTATAACTTTTTGAGATAAATATCGTTATCATAGAAAACTATATGATATTTTTAATCCTTCTGATATGATTTCACTTGTTAATTCACACCCATGAAACTAGCTCATTACCATCAATGGAAGATGTGTTAGAAGACAGCTTGAGGTACAGCAGTGCGTGACAGTTCGAGATTTAACAAAGTGTTATGCTTATTTGCACAAATAGTACATTTTTTGAGAGAGAGAGACAAGATAGGGTCGAATGTTTATTTTCAAGACAATTAAAACACAAGGATTCTTCAGGAACTACAGCAATAAAGGTGGGACAATTATATATGTTAGGGAAGTTGTTCTTACAAAATGTACAGTATCTAGCGTTTTGTGCGAAATTCGATGGGTTGGACCTTTGGTTGGAGTAAGTATTAGGTGATGTCTTGGTATGCATTGAGAACGTTCGTTGGTGTGTAAACTTTGGTTTACTATCTTTAATATAGGACGTATGTCTGTTTGCCTTAGTTTCTGTATGGGATATGGGGGAAGTGTGCATTCTCAATCTAAAAAGTCCAGGAATTTTTTTATTGATGGGGGCATTGTCGGTTTTAGCACTATCAGTGCCCTGGACGAGATTTCTAGGGCGGCGCCCTCTAGCTGCAATTCAAATTTGAACCCATAAGAAAAACAGCAAAGGAAGTAATAATTTATTAAAAAACTAATAAAATTAGGTTATGAAAGTCGATGTTTTCATCAATTTCATTTTCGATTGACAAAGTTGCCAAGTTCGTCAATCTATATTGAGATATTAGTGCTATTCAACATGAGAATCGATTACAATCATTTCCTGTCATCGCATTAGTGCTATTCAACACTTCGATCTTGATTCCGATTTCGTTTATAATCGAAATCGACAACGGATTGATGTTTGTTGAAAGACCAAAAAAAATTGTCATTTGTCATGTCATTTTACAAATCAATATTGACATAACCTCATCATTATTTTGGTTCATTTCACGTGTATTTCACACTTTTCGCAAGTTCATTTAGTTTAATCACGTTTAATTTTATAGAAGTTGTTCTGTTAACTAAAAATGTAACATACAATTGCAAAATATCACTCACATCATATAACCCATAGACAAACGGTAGTTTATTTAAATTTTTCGACCAATCACACGCTTCCGATTGTTTTTAATAGCATCATAGTTTTAGACCGATTATAATCAGAGTGATCGATTGATATCGAAAATGTATTGTTGAACATGTTGTTTTTTAAATGACAGGAAATGATTGTAATCAATTGTCGCGTTGAATAGCACTAATGTCTATCACAACCGGTGTGAACTTGGCAGCCAAAATCTAGCGGCCGATTTACCGAAGACGCCCGGCCGATTTACCGAAGACGCCTGAACGATCAGTGGTGGATTATTTAGGTGCGTTTAAATGTAGGTGCGTTTAAATTTTACAAATCATGACATTATATATTAAAAAGTAATATACTACATTAACTTAACCAGAAAAATTGAGATTTAGATATTGATTGTACTATTTTTATTGTAATAATAGAGAACTGTTTTAGAAAACAAGATATTATTCTATTATACATATTATATTGAGATTGAGAGAAACACAATAGCACTGGTTTTATATGCTTACCGGGAGTCTAAACAGGGTCTAACAAGGTGAAATGGTGTCGCATCCATTTCCAAAATAATAAAAAGGGTAGAAGGAAAAAGTTGTCACTCTGAAAATCGATATATAACTAGGTAGTTACAGTAGAAATGAAACGAGACTAGTCGGATTCTCTTACGAGGGATATAACAGGGAGAAAAGGGGTAGCAGCCAATTCCTAAATATTAAAAAGGGCTGAAGGGAACAAGTTATCACTCTGAAAATCGATATGCAACTAGGTAGATACAGTAGAAATAAAACGAAACTAGTCGGATTCTCTTACGAGGGGTATAACAGGGTGAAAGGGGGTAGGTGCCAATTCCAAAACATGAAAAAGGGCGGAAGGGAAAAAGTTATCACTCTGAAAATCGATATACAACTAGGTAGTTACAGCAGAAATAAAACGAGACTAGTCGGATTCTCTTAGGAATCTCGTTTTATTTCTACTGTAACTACCTAGTTGTACGTCGATTTTCAGAGTGATAACTTTTTCCCTTCTGCCCTTTTTCATGTTTTGGAATTGGCTGTTACCCCCTTTCACCCTATTATACCCCTCGTAAGAAAATCCGACTAGTCTCGTTTTATTTCTACTGTAACTACCTAGTTACATTTCAATTTTCAGAGTGATAACTTTTCCCTTTTGCCCTTTTTCATGTTTTGAAATTGGCTGCTACCTCCTTTTATCCTGTTATACCCCTCGTAAGAGAATCAGACTAGTCTCGTTTCATTTCTACTGTAACTATCTAGTTATATATCGATTGTTCGAATTTGATTTAAATACCAAATTCTCCTGTAATTTTTATTTTCAACTTCCCCTGTATAACATAATTCATATATCTTGCCCAGACCACATGAAGAAATATATCATATTTCTCAAACATTTAATTTTTCACACATAGACAAAATTCCATTTCAACGATTACTACCACATAAAAATACAGAAGATTATTCTTCAAGGAATTTTCCATTTAAAATTTCAAACCTTCTTTTACATCATCAAAGAACCAACCCACACGTGTACTTTCTTCTCACTTTTTCTACCTATAAATAGAAATAATAACCTATGTTCCTCCTCCATCATCAGTCAGACATCATACATAATGGTACTATTTTCATAAGAACATACCGGCTTAAGACCGGTAAATTATGTTTACAATTAACACAATGTGATAAATAACCAAAAGTGTAAAACTCAGTGAAATTCTTGATTGTTCAAGCAAAAGAACAATTTATATCTTCGATCAATATATTTAAATGAAAGTGAAGTAATTGTTTAATTTAAAAAAAACCGCCATAATCCTACGCATACTACAGTGAACTACATATAACTAAACGGTCCTTCGAGCTAAGTAAACTACAACCTTCCGCTCCATTTATTATCCCAAGTGCAAAAAGGGTTAATAAAACATCGATTTTCAGAGTGATAACTTTTTCCCTTCTACCCTTTTTATTATTTTGGAAATGGATACTATCCCGTTTCACCTTGTTAGACCCTGTTTAGACTCCCGGTAAGCATATAAAACCAGTGCTATTGAGTTCATCTCAATCTAAATATCTCTTCTTCTTATTCGTATTTAAGATCTTGCGATCTGTTAGTTTGAAGGTTCCTCTTTATCATTTCCTGGGAGGTGGACTGCCAGCTATCCTTCCATCTCTTAGGTGGTCTACCGGGTACTCTTTTCCCTGTTGGTTTCCCTTCAAGTGCGATGCGTGGCAGTCTGCTCTCCTCCATTCTTCTCACATGAGCGTACCAATGTCTTTTTCTTTGTCTCCCCCATCTTACGATGTCTAGCACTCCACATTGTTCCCAGATGTCATTGTTTCTAATTCGGTCCCTTCTTGTTTTTCCCACTATAGTCCTGAGCGTTTTCATTTCGGCTACTCTAAGCATTCTTTTCGGTTTGTTGATTTCTTCTCTGGTTTCTATTCCGTATGTCATGATTGGCCTGATACAAGTCTTATAGATCCTAACCTTGCTAGCCTTTCGCATGTATTCGTTTGCCCATATTGTTTGCTTTCAGCAGCCCGATATGGCAGTCGCTTTGTTAATCTGGGTTCCTAGGTCCTTCACTGGGTCGTGATAACTCGACAGATCCATACCCAGATATTTGAATTGTGAGACTTGCTCAATGATTTTTCCCTGGACTTCCAGCTTACTTCTTACAGGTTCTTTAGCAAAGGTTATGCTTTTCGTTTTTTCTATGGATATGGTCATGTTCATCGCTTGGCTGACCTGGTAGAATTTGTGCAGTTGTCTCTGTAGATCGTCCCGCGTTTCCGCAATAATAGCTTCATCGTCGTCGTAGCATACCATGCTGATTCTTTTATTCTGTTCCATTCGGTATCCCATATTTAGTGATGATATTTCCTCTATAATTCTGTCCATTAAGAGATTGAACAGAAATGGGCTAAGGCTATCGCCTTGTCTGATGCCTCCTGGTGTTGGTATCTCTTCCGTGTAAGTGTCTCCTGCCTTTACTTTGGTCATGTTGTTCGTATTGAGACTGCGGACTGCTCTTACGATGGTGTCTGGCGTTTCTTTCGCTATCACTATGTTTATGATGTCGGAGAGACGAACCCTATCAAATGCCTTGGTCAAATCGATGAAACAGACATACGCTGGTGTATTAAATTCTATTGATTTTTCTTTGATTTGTTTGATAATGAATATGGCGTCGGTCGTGGATCTGTTCCGTCTGAAACCTTGTTGTTCTTCCCTGTTTGTTATTTGTGCCTCGAGTCTTTGTTTCAAAATGCTAGTAAAGAGTTTCATGCTTGTGTTCAGCAGCGTTATGCCCCTGTAGTTGTCTGGGTGTGTCTTCTGTCCTTTCTTGAATTTAGGGATAGTTATACTTTTGTGCCATTCCGTAGGCATTTCCGATGTTTCTAAAATTTTGTTGTAGAGAATTTTCAGATGTTTTCCTAGCTTGGGTCCAGCATATTTTAGAAGTTCGTTTGGGATAAGGTCTGTTCCGGGAGCTTTTCTGTTTTTCAATTTTTTTATTTTTGCTGTTACCTCTTCTTCGTTCAGTGATATTTGATGATTTGACTCGTAGTTTTCGATCCTTATGGCTTCTTCGGTGTTGTAAAGTTCCCTAAAGTATTTTTCCCATACGTCTTTGGTGACTCCTTTTGTTTGCACGTTTATTGGCTTTTTCCTATTCTTGAGCATCTTCCAGACTTTCTTCTGTGCTCCATATAGATCGTAATCCATATCACTTGTAAATTTTGCCCAGTAATCCCGTTTTATGGCTTTGATTCTGGCATTGATTCTGTTTCTCACTTCTGTATGTTCGGAGTGTTTCTCTGGTGCTGGTGAGCTCCTGTATATCAGGTAGGATTTCTTTTTCTGCTGCGATAGTTCTTTAACTTCTTTACAGAACCAGGGTTTTTTGCTATTATTGGTCCCATTTATGTTGACTTTTCTTTTACCAATGGATTCTTCGGCTGCTTCTACGATACATGATTTGATTTTGTTCCAACAGCTCTCCACATCACACTCCAGCATATTAAGTCCTTCCAGTTTATTTGTTAATCGGTTCTCATACAGGTTTCTCGTGATATCATCTGTCAGTGATTCGATATTAAACTTTTCGAGGAATACTGGAGGTTTTTTGGCTCTGTGGGGTGTTTCCATAATCATTTTACACAGTAACAGGTTGTGATCTGTGCCGATGTTCGCAGAGGTGATTGCTCTTACATCTATTACTTGTGATGGTGTGATTGTCCTGTTACTTATTATATAATCAATCACTGACTTTTGATCTCTGGAGTTACTAAATGTATATTTATGTTGCTCTTTGTGAGGGAAATACGTGTTGTTTATACGTAGCTCGTTTCTCGCACAGAAGTCTATCAGGAGTTCTCCATTTTCGTTGGTTATCTCTTCATTATATTTTTGTTGTATGCCTGATATTACTTCCCTGCCTATTCTGGCGTTCAAATCTCCGAGTATAATGATTTTATCCGTGTTACTTAGTTTGTCTATAGTATTTTGTAGGTGTTGGTCAAATGTTTCGCTCTCCTCTGTGGGTTTACTTATATCCGGGGCGTATGTGCTTATTAAGTGTGTTTGCATGTGGTTGACTTTTAGCGATATTTTCAGGATTCTGTCGTTAACGTAGTCTATGTTTTCTATACATTGTTCGTATTCCCACTCCTGATTTTGCTCGTTCTTGCTTAGCTTTTCCGCTGTAGACTAAGATGTAATCATCGTATCTTGATGTGCCCTGTCCTTTCCTCTTCGTTTCTGATAGAGCGCATATGTCAATCTTATGTTGTTTCATTTCGTTATCAATCTCCTGGTCTCTGCCGTTCCACGATGTTATATTCCAGCAGGCAAGTCTTGTTATGGTACGTTTACGTCTTCCAAGTCGTTTATTCCATTTCGTAGCGTGTGTCGTCATAGTATGATTCCGATCGGTTTCCGAGGCTGTCCCTTCAGTTCTGTGAGCAGTATGTTTCTTTTACCCCAGGCAGGGTGCTAGCCTAGCCTGAGAACCCTCCTCCTTTTACCTGGGCTTGGGACCAGGCTGCATGACCGTTGTGCTACTCAATCTACCCAACAGCCATACAGGCGGAGTTCAATCTAAATATAATATGTATAATAGAATAACATCTTGTTTTCTAAAACAGTTCTGTATTATTACAATAAAAATAGTACAATCAAAACCTAAATCTCAATTTTTCTGGTTAAGTCAATGTAGTTTATTACTTTTTAATATATAATGTCATGAATTGTAAAATTTAAACGCGCCTGCATTTAAACGCAACTAAATAATCCACCACTGATCGTTCGGGCGTCTTCGGTAAATAGGCCGCTAGATTTTGGCTGCCATGTTCACACCGGTTCTATCACAGAGGTTTTTATCAGCATAAGCTTAGAAAACTCCTCTCCCCACTAGAAACCGTTACATGTATGGCCAATGATATCCGGAATAATATCCGTACATTTGGATACAGTTCTTGTAAGTTAATTTTCTAAATGTGGCCAATCATTATCAAATGCTGTTCATCCCTATTGTTTTTTATATAAGAAATAAGTTTTTGTACGGATAAACTATTTTCCTCGGTATATGTTGCTACGAATATCAAATTACATATCCCCCAAGAACGTAACGATGGTCACACCGTCTCTAATGGCTCTTGTCAGCATAGAGGCATGCTTTCGCGTGTCTTTTTTTCAAACTAGAATAAATATTATAATATTTTGCTATTTCATTATTAAAATTAAAATTGTTTTTTTAGTGTTACAAAAGAAACCTATAGATGGGACAGTTCCTGGTTTGGGTACTTTAAGATATCGCGGCGCAATGCCTTGTACTGTACACGAAGCCCGTCTTTTATATTACAATGATTCGATGTGCCATGATATGATAAATAAAACTGGAAACGATGCGTCTGTCATAGAGAATGCCTTTTGCGCTGGATATTTACAAGGTGGAATAGACACATGTCAGGTAGATCACGCTAATTTTTTTAATGAGTTTCATGTATTAAAATTATTTAATAAAAATTACACTAGCTTACAAGATATATGCATATTCGTGCGTTATTTTAAGGTTTGTTCCAACCGAACTAAATACCGTTTTTGTACCGTACAATCTCAGTAACGCAGCAGATTTGATGTAAATTACACGACTTATTATATTCACTAAACAGCAGGTCAACTGGGTTTGTATCGTACATGTACGGTTTTTGTGTTGGTTAGAACAGACCTTTACATTATATATGGTGATGAATGATAATATATTGTGATTATTTGTCATAAGAAGGGATTTTCTATTATAAACTACATTAAGTGCGTTCATAGATTTGAGATTAATTGTGTTAATTTTGATTTATTTACATTTACCTTTGTTTATACTAAAAACTTGTTTATGTTAAAATTGAATAGTGTTTATTATGATTTTTTATATACGTACTACGCACCCATAATATATATATATATATATATATATATTATAGTGGATATGTTATATTTTATTATTTATACTTATATGATTTACCTTTATTTACCCGTTTTTACCTTCGGCTAGCCCTATATAATTATATGAAAAATTTTTTTATTGTATGTATTGTTTAAATTTTATATTGCAGTCGGAAGCATGAGACTTCTCTCTTTGAGTCCTGGACACCTATTAGAAAAAATTTTTACATATATGAACATTTACTTATTATGATTTCGTGATAGGTCTATTCCTGAATAAATTATATATCTTTATTTCAATCATCTCACCATATGATAATTGAATGAATGATTTAAACAATGTTCGTGTAAAGTGTTATGGACATTGACTGGAATAAGAAAAATACCAACACTTAAATAAAAATATTTTAATAAATTGTTGATGAAATCTTCAAAATTTTACACACACAAATATTCCTGAACCTCCTCTGTATTCTTTGATGGTCATGCGCACTGAACGCTTATAGTAGCTGCTTCGGCGCAACGGAGCAACTCTTCCGGTTCAACGTTTCTCGTCGTCACAAAATTATAGTATACAGTTAACATGGAGGATGCAAACGTTTAACAGTTCAATGTGCATCAATTTAGTGCATTTAGAATAATATGGTTGAAAACTTATATTAAACAGTTACATATATAATTCAAGTTGTGAATTAAGTGTGTGTTTGATAGTTATAAGAATAGGTCAGCATGCAAAGCGGAAATTAAGATTGGAAAAGCATTTATGAGTGGTGTGAACTTTGATTATTTTACAAACGAAAAACTTTTTACAAGTAAGTACATATTTAATATCTAAAATTATTGTTGCAGAAAATTAGAGTTCTTTAATTATCCATGGATAAATTTTGGTATTGATTATTTTAAAGTTTCTTTGGCCAATTTTAGATTATTCAAATTTAAATGTTCAAATTAATTTCAAAAGTTCACTTTTTCTTTGTTTGTTTGGAATTCCAAATTAAAAAAACTCAAATAACACAGACCTTATATTCCATTCTCGGCGTGGTGGACCTGCAACATCTCGTCTCTTTTCTTAGGTATTCCTTACCCAAGAAATACTCGTTCGGCACGTTTCACTTTTTCACAGGGGTTAATCGACATTAATATTGTGAATTTTTTATTGATTTAGATTTAAAATTATTACTTTTACTTTAAAGTTTTTACAAAAATCTTCTCAGAGAATTACATCCCAGTTCATCATTCCTCAACTAACTCTCGACTCTCTTTTTTTTTAAAAATCAACAACATTTTTACAATCTCTAAAACACAGCCTCCTAATCTGTTATTTTATTCAACAATTGTCAATGATAATGTTTTTTTATAGAAATACTGAATTCTTCAATTAAAATAGTCTTGGAGAGTGAAATCACTTGTATAAATGGTTTAACAATATCTTATAGAATATATAAATAGTCTTTCACATGTATTACAATGGTTTCAATCCTTGTAATTCCTTTTTTTTTAGTAAATTTGTTTACAATTAATATACAATTTCTACAATCTAAATTTATGATTTATATATATGGAACTGTTTATTTTTTAATTCTTTAATTAGCACTAATTTCGCTTTATATAAACTCTAACTTAATTTCAAATTTACATTCTCTGTTTTATATTAACTTCCAACTCATTGAATTTAGGTTGGCAATATTATAACTAGATTCAATCACTTCCTTCATTGATTTTGATTTGATAACTAGATTTCTATGACATACAATATGGCTCTTATTCCGAATGTCATATTTCATACAGTTTTATTTTTATAAATTACTTTTTTCAAATTGCAACTTTTTATTGTATTTGCATATCGTTAATAAATTAGTGATTTGATTATTAATTCTTATTATTTTAGGTTTTGAACAAATTAACATCCTTTTCCTGATTCAAGTGTGGACATAGCAGCGTTCAGATTGATTTTAATGAAAATTGTTGACATTGACTTGACCTTAGGATTTATTTGTGAAGGTAACATTTTCTTAAGAATTAATTTCTATATTATCATTACCATTCTATTCCTTATCCTTAATCCATTTCTTAAATTGATGTACTCAATATTTTATAATACATTTGCTTAAGTCATTCATGCGTTTTATGTTAAATTTTGTTCTTAATTAGGTAGTGTCTAATGATACACCATACGTATATACAAAAAAAATTCCTTTTTAATTCAATCTAATATAGGAATATTTATCTATACTAGAGGACTGGCTTAATATATATATACAGGGTGGGGCACTATGAATGAACTATTCTCTGGCGTCTTAACGGCAAATAAAATTAGATTAATGTAGACGTAGAATTAAGTAGATTACTTAGGACTATAATTTAAAAATATTTTGGAATATACAGGGTGCTCCAAAGAAGCTTGCCGTATCAAAGTTAGGTTCCTTTAAATGGAACACCCTGTATTTCATCACATTTTTGAATTGTACTATTAAAAATAATCTAAGTTCATTAACATTTCCTATACCTATCTAGTTCAGTTTCCAGGATAAATAGATTTTACATAATTTGTAGACCCTCCGAAAAAATACAGTAACTTCAAAATATAAACGAATAACCACATTTGCTTTACACTATCTCACTAAAAGCTTTTAACATTCTGTTTCCAATATTTTTTTTTATTGATGCCTCATATTACCTATTTAAAGCACGCCTCAGCGTGTTTGAATCGAACTTTCAAACACGCGCGTTTTTTAAAGTCCCTATGGTAACAACAACAACTTGAGAAACGTAAGTATCAATGACAACTTTTTTTATTAGTTTTTAAATTGTATGTTATCATTGGGAACCGATGTCTTATTTGGTTTTTTCTGCAAAATTTATTTATATATTCATATATACATTATATCCTTTTAAATATAAATAAATAAACTTTTTGATTATTGATCTGACAGCAGTACCTCGTAACGTCAAATAAAAATAAATACTATTTGACTTTCCCGAAACTTGGCTGGGCATCGAGGACGGACTTCCATTTTTTTGTAGTAATAATATAATAATAGTAATATTTTATGATTTCAAAGTGCACCAATAAAAAAAAAATAGCGTTAAGTATTCGTCGATAACTAGTCTTTCAAACACTTGCTCTATTTCGCGCGTGTTTGAAAGACCTCTTTATCCACTTATATTTTAATATACTTTACTGGTATGCTATAATATACAGGGTGCTTTTAATATGACAGTATAACACTAACCATTCAATACATAAATTTCTGGCTTAATTTGAATGGAACACCCTGTATCTCTTGGGTCTGTTCAACGTGGGAATTTATTACCTTTCGGTTGGTATTAGGGTTGCCTATATCTAACTCTGATAGTTTTCCAGAAATTTTAAATTTGTTTTTTAATATTCAATTATTTGCTGACATCTAGTTACCTATGATACTCCGATGGAAAGTTTTTAAAAATTTGTAATTTTGACAGTAAGTACTTTGTTGTACGATTTATTATTGATAAATTGAAGGTTTCTTAAATTAGAATTTTATTAAGGGTAAGTACACTATTATTGGGCATACAGATACAATAAGCTTCAAAATTATGTATAAAAAAATAACTACAAAAAATTTAAAGAAGGTGTTGAAAGTGACGCCCATTTTGTTGGATACAAATTTCAACTCTTTTAAAAAAGTTATTTTTCACTTTCTTTAACATTTCTGGTGTTATTGTTTGAAACGCTCTCCTTATCCTATCCTTCATGTTCTCAGGAATGGTTGGCTCTGTATTGTAGACAATACTTTTTATGCAGCCCCAAAGAAAATAGTCTAATGGCGTCAAGCATGGGGATCTTGCCGGCCAAAGATAAGGACCCCCTCGCCCAATCCATTTTTGTGGAAAAATATTGCTTAGGTAACGCCGGACAATTACACTGTAATGAACAGACGCACCATCAAATTGCAGCTACATTTTTTGTCTTGTAGCTAATGGAACGTCATCTAAAAGTTCGGGTAATATGTTACGTAAAAATTCACGAAATTTTATTCCAGTTAGCGTTCCATTGAAAAAATAAGGCCCTATTATGTGGGTTCCAACGATTCCTGCCCATGCATTTAATGACCAACGCTGTTGATGATCAACACTTCGGAAGTAATGCGGATTTTCGTCGTTATAGTAATGAAAATTATGTATGTTTACAAAACCGTTTTTATGAAACGTAGCTTCATCCGTAAACAGAACAAAATCAAAAAAATCTTCAGACCCTGCCACTTTGTCCATAACCTATAAACAAAACTCAATACGATTTTCCAAATAGTTGCTGGTGCATTTGAATATGGTAGGGATGAAATTTGTGTTTTTTAATTATCCTAGCGACACTTCTCTTGCTTTTACCACCGTTTTATGTACGGTGCTTATACCTACTTGCTCACTAATACATCTTTGACTAGTATGTGGATTCTCAACAAGCGCACCCATTACTTCAAATTCTGAATCTTTAGTAATTGCAGATTTTCGTCTAGAATTTTTTGTATATTGCACGCTTCCAGTAGTTTTGAATACTTGCAGTAGTCTTTTAAAAACATTTCTGTTAGGATGATCTCTATTTGGATATTTTTGAGCGTATAATCTACTTGCTAAAAAACAGTTCTCCTGACACTCACCAATAATTAAGATCATATCTAGTACTTTTTTATGTTTAACCAGGGATTACTAACTATGTCAATTATTAAAGCTTAATAATACATCAACACTATACAAATACAAAACACACTATACAAATTTATAAATTTATTTGACAGATGGAATGGTATTAAAATAATATCTATTTGAATGACATTTCATAGGTAACTAGATGCCAGATAAGTGAATAATATTAAAAAGCAAATACAGTACACAGCCACCCACTTCAGAGGACATGAAGAATAGGATAATGCGAGTTTTTTAAATAATAACACAAGAAATATTAAAAAAAATAAACAATAATTTTTTTTAAAAGAGTTCAAGCTTGTATCTAACACGATAGGCATGATTTTGAATACTCTCTTTAAATACTTTCTTTCAACATCGTCTGGCAGGTTTATAAATTACTTTTCGAACCATCCAAAAAGTCAGAAATTTAACAGTGTAATGAGTATAAAAAACAGAATCTTACATATCAGCGATGACACCCTCTTAAATAAAAATCTTAAGAAATTGTACGATATTTTTCTCAACAACGGTGACCCAGAATATATTTTAAAAAAACTAATATACAATTATTACTTTTTTGATGGTCCAAGAGAGAGCGGGAGTTCTCTGCAATATGCATATAAAAAGGTACCATATGTAGAAGGATTAACAAATGCTATTACAGCTATTTTTAAACCGTTTCCAAATATAAAAATCGCCAAATACAATGTAAGAAGTAGTCGATCGATATGCACAAAAACAAAAGATGTGACTCCACTTCAGTTTCATTCGCATGTAATTTACAGAATTCCTTGCCCGAATTGTCCCAAATGTTATATTGGTCAAACGTCTCAATGGCTCAGACAACGGTTGACACAACACAGAAACGACTGCCGATTGGGAAAAAATGTGTGTGCTACGATCACCACCAAACCACCGGACATACACTGGATTACGATAATGTTGACATAATCCGACATGAGAATAATTATAGAAGGAGGCTGTTCCTTGAAATGTGTGAAATTAAAAAGCAACTACATGTGGTCAACTACAAAATAGATGTGAACCAATTAAGTACCATCTACTCGAACCTCCTTAAAATTTAACATTCTGGCTGTTTTTCTTCTTTTATTGTTGACTTTCACTGGACTATTGTTTAAATTATGAAGAAGTTTTTATTATAAAAAGGAAAAATTATAAAAAAGAACAAAAGAAATAATTATCGTTTTAATTTATTGTGATCAGGTATTTAGTTTTCATTAAGAATTTCAGGTTTTACAGTAGTGCATGCCTCACTTGCTGGTGGAGTACCTCATGCAATATGTTGGTGATTGCCTTTAGTTTTAACTGTGTGCTGATAGCGTTTATACTCTGATCTGTAAGTGTGTTTTATCATGACATTTCATTATAGTTGTATGTGACCATATATAATTTTAGTTAACTCCTGATGAAGCAATAAAATAATTGCGAAATATAGAGGTTTAAAAGGAAAAGAGTTGTATTTATTGTATGCAGAGACCGGATCCCGATACCCCAAAAACTAATTATATATATATATATATATATATATATATATATATATATATATATATATATATTTGTATGGAAATTTCTTGGATTAAGGTCATTAAACAAACTTTGCACGTTTCTTTTAATACATTTTTTTATTGATTACGTACGTTTCGACATAATCCTGTCATTATCAAATCACCTACAATAAAATTAAAATATATCATTACAAACAGAAACTACACTATAATTAAAAAGTAAAAACAGTAAAAATTTTTAACTCTTAAAATAATCAAATTTGTTCAATTGACAATGAAATAAATTACCTGTTTGATGGGACATCACATGGTTAAAAGATCTTAAAACTAATTTAAAATTGCTTTTTTAAAAATATAAGTTTCCATGTCAAACATCCTCCTTCTCTTATCACAGCTTAATTCGTTTTAAATAGTATTTGCAAAACATGCATTATTGGTTTTTTAACTCGTACATAGTGCACTTTGAAATTTTTATTTGATAGTACAAGCGATATTTCACAATTTTTAGTACATATTCAATAGTAAGGTACAAAAAGTTTCAGAGGTGGTACTCAAATACTTATCTGTGTTATTATTTTTTTAATATGCCGTCATAAATAATACTTAGATTTTTGATGTCATTTCTGGAATTGATACTGTTGGAATTTTGTTTAATATGGATCATTTCTAAAACCGTTCTAACCTTATCGTTTTTTTCTTTTGCAAAAATTTTTGTTTGGTCATAGTTAAAAGAGTGTCCTGTTTGTTGTTTATGATGTGAGAGTGCTGTAACATACTCTAAAACAGATGTTACAGCACTCTCACATCATAAACAACAAACTGTTCAAATTTTTACGTATCTCCAAATTATCTGTTTCACTATTGGTCAGAACCTATAGTAACTGTATGTTTAATATTATAAAAGGCACTTTAAATCTCTGATGACGTTTCCAATATTTCTGTCACTGAAAATTACCAACTGTCACTGATTTGATCGACAGTTTTATTTAATGAAAAATGTTTAATTTTCTAAAATAATGTTATAAAAAGACTATAGTGAGTAGGAATGCAAAATTCTATATTATACTACTAGATTCAAATACAAATTAACAAATTAATATTCCCCAAACTTATTATAAACGAAACAACAGTCGTAATTTCTACGAAACTTAAAATTACTACAACCTATATGCTATAAATTAACCTAATGAAAATCGTTTAATAAAAGTTCCAATTGTCGATCTAAATCTTGATATGGATAAATGTCAAAAACAAGCTTCACTCAAATTTTTCTAGTTCAAAACTTTTCTTCTCTTATGTGAATTTTCTTATATGATTTATTAATTTTGTTTGCAATCAAAAATCTAATAGATGCATCTATGTCAAATTTAATTTAAAAATAGGCCTTATTATTTCTCGAGAAATTATTGTAAAAAAACTGGATTGGACTCACCAACTAATGACTGGACAACTCGTACAATTCTAATTGATCTTAGAATTCAGGAAACTTTCTAAATTTCATTTAGAAATCTGGAACACATTCACTACACACGATGCAATTCTCATTCGAATTATGCACGCACTGGCTTTATAATGAAATGGCTTTTGAATCTGGTTGTATAAATATACAACTTCTACTATCTACCAAAAATTCAGACAACTCTAATTACGATGTTGCCTCTTCGGGATTTCAAACACAACTAATTAAACTTTCTTCAAATAAATAAATCTCCTCTCCTTTGGTTATGAAAAATTCCTTTTTTTAAAAAAAAATACTAATTTATGTTTCCCTATAACAAAGAGAAATTTGAATTCTTTTATTATCATTGTAATTCTGATAGCAGAGACATCTGTATTTTAAAATTTCAAATATATTCTCCAAAATTTAATATAATTCTGTCTATCATTAAATATATTCTACATAAACGTCATCCGAAAATAAAAATGTGACATTTGATTTTTATACCGAATCTTTCAAAATTGATTATACCTATAATACAGTGTGTATCGAAAGTATTGCATACAAATATAAATAGTTTTCCTTATTTCCATGTTTCTTTTACATTTTTTAATAGAGGAACTGCATTAATATATATATATATATATATACAGAGAGAGAGAGAAGATAGTCTTTGGTTTTATATATATATATATATATATATATATATATAAACATTTGATTTACTGAATTAAATTTAAAAAACTGACCTCCAGATGTAGGAGAAAGTGTTCCATAATGAGACATGTTCCACAATGAGACATTCGCCATATTTCTTTGAACTTTCAGCCTATTTGGTTTAAAAAATATGGCCGACGAACATATTTAGATGTGCATGTGCTCAACCAATTTTCACATAATTTGGAAAATTCTAAGCATATTTAGTGACTTACATAGATCAAATTGAGGTAAGTTTTTTTATAGTCGATATTTCAATTGGTGATTAAATAAAATCCTGTGGTTTTTTGATAAATCTAAAATTCAGAAATTGTTCGGGCATTTCTAGGTTAGGATTCCGTATAAACTAGAGATGTTCAAAACGATCGAAAAATGTTTGCCAACTTCTTAAAGTAATATCGAAAAAGTTCCACAATGAGACAGTTGGTTTTGTTCCACGGTTGGCGGTGTCCCATTGTGGTACAAAATTTTCAACGTGTGAGTATCTAATGTTTTTCATTTTATTTCCATGTTAGGGTTAGAACTATGGCTTGTGGAAGGCAACGAAAATCGGAAAAAGGTTCTTTCACAGAGGACCAAATGAAGGCAGCTGTGCATATGGCTTTTGAGGAAAAATTTAGTTTAAGACAAGGATTTGAAAGGACAGGCATTAAATTTCAAACGCATCATCGCTACGTCAAAAGAAAAACTTGCAGGCGAAAATGTTAAAATAAGATACAAGTCTATGCCTGTCGGCAGATTTTTACCTCAGAACAAGAGCAACTTATTGCGGAATACGGCATAACTTGTTAAAAAATGTGCTCCGGCTAAATGAAGTTCAAAACCTACTATACTTATTTGTATATACATATATTATTTTTAAATAGGTTTGTCTCAATTTATTTTATTAGGATAATACTAAACATTTTATTCCATATGTCGGTATTAGGTTTTCTTTTATTGTGATCATATATACTATTGTTTGATCTGTTTTTATTTTTTATTCTATCTGTATTTTGCATTCTATATTTATTTTTAATATGTTACCTGTAATTGTTTACTGATTGACGTTATAGTAAGCTTTCAATCCTATGTTCTTTATTATATTTACATTGCTGTTTATTGTAAATGTCTTGTTATATGTATATTATGGTTCCTAATTAAATAGAGATCTATCTAGTATAGTGTTTATACCTACCAACTTAATAATTATTCTATGTATATAGGTTTCATACTTTCGATTAGTACATAATTTATTTATTAAACAAATGAGTACCTACTTTAATTTCAATAATTAAACTTAAAATTTAATGTTGGATATTATACATCCTTAAACTAAAAAATAACCATGTTATGCATGCCATTCTTGGATACGGTGTATATTAATTTTTTGTGTTCATTCCAGGGAGACAGTGGTGGTCCACTGCAAAGTATGAATCAAAATGGAGACTACGTTGTTATTGGTATGTGGACAACTAACGTGTGGTAAATTATTAAAACGTTACCATTTAATATATTCTCAATAATGTGCAAAAATAATATTCAACGCAAGATAATCATTTTTCGGTACGGTATGACTTAATTATTATGAAAAATAATCTAGTTAAATAAATATTTGTAGTGGCTATACAGTAATTACTTTCGTTTGCCCTATTTCATTATTTTCTCTTATTTGTCCATTTTGTTATAAGTCAATTGAACATTTAAAATAGATAATAAATGTTAATTGGCATTCTAACCTATAATAAAAATTGAAGAAAAGGGCTGCCCCTTTCCGACCATTATTTATTTGCCTAAGACTATGCTCATCACAGCATTTGAAATAAAATTACTGATAAAATCCTATTTAGACTCTCCATCCCCCAGGTCATCAAAAGTAAGCAAAACAAGACATCCCAGTCCCCTTTTTAGTGGTTATAGCACAGATTAGAGAAAGAACAGATACGAAAGCTTGACAGAGAACAGTAAAAAGAGAGAGAGATGGGTAGACATACCCATTTAAATGTCCATCGTCGTATGTCGACTCCGTTCGGGATGCTGCGCGAAATTTTTCAACAGGGTTGTCAATTTGCATAATATTTCCTTCAATTTACGATCATTGGTCAAATATTTTATAAGCATTATTGTTAAGTGTGATAGTTATACAGATACAAATATTCGACAATCACTTGTTTTAAATCAATTTTATTAACATCAAAAGAATTATACAATTTAAAAAATTATAATGTATAAAAATCATACCATAAATATATACTTTTTTTCACAAATCATATCTTTGGCAACCATGCACAATAACCGTGACGGCTTCAGATACAGTCACACTTATTTCACATGCTGACAAATTGTTTGATATTTTCAATTCTTCTTCATTGAACAATGTCAAACTATATAACAGAAAATTTTCCGGGGAAATACACCAAATTGATTTTTTAAATGATTCAATTAAAATATTAAATAACATGAGTGTTATGAGCATTGCAGGGAGAAATATTACAAATCATTGCAAATTTATTAAAGGGTGGAAAATTACAATTAATTCCTTGTTAGAAATATGGGCATATTTAAAATCAAAAAATTTTAAATTTATTTTAACAAGACGTCTAAATCAAGACTGTCTTGAAAACTTTTTTGGTAGTATTAGACAACAAAGTGGAAATGCTACCAACCCTACCCCCATTCAGTTTTCACGTGCATTTAAAAAATTATTTTTTATCAACTTTTTCAATTCATCTTTCATGAATTGTGAAGATCAGTTTGAAAATTTATTATGTTGTTTGGCGCAGACCAACACTAATACATCTATGATTATTAAAACTCCTATTGCCATTAACCAATTTTCCGCAAATTTCAGAGTCACTAATTGTGATTATCATCGAAATCCATTGCCAGAACAAAACGCATTTAAATATGTGGTTGGATATCTTATTGGTAAGTGTCTAAAAATTCATTCATGTGATGTTTGTCAACAATTTTCTACAAATACGCAAGTTTTGGACTTGACCAATATGTTTATTCATTATAAAGCATATGACAAGAACTTAGTATTTGGAAACCCGAGGACTCGTTTTGTCAATATATTTATAATTTAGAATGCCTTTTTTTCACAAACATAGAGAAATATTTGCCGAACCCTTCAGTTGGAAATAATTTATATATGATATCAATAGCTACAGAATTTACACATCCTTGTGAACGCTTCCCTCACGAATATTTAAAAAAATTGTTCATCCGATTAAGGATTTTTTATTTGCTGAAATTTAGCAATAGAGATTTTAAGTTCCAGCCAAAGAAAAATAGAAAACTGTCTATTTTACTCAATTTATAATCAATAAATAAATTTTTATGTAAAATTGTTAATAATCTTGTTGATTCCAACGAGATTGCCTGCCTCGTTAAATTTAATATTTTTAAAGTTTTTGATATTAACTTTAGTGCTACAAATTATTATCAAAATTCTCCCTTGCGTAGGTGTTGTAAATCCTTCTACTCAGTCTATAACCATGTTGATATTGATATATTCTATGACAAATTCTTTACATTTTGTAATAAGCTAAAAAAGCTGCATCTTAATAACAAAATTATGTTTTAATTTCGTACTATTTAGTTTCAATAATTACAATTACCAATTTATACTGTATAATTGATATGTTATTGAATACCGTATTTGGCTCATCCCGTTTGTATTTCCTTTGATAAATGATAAATTGAGAAATATTTGGAATTTGATGAATTTTTGTAGTGATTTGTGTTATCTAAAAATGTATTTATTAATTAATCTCCCAAGAGTAATGACTATTTATAACAAATCATAAGAATGTACACATAGGTATTAAATAAATACATGAATATATATTCGGTTATGGTTATTGTTTTAATTCATTGCCCAATTTTAAAGATTTAGTGAAAATTTTCAAAAAAAACTAGATCCGGCACTGGAAATTGTTATTGTCCCCGAGTCAACATTGCAATTTGGTTAGAAATTCAGAAAATATTTTAAACCGGCAACATCGCGGCCATACCGAGTTAAAGGTCCGAGGTCATTGAAGACTGAGTTGAAAATCGTTTGATGTTTTACCGGGATTCGTATCTGTTCTTTCTCTAATCTGTGGTTATAGGTAATATTTGAATTCTAATTAATTCTGTTGCCATCTATGTGAGAGACAGAGAAATTGTCAGCTGACATTTAAGATCTCGGTATATTTAGGGATAACTCTGTCGAAAATTATCTGGTAAACATAAGTTGGCAAACTTTTATGTTATTTTATTTTGTTTCTTATTTATTTCCTGTATAAACGATACGTATATCCGCTAAAATGGTTTGCTTGACAACTTCCTTATGTCAACTTAACTCCAATACGGATACGAATACGTGTACTTATTACTTATGACAATCTAAAAGTGTCTATTACCTAACACAAGTATCCCAATTGGGATCTATTGCTAAGCGATACGCCACCATACAGCGTTAAAGTGAACTTCTTTAGATGTGCGATTATATGTTTGTTTGCCACTTGGGTTATTTGTTTCGTTTGCTTTAGATAGTCCTATGTTTGTCAGAAAAAAAGCGCTAGCAAGTGCTTGTAAACAAAATGGTGATCGCTAAGCGCTGTTGACTGCTAAATAGTTATTTTCCTCTAGAGGACATAATGTAATAGAAGATACTTTTGGTGAAGATATTGCTTAAAACTGATTTCAAAACAAAAAAAATCAATGAGCAAAATGGCGGATTATGTCAGAGCTATTGAAGTTAGCAAAACTGTACAGTTCGTTTCTCAGCACTAACAAGCGCTTTTTCTGCCAATCCTACGCATTGTTTTTCGTATTTTATATTGGATGTTTAAGTGTTAGGTTTAATTTTTAAATAAGATTACATTCCAAGAAGTACATTGCCGTTGAATTCCATATTTTTATTTGTAATTCACTATTTATTTAATTATAGGCACAAATGTTCGGGCACAACGTCCCAAATTAAAGAATTTTAAAAAAATAACATGTGACCTATACGTTTAACAACACTAACAAAAAAGTTTTGAATTTACTAAGAATATTGTCTTAGAAAAAAAGGCTGGTAGGTAATTATTTATAAAAGAAAATATAATTTCAAAAATGTCACTAAGCCACACTATTAACACCACATAAACAAACAATTTTACCACATCTAAAGTAGTTTGCACATGGCAATTAGGTAGTGCTGCGATCTTAATCGCGTATACCAATAGGAAGATGGGGCACTATAATATTTGTCCCCTCTACCGCAAATGAACGTATTTCTAAACGTAAATCCCGATGTTATGTACCTAATACACATTTATTGTATGTAGGTATAGTCTCGTTCGGTTTTCGTTGTGCTGTTCCTGGACTTTTGGGAATGTACACCGATGTATCACAATATATAGACTGGATCAAAGAAAAATCTGGAACAGACGCACCAACAACCGTTAATATTTCCCAACAGAAGCCGCTAGATGGCGGCAACGTCAATAACGTTAACAATCCATCTACTGGAGGGGGAAGTGTAGGAGGAAGTAAGTTCTATATATCAAACGAAAAATAAACAGCAGATTTTGAGAATTGGATTTAGAATTTGGATTGAAATAACTGGTCATTTTTTATATTATATATATATATTTTTAATACGTGTTTTTGTAGTATCAATTGTTTGACTGTCTCTGTAAATATCTATAAGGTTCTTCATGTGCCTTATTCCTTATTTAGAGCTTCGGACGCTTTGGGTATTGCCTTGAATCATTCTAAAAATATATTATCCTGTTTTTTTAGATTTCAATTTCTGTTTCTGTAAGAAGTTATGCAAAACATAATACATCGTGTATGTATTATGGGTTGCATATAATAGGTTAGAAGTTAACATGTGTTTTAAGTAAATATATTACTGTAATGTTGGTAGTGATGAAATAAAAGTCAGTCTTAATTCCGAATTTCCGGCACAATGATAGTCAATGATGGTGGGTTTTTATTATAAATGATCCCAGATAATTCCTATATACAACTTATTACAATCTCAATCAAGTTTTAATACGTTACATGTTTTTTTACATCCTCCATTTTTACTGTTCTCTCATTCTTGCCCCTTTACCTTCTGCGATGTTCTGTCCTAATTACAATATAGTCATAATCTCTCTTTTCTTTATTATTAATGGCTGTGAAAATTAGTCAGTGTCAGCTTTGCCATTTAAAATAAAACATGAAAAGTAACCTCAAAAACAGTAAAAATTTAATAAATATTTAAAACTATATGGCAAATTTGGTAACAATTGAACAGTATAAATTTAAGTGTTGTTGTTTTGGGCTCAGTTTACATACTAAAACTTCACAAAACTACATAGTTCATTAAATGATTAAACTAATCACTGGTCTGCAAAAAAAGGATGGTAGTTGTCTTTGCAAAGCTTATGAAGTAATTTTCTGCGCAGAATCCGAATCTGGCTTCAGAGTTACTTTACCAAATATTCGAGCACTATTATCCTTCAAATCATGAATGGATCATGTATCTTAACTTCAAATTAGCTCTTGGAGAAGAAAAATTGTAATTGAACTCTGTGGCTCTATAATTATAATCACAGCAGTACTAATTGATGCAACCAGGAAGAAAATATCAAAAGCAGTTGTATATCAGTTTGAAGAGCAAGCCATTTTAATGTTCATAAGCTTGATATTTTATGAGCATGTCTATCCGTAGTCTGTACCACAGATAACTCACAGTCTGTACCTTAAGAAGCTTCTGCGGCTGCTTTCAGTTACTGTGATTTTTGTATGTTTGTTTAAATAATGAATTTGTAGGGACTTAATTGAAACAAAAAATATTTATATGTTTTTCGTTCTAGGTCATCGTCCTCATCACCATTGGCTTCACATAATAAGACCATATAGACGACCAGTAAAAATACTTCTTAATAAGAATAAACGTTTATATCCTACGACCAGGCGGATGATACGTCACAATCAAATTGTAATACCTTGAAAAATTCAACGGATTATCATACTAAATTACATCATATCATACGAGTATGTGTTTCACTTACTTCCCAATAAATACCTATGTATTTCCGTTGAAAAAAAGTAAATTGAATAAATGTGAAAATAGAACAATGTATATAGGTACCTATCGCATTTTCACTTTTCCACCAACCCTATCTACGTTGCGAGAAAAGTAATGGTTTACTCCAAAAAAATTGGAATTTTCGATTTTTTTGAGTTATTTATAAGTTTTTCAGTAAGAAAACACGAAAAAAGGTGTTTTAGAGAAAAAATCATGTGCGTATTGTTGTTTTTGTTAATATCTTCTAGACAGTGGAGGGTTACTTTTCCAAAATAAACCAGAGAAACAAACGCGCTTTTATCAGTTTTATCTAATATACCCAAGGAAACAGAATTGGAATTAATTTTAGGCTTAATGAAATTGACTGTCTCGACCCTTACTTCGTGGAATATGCTCATATTAGTGTTTTTAAATGAAACTCACGGTCTCTAGTTAATTCCACAATATAATAAAAGTTATTGAAAATTCTAAAAAATTGACAATTGTTTCGATAAATCAATATCATCGTCAGAATGACAGAAGTTACATTTAATTTTATGCCTACCTGATGTTTAGTAGTTATTTTTGGCGAAGACCAAGAAGTAACCTAACTTGTGATTGGCTTAATATATGTTTATAGAAAAAAGAAGAAGATGTGATATTACAAATATTGAAGCTTAGATATTATTAGCCCTATGGTGATATCCTGGATATCATTTTTCCAATTAAGATCAGTATAACTGTGCAATGATATAGAAAACCAGGAAAACTATATCTGCTGATCTTTACAATTATCACTTAAGAAGACAGTTTATTAGTGGAGAAATACGATACAGTGAGCACTTACGAGCATACAGATTAAAACAACCAGATAAATCCCACTACGCAAAACATCTACTTGACACCAATCATTCATTGACACCTAACACAGAACTAGAAGTGCTGCATATTTGTGAAAAGAAACAAGAACTGGATTTCCTTGAAGAACTGGAAATTAGAAGACATTTAAGAAACCCACAATATGAAGTTGTCAATGAACAGTAAAATCTAGGGAGTTCTTCACTAATAAACTGTCTTCTTAAGTGATAATTGTAAAGATCAGCAGATATAGTTTTCCTGGTTTTCTATATCATTGCACAGTTATACTGATCTTAATTGGAAAAATGATATCCAGGATATCACCATAGGGCTAATAATATCTAAGCTTCAATATTTGTAATATCACATCTTCTTCTTTTTTCTATAAACATATATTAAGCCAATAACAAGTTAGGTTACTTCTTGGTCTAGCCAAAAATAACTACTAAACATCAGGTAGGCATAAAATGAAATGTAACTTCTGTCATTCTGACGATGATATTGATTTATCGAAACAATTGTCAATTTTTTAGAATTTTCAATAACTTTTATTATATTGTGGAATTAACTAGAGACCGTGAGTTTTATTTAAAAACACTAATTTTAGGCTTATTTCAGAATGAAATAGGGCTATTGTAGAGAGTAGCATGTCGCGACTTCGGAAGAATTTCATTACAGTCTTTCGTTTTGGTGCTCCCTGATGCCAAAGTAACCCCTTGTTCCGAAGAACTAGAAATGAACTAGGTTTCACGGGTTGAACCGCGTTGGAAATTTGTAATTTCTCGACGTTTCGGCTTCCACTTTGAAGCCATTATAATAGGGGGGGTTAGGTTATTCGTTCATTAATCTAGGAATAAGTGATCCGATTCCGTAGTCTCAATCTGCCTACTCTACGCAACGAATCATTTCATTTCATATACTCCATGCTGTTCATTGGGAATTTTATCCTTGACAGATCTGATTAGGTGGGAAACTTTCTGTTGGGATTTGAAGATTTTGCAGACTCTGTTTGTCACTCCTTTAATGTAAGGAAGGGATATTTTTAATTGACTATCTAAGACGATGGTGGAAGGTGACGGAGTGAGAGTTGAAAATGTCTGAATGCTTCTGTTGATTTGGGAACCTTTGTAACCATTTTGAATTAGAGTTTTTTTTAGAAAATTTATTTCTGATGGTCGATTGGATTCGTCAGACAGAGAGATGGATCGGGATACGAGTGTGTTGATGACAAAATTAAGTTGGGCCGGATGGGAATGGGCATTGAGAAAACGGTTGGTGTGGCTGGGTTTGCGATAGATAGAGTGTGAAAAACCATTTGGTGAAAGTTTTTCAATCATGACATCAAGAAATGGTAGAGATGAGTTATCTTCCATTTCCATCGTGAATTGGATACATCAGGGATGTACGCTGTTCAGATGGAGTAAGAAGGAACTCAAAGTATCTCTTCAATGGGACCAAATAACATATCGTAACCAACAGCTTGGTCGGAGGGAGAGGAAGATAGTGCCGAATTTTCGAAATGTTCCATGAAAATGTTGGCCATAACCGGAGAGATAGGGGATCCTATAGGGGCACCTTTCAGTTGTCTGTAGAAGTTACCTTGGAATGTGAAGTAGGTGTTGGACAAACAGTGTTTGATTAAGGAAAGACAATCTGTGGTGTATAGTGTCTAAGATAGACAAAGTTTCATCGATAGGGATGTTGGTAAATAAGGAGACAATGTCAACACTGACAAGGATATATATGGAAGAAATATCAAATCCTTTGAGTAGGTCAATGAAATGGAAAGAATTTTTGACATAGTTTGGCAAATGATCGTTTCTATTGGAATGGATTTGGGTGTGACAGCGTAATTAAAGCCTTTGGCAAGAGCCTGTTTGCCGTGTTCCGAAATAAGGGTGTCGGAGTAATTGTGGACAAGTGTGTCAATGTCAAGGGTTTGTGGAGGAGGTTTTTGGAACTGAGGAAACTATCTCTCACCTCCCTTCCAATCAAGCCGAAATTATTAGGCAAGATGTTGCCCAGGTCCTGCGAACATCAAAACCTCCTCCTTCTAACCTTACCTTCAAAGAAAGACAGACTCTCAAAGATATTCACAACAACCCAAATATTATTAACTACCGATCTTCCAGGTACAAAACCGTGTTGAAAGTAGGAATTATATTGTTAATTATGAGTAAGCAGATACGCGATTCGCGGATAATAGATTCCATTAGTTTAGCTGCTATGGATATTAGGCTAATTGGTCTATAGTTATTAGGATCCAGCTTGTCACCTTGTTTGTAAATTGGAGTAACACTTGAAATTTTCCAGTTGTCTGGTAAAGAGTGTGACAAAAAAGAAGCTTTCATTATTATTGATAACGGATGGATTATGGAGTTGGCGCACTTTTTAAATAAGATTGCTGCAAAACCGTCCAATTTAGGAGCAGAGTAAGTTTGAAAACAGTATATTTTCTCCTTGATAGTTTCTGACTCAAAATCTATATCGCTGAGATCGTAGCGATTTCTTGGAGATGCTATATGTAAAGTGTTTGGAGGGTTTTCCTCGATTGTAAATACTTCTTGAAAATTCCTGGCAAAAATAGTGGCAACTTCCGCATTCAATGAAGTAGGTTCGCGAGTTTCATTTCTTAGGATAGGCAATGACAGTAGGGGAAGTTGGGGCAAAGTGGCCCCTCGGGGCAAAGTGATTTTATATGATATTTCCAACATGGTTACGACATCGACAGGTGTCTTCGCGTATATCATTCCCCTTACGTATATGGACAGCTAACTTAGTCTGCATTTAACCACGGTCGAGACTACACGCAATTTTTTCGTGAAGTGAAAAGTTTTGAACCACGTGCTGGTAATATTCATTGGTAAGTAAAGTAGCAGTTTAGCTGAAAATACAAATTGTTTGTTCGGTATCATATAAGGTTAGAATGACATTTTATATATATCTGAGACGTACATATAAGCAATCAAACAAAACAAGCTAATTTTTTTATTACTTTTAAAATACTGCTTCGATACGTATTGGGGCAAAGTGGATTTCCTATTATGGGGCAAAGTGGTCCACTTTGCCCCTATAGAAAAATTAAGTTGAATTTTTTTTTCAGAATAAATTTCCATAATGGTGCGTAAATATATACGTAAAACTCAGCAACAGTCTTGGTTGGAAGACAGTATGATAGCAGCTATACAGGATGTCAGAAATAATATACTTAGTGCAAAAAAGGCAGCAAGTCAGTACCAAGTCCCTTTGACAACATTTCGAAGACGAGTCAAATCGAACAAGGACCCTGAAGCAGCTTCAAGAAAATATCTAGGGCGATTTAGACCTATTTTTTCGGCAAAGCAAGAAAAGGAACTTGCGGATTTCATCATAGAAATGGAAAGTAGGCTTTTCGGCCTCGGCACGCGGGAACTGAGACACCTTGCATTCCAGTTTGCAGAAAAAAATAAGATTGCTCATAATTTTAATGCCATCAAAGGTCTTGCAGGGCGTGATTGGTTTTATGGGTTTTTAACCAGAAACAAAAATATTTCTCTAAGACTGCCAGAATATACGTCAGTTGCTAGGGCCTCGTCTTTCAATAAATTTAATGTAAGTTCATTATTTAAGCTTCTGAAAGAAATTTTCGAGAAACATAAATATCCACCCAGCAGAATTTTTAATTCTCCAGTAAAGGAAAAAAACAGGTGGGTTGTCTTAGTTCCGCGGAAAGAGGCACCTTAACTACTGCAGAAATTTGTTTCAATGCCGTTGGATTCTATATTCCTCCACTAGTAATTTTCCCGCGAGTAAGAAAAGGCCCAGCCCTTGAGCACGGGCTTCCCCCGGAATCGATCGCTGAATATCACCCGAGTGGGTGGATGCAGAGTGAGATTTTTTCTGATGTTTGGTTTGATCACTTCCTGAAATATACCAAACCCACCGAGACTGACCCGGTGTTACTGATTCTTGATGGCCATGCAACGCACACTAAGAATTTAACGTTAGTTGAAAAGGCAAGGGCAAATCATGTGAACATAATTGTAATACCTCCACATACATCCCACCGGCTACAGCCATTAGATGTTGCCTTCATGTTTCCGCTCAATACGTACTATGAACAAGAAACGATGAAATGGTTACTGAATAATCCTGGGAAAGTGATAACATTGTATCAAGTCGGAGAACTGTTTGGTAACGCATTTAAACGGGCCGCAACTGCACAAAATGCTATTAATGGCTTCAAAGCCACTGGAATTTATCAATATAATCCGGATGTATTTCCAGAGGAACTATTCAAACCGGCAGACTACCAGAGGATGAGCGTCCAAACACTCTGCAATCAGTTCTACCTGAGAATAGATTTAATGAAATAAATCAGTCTCCACAACCAGAGCCCTCTAGAGTTAGATCCCCGTCTCCTATAGTCCATTCAGTACTAAAAGCATCACAAGCTGTAGATCCTATTTCAAAAGAAATCTCTGGAAACCTATATTATTCACCGCAAGACATATTACCCTTACCCAAAGGAGCGCCCAAAAGAAAATTAAAAAGGGGGAAAACCATGGTGCTAACATCAACCCCTAATTATGAAGAGTTAAAAGTTGCAAAAGAAATTAAAATATCAAAAGACAAAAAGGAAGCGGTTAAAAAAAATTGGTAAAAACCAAGAAAACAAAGATACAAAAGGGAACAAACACGAATGAAGATACGTCGTCAGACGGTTCAATTCTGGTTGAGTTGGTAAATTCAAGTGATTCAGATAGCGATCTAGAATTTTATCCTAAGACAAAGGATTTTGATATAGAAGAGGTTGACATCAAAAACCTAAATAATGATGAATTTATATTAACAGAATTAACATCTGACAAATTGACAAAAAAAGTTTCTTGCCCAAATAGTTAGCATTGAAAAAACCTCTGAATCTAAAAGATTATTGTTTCCTTTTTGCGGCAATATAGACAATCGAGAGATATTTTTGTTCTCCCTGAAGTGAAAGACATTAGCGAAGTTGTTATTAACGAAATGTTAGGAAAAGTTAAAGTAGAAATTTTGAGGCACGGAAAAATTAAAGTTTGTTAATAACCTTTTTAAATTTTTATTAGGAATATCTTTGTTTATGTCAGTTGTTCCTTTCTTTTTTTTATAGAGGAAATGTTTATTTTTCTTTCATTTCACTAATAAGTGGTGCTTCATAGTAAAAAGCCTACAATCTTTTAAGGTTTTCTTTGATACATAATGCTCAAAATTGTTAAAATGTCGTTTTCGCTGTTTTCATCACAACAATGAAGTGTTATTTGTTTTTGTAATAAACTCTTGTGTACGAAAAGTGTTTTCTTTTATCTGGTAATTACTTTCCACTTTGCCCCGATATATGGTATCCGCCAAAATAAACAGTACCGAAACAGAGAGTACTGTGGAGTTGTTTATGTAATATGGATTTGTCATATCTGACTTAATTGTCATTAGTTGATATATTAATAGTACGCTGCAGTTAAATTTGATTTAAAAATGGTTCTAACAACGGAAGAAAAAGTTTTTTTGGTAGAGCATTATTTTCGTTCATACGGAAAAAGTCGTAATGATGGTCCAAGCTTAGAACAGGTGTCAATAAAATATCAACAAAAATTTAATAAAGCAGCTCCTAGTAAAAGTGTGATGTTAGCTGTTGTTGAAAAATTTCGTCGCACTAGTAGTGTATTGTGTCAACGTAAAGGTTCTTCAGATCGTCGAAAAACAGTATGCACTAACGAAAATGAAGAACGTGTTTTTAACCAAGTTGTGCAATCACCTCAAAGAAGTCTTGTAAGAACTGCATGTGAACTCAACATTAGTGAAACGTCTTTACGTCGCATGTTCAAATCAATTGGTGGTTATCCATACCGTATTCAAGTTGGACAACGACTAAATGCTGCGGACAAACGTGCAAGAGAAATTTACTGTGGTCGCATGTTGAGTTTAATTTACGAAGATCCCGAATTTTTGAAAAACATATGGTTTTCAGACGAGAGTCACGTTCATCTTAGCGGCTATATTAATCGACAAACAACCAGATTCCTTGGATTTGAACGTCCTGATGTCATTGTACAGAAACCACTCCATAGTCTTCGAGTTACCGTTTGGTGCGCGGTATCTGGTCATGGAATGATTGGTCCTTATTTTGTTGAAGATGATAATCAGAATCCACTTACTGTCAACCAAGAGCGTTATAGAGAGAAAATTATTATACCTTTTGTGAGAGATCTAAATAACTTTTGCCGTGCACGAAATCTACAGTTTCGCACACAATGGTTCCAACAAGATGGTGCAACGAGCCATACAGCTGTGCGCACCTTAGACTTACTCCGTCAGCATTTCGATAATAGAATAATTTCTCGGGGAACAGACTTCGAATATCCTTCTCATTCACCTGATCTGACGCCACCTGACGCATACATTTGGGACATAATGAAGGACAAAATATTTCACTCGGAAAATCCGCCGGCGAATATTGCCGAACTACGGGAAAGAATACAAAATATTTTTCGGCAGTTACATCAACCACTTTTTATAAATATGTTTATTGACTTAGAAAATCGATATGAAGCTTGTTTGCGTCGAAATGGTGAACATTTTGAACACTTACATTACAGAAATTAAAAATTAATTTTTATTTTTGTTTTCGGTACTGTTTATTTTGGCAGATACTGTACGTATCCTCTTTGCCCCATATATTGGGCAAAGCGAATATTTTGCATTAACTCACTTTTTCCTCTATCAATTCATAGTTCTGGTCTAGAATCACTGGATATGTCGGGAAACAACAGCTAATCATGGAAGAAGAGACTTCAGTCATCCAAAATACTCTCCGTTACTAAAAAAATATTTATAGGAAGGCTTTGTTAAGGTGACCACTTTGCCCCAACTTCCCCTACTGAATTTCTGACATATTTATAAAGAGGCTTTTTGTTCTTGTTTAAGGACAGTTGATTTTCAAAATCACGCTTGGATCTGAAAATAGTTGAGCTTAAATTATTAGAAAAAGTTCTATGGTTAATGTAGTCGGCATTGGTTTTACCTCGTAAATATTTCTACCATAATGACTTTTTAAACTTTATCATTTCAAATATTGTGGAGTTTATCCATGGCTTATGGACATTAATACATCTACGTTGAACATAACGACAGTTCTTAAGAATAGATACGTTTAGACAATTTTCAAAAATTTCCCACAGTTGGTTAATGTCCACTCAAAACATCCACCTAATTTGAATTTGCCATATTCAAATTTACGTTATGATAGTTTATTGTTCTGAATGTGGTTAAAATGTTATTTTGCGGTATTAACGACTTGAGAACTTTACTGTGGTTGAAATAACGGCGTGGTCCGGTTTTCCAATTGGAGATGTGACAGAAATATCAATTAAGAGATTAGGATCAGAAGTTAGAGTAAGATCCGACTGAGAAGGTTGTTGGTTCATACGGAAACCCTGAATTTTACAAGAAATTTATGAAAAGCATCATAAGGGTGATTACTTAGTGGTCAGGAAATATTACTTAGGTTGAAATCTCCAAAAACGATTATGGTTTTATGTTTGGTCAGGAACAACTGCAAGCGATTGTTTAGTTCTTCGTCACTTTGATATGAATTGTACCCAGGTCTCTAGATACAGGATATGGCGAAATTCAATTTTAACTTTTTGGATGAAAAATCAAGCGTCAATCCCTCGAACTGGTACTTGAAAAAATTTTCAGAGGTTATCTGAAAATGCTCAGTCAGTTTCTTTTACATAAATGCAGCATCCACCACCTCCCAATGCGATTAGCCTTATAAATTCTGTACCCAGGCAGAGCTGTTAATACTTTAAGTAAATCACTTGAAAATGTACTTCAAGTATGCTTAAATACTTCAATTATTTTAATTCAATTACTTTTTTATGTTAGATACTTGTACTTAGAATAGATGCTCCCAAATACTTGAATTTTTACTTGATTTTGCCAAGTATTTTACTCGAAGTATTTTGGAGTACTTCAAATATTCCATTTTAATTCAAGTAAAAATTGTACTTGAAATATCTAAGGTTTACTTGAAGTAAATACTTGCTCGATAATGGGTGGTAATTAATACTGGACGCCGACCAAATATTGATGCAAACAATAATTAGCTATGTTGTGTTAGGCATGAAGCATGGTGAAAACTATGAAAGCAGACTGTTTCGTTGCTGTACCACCGTACATGAATTAATTAATGTACGGTGGCTGTACGATTCTGTAGGTTTGCCACAGCTAAGCCTGTGAATAAAATAATATACTACGTTTTCATGTTTACTTGTTAGCTGGGTTAGCCCGCCAATTTTATAAACGGTTCTCAGCAGTCAAATCTTGGACCAATAATAAGTATTCCCTTCATAATATATAAAAATATTTCTTTGTGCACCAAAAAAATTATTTAGAGCACATAATCTAAAAAATAATTATTCTAAGTATTGTAGTTCGCAATATCACAGTTAAAAGAATAAATTCTTTTAACTGTGGCAATATTTTGGAAGAATTGTTTTTATATTGGAGATGATTGACAGATTTGCGGCGTAATCAAAGAAGTTGAAATGAACGTGGCGAAAACCCGGCATACTTCGGCACCTTTGTCGGCTACCTTATATGTTTTTCGAAAGAGTGACGCTGTATATTAAAAGCCCAATTTTTCTCAGTTTAAGAGTTTAATTTCCATATTAGATGTTCAGATCGATTTAGCAAGTCAACTGATCAGGTTGATAAATAATAATTGTCTAGTTTATAATTTCACTTTTCTTGAAGAGTTTCTTATATAGTGACGCCAGTGCAATATTCATTGCTTTCAGCAATAAAATTACATATTCTTGAAAAACAAAGAAGATAGAAAGGAAGGTACGTATTTAAAAAAATAATATTGTAGCTTATGTTTGTTTGATTTCGAACATTTTGTCTTCGGCAGTGAATCGCAAATGTATAATTCTGTACTTTTCAATAGCATTATGCAGTATTAAAACAAAAGATTAAATTTAATTTTGTTTTCACAAAATCATTACATTTTGTCTTCGGCAGTGAATCGCAAATGTATAATTCTGTACTTTTCAATAGCATTATGCAGTAATAAAACAAAAGATTAAATTTAATTTTGTTTTCACAAAATCATTCCATAGAACCGTAGGTGGTAGGTTACAGTACCTAAGTGTATTCTGTATTAAAGCTTGTCCAATTTTCCAAGAAAGTTACAATGAAATTATCCACTCCGCCGCCACCATTTTGTCTTGGCTTTGTGTAAGCAATATATTTTCAAAATTTCCCGAATTGACTGACAGAACAAAATATTTTCTTCTTGCTATTCATACACAACTTTCTAAAACATGGTTATTACTTTTAGAAAACATGTTTGAAGCAAACGAAAATATACCTGATGATGACACTTATTCTGTAGCTGATTTTATGGACATTTCGGATCACGAGGACCCGACGTACCACCCAGACAGAGAAAAACCAATGAAAAAAGGGAATATTAGAGATTTTTTTTCACTTCAAAATCCATCTACCAGTTAATCAACATTATCCATATCGCCCACAACTACTTCTACTAGTGTTAGCAAATCTTCCACATCGCAGCTAGCAGCGCAAAGAGACATTGACATAGACATTAAACTAAAAATAGAAAAATGTCCTTATCTTGACGGTAAATTTTTTAAAGTTACATGTTTCGATAGAGATAATAAGATTCAAGCAGAGTGTCAATTGTGCCTTCCTACCAAATTAACAGTAAAAGGAGCTTTTGGAATATCAACAAATATTTTAAAACATCTAAAAAATGCACATGAAAATATTAATGCCATGCAATCCTACAAGGCCTATAAAGTATCCAAGAGGCAGTCGCAGGGTTCTCAAGGAGGATCGACCACTACTACTACCAGTAAGGTAACAACATCAGAAGAAGTGCAACCAAAAAAACAGAAGAGAATCACAGACAGTTTTTCAAAAAACACGATAGTAAAAGTCGACCAAAAAGTCTTTGAAGCAAGAGTTATACATTTTATAGTGAATACAATGTCACCAGTGTTTATTATAGATAACCCATCTTTTATCAATCTTCTTGAAGGCATGGGTGTAAATTTATTTACACGAAATACCGCGATAAAAAAAATTGAAAAAACGTTTACGGAAGTAATGGCCCAAATTAAAAACGAATTAGATCAAGTTAATTACGTATGCACGACTGCCGATATATGGTCCAGTAAACGTAGAAGTTTCTTTGGTCTTACATGTCACTGGCTAGATGAAAATTTTGGAAGATGTTCTGTAGCGTTGTCCTGTAGGAGATTCAAAGGCAGCCATACGTATGACAAAATCGCTGAAATCCTGGAGGAAATACATACCAAATTTAATCTAAAATCAGGCAATCTTGTTGCCACCGTTACAGATAACGGTTCGAACTTTGTGAAAGAGTTTAAAGAATTTGGCCTCGACGTATCATTTCTTCCATTAAATGAAAACGATGATCAAGGGGAATTAGAAGACGATACCGAAAACCAAGATGTGGAATTTGTTGAAATACCAAGTTCTTCTTTTTTAGAGCTACCAAATCATGTAAGATGTGCTAGTCACACACTTAATCTAATTGCCACCACTGATGTTGCTAATGTCATTAAAGAAATACTAATTTGAGAACTAAACACACAAATGTTATAGCTAAGTGTAATGTCCTATGGAAAATGGCAGGTCGTCCAAAAACGTCCGAGACTATTCTGAATGTACTAGGACATACGTTAAGTTATCCCGGTGCTACTAGGTGGAACTCGCTTTATGACGCTATTTCGCAAATTTTAAGGGAGAAAGATCAAATGCTCAAAGATAGTGAAATTCTCTACCTCACCGATTACTGCAAAATTCTAAAACCTATTGCTAATACTTTAGATCTGTTGCAAGGAGAAACATCGACTTATTTTGGGTATCTGTTACCAAATTTAGGTTCTCTGTTAATCAAATTTGAGATACAGCAGTCAAATTCGAGTGAATTTACCACCAGTCATATGAAAACGTTACTAGAGGCTTGCCAAAATAGACTTCTTAAACGTTTTGCAAAGTTTTTTGATTTTTCATGTGCCGAAGCAAAAGATGCTATTGTGGCAACTTTTTGTAAACCCAAATTTAAATTAAGGTGGGTGAAAAATTTTGGCAGGTTTTATTCAGTGGCAGAGCTGAACGAAATTGTGCCAAAAATAGTACTTGAAGTTGCAGAAAGAATGACTTTTTCCGAAAAAGTGTCAGTATCAGAGATATGTGATAGAGATGTAAAAAAAGCTAAAACGGAGGATGAGTTTTTTGAACTAGAAGGCGACAACACTGAATCTAGTTCTAGGTCAAGTACATATAAAAAAAGTAGAATTAGATATTTTACAATATCTAAATGACTCTGATACAGATATAAGTTCGCTAAAAAAATATCCTGTAATACAGGAACTATTTTTAAAGTATAATACATGCCTTCCATCTTCTGCTCCCGTGGAGCGTCTCTTTTCATTTGCGGAAATAATAGATGCTCCCCGAAGGCATGCATTATCTGACTAAAATTTCGAATACCTTGTGATTCTGAAGTCAAAACTCGAAAAGGTATTCATTGTCATAAGGAACATGAACATGAACTAGCACGCCTTTTTTACTTAATCTATTATTAAGATGAATATGTATGTTTTATTTAAATTGCTTTATTTTTTAATATTTATGTTAAATACTTTTTTTTATAAATATACTTTAATTTGGGTTAGTTAAAGTTTATTATAGTTGACAGCACTCAATATTTTGTGATTTTTTTCCTATAAATAGAATATGGATACTATGAAAATCACTATGAATTTTTTTAATTACAGATTGTATGGAAACGTAGAAGAAACACTCAAAATATGTTTTTCTACGTCCGTTATAAAACTAACAGTTTTTGTAATTAATAGCTGTTCATAAAATACCTACGTAATTCCTGAGTGGATAAAAAAGCGTTAAAAAAAGTGCCGAAGCGGTTCATTTTTTCACGCTTCTGCGTTAAAAAAGTGCCGTAACGTGTCATTTTTTAACGCAAATCGGGAATACATTCGCTGATTAGTGTGCTATGAACGCTTGGCTCTTATGTCAAAATGTTCCTCGATAAATTGTCAAACTGTCGTTTCTATTCTAAAAAACATGTTTCTTCTTAACAGTTACGTGAAGTGAAATTTAAAAAAGTGTTATTAGGTAATTATTAGTTACTAATCATGGAGAGTGACAAAGGGGAAAGCCTCAATTGCACCCCGGAAGATGTTATCGAGTCAGCAACTGGGTACTATTACAAAATAAAAATTAATAGATTTGTCGAACTTATTTGAATCTGCGGACGTAGAAAAATTTTTGTATAAAACTCGTAAATAGAGCACCTTTTTTTCACTTGTAGGAAATGCCGCACTCACCTTCGGCTCGTTCGGTCAAACTTTCCTACGCGTGAAAAAAAGATGTAATTTATTCACTTGTTACATAAATAACTATTTTGCTAATTGCTATTCAGGTTCATGTTTATGTTAAAATAGTGTAGTATAAAACATTCTGAGTTGAGATTTCATACTACGACATGACGTTTTATAACAGCAAACATATTTTTGCAAATATCACTTCCATGCCCTCACAGATTGTAGATTATTATTATCATTACCAAATAAGAAAAGGATAAAAGTTATAAAGGTATAAAAGTTGTTAGAATTTTACGTAGATACTTAAACCATCGAAATTACTTTAAATATTACTTGCAGTAATTTTACTTCCAGTATATTTTCACATATTTGAAGTACTAGTGTACTTAAAGTATTAGCTCTTTACTTGAAGTATTTGTTTTTTACTTGAAGTGAAATACTTGAAGAAAATCAAGTAAATTTCAATTTTACTTGATACTTGGAGTATATATTTGGAAAATTTGTACTTGTACTTCAAGTATATTTATAAAATATGTTTACTTGATACTTGTACTTTAAGTACTTTCGTAGTGTACTTCTGACAGCTCTGTACCCAGGTATGTTAACTAAAGAATCCATATAGGATTGGGATTGTAAATAAAACCACAGTAATACAAAGCAAAATATTTATTAAACGTTTCCCCAGCTATATTACAATAAATAGTTGGACAAGTATAAGAAAAACATCAGTTTATTTCTTCATTGATTTTATTTCAAGTTGTCTCCAATAGAAAACTAGAATCAGTTTTCTATGTGGTCCAACTACTTATCACAATATAAAACACAGTTGAAGAACTAACCAGATATATCACAAAAATATAAAAATAAATATAATTGAGGCACGCAAACGGCATGTTAAATAATCACTAACTAAAAAATGTTCCAAGTAAGGATAATTATAGTTTACTGGACAAATGGTCATTAGAACATTTTAATTATATACAGTGTGAGCAAGTAAATTGTCAGAAGCATTTAGAGAAATACTGAAGACAAGATTGTAACATTAGTACACCTATTTAACGCAATTTATTCCAATATAATGTACTTGAATAGTAGTCGCTATTTACTTTTGTAATAGATGAGCATGATGGGGCCGAAACTAGGTGTAAGTACAAGAAAGCTATTAATTACTTCAAATGAAATCTTACAAGGTGTATATGTAAGACATTGGATAACGAATGAAGGCTATAATATCTAGAACACATGATGAAGGGAGAAATATATCGACAGCTTCAATTTATTTTAGGAGGAAAGATAGTAGGAAAGAAGAGGATAGGGAGAAAATGACTCCGTTGCTAAAAAATTTAAGAGAGGAGAGCAAACTATTTAAATCGGCGGTTTCTAAAATTAGAACTGTCTTGATAATATTCCTGGTGATATAATTTTTATGACTTTTTTGATACTAAATAGGTCCCTTTTTTAGCTAAAACGAGCAGATAATGACATCTAGTGATGTGTGAAAATACTTTTTCAGTACTCTGTTATGCCTACACTAAAACTTGCTTAAAATAAGGTATATATTCCAAAAATTGAGAAATTTAAATGAAGATACGTTTAAAAGAAACAATGTCGTAATCAGTTTTCGTTTACTTGTATTTCTCGAGAACAATCTACCGACAGTTTATCTGCCACCCCGTGTATATATTGAGCAGTGCAATTATTTTTCAACTTAATTAAGAATTTACATAAACAAGTGTGACTTTGATAAAAAAGGAAATGACAGCTTCTATAATCAATATTAATTCCGTATACAGGAAAAAATAAAATAATACTGTATCTAGGGCACTAATTATAATAAATTGTAGTCCGTTTGATTTATTTTGGTCCACCAAATACCAAATTTTGAAAAATATAAATTAAAAGATTGTTTTTTTGGGAAAAAAAATTCAAAAACATATGACTTTCAATATTAATGAGAACAAAAACAAATCTGCAAATACCTACTTGGCACTAACTGTAAGTAATAATAAAGAGAAAGAAAAAAATGAGCAGTAAAATCAACCTCTTTCCACATATATTGAAAGGAATTTGTAGCATCAAAATTAAGTTAATCGTCTTCAGTGACCAAAGGCAATCACACCGAAGAAGATATGAAAGAAGCTCTCCAAGAAATTAGATCGGTACAAAAGATACATGCTGTGGCCAAGGAAAAGAAAATTCCATTTTCTACGCTGCAACGTTATGCAGCTAAAACAAAGAAATCCACAAGCATTGAAAATGTGAGACCAGTGCCGCATTATAACATTAACAAAGTTTTCATGGTGGGCAAGAACAAGCACTTTTATGTTTAACGGCTTAACAACAAAAGACTGTCGTAAAGTTGCATATGAAATGGCTGATATAAACAAAATTAAAATGTCAATCATGGGTTGTGAACCGAATGGCAGGCATTGACTGGCTAAAATATTTTGTAAGCGTCATAATGACCTTTCTTTACGCAAGCCAGAGGCTTGCATTACGCAAGCCGGAGGCTTGCAGTTTGGCTAGAGCAACTGCGTTCAACAAGGAAACTGTGAAAGTATTTTTCGATAACCTGGAACAAGTTTATAAAACACAATATTCATTTGCTGATGGCACGAGAGTGTACAATCTCGATGAGACTACAACATCAACAGTGCATAAACCCCAAAAAGTAATTGGTCCCAAGGGTAAGAATATTGGAAAAATAACAAGGGTTGAAAAAGTAACAATTTGCTGCATTATCAGTGCATCTGGTCAAGCTTTGCCATCCATACTTATTTTTCCTAGAAGAAACTATAAGGATCACATGCTTAAAAGTGCTCCGCCTGGAACATTAGCTATTTCTCCAAACAATGAAACACTTCATCAAACACACATCGAGCTCCAAATAAAATCCTTCATTATTGATTATGGACAATAATGAGTCGCATTTGCCTATCGAAGCTTTAAATGTAGCAAAAGAAAACGGTGTAACAATATTGACCCTACACCCTCATATGTCAGCAAAGCTCCAGCCTTTTGATGTGAGTATTTATTCTTCATTTAAAACGTATTACAATGCTGCTGAAAAGTCCAGGGAAGCCTGTAACTATATATGTATTAGCTGAGCTGATAGGAACTGCATTTACCAGGGTCATGACTCCAACAAATACCATTAATTCCTTAAAAAAAAAACTAGGATCTACCCCTATGATAGAAACGTTTTCACAGATGAAGACATTTTATCCAGTACCATGACTGATCGTCCCAATCTTGATGTCCTCCAAAATCCATTGCAAGATATCAGCAATGATGGACGAAACAGTCCCTCGATTCTCGGAAATGAAACCCCCTGATCCAAAGGAGGAAGATTACGTTCTCGTTTCATATGCCAACTAATACTGATTTATCATATCTTAAAGAATATGATGTGAAACTTATATTGTGTAGGAGAAAGCACCTTCCGCCAAAAATCTTACTAATATTTTAATATTGACTTTTCTCAAATCGATATCCGTTAGTCGATATTTGCCTAATCAATAAAAACAAGCGTGCCATTAAATTGGTCAGAGAGTGGAATTTTCAAGTTTAAGATTTCTGTTTTTTTTTCTCGCTTCATGTTGGTTTATTTTTATGTTTAAAAACTGAGAGCATTATATTGTTTAACATTTATGCCTTACTTTATGTTGCTTTATTTGGATGTTTAAAAACTGAGTGAACTTTAATTTAATTGTCAGTTTTTGCATTGAACTAAATGTAAAGTTTCTTCAGAGGCATGTAAATACTTCAAACTTTCACTTCCCATTGATTGAAGATGCGAGTTGGGTAGTAAGAGAAAATATACTCTATAAATTACCTCCTCAATCTGCAAAAGGAACAGCTTGCACACAATCTTTGTTTCATTTCAACTTTAATTTTTGTAATTATGAGCTAAGATTAAAAAAATTATGCTTCTATCTACCTAATGATTTTTCCATTTATTCAAGTTCTGTTCTTTTCATATTTGCTAGAATAAAATATTTTTTTAGTATAATGACATCCTAATTTATTAAACCAAAATTATCTCACCCCTAAACGTTCCCAAAGCTGAATCCTATTTACCCAGTTTCTGAAAAATCTGGATATTCTCAAAAAGCAAACATCCAGGACGGTTGTACTCATAGGTGTGGTGAACAAGACCCGAAACTATCCAGATAATGTAAAAAAAATCATTATATGTTATTATATAATGTACAAAACAGAGTGACCAAATCCTACTCCTTCTCCCCTAAAAATAGTTTTAAATGCAAAAAATTATACACAATATACGATTGGAAAGATGTCATTGTGTTTTCTGGAATAACCCCACCCTACCCAATGAGCAAATTTGTATAACCTAAAAATGAATCAAGACAATACAGTTTTGGAAAAATTAAGTTTTACTCAAAGCAAGATTTTGCAGAAATGAATTGCTTTGTGCTCTTAAAATTATGTACAAAATTTTTGAGATTTGTTTTCCTTTTATATTTACATTTATACACATGAAAATTTAGAAAAAAACACTATAAGAAACGAAGAACTAAAAAATTACGTTAGTTGGGTTTTTAGTAACGTTCGATGATATGGCCTCTTCTAAATTAGTGTCCAATTTGTGATAATTCGCAGAATTCGGTCTCCTTCCTCTGTACTGCCTCTTACCTCTTTTACCTTCCAGTAACAAAGCGAAAACCTAAAAATAATTGAAACTAATTGTTTATGTTATACAATAATATACGAACAAGTCGAAAATGATTTTTTTTTGCTTAACTTAATTCAAAACTCTTCTAGAAACCCAATTTTAGTTAAATAATAAAGAATAGATACAAGAAGCACCTAATTTTATAATATTCTAATAGATGTCATTATTAAATAATTTTATTGAACAAAATGAACATTCGAGGTCCTTACCTTGAGCCGATTATGATATCCTACATATCCTAATATAAAAAGTATACAAATGACCATGAAGTATGTGAAAAAGTAAGATTCTCCATCTATATCATCTATATTTTCACTATCGACAGGATTATCTTCGACTAAATCCGGCTTCCTTTCAGATTTCTTATCAGCAACTAGAAAGTAAAATATAAGAGTAACATCATGACAAGTTTGTGTCTTCTGTTTTATTTAAAATAGACATGAAGACAAATTCTAAAAACCTGGAAGCAGCGTGTAGTCCAGCCGCATAACACTTGGCGAAGAACTCTCGAACAAGAACTCTCGAAAAACAAAAGTCCTGGGGAGAAATCAAATCGACATCCACTAGGTCTTAATTTATCTACAGAGATTTCCTAGACTCTGAACTTCACTAAGACATAGAGACTTCAGCAACCGAAATCCTATATCAGCTGTATTTTATTTTTTAACTTATTAGTTAAATTGACAGAGAAATATTTTTTACTGAATTTTATTTTTATAAAACTGACTATCGCAGACATCGACTGACAAATGACACAAGATATAAACTAACTAGGACAGCAGACAGACCCCAACAGACAAAGGTAAAACAACAACATATTGAGATATAAATAAAAATGATGGGAAATCTCAGATTTCCCCATGACGAAAACTACATTACTCTCCATCTTCCTTCTCCATCGCAGATGTCCTTTCACAACCAGTTCTTTGTTTACTTGTTTAGGTAAAAGTGCCATCATTTGCTCTGATAAGTGTTCAACATATTTGGTAGTTTCATTTTATCAAAATAATTATCAATCTTGTTCTAAATATAAAAATAAAATGCATATTTCATATTCCATGAGTCAAGTTTCTTTAAATATATACATTTTTAATTACCGTCATGTCTATTTAAACAGTTTTGTTGTATATTTTACTTGTTACACAAAAGAAAAACAATCTTACCTTTTGGTACATCATCTTGTTTAGGTGGGGTATCGACAATATCTTGTTGAGGAACTTTATCGCCTTCATCAACAACATCTTGTTGAGGAACTTTATCGCCTTCATCAACAACATCTTGTTGAGGAACTTTATTAAGAGCATCTTGTTGAGATTTAGGAGCTGAAAAATTAATTGTAAATGAAGTTTCCTACCTCTTATACAGGGTGTTACATTAATAATTGGAAAGTTGTAGGGAATTTTATTTAAGAATTAAATAAAAAGAAGAGATATATATCTTTCTTTAGTCAAAAATAACTATAGTCCGTTTTTAAAAGGCATGGGGTAATAAAAGCTCATTAGGTATGCAAAACCGATACAGGGTGTATAATAAAATATCTCCGAAGTTTATCTAATTTTGTACTAAAATTTCTCATTTGTTACGAATTTCAGGTAGACACCCTGTAACTCTGTATTCGTTTGGGTCGCCTATTGTATTGAAAGGGTCGCTCTATTGTATTTGAATGAACAAATAAGCAATTTAATCCTCAGAGGCGTGCAATCAGGACAAAACAAACTTGGTATATGATTATGAAGGCACTATGAAATTATAATTACGAAAACTATTCAAAAGAGTTCACAATATCGATTCAATAAAAACACATTTTTTTGTGTTCCTATGAATAAACAATAAACATAAAATATTATATAAAAAATAGCAAATTTGTTTGCAGTAGGTATCAACTTTACTACTAATATACCGTTTACAATAGGAGAGGAAAAAAGAAAAATGCAGGAATAAAGTACGAATTAATGTAATATTTATAAAAAAAAGTCTAACAAATAATAGTAATAACTAATACAAAAACTAGTCTATATATCAGAATCAGACGATTCTGTTGAGCTTCCATTATTAACATTGATTATAAATGGTTCAATCATGTGTTCACTTATATGATCCATTTCCCACATATTTAGTTCTTCTTGTATCACGTGTTCAACACATTTCTTCCAGTTTTCTTTGGTTACGTTACCTAACGCGTCTTCGAATAAAACTTTTACGTCACTCATTTTGAATGTCGTATTCTTTCTTGAAACTTCCCCTTTCACTTGGGCCCATATTAATTCTATGGGATTGAGTTGACAGTGATAAGGAGGAAGCCTCAGCACCGTTATACCACGCGCTGATGCCATTTGATCTACAAAGTATCTACTATATTTGTGTTTATGTAAATTGGCCAGTTGCAAGAGCTCATTTTGCAGCGGATTATCTGGGCATTCAATATTTTTCGAGGTTAGCCAATCGTGGATATCTTGTTTACGCCATGCAGTTGAAGGTAATTTCTCCACTAACTTGCGTTATCCATAACAATGACTGAGCCCGTTGGAATTAGATCTAACATTTGTGAGAAATATTCTTCGAAAACGTGTGCATCCATATCTTCATGATAATCTCCGGTTTGCTTCGACTCAAAGCACAACAATCCACCTTTAACAAAACCTTCGGCACTTCCGATATGAGTAATGATGAGTCGACGTCCTTTTCCTGCTGGTGGATTGAGGCCTGTTGACCACCCTTCAAGAGCTGCCTGCCTCCGACTTTTGACATTCGTGTCTTGCCAAAACATTGAAACAGTATGACCTTCATTTAACCAAGTCTCATCCAAATAATAAATTCGTTTTTGATCTAGTCTTGCTTTCCGAATATTGCGCAAATAACTCCTCCTCCAAATGACAATGTCGTCTCTATCAATCAACATTGCGTTCCGATAATTTTTTTTATATTCAAATCCAAGTTCCTTCAAAATTTTCCATAATGTACTTCGAGACATTTTCGGAAAACTGAATCTTCGTGAACCGAAGCAATAATTTTGGAGAGAGTTGGGATCTCTTTTCTAAAGAAAAAAGCATGCACCTTACGCCTTATTCCATTCTTCAAGTCGTCATCCATTTCAAGTTTGGGTCGGCCTGGGGACTTTGCTGGGGCTGTGATGTTTCAATTTTTTTTCTCCTTCATTAAATTATAAATTGTTGTTTTTGAAACACCCATCATTGTTGCAGTAATCTCCACAGTTTCATCAACACTTCCTGTCAAATTCATGATTTTTCTTCTAATTTCTTCGTTCTTCAACGAGGAATAGCAATTTAATATCAGATTTTTTTCGTTCAGCGACAATGGGCCAACTTTAGGTCGCTTATATGGTGATAAATCCTCCATATCTGGTCGAATTTGGTTGGAACACTATATAGTTGGAAGGTGTAGTTAGGTGTTTGTCTCGTGTGATGAGAAGAGAACTTGTATAGATGAACAAAAATAAACACCAGTTAACAATAATGGTAAAAAGTAATAACAAATAACAGTAATAATGGGGAAATCAATCAACACAGCAGTTTCTCCAGAACAGATGAACTGTAAATTGAAAATATTCAACCTTTCCGCTACTTTTATAGTTGAAAAGTTCTAGTAAGTACATTGTATTATGGGGGCATTTTCTTAGAACTGAAAAGACTATATTTCACAATAATAAAACCATTTTTGACCTACCTGTTTGTCAAGTTTCTTCAATTACCTGCTAATTGGGTGAAATAATCGGCATATGGGGTTGGTTTGGATATATACATGTATTTGTATAAAATTGTTCTTAACATTTATTTTATTATTTATTGTATGTAGGATTATAACTACCTGGAGCTTAGTGGAGGGACTCGTCTACGCCATTTATACATAATAATAAATTTTCTGGAAAATTGATGTCAGTGATATAATCCAGTTTATTATATTATTAATAATTTGAAATTTCATTTTAAATAATATTACAAAACGGTTATTTTCGGAAATGAGATAATTTTAGAAGCCTTAACTTTTTTTAAATGACTAAATGTGGTACGCCTATGGTTCCGGCCAAAATGAGTGAATTATTACTCCATACCTTTTAAAAACGGAGTATAATTCTATTTACATTATATACACAATATAAAATAAAAGAATAGTCCAACATATAGTGGCTATAGTATAAAAAAGTAGGTACGTCATAAAGAAATTAAAATTAGAATAAAACAAATTTAAACATATAATATTACAATGTAACTGCCCACTCTCGACAATAAATAATTCTTTAATGATCTTTTAAAAGAATTTATAGATGAACTTTTTTAATGTATTCTGGTAAACTATTGAAAGAATGGAATACCTTTGTGAAATACAAAGTTGTATGTACTGCTTCTCTTACACATTTCAATTATTAAATTTTCCTTATTTCTTGTGTTATAGCCATGTACATCAAGATTACTAGAGAGCTTTTCCTGCAGATACACTGGTGCATGTCCAATTTTAACTTTGAAAATAAAAATGAATGTAAAGTATAGCATTAATTTAGTTATTGGCATCCAGTCAAGTGTCTTTAGCATGATGTTTATAGGAGTGTACTTAGAACACTTCAATATTATTCGCATGACACGGTTTTCCGTCCTTTGAAGATGATTGATTTCATTTTGGTTGAGTAGATACAAAATTGTAGGGCAATAACTAAAATGTGTTAATATTACAGTGTTAAAGACAGTTAATTTGGACCTTTGGCTGAGATGTGGAGAGTATTGTCATAAATAACTTGATTTACGTGCTCTTTAAATTTCAAATTATTGTCAATAGTTACTCGTAAATAGACAAATTTTTTTACTGTCTCTACCGTTTCATCACCTAATTCAATATTTAAACTAGCTTCCCTATACCTATCTTTTACGCCCAATACCATACATTTTGTTTTCTGTATATCAATGTTTGATAAATTTGCACAATACATATGCAACCTTTTTAGAGCGGCGTTTATGACTCTTATACAGGCCATTCTCTCATCGATTGGCCTAAACTCCATTACATTTCCTTTTAGTTTTTCTCTCACTATAAATGCTACTCCATATTGTCCTTGCTGTTCTCTTCCCGAGTAAAATAATTGATATTTCTTTTTTTCAATACTTCCTTTCCCCTCCATCTTATTTCCTGTAGCGCTGCCACATCAATATCATATTTTGCCAATTCCCATGCAATTTCCTCCATCTTTCCTGGTTCTAGCATTGTCCTCACGTTTCAAGGACTAATTTTAATTTCTTTAGTCCTGCGTACTTTTTTTTTCTTTTCCCTTTTTGATCTATATTGACTTTTTTTATCGCCTGTTTTATCATTATTGTTTTCCCTACCTTTGTCTTGTACCCTTTTTTCAAACATATATTTACAATTATTATTATATATCTCCCTACCTTTTTCATTTGTACTTATATTATCTTCTTTTTTACCATTTCCTTTATCTATCCTAATCCTATTATCTACATTTATCCCTTTATTACTATTTGTTATCACTAATTTACTATTATTAATCTTAAAGTTACTTCTAATTCTAAAACTAAACCTATCTTTCTTCTGTTCTCTATGTTTCTGTTCCTCTTCATTGCCCTTTTCGTCCAGTTGTTCCTCTTCTTCTAGTTTTTCTTCTCTTCTAAGCATTTTGGTTATTTTCTCCTCGCTTACTCCTGCCTCCGGTTATCTTACGTTTACTTTTCTTTTAGGATTATTTGTCTCTGTCTTTTCTATGTTTTTCTGGCTTTCCTGGAAACTATACTTATCATAAACATTTCCATATATTATTAATTTATCGTATTTAAAGTATGCTCTGCTTCCATTTTCCCTTGCTCTTCTCATAAACTGCATCATGTATTTCCGGTCTTCCTGTACTCTTTTTGGCAAATCATAATTTATCCAAATATTTGTTCCTTTTAGGTGTTTCTTTTTTTTCATTATTTCCTGCTTCTTTTCCCGTTGGTTGAGCTTTATAATTATTGGTCTCTTAGTTCTACTATTGAATTCTCCTATTCTTCGTAGATCGTTTACTTCATTTTTTAGATTCACTTCTATTCCTGCTTCTTTTAAAATTCCTTCGATTTTTATTTTTGTGTCTCCATATTGTTCCTCTTCACTATCTTCTATTCCCTGTATGATTATATTGTTTCTTTTTGTCTCTCGTTCCATCATTTCGATTTTTCTTTCTTGTGTTTTTATCATTTGTTTCAGCCAATTATTTTCCTCTTTCAGCTCTCTTATTTCTTCCATGTTATTTTCTAGTTTGTTTTCGATGATTGTCATTTTATCAGTCAGACATTCAAACATTCTTCTTATTTCATCCATTTCCCCCATTCTTTCTTTTTCAGCACTGGATTTCAAGTGTCCCGCAAACAGTTTTTGTTACAGAGCTACTAAGTTCACCCTTAACCCGCAAGCGAGCTAACTTTTTACCGTGACTGATTCCTTTTATTCTTTTGAATAATTTCTGTTAATTATGCTCCTGTACTATTGATTTTCTGACTGTATAGAATTTCTTATCGTATTCCGTGTTACCAGTTTTTGTATGTATAATGTATTTCTTGTTAAAATTGATAAATTTCAGTATTGCTCATTTGTTTCCCAATTTACTTGTTTTTTGTTTTCAGAATTATAATTCATGCAAGTTTACTTACGTCTTTCTATTCCTGGTTGCTTTATCTTTTGTGTGTTATCACTTTCCGTATTTATTGTTCGCTAATTCTCAACAAATTTTCACTTATTCTCTACCGTCACATTACATTCACTGTGCCTTTTGCTTGCCAGGACAGGACCATAAATCCCATATCTGTTATAAAACTATTTAGCCTACCACTGCAATTGTTATCATTATCTAGCCAATTCAAATTAAAATCCCCACATAAAATAGTTTTATCATTTACGTCATTGATATTTTCCTCAAACCAATCCTCAAATAATTGCAAAGACCTTATCATGCTACTGTTTGGAGATCTATATAGAACAAATACCAAATATTTTTTATTTTGGAATATAATGCACCCTCCAGTTATTCACAACACTCTCTTAATACAATATCTATGCACATTAACTATTTTTATTTTATCATCTATAAATACTGCAGTTCCACCAGTGTGTCTGCTATTACTGTCTGTCCTATGGACAACATAATTACTAATATTAATTTCAGAATTAAATATGTCATCTGTAATATGAGTTTCTGATGGACATACAAGTCAAGGTTTTTTTTAACTAAATTTCTAACCTCATCTATATGAGCTGGAAGACTTTGAGCATTTAGGTACAATATAAACGAGTTAATTTTAAAGTTATTTTCTGTTGTGACGTTTTCGCTGTTTGTTATTTCTAAAAAAAGAGTTGCTATTATTTTTACTGTCTTCATCACTTTGTTGCTCACTGATATCTTTAGAATTTACAGTTTCAATATAAGATTATTATTCTTTTTTGCCTGTAATATCTCATTAATAAACTTATTGCAGACTTTTCCATGCATATTAATACAGTATCCGCCAAAATAAACAGTACCGAAAATAAAAATTAATTTTTAATTTCTGTAATGTAAGTGTTCAAAATGTTCACCATTTCGACGCAAACAAGCTTCATATCGATTTTGTAAATCAATAAACATATTTATAAAATGTGGTTGATGTAACTGCCGAAAAATATTTTGTATTCTTTCCCGTAGTTCGGCAATATTCGCCGGCGGATTTTCCGAGTGAAATATTTTGTCCTTCATTATGCCCCAAATGTATGCGTCAGGTGGCGTCAGATCAGGTGAATGAGAAGGATATTCGAAGTCTGTTCCCCGAGAAATTATTCTATTATCGAAATGCTGACGGAGTAAGTCTAAGGTGCGCACAGCTGTATGGCTCGTTGCACCATCTTATTGGAACCATTGTGTGCGAAACTGTAGATTTCGTGCACGGCAAAAGTTATTTAGATCTCTCACAAGGGTATAATAATTTTCTCTCTATAACGCTCTTGGTTGACAGTAAGTGGATTCTGATTATCATCTTCAACGAAATAAGGACCAATCATTCCATGACCAGATACCGCGCACCAAACGGTAACTCGAAGAGTGTGGAGTGGTTTCTCTACAATGACATCAGGACGTTCAAATTCAAGGAATGTGGTTGTTTGTCGATTAATATAGCCGCTAAGATGAACGTGACTCTCGTCTGAAAACCATATGTTTTTCAAAAATCGGTATCTTCGTAAATTAAACTCAACATGCGACTACAGTAAATTTCTCTTGCACGTTTGTCCGCAGCATTTAGTCGTTGTCCAACTTGAATACGGTATGGATAACCACCAATTGATCTGAACATGCGACGTTTCACTAATGTTGAGTTTACATGCAGTTCTTACAAGACTTCTTTGAGGTGATTGCACAACTTGGTTAAAAACACGTCCTTCATTTTCGTTAGTGCATACTGTTTTTCGACGACCTGAAGAACCTTTACGTTGACACAATACACTACCAGTGCGACGAAATTTTTCACCAACAGCTAACATCACACTTTTACTAGTAGCAGCTTTATTAAATTTTTGTTGATATTTTATTGACACCTGTTCTAAGCTTGGACCATCATTACGACCTTTTCCGTATGAACGAAAATAATGCTCTACCAAAAAAACTTTTTCTTCCGTTGTTAGAACCATTTTTAAATCAAATTTAACTGCAGCGTACTATTAATATTATATCAACTAATGACAATTAAGTTAAATATGACAAATCCATATTACATAAACAACTCTACAGCACTCTCTGTTTCGGTACTGTTTATTTTGGCGAATACCGTATTAAAAAATCCCTTTCTATCACATAAATCAATTACCCTTGCAAAACCCTGAGAATAATTGTCCAGCCTTTTTACAGCGTGTCCATGGATTCATACGGTTTACATAAAACTGGCTATAAAATGAAACGGGTTTTGTAAAAACTTGAATTTTATTTCATTTTATGGGGTTTCAGAACAAGCAAAACATTTTATCAAGAACGACATTTTTCACAAAAACTCATATTTAAACATTTTCCACCTATAGGATACCCCATCCGTGGACACGCTGTATATTTTCTCTTATTCTGTTGGCACACTTCTTTGGCATTTTTTTTTACTTTCTCATATTATCTCCTGTTTATGACCGTATTTACTTTTAACACGTCCAGCCGTGTTACATTTATGTAATCCAATAGCTTCCTACAATAGTAATTAAACCAATCCTTGTTATTTTCATCTTCCTAAGCTACTGTGTAAAGAGCTAATTATTGCTTTTTCTATCTGCCTCTATATCCTCTGATTCCAGCAATCCCATTAATTCATCTTCTATCCTAGTCTGTACCTATTCCTTTTAAAGTTATTTCATATTAAATATTCTTATTCCTTTATCATTCTTGTTTTTAAAGGTAGGTATTTGTTGTTCTGTTTTTAATATCACTAGGAAATTGTCTGAATCGGCGTCAGCTCAATGATAACACTCACATCTTTTATGGCCCTCCTATGTATTTTTTTCAATAAGTGCATGGTCAATTTGGTTTTTAGTCCTCTTATCCGATGCCGTCTTTATTAATTTACGATCTAAACTTGCGCGATATTATCCATTTCTGCAATTAAACATTTTTCATTTTGATTAGTTTTCAGGGGTAAACATTTTCCTCCTGTTACATGTTTAAGCTGTTCTTCGCGTCCGATTTTAGAGTTCATATCTCCCATGACTATTTTTACATCAAATATTGGTATTTTTTCCATCTAAGCGTTCATTTCCTCGAAAAATTCAGTTTGTAAAGTAAGCTCCTTATCTTCCGTTGGCGCATGTGCGTTTATTATACTAAGTTTTCTATATATTTTCCTTGTAGCTTCAATTTACATAATCTGTCTGATATTTCCTGAAAATATACTATATGTTGGCTTGGCTCTTTATTCACAATGAACTCTGTTCCAAAATATCTATTGTTGCTATTGAAAAAAGCAGATTCTCCTATTTTTATTTTTTCACTATCTCTGTTTTGTTTCTTTTAAGGCTAAGATGTCAATGTTGTATTTTCTCATAATATCTACCAAGTTTTTTAAAGCACCTGCTTGATAAGTTCCTCTTACATTCAATGTGTGTCACACATTCAATTCAACATTGAAATAGGTCCACGGCCAGTAGTGGAATATCGCGACTCAAAAGCTACTGACTGGAGTGGATACAGAAATTCCCTCCAACGGTACATTGAGGAAGGCTTCACTACAATAAACAGTTGTGATGGGATAGATACTGCGGCAGACAAGCTTCGGGAAGCAGTGATCTCCTCCTATCATGAAAACTGTCCACTCAAGACAAAAAGAGACAATCGCAACTCTACTTGGTGGAACAAAAGCCTAGATAAGTGAAGAAAATAAGTTCGACGACTATTCAATCGATCTAAAGAGTCAGGCAACTGGGAACCTTATAGAACTGCTCTAACAACTTATAACAAAGAAATTAGAAAGGCGAAACGGGAGTCTTGGAAGAAGTTCTGTGAGAGTATATCCGACATACCTTGCAGTACTAGAATACACAAGATTCTCTCTAAAGAGCCGATTGCCGAGATAGGGTCGATGAAACGACCAGATGGCACTTTTACGATCTCTAGAAAAGAAACGTTAGAGCTTTTGATTAAAAACCACTTTCCTGGAAGTTTGACTCTGGATAACAACCGACCTCCCCACTTTGAGGGCGCGAGGCGGCCCAAAAAGAATGATTGGGAGGTCGCCAAGAACGTTATCACAGCACCGGCGATTGAATGGGCAATAAAATCATTTCAGCCCTTCAAATCTCCCGGTGAGGATGGCATCTTTCCAGCTCTGCTACAAAACGGACTGGAATTACTTATACCCATCCTCATTAAATTGTATAGAGCTAGTCTGGCGTGGAATTATATACCACCCAGTTGGTTGGCGGCTAGGGTGGTATATATACCGAAAGTGGGCCGCACAGACCCACATCCTAAATCTGTCAGACCAATTAGCCTAACATCTTTCCTGCTTAAAGGACTTGAAAGAGTACTGGACTGCCATATCAGGCAGGTAGCTTTATACAGCTCCCCCCTGAGCATCCACCAGTACGCTTATCAAACAGGCAAATCAACAGATTTAGCATTACATAACCTTGTTGAGAAAATCACACAATCCCTTAACAATAAGGAGATTGCGGTGGCCATTTTTCTCGACATCGAAGGAGCATTCGACAATGCACTACCAGCTTCCATTGGTTCAGCTTTAACTGAAAAGGGCATTAAACCAACGATTACCGGCTGGATATATGCCATGCTCACTAATAGAACAGCCACTACATCTATTCAAGACGAGGCCATCAGCTTTAAGGTTTCCAGGGGCTGCCCGCAGGGTGGAGTTTTATCTCCCCTTTTGTGGTCACTCCTGATGGATGACCTGCTTGGTACTCTCGTGGGTAGAGGGGTAGAACTGCAAGCGTATGCAGATGACCTTGTCATTTTGGCAAGAACCAAGTCAGGACGGGTTGCACATAATACCCTCCAAAGGACTTTGGACGATGTCTACTGTTGGTGACAGAGGGAACAGATGTCTGTTAACCCTGGCAAAACTGTAATAGTTCCCTTCACCAGGAGAAGGAATTTGGCGGACCTTCCGCCACTTTCCTATAATGGTGAGGTTATTCCATTTGCAGCGGAAGTAAAATATTTGGGGATCATCCTAGATAAAAAACTTACTTGGAACGCTCACTTGGAAAAAGTCATCCATAAGGCCAGACTTTCCTTGTGGACATGTCGCAGGATCTGCGGAAAATCTTGGGGCTTGGGTCCCAAACAAATCCATTGGATATATGTGATGATTGTTAGACCAATGATCACATACGGAGCCATTGCTTGGTGGTCAAAATCTTTACAGAAAACGGCCCAAGCAAAGCTCTCTGGCATACAGAGACAGGCTAGTTTGGCTATAACTGGTGCTATCAGCACCACACCGTCAGCAGCCATGGAAGTCCTCCTGGACCTTTCTCCTCTCCACATACTTCTGGAAAAGGAGGCCAGATGGACAACATATAGAATTGTGCATATTTCTAAATGCACGAAACAGGCTTATACAGAGCAAAGTAGAATGCTAGCGGCCACCGAAAGTCATAGTATTCTGGGAATGACCTCTGATATAATGCCCCCAACAGTAAACTATAATCTTATACCGTCCTTTTTCCAAATAGAGATGAATGGGTCCTCCGCAAGGATGAACTCTCAAGAGCAGACATCTGTTGGTACACTGATGGATCAAAGACACCCTCAGGCTCTGGTGCGGGTGTATACGGTCGAAGACCTAGGACAGAAATCTCAACATCTCTGGGGTCCTATGCAACCGTATTTCAGGCGGAAATTTATGCCATTGCTTCATGTGTGGAGAGTTTGGGGCAATCAAACCTGACACACAGATCAATAAAAAATTTCACGGACAGCCAAGCGGCCTTGAAAGCACTTAGCTCGTATCGTGTAACGTCGAAATTGGTTTTAGACTGCCAAAAAAGACTCGCCTCAATAGGAGAACGCAACAGGGTATCGCTGGTTTGGATCCCTGGCCACTCTGGTATGGATGGTAATGAGAAGGCTGACTATGTTGCAAGAGAGGGTGCCGCTCATGACTTTATCGGACCAGAACCTACAATTGGCATCGCAACAAGTGTTGTCAAACAAACACTAAATACTTGGACTGCAAGAAGAATTTTAGACTTCTGGCATAATATACCAGGATTGGTTCATTCAAAGGCCTTCATACATCCTTCGAATAATGTATCCAAACAAATGTTAGGCTATAATAGACACGATCTACGGTGCCTAACAGGCCTCCTAACAGGCCACTGTCGTTTGAATCATCATATGCTGAAACTTGGACTATCGGACGATCCGATTTGCCGTCTTTGTTTGGAAGATGATGAAACAGCAGAGCATATAATTTGTGCCTGCCCCGCCGCGGCGCAAATCAGGTATCTGATGTTTGGCAGGGCCACTCTCTTGCCCTCGGACCTGAAATATCATTCACTGAACAAATTAATCGGCTTCGTCAAGAAGCTGAATTTGTTTGGTGAAATTTGAATAGGTATGAGCCACAATAGATTCTCGCGAGTCGCAGTGGAGGGCCTCATTGACCCACTCATTATAAACCTAACCTAACCTACATTCAATGTCCTAATTATTTTTTAAATCTTTATGAGTTTTTCCCTTCCTTTTTTTCTTATTTTTAATTGCTTCTTCTGATCATTTCCCTGTTCCTTTTCTTCATATGTCATTAGTTTCCTGGTTGTTGTGCCTATTTTAGTTTTGTCTTGATTTTTCCTGTTTTTATGTTTATTCTATTTTCCATTACATTGTCCGTTTTCGTTGCCAGTTCTTTTTATTGCCTCTGTGTCTTATATGTTGTTTTTAGTTTTTTCCTTCTGTTCTAATTATATTTTGACATTTTTCTTCATAGCTTCCTCCCTCTGGTGATCGTTCTCCCACTGATCTTTTTTTACTTTTATCTTATATGTTTCATTATTTATTTGTTATATTTAATATATGCTGTGTGTCATTTGCTTCTAGCTTCCCTGTGTTGCAGTCAGGCTAGGGACACTGCAGACCGTGCCATCTATAGAGCCCGTCGAGTAACTAAAATAGGTAGATAATTCCAAAAAATTAACGAAAACTGTAACGTCGTTAGTAATCAAATTTTATGATTTTTATAACTGCGTATGCGCGATATCATATTGCTCGTCCCCATCCCCACATGTTATAGTTATATGTTATACTGTTATCATTTCTTAGTTCAAGTGTAGAGGTTATTTAAGGTTACGGTATTTTGGTGTATTTTTTAATTGCTATAGTGTAATATTTATCTGTTGTTTCGTTGCTTTATTGTTATTAATTGAAAAGACAATGTCAAAGTGTATTCTGAAGGAGTAATAAGTAGTGTACTCGGTAAGTTTTATTAAAAAAATTTGAGCATTTTTTCTTTCACAATTAACAACCATTGTCTTCATTTTTATAAAACACAGAGAATTTTTACTAATTTAATCGACAACTTTAAAGATCATGGTTGTTCTTTACATTAGCTAAACTGAAAATTGCTGCATTAATAAAGTAAATATTTCTTTTTACAGATTTGTTCCTCCAACCCAGGAAGATAAAGTTAATATGGCTGAAAAGCAGTGGTAATAAATCCTTAAATTTGTCGACGAAGAAACGATGGAGGATATGATCCCTTAATTTTCAAAAACAGTGTTTCTTTAGATTTGAGAAAGACGAAGAGAGGTTATTAAGACAGTTTGATTTGCCTTCCCATATGAGTGGAAATTGATGGTAAGTTTTATTGTATTCAATATAGCATGCTATAATTTTGGACATTTTAAAATGTAAATTGAGTGAACGAAAAGACGAGTACTGAGTGTGTAATTTTATTAAAATTCCAGGTAAGCGCTTTCATCCATTAGACCATTCTGAAAGCTCTCGTCAAGAAAAAAATATACAGAAAGTGTCAAAAAACATCAAACCCTGTAACTGCTACATACAATCAAATAAAATGTTTGATGTTACATCATTATTCAACTAAAATTTGTTAAAATTACTCTAAAGAGTGTGTACAATTGTAATTCACATAACGAAACGTCTAATTTGATTACCAACTAAATGATATGTGTGCACACCCTCTTTATAGGGTAATTTTAACAAATTTTACTTAAATAATGATGTAACATCAAATATTTTATTTCATTGTGTGTACATTGTACCTGTTGTATGTTTTTCTCTTGTCGACAGCTTTGAGAATGACCTAATGGCTGAAAGCGCTTAGCTGGAATTTTAATCAAATGACATACTCAGTACTCGTCTTTTTATTCACTCAATTTATATCTAGTGTGTACACCATACTCGAACAATTCCATTTTAAAATGTGTCCATTGAAAAAATACTAATCTGGGTTTTATTTCTTTTATAGCTATATTCTCTTTACCAGCTATGGGATGGAAGGTATTGATCCCTTGCCGATTTTCATATATAGCCCATGGTGTGACAATTTATGGGAAATGAAAGTGAGTATTAACTTTTGTCGAGGCATTACGTCTAAGTATTTGGTCTAGTGGTAACCAAAAATCCAAAATATACAATAAAGACAAAAAATGGCTAAATATCAAGAATTCCTAAAAAAATCGAAAGCTTCAAAAAAGGGAATCAAAAAAACCAAACAAATGTATACATTCAAACATTTTTTGATATTTTTTTGGCTTAGTACAAAAACATGTGTAAACTTATTATTTCGCAAAAACATGTGTAAACTTATTATTTCGATATTAAGCGCATTTTGTTTTCTTTTGTTGACATAAATTTTCAAACATATTTGTGTGTTTACTTATTTATTGTTGTTATTTTGTGTGTTCAATTGTAGAACCTCAACCAGAAACGAAAAAGGACTCCATGAGACGGTGGGATTTTTAAGAGCCCTTAAGAAACATTTTAACTATCATAGACTGCCAGGTGCTGCAGAGTAACTTAAACTACCTTATGCGATGGTTTCATAAGAACAGAATGCTTTTAAATGTACCAATATACAAATATGCAATATACTACGTTTAAGCTTGTGATATAAACCTATTTAATACTTCCAGTAAAGGAATAAAGATGTGTTTTAAGTGGAAATGAAATGTTAGATATATTATTTTAAATGTTGTACAGTCACAAGTGCTGTTTAGCACTCTTATATGTAATTACTTGGCACCTTGTATTTACAGAGCTGGGCAGTATTTAACAACTTTTCCTATAAAAATATTTTAATTACTTTTGTTCTAACATTCACAGTAATCATACTCAAATGTTTTATTTCACAAAAAGTTGCCAAAAATAGTAGTTAACAACTTATTGCTAACACTTTTTTTGATTAGGTAAGTAGCAGTTATACTCCTGCAGTTTGTACAGCTCTGTGTGTTTATACGAGTGTAATAATAAATTAATATAAACTTATCATACATAATTTTCTACTTTTATCTTGATTTAACATCATTTGAAAATCTAATGATACTCCAATCTAGAATGTATGTTACTCAAATTATTGCATGGTTTTTACACTATAATTTATTAGTTGTCATTATGTTTGTTAAGAAAAGTACTTTCTGAAAGAAATTATTTGTTGTGTATTTTTATACCAAAATAAATAAATTGTTTATATGATTATTGTTTTATTTTTTCCAATTTAATTAACCATTTATGGTCCATCATTTGATATTTCATTTCATTTAACTCAACATCTAATCATTATTTAGTTAATGGAGTTAAATTGAATGAAATGTCAAATGATAGACTATGAATGGCTATTTTGAAATAAAATAATTAAAATACTGTATATTTGAATATACCGCCAAAACCTAAAATTACAGAAATCTTTCCAACATCACTCAGTTGTTTACTCGACGGGCTCTTTAGATGGCGCCACAATCAGTGTCTCATCTATCTGTGGTTGCAGTATCAGTGCTTTTCTTTCTTCTGTATGTTCTTTGGGAAATATTCATCAATCCAGTCATTTGCACCCTTGAGATTTTTGGCTTTAAAAATCTCCTCTCTTATGTTTCCTTTTGTCACTTTTATAAACATTGGTCAGGTTCTTTCTTCTTTTTTCTATTCTTTTAGGATCTTCTATATCTATAGCATGTTATAATTCAACAACAATCGTTTTCATCACTATTTATCTTTTGATTTAGTTCCTTTTCATTCTACTGCTCTTCATCCTTAGTGCCTTTTGTTACAATATTTTTTGATCTAATCATTCTTTCTAAATACCCTATTCTATTTTCCTGAACTTCTACCCCTTCCTTGAAATTCTTACTTTCCTGTTGTAGATCTCCTATGGCCATTGCAATGCTCTCGAATTCGCTCCTCATCTGTTTCATGTTCCCTTGCAATGTTTCAAACATTTGTTCAATCCTGTCCATTTTAGTAATTTTTCCCACAGACCGCGGAAAATAAGTTAAGCTAAATCTCTCAGAGCTGACTGAATTATTTTTTCTACTGAACTTCCTTTGCAGCTCTTAATCCGACCATGTTCGTTCGCAGTTAAATTATAAACAAAACAACAGTTGTTTCTATTTCTGTGACCTCATTTATCTATTTAACAAGGATTGATAAATACTGGAATGAATGAATCATTTTTAACTCCTATTTCTTAAACTAATATTACTGGGATTTTGTTGTTTTCTAACACTACACGCACTTCACCACATTATCGTTTGATTTGACTAGAACTGTCATTTGTTCCTGTTGAATTCTTTGAAAAAAAGTGAAAGTTAGTTTGAACTTTTCTTACTTATTATAAATTCTATTTTAGGAGAAATATTTTATCTTTTTATTACCTGCTTTTCTGACCATGGGTTAGTTAAATTATTTTGTGGATTGTTTAGATAAGTTACCATTTTAACACATGTTCTGTGAAATATAAAATAGAGTTTAGAAATAATATAGTAAGACAAGTTTCTTAACACATTTCCCCCAGACGCGATCTTTTATTTATAATAAAGATTATCGATAACAAACATAATTATTTCATGATTATTCTCTCCATAACTTCCTACCATTCCACTCGTAATTTCCCAAGATTTTGAGTTTAATTACAGAACGAAATTAAAACAACTTGTTCACTCTCTGCCAAGACAGGCTATCTTAAATGAAACTTAAACTTATCAAAAAGAAGATCATATTTACCCCACTTCACATTATATAAATTTTCTAAGAATGATGCTACATATAAAAGTACCACCAACCTTCATTAATCTCCTCCAGGTATTCTTCGGGATCAACATTTGCAGCATCATGTGGGGAATTTTCTACCACGGAGGCAGGTGCTTCTTGATGTGCAATAGGTGGGTTGTGATTTATTTCGTGTTCATTTACATTTATAACAGGATGTGGTACTGCTACTTGTGACGATTGGCCATGAGTAGATTGTTGACCTCCAGTATTAAGAAGCGGTATTGCTGCCTGTGGCGGTTTGTCAGGTGAAGATTGTTGAACTCCAGTTATTTCAGCATTACCTACAATATAATTTGATAGAAATTATATCAGATGATAAAGAAAAAAGTTTTTGTTTTCTTATAGTTATTAATTATTCACCCCTATTAGCAGTATCTGAATGTATCACTTCTTCCAAATCACCTTTAGTGTCTGGTGGTTTTTCAGCTGCTTTAACTTCACCTGAAAGATGATTAAGTAGATAAAAATTGCATAAAATAAGAATTGATCAAATATTTAGCGTAGTAAATACATTTTACCAACAATCTAGTTCAACACAGATTTCATCTACAAAGTGTTCAGCAGTATTTTTATCCAAAACAAATATTAATATGATCGAATGAGTAAAATACTAAGCAAAAGAGTACAATGAACATGTAGAAGCAATGATAAGACAGATGAAACAGGAAGAAAATGATATACAGAATAGAGCAGATGGAGATAATAAGAACAAATGGTCTCAAGTAAACTTAATGACATCAACATACAAGAAGTAGAACTAGCATTGTCTCAAATGAAAAACAGTAAGGCACCAGAGGGAGATGGAAATACATCGGAAATGATAAAACTTGCCGGAAGCACTACTGTAGAATCAATGAAAATTCTTCTTTTTAAATGTTTAGCAGAAGGCTTAATACCCCAAACAAAGCAGAACTCCCAGGTGATTCTACTGTACAAAAAGGGTAATAAACTAAGAATCGAAAACTATCGGCCTATTAGCTTACTCCCCCCCGTACAAACTTCTGACAAAGATTATAACAAATACACTTACAACAAGATTAGATGCTTATCAGCCCCCGTAACAGGCTGGTTTCTGTAAAGGTCATAGCACAATAGAACACATTCACTCCGTTCGCACGATAATAGAAAAGTGCAACGAGTACAATGAACTACTACATCTCGCATTTGTTGACTACAACAAAGCATTTGATTCCGTATAATTGTGGGCTATTTTTAAGGAAATGAACAATACAAGAATCGACTCTCGCTACAGATAGCTTCTTAAACACGAATATGATAATGCGACAATCACGGTTAAAATCACGGGAGAGGTAGAAACAAACCAAATTCAAATAAAAAGAGGAGTAAGACAAGGGGACACCATCTCCCAAAGCTGTTCACACTTGCACTGGAATATATTTTTAAATTTAGACTGGAATAAGAAAGGCATCAAAATTGATGGCAAACATCTACATTTTGCAGATGATATAGTGGCTCTTTAGCCAGAATAAAATGGAATTACAAGAGATGTTGGAAGAACTTCAAAGTGAATTCGCAAGAACAGGATTAACCATGAATTTAAATAAAACACAAATCATGACACCTGACAATATACAAGTGCATATAGGAGACCACATCGTTGACAACGTCGAAGAATATGTATATTTGGGACATTGCATTAAATTAGGCAAAGAAAATCAAACCACCGAAATATACAGATGTGTTCGTTTGACATGGGCAGCCATGGGTAGTAAACTCTCACATGTCTTGAGAAATTGAACTATTCCAATAAATTTTAAACGAAAGGTCTTTAATACCTGCTTATTACCCATGATGACATATGGAATGGAAACCATGACACTCACTGTTAAATCAGCTAACAAGCTTAGGATCACTCAAAGAGCCATAGAACGGATGATGTTAGGAATAAGCCTTAGAGACCATATCACAAACGAGAGTATAACTAAATTTGAGGACGCCATAACACGCATAGTCCACCTGAAATGGACCTGGGTAGGGCACATTGCCCGACAGGACGACTTGAGACGGTCAAGACTCATCATTCAATGGATGCCACGCCTACATAAACACAACGTTGGCAGACCACAGTTACGCTGGCTAGACGATTTTAAAAACAAAGTGGGCAACAGATGGTATCAACTTGCACAGGACAAAGAAACATGGAAGAATATGGGGGAGACATATGTCCAGGAGTGAACTGTGAAGGGTTGCTGAAAGAAGAAACTTAATTAAAATGAATATTTATGGAAATGGAACCATGAAATAATTGGAAGGGTATATTGAGAAAATAATTTTGGATCCAAATTTAGTTCTCAGCTGGTGGTAATTGAATGAAATGGTGAGGAAGGCATGTACTGTGGTTTCAGTAAACAGTCTGTGATAGTTTAGGACTGCACCAAGAGAAGAAAATTTTTAAATAGTGCAGTATTGGACCTAGAGTTAAATTTTACCAAGACCATGATCCTAATCACACACCAAAACTGTGTAAGATTTTTTGAAAAGAAACAGCAGACATTGTTTCTGTTACAGAATTATTATGGCATCAATTTGATTGGCATCTCAGGAAGATTTGTGGAGAGAATGAATTTCTGTAATAGAATTGTTATGGCATCAATTTGATTGGCAAGTACGAAAATGTTTTCCTTCATCTCAGAAAGATTTGTGGAGAAAATGAATGGCAGAAGATAGCACAGGCAACATTGGAAAAATATGTTGCCAAAGCTTTGTGCAGCTATTATTAAAAACTAAGGTCATGGACGAGTCTAAAATTTAAAAACGCTCTTGTTAAGTGTAAATAATTCTACTACATAAAACAGGTAGTGTACATACTACTAAACACATGTAGCTTCATAGTGGTTGAAAGATGTGTATACAATGAACAAGACAGTTAAAGAAGAACATAAATTAACTTGGGTAATAGTTTATTAGATTAGCTGAATTAAATCTGTATGTATATAGATTCTTAACAAGACATTCACCTTTGTGATCGGAGTCCAGTTTTGGTGATTCATCGGGTAACTGACCTGCAATTCAATACAAATTATTTGACTCAAAATGAGATGACAACTCTTAAGTACTCTTATATTTTCAATTAATTTTGCACCATTGTTAACAAGACCAAAAGTTAATAAAAAATATAACAGTAAAATGAACCTGAATAATCTATTCTATATTACCTTCTTGATTTCTGGGTTTCTCTACTGTAGTCTTGAGTTCAGTAGATGAATGTATTTCAGCTACTGTCTCCGGTATATTATTTGCTTTACTTGGTTCAACTTGTACGGGAGATGCTTCTGCAGTACGAGTTTTATCACTCGGCAGATTTGAGTTCTTTGATGTGTTATAGTAATATGCATAAAGACATTCTGGTTTGATGCCATTAGATTCAGCACATAAGTAATAACAAATTGGTTTTTTAACATCTTTTTTTAAAATTGTCTTTAAGCTTGGAAATATAGTTTTACAAACATCTTCAAAATCGTAATCATTTTTTTGAATTTCCTGTAGAGTAGGATACTTTACTATTTTTTTATTAAACTGGCAATATGAAGAAAGAGAATTATAATACAAATTGCACAAAGTATTATTTAAATCTGTGAAGTTATGACAGTTTTTAAAGATATCTCTTTGATTCGTTAAAAGTTCTGAACTGTTGACACAAATAGATGAAATATTATTTGGTTCATCTAAAGGTGCTGCAAGGCACAAACCGATGCCAGAAATTAGGAGGATTGTCAATGATAATTCCATTTTCTGTAAAGTAAAACAAAAATCTTCATTACATATTACAGTAAATAAACAAATAATGGTAACAAATGTAACCTGCCAGCGTATTTATATGTAGTAATAAAATCCAATAATGTAAACATGTGAAAACATGGTTAACATATCAAATATGTGAAAAATATTTCATCATAAGATGTACAAACTGAAAAATAAATAAACTATGACAAATATAATGATGAAAAAGTACTTCCAAAAACTTGAAGAAATAAAATTTTACTAAGTCGTATTTGTTAAAAAAATCCACGTAATATTTTTTTAATACTTACTAATAACATATTTATTCAGTAAATAATACACATATTCTAATAACTCGAGAAATTAATTATACAAACTTTTGTATTCCACATCTACAAAGTATAAATGGAGCTCTTCCGTATTTTGTGGTTTAGTCAAAGAATATCCTTTGGTTTAATACACAATTTTTTGACAATTGAATATATTCATTGTTCTTCTTCGATTATTTATGTTTTAATGGTCTCTACCGTTCCAGTATTTATCCACTAGTATTTCAAACAGAAAGTCTAGTCAACTTAGATCATATACTACCGATGATCTAAGCTAGTCAAACAAAAATAATATTTTAACCAAAAACATTCTTTGATTATTCCGCGTTTTTGGTATAAAAAAGCGCTAGGAACATTGAACTGTATACTAACGTAACTGGAAGAGAGGCGCGCGTGAAAACCGGTGTGGCAAAATTGTAAAGTATGCAACCATCTGTTGTGTAGTATTTCTTTCCCTTTCTAGCTTGTAGGCACTAATGCAATTCCTAATGAATAACGATTTTTATTTAAATTTAATCCTCGTTCCTAAAAAATATTAAATTCTAAATAGAGGCTAACACTTCATGAATTCAATGATTTTAAGTAGTCAGCAAATGAGAAATATTAAGAGCTAGATTTTGGTTTGTACAATGGATCTTATCAATAATGATAAAAAAGATTTCGAGCTTATAAAATGGTCTAGCGTTGTTCTAGCTAGCAAATTATTATATTAAATGGTCTCAAAGATACATTTGAATCAATTATATATTAAAAAAGTTAATAAATATAGTACCATAACCTTTATTCACTTAGATCATAATGATCTAAGATATGTGATCTAAGTGATCTAAGTTTCTTCATCAATGATTCGTCAACTATTAATTTTTATAATGTATAGGATCAATATACAGTGTTGGGAACATTACGAGGGAACATACGTTTTACCGTCAATGTGTTAGAAAGAGACAAAATACATATAAATTCAGTGTATCATTCTTTTTCGCAAAACAAAATTATTTAAAAGTCCGATACCATTGTTGCCAATGCCAGTATACTAAAACTTAAAATACCTCAGAATAGCAAAATTTTTACAAACCAAAAATATTTGGGATATTTGAAAAAGTATAAAATGAATAAATTAGAGAATCGAGTATAGTTAGAAAAGTTTTAAAATTGCCCATAACCTTTTTATTATTGTAAAAATTATTTTCTGTCCCCTTAAAATAATCTTCCATCACATATAATGATTTCGATTTGGCAATGCTGCTTCAATCGTCGACAATATTATTCTTGTTAATTTCCATTGGTTAGGATCATCCGTGACCCTACAATCTACAACTCACTAGACGGTAGTCTTCTCGAAGGAAGGCGGTGCCTGCCAGACACCCCGTTAGAAATACAGCAAATGCACGTTTTCCACTTTATGATATCCTGTTAGCGAAAAAGAATGATACACTGAATTTATATGTATTTTGTCTCTTTCTAACACATTGACGGTAAAACGTATGTTCCCTCGTAATTTTCCCAACACTGTACATATACGAGTAGGTATACATAGGATAACGTTCGATTTTTGAGATAAATAATCAGATATCTATGTGAAGATGTGTTATAGAAATAATTCTGTTTATGGTATATTATAAATAGATCGCAAGCAAATACGAAGAAGCTCTTTTTTAAACAAATAATCATCCTCTAATTTGCTTAAATGAAAGTTTGTTTATAATTTACACAATTATTCGATCATATGTCAAAAGTGCTGAATAAATCCATCTATGATCTGACCAATCAGGAATGTACAGAATTGCTAACTTAAATTCATACTACTCCTCCTAGTTTAAACACAGGGACTATGTAATTCTATTTAAAAAATTAAATAAATGCGAATTATAAAAAATATTGTGTAACACTTGTGTCGCAATGACTTTCTGTAGTACTCGTCACTCGCACTACAAAACGAGTCATTGTGACTCTTGTTTTACAAATAACTATTACCACATCTAGAGTAGTTTTGACTTGCCAGTTAGATAGCACTGCGATCTTAATCTTTCTTACCGACCACCTACTCTGGAAGGGGCGGGTGCGTGCTAGACACGATTATGTGCGAATTAAAAAGTGCAAGAGCTGTGGAGGCTCCGATGGCTCGTTGCTCGTACTTGAACATATTCGGAAATGTTTGTGTTCCTTAGTACTGGCGATGTGTATGGGACCGGCTTTAGACCATGGAAGTTAGAGAGAAGGAGAATGATCGCTAAGTTTTTGTGATATGTTTCTTTTTGTCAAAAATGAAAAAATTATGGAGCACGATTATTTACTCACCAATGCCGGGAAGAAAATTTGTACATACCTGAAATAGTGCATTTTTCGCAATTCTCCACAAATATATTTTTGTCCTATCATCCTCTCGAAACATGTTCGATTAGAAGAAATTTCGTCTAAAATCGATGGGTGACTTTGTTAATGCCCTAACTCTATTAATTTTTGAGTAACTATGGATATTTGATTTTACCCCTCTTTATTGGATACTCCAAGTTTGGTGCACTCTACTTCTGAATAGCATCATTGTAGTGCACTCCTGATTTTTTCCATCATAGATTAGACCTTTGACAATACTTTATCAGAAAATTAAATGAATATTTCCATTATTTTGGTTGCTCTGCCAATATTTGAAACATTTATCTCATCGAAAAATGGACAACACCAGTCGATTTGTCGTACCAAAGAACCCCAATTCTCATAATTTTAGTATTTTTTGAGAGGAAAAATATTTTCCGACAAATATGTAGGTACCTGAACTATAATAATTGTATGGAAAATATTTCACCCTCTTTATCATACACTTTTGTTTTGTGGCATATACTCATGATACAACTCCTTGTACTATGGCATATATTATATGGTCATAACCATAGACAAATTAGTAAGTAAATTTCTCTATAACCAAAAACAGCTGATGACAAATGATAGTTGTTACCACAGAACACCCCGAGTTGTTACTTATATGGTGTTGCATATGATGATAAATTTAAAATTCTGTCTAGTCACTAGTCACTTTAATTTTATATAATTTATTTACCATCTGAAATACGTAGTAGAAAAATTAGAACAAATTCATTGTTCACAGGCTATTGACTTTTGTTATAAACAAGTTTAATATAATGGCAGATTATTTCGGAGAAATGGGATGGACACCATTGGAAGATGGACAAGCACCAGACCATTTTTTACACTTAGCTCGTCTGTTTAGAGATTTTAACATGTTTGACGAACTAAATAACTTAAACGGTCAGAAGTTACCTCCGCCAGCTTCTAAAAATGCAGTGGATTCTATTCCGAATGAGAATATAACAAACAGTGGTACGTGAATATTCGCTTGAGAGTAATAACTGTAATGCAAAATAGAAATACAAATAATGAGTAAATCATTTTTCAACATCAATATTTCAGATACACAGTGTCCCGTTTGTTTGAAAGAGCATATCAAAGGTGAAACTGCAAAAAAGTTACCTTGTGGGCATTTGTATCATAACAATTGCATTATGCCATGGCTTTCAAAAGTGAGTATTTTTTCATTGCTAATTTACAATTTTATTTCTTAAAATAATGAGTCGATAATGTATGGGTGGGTAAGGCAGGAATGAAGAGCTCATCTATAATATAAAGGCCACAGGCTTTGTAAAAAATTTGATTTCGAGATAAATCGATTTAATTGTTTTTTGTTTGGGTTGTATATATCAATTTTTATATATAGTAGAAAAGTGAACAACTTTTTATTAACAGAAAAATATTAACTGATATCACTTGTTACAAAAAATATATCCACTTAACATGACAAAAAGGCATAAGCGACGCTTAACAAAATTTTCAGGAAGCACCAAAAATTGTTTTTAATTAATCTGTTCATTGCATTACAACATTAGTACTGAACATTAGTTCAAATAAATAAAGCTATAAACAATTTAAATTGTTTCATTTCATCAATTAGTGCTTTCATTTAAACAATATTTTTTTTACAATTTCTAAGCTAATTAGTTATTAAGAACTAGCAATTATTATTAGTAATAATGTATTCTCCAGTCGTTTACGTCTTGTTTAGCTGTAAAAGTAATTATGTCTTTTTATTTAGTGTTTGAGCTTATCATTTGTCAGACAGAAATGACCCTTATGCAAGATGTAAGCCTTACTTTTTACTATTCAGTTTTAAAATTGTGGCCCATCTATTCCACTCTCACTATGTTCAAAATAATTTAAACTATCATCAATTTGATTTATGTTGGCATCTTCTTTGGTGATCACTTCACAATTTGAATAATTTTGTTGTGATAATTCTGCATTGTTGATGATGTTGCTTTGAGTATGTTCTAACTCGCTTGAGAAGTAGTCTACAAGATATTTCTCTAAGATTTTTAGTAAGTTCTAGAACACATTATGTTCAGTAGCGCAAATGTTAAAAATTGTTTTCTCTTGCAAATTATAATAATGTTCTAATAAAATACCATCTTGTAAAGATTGTTCTATAAGATTACAGTCCTAGTCTTGATCTTCTACATTTTGAAATAATTTGTTTTCTGAAAATCTTGAACCAACAATAATTCATCATTTAGTTAGAGCTACAGACGACACTGAGATGAAACCGCATAAGTAGATATTTTGCTCATCTACAGAATCTAGCAAATTAAAGAGTTAAATGATTTGATTTCTTGATGTTTTTGGAACATGTTGAAAGCACTTCAAAAGCTCACACTTGAAGTATTTACCCATTATATAACTTCTTAGATTAATTATTCCATTTTTCCATGTCGTTTCCTCTTTCTAGTTGGTTTGTGATATTCTAGCACCTCTAAATCACTATTTTCAGATACCGACATGTCTAACTATCTTTCGAACTGTATTTAATTAGTTTACAACACATTCTTTTAGGAAAAATCAATATAATACTAATGTGTTCGCCTTTAAAATTCTATTATATTAACATAAACAAGTTGGTACCTGTAAAAATCGATTCTGCGGGAAAAACATGACAAAGCACCTTCTTAATCTGCCCGGCATGGACAAGCCAGTGTAGTACTTTACTTTTATTCAATATTTGCTGACTGAGCGCAGTTTTAGTAACAACTGTTAGAGAGGACGATAATTTGTAAACATGTCTAACAAATGGGGCACGTCAAAAATTGACAACGCACCTTCTATGCCTGTGGTCTTTATATGGTTTAAATGGTCTGCTCTGTATTTCATATATTTTCTGGAGTGGTGGGTAATCATAACATATATAAAAATAATGTTGGGTTCTTCTTGTAGGGTTTGATTTGAGATGTACTATGGGACTATCTCCAATTTTTCATTGTTTCAGACAAATTCTTGCCCGCTATGTAGATATGAATTGCCAACTGATGATGAAGATTATGAAGCTTGGAGAAAAGAAAAGAAGCGAGCAAAAGAAAGGGAAGCAGACATTGAAAATCTTCACAATTCAATGTTTTCATAATGATGTGTAAAATTTTCTTAGATCCTATTTAATATCCGAATATTTTAGTACATTCCTACATTTTGGTGGTAAATGTTTTTAATTTTTTATTTGGGAAGGGATTTCATATTTATAAACTAAGTATTATTGGTCTTTTTGAGATGAAAATTTGGGTTGTATATTAAATGTTTATTATAATATCATTTATATTGAACTTGTACACATCTCCATTTAAAAACATGTTTTGATATAGCAGTAGCAGAACAACAAATAGAAACGTTACATCAGGTATTGTTCAACAAAACTAACAGTGGAATAAAATCGAATCAATAGAAATTTAAATTCATACCTCTATTTTCAACTTATATCACGGTTACCAGATAATCAGGTTTCAGTTGGTTTGATTTGGTTGACTAGAGCCTACATTATTTGTAGTCACTTCTATGTTGGGAAATCAATTTTAAGTGAAGCGAGTCATTTATTTTTGTTTCTCTTAAAATTTTCATTTTTGCTTAAAAATAATCATAAAGCGATCAATTAAAAATTGTGTAATTCCCTAAAAGGTTGTGTGCTACAATTAAACGGAAAAACAATCTAAAACATTATTTTATGTTGCTCAAAAGTTAATAAATTTAAACTCTGTTTACAAACTGAGCTTTAAAGCATTGGATACATTTCACATGTGGTTTGAAAAAAACAAGGTAAGTGTTTGTAAACATTTATTATAAAAATACAGATAAATCACATTAAACATTCATCATGCATTTTAAATACATTAAATTTTTAAATAGTTTATAATTTAAAACAATTTATCACAGATCCTATAAGAACTTTCAAAAATTCAAAGTTTGTATGTCTTCAAAGTAATTTTCGCAACTTGTTACTAGAATGAAAAAAAAAGAAGAATATGTAATGATTCAAACGATTTTTGAAGTTATACTTCTTTCTGTGTATTTGGGGAAAATGATTAGAATTAATTTTTACAATAAAAATTGACATGAATAAGTGACACCATGAAGTTGATCGGTAAATGTATCAAGTTTTGTTGGTTAGGTTAACTGGTAACTTTATTTAAAGTAGTTATTTAAATATTTATGAATCTATAACATGTATTTTACATCAGTGGAGATAAGTAAACCCATGCATGTGTGAGCAATTTTACATTATATATGGTGGTGAACGATAATTTACTCTGAATTTTCGCGATAAAAGTAGGTTTTCTATTAGAAACTTTTTGAAGTGGAAACTTCTTTAACCGTGATGGGCGATATATCGGTAACTGTGATATTTCACCGGTAATTCACTTCTTGCAGATCGGTGTTTTCGATAATCATTATTTGAATTGATTAATTACAGAATCACTGTTCAGTACAATAGTGGGTACTCAATATACTTATCAGAAATAAAATACATGTTTTGTTATTTTTTTCAAAATGATGGAATCATTTAATTTAACTTTTAAAACAACATTAAAAAGTATTTACATATAATCAGACTATTACTGATTTAAAAATTTGAAAAAGAACACATTCTTCTGAGTTTTCACTTCTGTCGACAGATCTTATAACTGCCTATTTTATTTTTTTAAATGCGTTTATAGATTTGAGTGAATTATACATTCCTTTTATTTGTTTATACTAAAAACTTGCTTATCTGAAAATTGAATTTAAATACTGAGTGTTTGTTACGATTTTTATATTTAATTATTTGTCAAAATTAACTTTAATGATAATTTATATAGAAATATATACAATCAATTTACTAAAAGAAAGTATAATAAAAACTCAACACCATTTAATAATTTGATCATGTATCCACAAATAATTATACTGAGAATATAATTATTTTTGATGATTTTATTTACATTTGAAAAATTAAAGTGAGTAGTATGATATGAAAAAAAACGCTTAACACAATATAAATGTCAAAAAGTGTTTTCTTCTACGATATTTGAGTCCATATGGAATGTGAAATAGAAAATCTTATTTGCGAAGAATGTGTACAAATATTAATATTGTTTGAGGACGGTTGGAGTCATCGAAGAATCGGTGAGCGATTTAATGTGGCATAGGCTGAATGCTGTCAGAGAACATGTTAACTAGTCAGAGGCTCAATGGGGACGTATGTTATTTACAGATGAGACCATATTCTGTTTTTTTTCACAATGAAAACTCCGTAAGTAGGCAATCGGGCACTTGAGGCAGACAGCGACTTCTGGTCGGAGGCATTGACCTTGTGGTGTGGTAGAGTGACGTCACTACGACTTGGCGGGTGGGTGGTGGGGGCGCTGGTGTCGTGTGGTAGGGTGACGTCACTACGACGTTCGATATACAGGATGTCGACGATGTCAAAAAGGCACTTTGTTATTATTGGTCGGATTGAAGTCGATCAAACGGTGTTAGGTCACTACGACGTTCGATATACAGGATGTCGACGATGCCATAAGGGCACTCTGTTATTGGTCGGATTAAAGTAGAACAAACGGTGTTAGGTCACTACAACGTTCGATATACAGGGTGTCGGCGTAAATATGTCATAAGGGACTCTGCACGTTCGATCAATATACAGGGTGTCGACATAAAGATCAATCACAATGAATATACAGGGTGTCACACGACTCTTTTACGCTTACCATACCCCGATATGCTGTAATTAATGCCCTATTTCAAACCAATAGCGGACATATGTATCTGCTGTACAATAACAATTCCTACATTGAATTCAATGCAGAAGGACATACCCTTAATAGAGGACATTTGCATGACGTATTTCCAGGTGTTCCCGAAGGTGTAACGTCTGCATTTCGCTATACGGATGGTCACATTTACTTTTTCTACAAATACAGTGAATATATCCGTAAAGTTGTTGATCCGAAACCATTTACTTGAAGCCTATTTGGAGTACCCTGCCCTGAAGATGCGCTATTGAATCAATTAAAAACTCTGTTACACAAAATTATAAATATATATCAATAAAAATGTAATACTTAGTTATGATCTTATTTTTCGTCAACATCCTGTATATTGATCGTGCCTGTGACCAATAGGAGGCCAATGTCGATACCCTGTGACCTCCCCAGCGTCACCCGCTGATACCCTGTAAATTAATCGTGATCTATCTTTATGTCGACACCCTGTATATTGATCGTCGACCTACCATAATACCGTTTAATCGACTTCAATCTGACCAATAATAAACGAGTGCCCTTATGGCATCGTCGACATACCACCAGCCGTATCGTCACCCTCTTCAGCGCCCCGCCAACGACATCTTTTTGTCGACACTCTGTATATCGAACGTCGTAGTGACGTCACACGACACCAGCGCACCCCCCCGCCAAGTCGTAGTGACGTCACTACCACACCACAAAGTCAATGCCTCCGACCGGAAGTCGCTGTGTCTGCCTCAAGTGCCCGATTGCCTACTTCCGTATAATTTCTCCAATACAACATTATTAGGAAACGGATTTATGATGGTTTGGTTAGGTATTTCATTGACTTGTTATCCTTACAGCTGAAAGCTATAACTATATCGGAGATTTCAGACAACCACTTAGTTCCATATGCGCCGTATGTACGACAAGGATTTATGTTAATGCACGATAATGCCACACCCCACGTTGCTCGAGTTGTACACTATCTGGAGGCAGCCGGAATCAATAGCATGGTATGGCCAGCTAGTAGCCCAGATTTAAATACGATTGAAAACCTCTCTCTGGGATAAGGTTGGTCGAAGAAGAAGAGGAACGTAATCAATTAATCCCCTTAGTACAATTTGGGCGGATATTGGTTCAAATTTGGGATAAATTGAACCAAAATAAAATATATTTTAAGTATGAAAGGTCGTTGCGAAAATGTTATTCGTGCTAGAGATAGAAATGCTCTCTATTAACACACATTGTTTTTGCATTTGTCCATGTCCATTTAATTTTTTGTTTCCATATTAAATTTAATTAAAAACGAGTTCTGCTACTTACTTCAATTCTTATGATTTAAAATGAAACCAATAAAAACTTGTTATGATATAAAATTGTATTTCTCCGGCTCTAAACAGATAATAATGTGAATTAAACAGGAGAATCTTAAAAGATAATATGTGCCTAACATACATAAGATTTATAAATTACTGGTGTATAAGTAGAACTCTACAGGGTGTTGGAAAATGTATGAAAAAGAAACATATCATATAAAAAAAGAATCATTGAAATCGGTTGCGGGGTCTACATAAAAAGTAGTATCAAATTTCTTGTTATTTTTTGGTGGTGCATTAATTTATTGGTTAAGATGTTTTTTCTTTAACTTCACCATTCTCATGCGTTTTATGAAATATTAGAAGCCAATATCCCGGAATACAAGAAAAAAACAATTTTCGTTTTTTCTTTGAGAAGTTCTTAGAATCAGTTTGAATTCAATAAAACAGTAACTGTAATGTTTAAAATTCATTCACCGTTTAATTGGTCTGTCAATGTAGATTTTCCCTCAATATTATAAAACGTAAATAATACTTTTTTCGTTGTTAAACATGGTTTTTAAAAAGTGAATAACAGTGTTGCCAGGTGAAAAATATTTATATCCTCAACCATCTTACTAAAACCGTGCCAACTGTGGTCTAAAAATCCCCAATATATTAAATTTAATGTAATAAAACATGTACAAATAAAATTTTATTATATAATTATATAAAATCAAAATACAATATTATCAATGCACCTATAACTTCAAAATAAAAACAGTCTTCTATATATCATCACAAATAAACAGAATATCACTGGTACACCTTACTTAATGAAAAGTAAGCAAATTTACTATGTTGACTTATCACCAATAAAATTAGTTAGAATCTAATTTGCTTACTTTTCGTAATTTCATTATTTGGAAAGGTACAAAATTGACTACCCAAATTGAATTATAAATTAAAATGCTATTAGTCATCAAGAAAGAAATATATTAAGTTATTTGTCTATGCTATTGTACCTACATATTTTTTGTACTTTTATTATTCTTTCGGACTTTTGATGAATTAAAAGAACTATTCGGACGGTTGTTTTCTTTATTTTTAATAAACTCGAGTTACAAAAAAACATCTAATATGCAACAATATGTTATAAAGCCTAGAAATTAGAATATTGAGATTGCGTATTTAACATTGTAATTTGACCAATCAATACAAGAAATCTTATCCTCTTTATACTAGATTGGTCAAATTACAATCTCCGTCAGTTGCGGAATATTACATCAGCTTTAGTGGCATACCTAGACGTGAACCTTGGGAGGGGATATAAAAATATTTTTGACCTAAAATAGCTATTTGTATAACAAGGGAGGAAAGTGCTACTTTTCCTCCCGAGGTTGAACCCAACGCGTAGCGGAGGGCAGTAATCATTCGAGGGAGGAAAATGCACTACACCCATGTTAAACATATGATTTTTCCGCCTTCCTCAAATAACAAGATTTTTTCAATAATTTATTTATGGAACTAACAAACAAATTTTTTAAATATTACTTAGGATGGACTTTTACGAAACTTGGCTGAGCATCGAGGACGGACTTCTAAAATGCTTGGCTAGGGATCGGGGGTGTACGTTTTTATTTGTACTTCAAATCCCTTGGGATTTTAACTGTCCATTTATATCTTTGGGTCTAACATAGTTGCTAACATGTGAGGCTAAAGTGACCACTTTAGTCTCGGAATTTCAAAAATTATTTCATTGATAACCTACTATGACGTCACTTTTTTACTTTTCCTCACTAGGGAGGAAAAGTACGACTTTGCTCTCTACAATGAGGCCAGGAAATGTATACTTTGGATAGAGGTAGGCGGAAAACGTATTTATCTATCATGGTCATTATTACAATTTTAAGTATTACTATAAGCGCCTTGGCTTTACAGCAAGGTCATCAATTAATCCTTCTCTATCAACTGACAGCATGGCCAGTCCATTAAGCCTCACTTGGGAAGTAGTATTTATTAAATAAGTTTTCATACGTTTTAAGGTTGAAAAGGTCTTTTCTGGTGTAGCAGTGGACCCAGGCTGTATAAAACATTTTTTAGAAGTTTGTGACCGTTCGGGTAGACATGCTGACTACAATCTTCCAAACAGGTCGCTGTCAGACGTTTGTTGTTGATTTCTGAGCATTTACAGAAATGTTGGTGCCACATTTTGATTTTATAATAATTTTGTGAATATCAGGTAAATATAAATCAAGTAATTTGTCATATGGATTATTGCCTGAATCCGTTTTTTCGCCTACACTCCAATAGAGTCGGTGAATATTTATAAGTTTAGTTGAGTCCATAAGGGGGAGACATCCCCTATATACACCCCCTTCCCCCCTAAGTACGCCACTGATCGGCTTGATCATTTAGTAGCAAAATTAACAGCAATGGCTGCGTTCAGCAAACACAACAGTTGGCAACATTACTAGATCCAACAAATGAAAGTCGAGATTTGTTAGAAAATCTAGTAATGTTGCCCAACTAGGATTCACATGCCGCGGATACCCGCTGGTTTTCTGAACCATAACAAAGCATGCGCAAGCGTGCCAACTTTTCCCCACGTTTATGAAATCCCCAATAATTTCCTTACTGCGTTAAAAAATGTCTAAGGAAAATCTCCACCCCTGGCAACACTGGTGAAGAATTATATAAACCACAGAACTGAATCATTTGGATACTAAAGCTTAAGCGTGCATCCACATGAGTACGTGATCACGGATCCGTTGTAACCACGTGACTACTACCAACCAATCAGAGTGTTGGATGGTTTTACATACACCCGTGAAGGTCATCACGGAGAGAAGTTAATTAATTTCAACTTCAGTACGTGTTTTCTGTCCGTTTTATTTACATTTTCTAAATTAATTTTGGCAGTTTTGTTTTTGGGGTTTGGAACGATTTTAGTTCGTGTTTTACGATGTAGGCTGAACAAAAGCAGTTCAAATGTGGATATTGTGGCTTTGACTTGATCGTTGCCACACAGTTTTCTTTTTCACCCCCTTGGACATAGCTCCGAGGAGTACAAGATAATTATTATAGTCATTCTTAAAAAAAAAACTAGATTCTGACAGAAAATAAACAATTTACATAGAAATATTGATAAAATGCGGAAAATCAAAAGTTCAAAACATTAAAAAAATAGTCCACAAAACCAAACAACAATAAAAGGAAATGACAAACTTAGTGATGACAGTTGACAGTCATGGATACGTAACAACGGATGCTCTATTTGGATGGCGTAAAATTCACGTATACGGTTAACGGATACTCCGATGTCCGTGAGCACGTACCCATGTGCATGCAGCCTAATACTCACTTAATCGAAATTCTCGGATTTTTGACATATGTGTCAAATCCAGATTTAAAAATATTCGCAGCGGAAAATTTGAACTTTTCTGCGATTTTTATTGGTATCGTTTGTCATAAATCAAGAGAAACAACATAACCTAGAATTTTTATTATATTTTGTTTGTGTTTGTTGAGAAATTTTTATAAAAAGAAAACGGTCATGGATGCTTGTCATTACAATTATTTACGAAGATATTATACACCAAAAAAGCACTGACGTCATAAACATAGCCACTGACAGTTACTGAGGGGAAACAAATATTTATTTACGTTCATTTTACGTTTGTAATATGCTTAAACATGGCTATTGTTAATTTGTCGAGCATTACGGAGCAGTTTTGTAATGAAATTAGAGTGTTAAAGAAATGTGGAGACAGTTTAAACAGTGGATATGTGTTGTAGAGATAGAGTTTAGGAGCGAAGCAATAAGGCATAATTACTTGATAGTCACTGCAGTGTCACTTTACAAATGAAAAAACGAATAAACTTTTAAAATATAACGGTCAAGACAAGACATAAGTTAAATAATTGATTTGTTTTTCCTCAGTAACTGTCAGCGGCCAAGTTCTGACGTCACACTTTTTCGGTCTACACACAAAATAAATACCTCTCAAGAACAAATTTATGATCTGCACAAACCATCAGAAAATGACACTATATATGACAGTTATCACAGAAATTCGCAAAATAGTTAAAATCATTTTAACTTTTTTGCGATTTATCCGAACTTTCACGTATGCAAATTTTGCATTTTTTACAAACTCATACATATACTTACCCGAAGAAATAGTCACTACGTTAATACATTTTCCTCGCCAGTTCAATATGGCGTCGGATTTGTTTAATATAATATAATATTGAAATAAAATCAGGGTGAATCAATTTTAAACTGTTAAATAGACTGTTTAACCATATATATCAAATTACTTTTTTTGTACAGCAGACATTTCTCATCGTCATTATAATACTGGTTTCATTAAATTATTTAAATACATTGTGTGTTTCGATCTGACGTGACTTCTCAAAGTATCAATGCGACTGTATGTCGCCGGACAGTACGGGCAGAATGATCTTTGCGTAGTGTGGGAATGAAAGTGGTGCCATCTATTAGTCACTTCTTTTCCACACGATTTACATCGCCATAGAAGTATATTGGTAGACGATGGTTCAAACATCTCCACGTAGGATAGGGTGGAACTGCAATTAGTATCTGAAAACAAGAAATATTTCAGATGCGTTTAAAAAATTCTTATCGCCAATGAAAGATGCCGTTTATTACTTCCTAAGATTGTTAGGTATGAAGTCAGGGTATGAGAATAATAGAAAGAATGTACTAAATATTATCTAGAATGTTATTTTATTATGATAAACTCGACAAGTTTCTCATATTAATTAAGAGTAAGGTATTGATAACACAGATCTGCAAAGAGAGATTGTAGTTGTTATTAAAAAAATATGGGTAATCCTAACCTAACCTAAGTGTCAAAACCACGTTGTTTCGGTAAATCAATACCTATGCCACAGCCTAATATATTATATGAAATTGACTGTCTCGACCCTTACTAAAAACACTAATATATTATATGCTGTGCCTATGCTATACCGTGATACATTTTTTTTCTAAAATATGAGCTACGCCATATCAAAGTAGCACGGAAAATTCTTGAAACCCCTTTTTCCAAATTTAGAAAACTTTTTTATCGACACATCGTTAATTTGTAACGATTGGCCGACGAGGTCTGCGACAGCAGAAATAAAACAGCGGCAGAGATTGTCATTTTGACATTATATATATATATATATATATATATATATATATATATATATATATATATATATATATATATATATATATATATATATTACGCGTTTCGACCTTCTTGGGTCTCTTCAAGAGTGCCGTAATGCCTTCCAGTTCAGAATCTCTAATCCGAACTGAAGATTACACCCTCCGACAACCTCTCTTGGTTCGTGTAGTTACACAAGCGAGAAGTAGTCAGTTGGCGCCATCTTCACTTTCAGTTGCGAACCAACACCTCAGATAAATGCGACCGTATTAGTCGTATTAAATAAAAATGAATATAATTTTAATATTCTGCGTGGTATTAGCCAGGAATGTAGTTGTTTTGCCCTTCGAAGAACGGTCAGGCCAATAAGTCGAAATTATTGAAATTTCGACTAAACAGGTGTAGTAGAAAATCGAAATTTATATTTCATATAGCACCTCGTATTTTATGAAATTATATTCATTTTTATTTAATACGACTAATACGGTCGCATTTATCTGAGGTGTTGGTTCGCAACTGAAAGTGAAGATGGCGCCAACTGACTACTTCTCGCTTGTGTAACTACACGAACCAAGAGAGGTTGTCGGAGGGTGTAATCTTCAGTTCGGATTAGAGATTCTGAACTGGAAGGCATTACGGCACTCTTGAAGAGACCCAAGAAGGTCGAAACGCGTAAGTGTACTATGCTCTTCCGCTATCAGTTGCGAATCACCACAGATGTCCGTATCGGCAAAATGGCCGATCGACGTCACGTTTTTCGAAGGGGATGTAATTCAATATTCTGCGTGGTATTAGCCAGGAATGTAGTTGTTTTGCCCTTCGAAGAACGGTCAGGCCAATAAGTCGAAATTATTGAAATTTCGACTAAAACAGGTGTAGTAGAAAATCGAAATTTATATATATATATATATATATATATATATATATATATATAAAGTTCGCCATTTTTGTTAATTCATATTATTCTTTATTCCTGCGTAATTATTTAATGTTAATATATAATTTCGTTAGTTAAAGCGTTCCTTTCAAAATATGTGTGTGTAAGACAACCCGCAATTAAACACTGATCACTCGACCTCTCCTCTGGTCGGCAAAATAACCGGGTGCATAACATCTTCGCATCAAGTTTAGCGTCCCAACGTGTGGCCAGAAGAATTGTTCGTGTATGTAACGTGTGCTAATTGTTTTAATACTCTAAACAGACACTGATCAGCTCGTCAGTACTATTTAGAACGTTTGTTGTTCCATTAACACTCCGTATTTCATCACTTCAGGAAATAATTTTGTAGGAATTTTCGGTAGTGACTATTGAACTTCCTGTTGTTTTATGTTATGTAATGAAATCAAACCGTAAGAAGCAAGACAAAAACATGACAGATTCGATTCAGCAGATAGTAATGTCACCCGACATGTTGAAAACTCTCATCGAAAGCATTTGTGTCAACATAAAAGATGATAATCAAACAGTAAGTAGTGCTAATTTCTCTGCATGCAAAGCTAGATTTGACGGATCTTCAGGAGCGGATGTGGATGCATTTATAGATGCAATCACAACCTACAAAGAATGTTTGAAGATTTCAGATGAAAATGCTATCAAAGGTCTCAGTATGTTACTATGTGATGCAGCAGCTACACGGTGGCAAGGGATTAAAGGATCCATTACTTCTTTTGATGAAGCAACTAAGGCTCTTTTACATGCTTATGGATTTGCTAAGCCCGCATACCAAATATTTAGAGATATATTTTCCACTGCTCAAGGTAACGAGAAAACAGATATATTTGTTAGTCAAAAACGTGCCTTATTTTCAAGATTACAAGGTGATTCAGTTATCTCTGAACACGTACAGATAGATATGCTGTATGGATTGCTAAATCCATTGATTAGAGGTAAAATCTGTCGTGATCAAATTAATGATTTTCGCGAATTTATTGAAGCAGCGCGAAATGCAGAAATATCTTTACAAGACAACGGTGCTTCAAAACCTGTTACTTCAAATCAGAACTCACACAATTATGTTCGAAAATAAAAACACTGTTCATATTGTAAAAATTATGGACATAATAAAGACGAGTGTCGTAAGTTATTAACCCGTGAGAAGAAAGCATCTAATGACACTCCTAATAATCAAACCATCTCTGATAATAATGGTTCATCCAAAGTTTTAATTTGCTATGGTTGCCAGACACCAGGGTATATACGAAGCAACTGTCCAAAATGTTCAAAACCATCAACGTCAACTCGACCAGCTGAATTTCTGTGCAGCTCGTTTCCTCAAGCTTCAGGTAACTTGCGTCCTTTACCATATGTTACAGTTGAAGGTCATACAGTCGTGACATATTTCGATTCAGGTGCTCAATCCAGTATAGCAGGAGCAAAGTTACGGGAAATTTTACTTAATGACAAGATTCCTTATACTACTAGACTCATGGAAATGATTCTAGCTGATGGAAAAGTAAGCTTAGTAACGGCTCTGTTTTTTGAAGTCTCTGTTACACTTCAAGACAGACAACATAATTTAAATCTAATTTCAATTTCTGAGCATACTTCTAGTAGAACGCTACTCGGCTCTGACTTTTTGAAATTAGGAAATTAGGCAACATTGTTTTAGATATTCCACGTGGTTGTTGGTGTTATGGGGATGCTCCAGAGATATTGTATCCATTTGTAGAGGAACCTCTCAACCAGTATTCTACGTTGAATGCTATAAATCTCTCAGAAGTCAACCTATGAGATTCCGAAACGACTAATTTAACTCCTTCTCAAAGAACTGACCTTAACAATGTGTTGCAGTAAAATAGAGACATCTTTGAGGAAATTCTAGAGTCTACACCATATGCTGAACATTCCATCCAATTATTGGATGATACACCTATTTCAGTCCCTCCATATAGGCTCTCGGAATATAAGAAAGAATTACTTCGGAAGGAAATCGATAAATTGCTGTCCATGAATATTATCTAAGAGTGCGACTCTCCGTATGCAGCGCTAGTGGTGTTGGTTCCCAAAAAGGATGGTGGGGTAAGGCTTACCGTAGACTATCGTAAACTTAATTCAATTACCCGCAAGGATAAATATCCTCTGCCCCGGATTGATGATATAATTCACAGTACGAAACAACTCGAGTATATAACTACTCTGGATTTAAAAGCTGGTTATCATAAAATCCCTGTAAAATTTTCTGATAGAGATAAAACTGCCTTCATTTGCCCATATGGTACCTTTAGGTACACTAGAATGCCATTCGGTCTCTGCAATGCGCCAGCGACTTTCCAACGTCTCATTGACCGCTTCCGGTCTGGCCTTCAAGACGTTGATTTCCTGGCATATTTGGATGATCTGATCGTCTTTTAGTAATCACTTAATGGACCTAAAAACAGTATTTAATCGTCTTCGCCATTTCAAACTTCACCTAAATCGAAATAAATGCTTTTTTTCATGTGATTCTGTCCTGTATTTAGGTCACATCATTTCACCTCTAGGATTTTCACCAAATTATGACAAAGTTAATGCCATAAATAATATACCAGAACCTAAGAATGTTGAGAACCTAATTTCATTTCTACAAACCTGGTACCGAAGATTCATACCTGGATTTGCTCATATAGCCCAACCATTGTCCATGCTCACTAAAAAGAAAGCAAAGTGGTTGTGGGGTCCTCGTCAAATAGAGGCATTCAATCAATTAAAAGCTAGCTTAACCACCAGTCCAATCTTGTGACAAGCTGATCAATCAAAGCCTTTCATTTTAAGGACAGATGGAAGATGAGCGTCCTATCGAATATATTCGCAGATTGTTGACCGCAGCGTAAAATAACTATTCCACGACAGAAAGAGAAGCGTTTGCTGTCGTTTGGTCAGTAACCAAATTTAGAGGTTACTTAGAAGACTCTACAGTCATTATCCAAAGTGACCACCAGCCCTTGAAATGGCTCATGTCTCTCAGATCACCTTCAGGTCGCTTAGCACGTTGGAGTTTAATTTTGCAATCTTATGATTTAAGAATTGAATACACCCCAGGCCGTTTAAATGTTGTAGCGGACATGTTGTCTCGCCCAAGTGTGGCGGAGGCCACTGAGACTAACCTGGTATCAGTAGATATGCCCAGACAGCCAGTTAGCGAAATACGCAAACTGCAACTGGAAGATGAAGATCTTCTTAAAATTATTATCTCTTTCGAGAGCCTATCAAATAATGACCTTGACCTCAATAGATGGCTAGAGATAGGTTATGTGATGAATAATGGGATACTGTACAGATATGTTCCCGAAGCCGATGAAGAAGAGGCTCAGCAGGTTGTACCCAAAAAGCAAATCCCATCCATTTTAGCAGAATATCATGACTCAGAACTGGCAGGCCATTATGGTGCTGAAAGGACTTATCGAAGAATTGCTAAACGATATTATTGGCCAGGAATGCGAACAACTATAGCGAAGTATGTGTCGAATTGTATTGAGTGTCAGCGCTACAAAGCAAATAACTTAAAACCAGCTGGACAATTGCAGACACCTGTTCAGTCTAGAAGGTTTGAAACCCTATCAATTGAGCTGTTTGGTCCATTACCGAAGACTGTGGATGGTTACAAGTGGGTTTTCATAATAGAGGACACTGCCAGTAGATGGGTTGAGCTATTCCCTCTACAGAAGGCCACTGCAGAAAGGTGCGCTCGATGCTTAATCGATGAAATAATTTTAAGATATGGAACTCCAAGGAGAGTTATTAGTGATAATGGTATGCAGTTCGTAAGTGAAGTGATGCAACAAGTAGCCCATGTCTTAGGCTCCAAGCAAACTCTCACTCCTGTGTATCACCCCGCGGCTAATCCGCGACCTCAAGTGTCAGTTGTCAATTTTGACAGAAAAGGATCATACCCAGTGGAAAGACAAATTACCGGCGATACGTTTCTCAATGAATTTAGTACAGTCGCAATCAACCGGTTTTAGTGCTGCTTACCTTACGTTCAAGCGCGAATTAAGAACGCCAGATGACGCTAATCGCGATCCTCGTGCTATCCTGGATTGTGACAATTTTGTACCCGAGATATCACCATATCTACAGACTTTAGCAACAACCTTAAGTGTAGCCCGAGAAAATCACGAGAAAGCTCAAGATCGTGCCAAAGACTATACCGATAAAAGTCACCGAACAGTCGCTCCATTCCAAGTAGATGATACACGCACTTAGTAAATCCAAGGACTCGTATACTAGTAAGTCAGTCCTATGGTGATAGTATCTACACCAAAAAGGTAAAATCAGGATTTGTCTTGATCCTTCTGATGTTAACAAAAACATTTTAAGAAGACGTTATCCATTAAAAACGCTTAACGAAATTTCCAGCAGAATACATGGAGCTGGGACACAAAAGCTAAATTTGTAGTCTGTACAGGGGACTTCAATGCAAAGATTGGTCAACGCTTGAAAAAGGATCCAGAAAACGTTAGTAATATTGGATTGGGCAAAAGAAATACTAGAGATGAAATGTTTCTAAACTGTCTAACACAAGAAAGTTTGTATTGCCTCAACACCTTTCCTCAAAGAAAACAAAGACAAAATGGATCTGGCAAAGCCCCGATGGCGTAACAAAGAACGAAATAGACTACATAATCTGTAACCAAAGACCAATCTGCAGAGACGTGTCGGTAATGAATAAATAACATACAGGCAGCGATCATAGGTAAGGGCGATCTTCTATCTTGACCCCCCCAAGTATAGAGAAACAAACTTATTAAAATTCCTAGATTTCCTACTGTAGAAGTAATAGAAAAGAAAAAGGATGAATTCCAAAACGAACTAAACAAGAGACTTGTAGTTACCGAGGAGCTAAGTATAGACCAATTGGCCCAAAATATAACAAGTGTTGAGACCAGCGTGAAAAAGTATGCTCCACATCTGCCAGAGTAACGCAACACAACACCAAACTAGCCACGAACACATTAAATCTTCTGAAAGAGCGAAGAAGTCTGGAAAGGGGGACAGCGAACTAAATAAAACCATTAAAAAGGAAATACGAAAAGATATAAGGTCACATAACACAAAACTAATAAAGGAAACTATAGAAACTAACGCAAATCTGTGAGTACTTAGGACAAAACCCTCTCACGGAAGAACAAAAATCAATAAGATGAAAAAAGAGAACGGTACTAAAGTAACAGAGAAACGGGAGATACTAGAGACAATAGAAAAATTTTATAAATCTCTTTACTCATCATCATTGGCAAATGAAGATGTGAGACACCCTACCCTGTGACTAATTCGGGCTCAGAAGATCTACCTGACATAACAACAGAAGTACTACCAAGTGCTCTCAAACAGATGAAGAACGGAAAATGCCCGTGCGTAGACCACATAACAACCATGAAAAGAAAAATATCTTATGGTTGATTGCTCCCTTTGAGCTCAACTCTATTACTCCAATCCAATTTCAACTAATAATCAATTTTTTTCATTTATCACATCCTTTTTATAAGTTATCATAACTATTAAGTGGTTTACATTTCAATTATGACGAGAGAAAGATTTTTTCAAGTTTTTCTGATTTCAAAAAGTTTAATCTTCCAATTTCACACTTTTCTCCTCTAACATTTATGATTATCGACGTGTGTTAACCACGGAAGTAGAATACATAAATTTTTAGATCAGCCTGAAGATGACCCGTATGTAGGCCGAAACTAGTAGCTGCACTGTTGTCAACTATTAAAAATGCTGTGACATTGACTTTGAGTTTTATTCAGAAAAATTACTGTCAGTCACTTTTGAGCCATGGATGATATTTTCCTTTTATATTTTAACGTTGGCTGCGTTCATCTGGATATTTTTGGGATCGCTCTGAAAGTAGCGCTACCTAATCCCCACCATATTTTACTTGATCGCTCTTTGATTCTGATGAACGTCTATTTCTTGGTATTTGTGATAACCACTTGCGTGCGCATATTATGTATGTCATTCGTTGATTTTTTTCAGTTTCTTGCTTGTTTATTCCATTATTACAAAAAATACAATTCATTGTTACTACTTCTCAATTTGTATTAATTTTTTGTGAGTAAAAATAAAAACTATGGCTGAAGGAATAAATGCAAATCTGTGTGCAAGGCAGATGATAATTTCAACTTGAACGCAGTAAATCGTATTCCAGGAAATATGTTAGAAGGTAGATTGAGGGAAAGAAGACCAAGAAATGCAAATTTTGTTGAAAAATCAGTCCAAAGATTTGACGATGTTTTATTCAAAGAGCATTTTAGAATGACGAGACAGGCATTTGAAGTACTTAATTTTAAAAGTAATATACTTATGGCATTCTTAAAATGCAATTTGTGAGTTTTAATTCCCAAACTGGCTATACCGCCATCCTCGTCTTGCTCTACCACACCGGCATCATTTGTTAATAGTCCATGAACATTTTTATCTAATCCCACATTTTCCATTCTAAAAAACTCTCCTGTATTAACAACTCGCTCGCAATTTAAATTCAAAATTCCCACTACTTGTCTTATGATCACCGATACTTGATCGCCTGAGCAAAAATAAATTTGATCTATAAAATGGCGACCGTTCCCTGAGCGCTCAAGTAGCAAAGTAGGGGAAGTGTCGCGTTCATAAAAATTTTCAAGATCGCTACATGAGCGCTCAGGGATCGGTGTGTCGGATGAACGCACCCAATATATGTAATTTAGTTTACACTTTGAATGGAGGATGTAACATTAAGATGTACCTTAATGTTAACAAACTATCTTGATATTATTACTTTAATGACATTAATGTCATAAAAAAACATACTTGTCATAAAATCTCGTAATCTTTATTTTGAATTATAAATAACATTACACCCCGTTGACTAATCGTGTGAGTTCTGCTTCAGTCACTTTTAGCGAAAAACTGCTCCAGGCGCTCAATAATTCCCTACCAGACATCTTTTACAACCGATTGGTTGTTCTTGTCTCCTTAATTTATTTTAATTCTCCGCACAGCACGAAAACCTCCAAATGAACATACCCAAGTTCAGCCCTGCAGAGGAAAAAATCCTATATCAGGGTCAGCCACTATTCTGTCAACATATATCCCATTTTCTCACTAAATCAATCGATCCTCTCCCTCTCTCTCTCTCTCTCTCTCTCTCTCTCTCTCTCTCTCTGTCTCTTATAGGAATTGAAGTAGTTTTAGTATTTTAACAGCTTTCACACACGATCCCTCAATTAAATAAACAAATTTGTATAAACATTTACTTTATTAAAAATTTGATAAAATTATTACACATGATTAAAATAATAAATAATCATTAAGATAGTTAAGGTACCCTGGTTACATTGTTATTAGGTGAAAATAATTATAAGTATTAGTGAATATAACCACATTCTAAGTTTGGTGTAATTGGCAAGCACGAAAAATAATTAATAAAATTGGTATAAATAATACACCTTTTATTATATTTATCACATTTTTCTCCAAATTAATTTATTAAGCGTCATAAAAAAAGGTATTTAGAAAATGCAGATAAGGAATACGTCAGATGTACAATGTTAAGAGAAATTCAATCAGACATGGAAAAGAAATGTATTTGTTTCAACAAGACTGATAAAATAATAAGGACATAACTATACAAAATACTAGGAAAGCTAGGAGTGGGAGGTAAGCTTCACAATAAAGTGAAAGCAGGTCTCAAAACATCGAAGACATTCAAGGTAACAGAAATAGTCAGACTTGGAAATCTAATGTCATTGGTTGCGTTCAGAAAACATACAATTGGTGCGTTCTTTTTGACTGAGATCTCAGATCACTTCAGTTAAGGTGATCTGAGATAAAGTGATGTGAGTAAGCACCAAAAAGAACGACATCTCAATTGAAGCGCGCGATCTGTCGATAGATTTAAACTATACGACAGATTCGTATCAGCATCTAATACTGTTAGTTAATGTATCCATAATTTGTAACAAAAGACAAAAGATTATGTGTGTTTATTGTTTATATGTCAATGGTTAAAACCTTAGATAACCTTGGTTAAAACTACAAATAAACCAAGCAAATCAAATATTTCTTCATCCCCTCCACTTTATTTCCGACTCAATTCCAACTGATACCCGCTTACAACACATTCAGCATCGGTGAAGGGGGAGGAAAAATCTCAGCACACTTAAAGTGAGTAAAACAAAAAGAACGCTACCATTACTGATGTGAGCTGAGATTAACTGAGATCTCAGTAAAAAAGAACGCACCTATTATAACTCAACTGGTTGAGTGAGCGCTCACTGAGCAACGAATGGTTGACGTATGTCTTCTGAACGATCATTTTTTGGAAAGATCATAGATAATCTTTATTATAGATTATATTGTCTTTAGAATAAATATGTGAGAAATTAAAATTATGGCTAGGGCTAGAAACAATTTAATTCTTGCATTATTAGATGATGGTGATGTAATAGATATTAACCAAAATATTTTAGCCCATGTAGTAGAAAATTTACAGGAACCATTGCATGATTATAACGTGAGAAGACGTGGTATTAATGAGAAAAACAGAAATTATTACGAAGAAATAATTCCAGAATACAATGATTTAGTTTTTAAGGAGCATTTTAGGATGTCTACAAGAGCTTTACAGGTATTTAAATGTATCTGTTCGATTGAAGAGCTTGAATTAATTATTATTATTATTCGTGAACATTTTTGGTATCTGTTATGCTGTATGTAACATTATTATATGTATAAATCGTTTCATATTCATCACTCATGTTGTAATACTTTAATTAAATCATATATAACCCTATTAAATATAAACTTTGTTTTGTTTACTATTAATGAAGCCATAGATCTTTATATAAACATCACAATTTGCAACGTGTTGTGCTCCCTGAGCGCAACTGAAAACCGCTCAGAAAAATGGTGTCCGCTCACCCATTGAATAAAAAGTAAAGGAAGGAGCAATAAACACAAGTTTGGTTGATCAGGATAGTTGTTGCATATGGCGGACGGCAATATCCGTTTTACCATAGGCGCGCTATATTTATTAACAAAATTCGTCCACAATTTGCTTTTCTGACAATCTTTAGGAAAACTAAAAACATATTTTTATGCATCAAACTTTTATAATCAATATTTACACATTATAAATAAATCCAATATGAAAAAATGCAAATAAATATTTCTTAAATGTATAGTGTTACAACAGTTAACTTACTATTTTTATTTTTATGTTACGCCTATGTCTTAACCTTGTCATTCATCAAAATATGAAATGTTTATTTTGCATCTTTTATATTATTTAAAATTAATATAAATTAAAGTATAAAAGAAAACAACTTACCTATGAAAAGTGATGCCTAAAGATTTATTTTTAGGGGTATTGGAGCAACCGCAGGCTGCACAACTAACCATTTTGTTTGTAGTCTAATTACTAATGTTTCAACACTTAAAACACTATTCTAATTAATCCTAATAAACACTTATTTAAATACAAAACAAAAATACAAGAAAAACTAATGAAAAACACTATAAAATTATTATAAAACTTCCAAAAGCAAAAACGTACTCTCCAACCAATGCAACAACAAAATAAAATGAGTCATACTTGGTTGTTCAAGATGGCTACTTCCGTCTTGCTTTCTCTCTATGAGTGTAGATAGTAGCTATCATTCCTTTACTTTTTATTCAATGCGCTCACCAAACATGTTGAGCTTCGCGCACTGATCAATGTGCGTTCACAGAACATTTACTCAACGGTTGTGTTTTCTGAACGCAACCATTGTTACTTTTTAGCAGTGGAAGTGTAATAAAGTGAAGAGGAATGTTTAGAAATGGACAATACTTGGGGCTATATTAACAAACCAAAAGTGGTGGGTTACATGGACTGACAAAGTAATCAGAAAGAAAAGCTAATATTGACAAATAGGGAAGGAAAAACTTATTAATATTGAACAATAAAATATTGAAATTGAATAGAAAAGATTGAGAAAAATGATTTATATATCATTATAAAAGAGACACTTAATAGTGGCATCGTTCGGAATTGAAGCTTGAAATAAGGATCAACGTACAAAATTTATGCATGGAACAAGTAATACTGATAAAAATTTGAAGGGGAAGAAAAAAAAAGAACAAAAAATGAAATTCAAGAACTAATAAAAGAATACGATATAATTGCTTCAGTATAAAGTCAAAGACTAAAATGGCTGGCGTTATGTACAGTCCCAGGCTATATCTCCAAAACGAATAGAGATATTCGAATGAGACAAAAACTAGTCTATTTCATTTCTAGCACACTTTAATATATGGTGTAGAGCAGCAAACTTTTTTGGTGACGGAACCCTACAATGAAACAATTGTTTTTAAAAATGTATTCTTTATTAATAAGCATAATAAAAGTACAATGTAACAGTTACTATTACTTACTTTACTTAGTAAATTACTTATAAAAAGTATAATAATAGAAGATATTAAGAAAAAAAAATGTAACTAATGGGAGGTATGAAACTGTTTTTTATTGTTCATCAAGTGGTTGATGTCAGAAGAAGTTGAAGTCTCATATCAGGTTCTGCGTCCATTCTATTGCGGTATTTTGTTTTCGTGGCTGCATAGGTTGATAATCCTGTTTTGCACAAATATGTTGTCGAGAACGGGAGAAGGATATTCACCACGAATTCTGCATCAGAAATCGTTGAGGCGTCGTTTTGATCAGTGACTCCATACTTGTATCTGACGATATTTATATGTCTCGTTTGAAATACTGTCGGACTTTTGCAAGTTGGGTAAAAAAAGGATTATGAATCCATGAATTCAGTTTCCTTTTTGTTTTCTGTTCATCGGGAAAACACTTTTCAAATATCGCGCGCATCGAAGTGAGATATTGGACCAATTCTTCAAATACATCATCTTGAAACATTTCGTAGTCGTTATCGCTAACAAACTCACTGAGTGACGTAAAGCGTTCTATTTATCTCTTACCAACGCAAATAATCCAAAAATCTAATTTTCTTTTGAAGGCAGTTGTTTTGGTATAAGCCTGGAACACTGTAGTCTGTTTACCTTGCAATGATAAATTTAATTCGATCAGTTTTTGAAGGATGTCTGCCATAAAAGACAGTCAGAATAACGAAGTTTTATCATACAAACGATCTTTCAAATTAAAAGGAGTATCTGAAAGAAACATTTGTAATTCGGCTCTAAGTTCAAATAGCATTGTTAAAGTTTTACCCCGAGACAGCCATCGCACTTATGTATGGAGCAGCAGTGTTTGCTGCCATAATCTTCACACAATAATGAGAACATCCGGGATTGTAGTGGTCGTGATTTGATGAAATTAATTATTTTTACCGCTTCATTCATAACTAATTTCAAATTTGAAGGCATTTGCTACATCGTAAGTGCTTGTCTATGCAAGATGATTTTTCATCAAGCATACATTTTATTATGTCTAATAAACATGGTTTTATTAAATTCTCAGCGCTAGTGTGTGCTTCACCTGCTTGTGTAATACGATAGCTAACTAAATATGACGCCTACGTGGCCTTTTCATTGATAGTTTGGGTTACAAGTATCATAGTTTTTTCACTTTCCAATAATTGTTTTTTTTACATACATATTCTTGTCTTTAGACTGGGGGTGTACAGTTTCCGAATGTCGGCACAACTTGGCAGGTACCACGGAACTATTAAGGCGCAATTCCTCTGGGGTAACAAAAGGCAACATGTAGCATGCTACATGTCGTCTAGTGTTTCCTATTTGTAGATATGCGACTATGCCGCAAACAATTAAACAATGTTGCACGAACAACTTGTTGTTCACTGTCGCATGCGCTTTGTAACATATGTCTATAGCATGGATCTATATCAATTCAAGAGAAGCAACAAGTAACTTCAGTTTACGGCATCATGTCTATACAAACGGTTGCGGCGGCTGCATATTTGGTGATACCATTGAATAGAAAAAGGAAAAGAAGGAAGCCGAGGTAGTGGAGGAGACAATTATACATTGGTGGTCAAAAAGCTCAGAATGAGTTTTACGACAAATTGATTGCTGACGATGAGGCTCTGTTTCGAAATTTTACTCGAATGAGCCGAGAAGATTTTGAATACTTATTGAGGAAGATCTCACCGATTGTAAGAAAATCTGATACCAACTTCCGTGAAGCAATAACACCTCGTATTAGGTTATTAGTAACATTAAGATATTTGACTACCGGCGATAGCTATCCTTCACTTATATATTTGTTCCTAATATCTGAACCAAGCTTTTCACGAATTATTCCAGAGGTATGCAGAGCTCGTATCGACATCTTACATGATTTTGTCAAGGTGAGTAAAATTATGATTACTAATGTTAAATGTGTTATTGTTCTTAAAAAATAGCTTTCATAATGTTATTTTGGAACTCCGAGAGTACTGCGGTAGGAGAAAGATCTTCTCGTTGTTTATCGTTTCCAATAAAGTTGTCAGATGGCTCTATATAGCTATTTCTGGGACCCGAAACATCTCCTCTTTGTATATCGTTTCCATTAAAGTTGTCAGATCTCTGTACATAGCTATATGTGGGCACAGAGAACGTTGATTGGTGCGAACCAGCAGATACCATGGAGCGTGGTTCACTGTAATTACTTCCACAGCTTTGTAAAGTTGTGGAAGTGTGAATACTGGTCTTGGCATCATATTTGTCCATACTTGCTTCAAATAGTATATTGTTGATCAAGTGCTTTGCGATTGTTCGTGCTGTAGGGATTAGATTTCGCAGTTCATTACCTACATGCTCTCCATACGTTGACCACTCATCTCTTTGGCATGTACTTTTTAGAATATTATATGCTTTCTCTTCGCGTTCCGAAGGAGTAGAACGCTTCTTTTTCTCTGTCTTTTTCTTTTTAGGGGCAATCACAATGTCTCTTCTCTCTTCACGGCTTTCGCGACCGTCTGAATCAGTGAAACTTGTTTGAGTGTCTGCGACCGAAATATCATCGCCATTCTGCAACAACAAAAATATATACATTACTTTAAAATAGTTTTTATAAATCGTATATATTCTAATCAACCGTTCTTGTAATTTTTCATCAATTAACTCACTAAAAAATTTTGATTTTGATTTTGATTTTTCCAAATTCCGTGCCTGCAGATGAGTGGAGAAAGATAGCAAGAGATTTTGATGTTTCCTGGACTTACCTACATTGTGTAGGAGCTTGAGATGGAAAACACATCGTCATGCAAAACCCAAAAAACAGTGGCAGTCTATTCTACAACAACAAAGGAACCTTCAGCATTGTTTTGATGGCAGTTGTAGATGCCGCCTATAATTTTATATACGCTAATATTGGTCGTCAAGGCAGGATATTTGACGGTTGTTTATTCCGAGAAACAACATTTTATGAAAAGTTGACAAATAATAAGCTTGCAGTCACTTCCTGGCAGTAATAAGATATCATCTTATGTTATATTGACGGATGATGCGTTCCCTTTACAGGAACACATCATGAAACCTTTCAGCGGCCATCATGACAAAGGCTCATGTGAGAGGATATACAACTATAGACATTCACGCGCTCGCAGAGTAGTAGAAAATGCTTTTGGGTTGCTAGCATCAGTGTTTCTCGTCTTTAGGAAACCACTTATGCTACAGGTAGAAAATACTGAGATCATCACAACAGCATGCATTTATCGTCATAAATTTTTGAGAAGAAGTAAAACATAGTGACCCATGTACTCTCCTCAAGGATACTTTGACTATGAAACACTAGATGGAAACATTATTCCAGGATCATGGAGGGTAATTAACGAAGGCGACAGTGGCATAGTGAATCTGCAAAATAGAGCACGAAGGTCAACTTGTGAAGCCAAAGAAGTTAGGAAAGAATTTATGAGATTTTTTACATCAGATGAAGGACGTGTGCCTTGGCAGGATCTTTATGCGTAGGTTTAATAGCACTACTTGATAGATGAGAAAGAAAATAAAAAAAAGTTTTGTATTAATAAAGTTTGAGTAGAAGTGTTCTTGAAAATAGTATGTATTAAAGACTCTATTTTCCATATTTTAGTACAAGAAAAAACTCACCACAGATTCCTCTTCGTCATCACTGGCCGATGACGTTGTTGGTCTAGGTTCATCGACGTCTAGTAAAAAATACAAAAGCTCAAACGCAAACCATTTTCCTTTCTTGCAAGGAGTAGGTGATGATCCACTTTTCTTTGACTGTTATAGCTTTTTTCTTTCACGATGGAAGGCGGAACGTAAATTCTTGATTTTGTTTTTCACCTCAAGCACAGTGAATTCATATTTGATCGTCAACTTATCATTTTTAAGTTTGTTATCTTTATAATCAGCAATTTTATTATTCCACAATTCCGGAGAATTATGATAATCTTCAATAAATAAAGTAGTTTTCTCAATATTCCACTCCATGTCGCAGGAGACCAGAGAAATGTACAAAACTGATACAATAAGAATACAGCAGTAGAACAATACCTAATCACTTCGTTTAAAATTCTCTAACTAACTTGTAAGTAGGTAGGTACTTATCGCTCCGAACGCTAATCGTCGACTGATGACTGTTGAGGCGAGATCGTCACTTTTATAGTCCTAACCTCGATCTCCAATATTCTCAAAAATACTCGAGTCGCCGCCTTTGATAAATAAAAAGCCGAAATAAAATGGAAATACAAAAAAATGCGGTGTAAATAATTACCATTTTATGTTTTGAAATTAGACCCGAAAGTCGCTTGTTCACAACTATAGTGTCTTATCCCAGAGGTGGCTTTTATCAAAGGGACCGCGGGTTCACAACGCCTTTGATAAATAGAAAGCGGAAATACAAAAAATGTGGGGTAAACAATTTCGACTTTGTGAGCTCGCACAAGTAGATATCGGCGGCGGCATAGTAAAATTATACTGTTGTGGGCGGCTGCGCCTCGTGATACGCCCTCGTCAAAACGTTCGACCAGAGAGAGGTGTTTTGATTTTTTTTAAATTCTTGCGGAAACCCTATGGGTTTATCGCAGTACCCTAGGGTTCCGCGGAACACACTGGTGTAGAGAAAAACATTCCTTAAATATCCACCCCTAACTTTTAAATTTTTGATATCAAATTTTGGATGTAGTCTTCTATCGTCTATTCAACAAATTTTTCAAAAGTAAAATCGGTTCATAAATGACCAAGAAAATACCAATTTATTTTTTATACGGATTAAACTAATCCAAAAAGCCCTAAGGGAACAATAAAAATAATATGATGAAAATAAATTTAAGAAAAAACAATTAACAAATTAATATTATTTACATTTATTTAGGTATCGGCGTTATCTTCTTTGTTTCATTTACCTTTCGATAATTATTTTATAACTTTATTTTACATGAAAAATAAATCACTACTGATACTTCCAAACAGTGAATTTAGCCCTTTTTAATTTTAATATAATTGCTAACTCAATTGTAGAGTCTAGAGTGACCTCACTCTTCTTCACGTTGAATATTTACGACATTGCCACTTCCACTTTTCCAATTTACTATTTTCCTTAAATGCATTGAGTTCTAGCAACATTAGATCTTCGAACTGTAGGCCACTTGCTGCAACAAACATTTCTAATCGCATCCAGAAGATTTCTGGTACATGTGGCTTGAACCATTGCAGCAGTAATTTGACGATATGCTCGTCTTATGTTTTCTTTTAATTTGTCTACATTTTGCGGTTTTGATTGATAATCAATACCTTTTATTGCTCCCCAAAAAAAAGAGTCAAGAAGTGACAAATCATGTGAACACCCCACTAAGGGGTGAATATTTAAGGGATGGATTGGATTAGATTTGAACGGGGTTACAATGCACTGAAACCTAAGGCTTATTGTGTGTCCCCTATCAGTGCTGTTCTCGCTACTACTACAGCTCGCCTTCTTCTAATGAACTCTAGTATTTGGAGCGGCTTTAACGAGGTTATATCCACACTCTTAAGGCGGGCATACACATTTGGCGAAGTCTCGCAAACGTCGGCCAACGCGAATATGTGGTTGATCTATTTGTCGCGGTTGGTAGCAGCTGGGCTAAGTTTGCCGGAGTTCGCTTGGTTGTCGGTAAATCAAGACAAATCAAATCAAAGAGATGCTGTGCTGTGGAAAGTTTTTGTTTGGCAATATTTGTGCCGGTCATACATTGGTTATTGTTTGTGGCATTACTCTTCCCTAGATTTATTCTAGCCAGTACCCAGATAGCACACTACATCTTAAAGACGTCCAGTTCATGTCTTACTTAGGACGTTCTTAAGACGTCTTTCTCACGACATGTTTAAAACGCCTTTGTAGGGATGTTTTAAAGACGTTTTAAATATGTCGATAATGTGGACGTTCAACTCTTTTAGTAATTTCTAATTTGCGCTTGCATCTAAAGACTATAATGATTCTGTTTTTTATTTGTGGCCCACTACACACGTTGAACACATTGTGAGCAAAAAATATTTTAAATTTAACCTATGAATATCATATACATCGTTATATTTCATCATAAACCCGCTCCTTTAACTTTTATTCTAGAACTCTAATTCGTGTACAACTTTAAAACTGCAAACCATTGAGAAAGTAATATTTGATTTATATATGCTACAAACAGTGAAAAATCATGGAATAAATTTTAAATATGGTTAATGAGAGCAGGAGAGAGGAAACAGAATGTTAAACGGTTATAATGGTGTATTGATGTTTATTAAAGAGTCAAAAAGAAATTTGATTCCTTTTATTGTAGATGTGTACAGTCTAGAACTCATGAAAGTCTAAAGTTATCTTGAGATAACACCAGTGTTGCATATACCTTATTGCTTTCATAATTTCTAATATTTTATTTTTCTATAACTATAAGAACTTTAAAAATTGTATATTTACTTGATGGAAATTCGTTTAACCGCTATAAATAACACATACTAGTATGTAAAAAATATTCGACACGTTTCACTAACACAGTTACTTAATATAAAATGTTATTTTTTAAATTTTGCTGTGTTACTGAAAAATCTATATTTTTTATGTACTTGTATGTGTTATATTAGTGATTAAATGAATTTCCATCAAGTAAATAGACGGCTCAAGCACGTCCAGAACTGTTTGCCCTAAAGACGTCCAAGAGTGGATGTCTTGAAGACGTACAAACTGGATATCCTCAAGACGTACAAACTGGATGTCTTTAAGGCGCCTTATTTTGTAACAATGTACGTCCTAAAGACGTCTTTAAAATATTTTTTGGATATTGGCGTACATCTTAGAAACGTCATGAACGTCGTGAACAAACGTCTTTAAAATGTCTTTAAAACGTATTTGTGCTATCTGGTTACCGTTGTGCTGTTAGTAGATAAATACATGTCAACTTATTGGAACAACGAATCCACTTTTCGGTTTATGGAATTATATCAGGGGGAACCAATTTTTGATGATGAAATGGAATATGTAGGGTTACAGAATTCTGGCGGTTATAGGAAAAAACATTGCGTGTTAAATGAATGAAAATAGCAGATATGCAAGAAATAAACTCATAATTTATCACAATACTATAGTATGATACCTACTCTGTTCTGTTTCGATGCATTGCTGTCATCCACCATCTTATTTTTCATCTAATCTAAACTACAACCGTCCGCCATCGTTATGTAGCCTACATTCGTCCGAGTTCGACAAAAACTAAATATATTGTTAATATGCCATGGCCATTGCGTGGGTAGCATAATTGTACACAAATGTTCGAACAAATATTTTACCAAGTATATTGGCCAATGTGTATGCCAGGCATTACACGTTTCTTGTCCGAAGCATATCTTGCGTTGGCTTGCAATGGCGAGGCATTCCAGAACTAGGTGAGCCGGAGTTTCATCCTCCTCCCCACAGAATCTACACTCGTCAGTTTCTGCTAGACCTATTCTCATTAGGTGCTTCCTAAGGCGGCAGTGTCCTGTAAGAAAGCCCCTGAGGAGATGTAGCTTATTTTTACTGAGGTCCAAATATTTTTTGGATCTAGCAGTGTCAAAGTTCCGCAGGAACTTTTTGGAATGTTCCAATCCGGGAAGGCACCACCAGAGTGCTTCTCTTTCGGTTTCCTTCTTCTTCCGAAACTCTTTCTCATATGAGCATTTTCCTACACTACCGAAAGGCTCCGTGCCAATAAAGGGCGTTTGTGCTCCTTTCCTGGCAAGTGTATTGGCCTCTTCATTTCCTGTGATTCCCGAGTGGCCAGGAACCCAGACTAAAGAGACCCTGTTATTCTTGCCTAATTCATCAAGTTTTCTTCGGCACTCCCATGCCAACTTTGAGTCAATGACATGGGAGCTCAGTGCTTTGATAGCTGCTTGACTATCATTTATCTACGCAATATTAAAGAGTATTAGAAATGGAGTAAGTATATTAGTTTTTGTCCCATTCGAATGTCTCTATTGGTTTATACTTTAGGGAGATATAGCCTAGAAGAATTAGTCTGGGACACCCTGTATATAATAATGTGTTACAACAAATATTGTAGAAACTGCTAGTAAGTAATATAAAAGTGGAACAAGAAGGGGAATTATAAAAGAAAGATGTAGTTGTATGACAACTTATTCTGCATACCAAACAGTTCATTCTACAACAGACGGTGTCCTTGTTGTTGGTTCTTTTCACGTCAGTTTTATTATTTTGTTATGATTCCGCTCTCTCGGATGAACGTCACACACAGTTTCGTATTTCATATTGACGTCACTGTATTTTAGAAATATATTTTCTTATCGCTGTTTAATATCGCCTAAATGAGGAGTAGAATGTGGTTGAATTCATTTGTATACTTAGAGAACAAATTTAAAAAAGGACATCACATAATTTCATAAAATTGCACAATAGTTAAAATAATCTATAAATGTTTTTTATACATATTTTACGCTGCAGATTGTTTTAAATAGAATTTGATACAATTCTAACAGTCTAATTAAAATAAAAACCATTTTTTTAAAAAAATCGTAGATATTATTTTCTTCAAATTACCTTCAACTGTTTATTTGGCTTTGACTGGTTTATTGTATAACATTTGAGGTGCAATAAGAGTATCTCATTGCACCTCTATCAGTTTGAAAAATAAGAGTTTTTCAAACTAGATTTTGACGTTTTTCCGAAAAAAAACAACTACTTCTCTGGCGATATGCAACGACGAATATTAAATTACATATCCCCAGAGAACGTGACAGTGATTGACTTCGAATCGATCATAGGAAAACGGTCAAAATGTGATTTTAAAAACTTATTTTTAAACGGGCATTTGTGTAAATAAAAATTCCCATTTCAATGCCTGGAAGTAAATATTGTTTTACGATATTATGAATTTATTTAGATAAGATGAGTGGTTTTGGTGATGTTACACATTGCAAAGTGTAGTTTGATGAGGAGCAGTAGTAGTAGGAGCGGTAGTTGAAGCCCCTTTTAGAGCCTGAGCTATTTTCCTATTACGAGCCTAGTGAAGGTGATGTATCTAATGATAGTGATGATTTTATGGAGAAACAAATTCCAAAAAATTAATAAATCACCCTGTATCTTGGTTATAAAGAACGATAGACCCATAAAATATAGGTTATTTAGAACCACCTCGGTGTTCTCCATCTACCCTAACTATATGCGCATTTCCCAATGAATCACCCGGTACAATAGTGACAAACAGGAGTTAGACATAAAATTTATTTTTAAAGAATTGTTTGATTCATTGTTACAAAATTTGTTTTTTTATTATTTTTTCCTAGAATTTTGTTTTGTTCATAAAAAATCGGATGGGATACAAAAAGGGCTTAGTTCACGTCTGGTATCCCGATTAAACCGAACGCTCTTTCAACAATTACGTATAAAATGGTAAGTAAACAAAATATTTCTTTTCAGAGTTTAGCTCCGCAACCTAACTTAAAGGGAATATACGATTACAATGCTACACTTTATGTTTTACGCCAACTATACCTAAATCAAAATTATTTGATGACTTTGGTAAGACTAACACTTTCTGGGGCATAGAACTAGAATACTTGGAGGAATTAATTGAAGTACTGAAACCAATTACTATAGCTTTAGATTACGTTCAGGGCAACAATAGGCATGATGACAGTAATCAAAAAGTAAATGGATTTAGATAAATATATGTTATGAAAGGATTCTGAAAAATGATCTAGTTTTAATATAAACATTTAGATTAATAAAATTTGCAGGTAAATAAAAGTATGAAATACTGTAATCAGCCAAGTTTACCGAAACAGCCTATGACGTTACGTCTCAGTAAATATCAATTACCACCATAAGTGTTGCTTGAATTTTTGTTGTGATTATGCATTTCGATCGATGCCTACGCCATGCCATAATTTAATTTGTTGTTTATTCGTGTTTTGTGATTAAAATAAAAAAACCAAGAATCATCAACGATGGAACAAGGTTTTATTATTGCTCTAATTTGGTAACAAATGATTTGTTTATGTTGGGAGAGTTTCGTGCATTAAATAAATACTTTTGCTCGTCTGAATTTCGAAAAGTGAAAACTCCCTTGTAAGTACATTATTATTAATCTTTTGGGCTAAATAAAATGTAATTCAAACATGCTATTTTTAAACTTAGTTATTTTTGATGTTAATTTATCAGTTTATTTACATATTAGTGGCGTTTGATTTGTTCGCTCGAGCAAAATCGAGTGTAACGCTCGCGTTCTTTTTGACTTTTGCCTGAAGCCCACAGGCGTGGCCAAACATACAAACTTTCTTCTTCTCATTCCCCTCGAGCACTAACAAACTCATTCCTGTTTCTTGCACATTGAGATTATACTTCGTTTGTGATTTGTATTATTATAGCAGTATTGATTATCATTTTGTCAATAATTTCATTCATATAGGCATAATAAACCAAAAATCACTAATTTCAAAAAACTAACGATAGAAACTATTTTTTATATTAAATTTTGTTTTTATTTTAAGAAAACCGCATAGACTTAAAATCTGTCGTTAATTTATCCTATCATCAAACTGTCGAATTTTTATTTAAAGAATAGGTTTCTTTGAAATTCGTAAAAATTTTCCGCGGTTGTTTTTTTCTGAAAATATTGTAATTTTGAGCACAAACAACGCTCCATACGTACGCTATGAACTTCCCACAGGCTTAAAATGGGTACAGGGCAAACATTTCAGGGGATTTAACTTATTCAGGGTCTCTAGCTTTCCCATTACATATTTTCTATTCGCAGCTGACCCATTCAAAACCTCTTTTGAAGAAGAAAAGAATACTGTACATTATGATTATTGTATCAAACTCCATTTAAACTTAATAAATAAACATTAGATCCGTTATAAATATATACATTAAAATATTTTTGAACAATGGTCAGTTCTCACTTGTTAAATCTACGTTTCAATATATTTACAAAGTAATTTATATTTATATATAGTACAAGTAGGTCAACGTACATAAAATTTTAGGTAAATAAATGTTATTTTTCTATGTGACTAGGTTGTATATAATTTGGCAAAATTTCTTTGGCTATACGTTAATCGCGAATGACTAGTTTTTCCATCATATTCCAAATATGAATCGAATTTTAAAACAGATACATTACTTAAGTGTATCCAAAAAACATATGGCACTTTTCTAGGGTAATTTGTATTTTTTAATTGTTATCTAATTTATAATGGATTGTTATTAAAAGTAGAATGTTTAAGAACATATTTTTCAAATGAAGAATTATAGTATGTTTGGAATAAAATATTGCTCTTGAATTACCTAACATCAATCTATTTTCCAGAATCTAGTAGAATATATAGTTGTTAAATATGCTTGTGTCACACAAACAGAGTTCAAAATACTTATAATTACATTTAATTACCTATTGTCAGCTGCTTTTTAGGAATAACTGAATCCAAAAATGTTTATTATAAATTGCCGATCTTCTACCATCATTATTGTTGTTGTTAAGTGACTCAAAAGATAAAATAATGATGGATTTGGATTTTTTAATATTTACTCAGCATTGTTTAGTTTTTGCAAAACATATTGTTTCATAATGAAAATGCTACTAATCTTCAGGTTCAATAATATCAATTTTTTAAAACTGTTATTTCAAAATTATATGTGAGCATATCAAAAGGTTAATATCAGTTCCAATCACAGGTTTAATCGTTATATAAAATATGTTTGAATTGCTCAAGCAACTACATGACATCTAGAAACGTCTAGTTGACATTTATCTTCAGTAACTTTCATAAACGTTTTTTAAATGCAGAGAAAATGTATGTGACATGTCCAGTTGTTGCTTCTATGGTTGTTTTAAAATAAATTTGAATAATGACTACGAACAAAGTACATTAACAAAAAAGGACAGAAGTGAAGGAATCAATTATTATCCCACACAGCACATGTTTGTCCAATGGACATACAATGTACGCTCGTTATCGAGGTTCAGAACTTCCATTGGACGTCCTTGATTGGAAGTTTAACGTCCGATGGACATCCACTGGATGCTACGATGTCACCACTTTGGACATACAATGGTTGTAAATTTTAGGCGTCCAATGGATGTACACAAGAAGACAGCCAAGGGACAAATACTTGTGAACGTTAAATGTACATACTCACGAGGATAGCCAATGGATATATACTTGTGAATGTCCAATGTACGTACACAGGAAGATGACCAATGGATGTATACTTGTGAATGTCCAATGTACGTACACAGGAAGATGACCAATGGATGTATACTTGTGAATGTACTATGGACGTACTCACGAGGACGCCCAATGCACGTGCAGACGAAGAAGGATAATGGACGTACAGAGGAAGGATAATGGACGTACAGAGGAAGGCCAATGGACATACATAGGAAGGCCAAGACATACATACGAAAGCCAATGGATGTATATGCGAAAGACAATGGACGTATATACAAAGGTCAATGGACGTACATACGAAGGCCAATGCACGTACATATGAACGCCAATGGACGTATACTTGTGAATGTTCAATGGACCTACTCATGAAGACGGCCATTAGTCGTATATGTAAACGGCCAATGGACGTACATGTGAACGTCTAATGGACTTTTACAAGAAAGCAATGGTCATCCAGTGGACGTACACGCGAATACTCTTGATTGCCTAATCAAGTTACATTTGAGAACAGGTAATGGATGCACATTTGACGGCGTCCAGAGCATACCTGAGTATGTTTAATAGTCACTAGACTATTTTGGATATAGTTTGATAATCATTGAATTGTGTATATTTATCAACATCCAAATTAAAAGCAATATAATATGGAAAGAAATTTACATCATTATTCGTTAACATTATTAAGTTCAAAAGGAAAGGAGAAAATACAAATATACAATTATCTTGAATAGTCATTTTTTAATGGAACTAAAAACACACCATACGTAATAATAAAAACAAATTGACATATAATAGCAAACAAACAAAAATATATAGCATATATTTTCTGAATTCATTAATTTTTTCTCTCATTTGCCCTCCTCAACCACCTCATTATACAGTCTTCAATTTCTTTTTTTGTGGTATTTTCACCCCCAAATATTTCTGCGGCACCTGTAAATATTACATTTTCATCACACTATATTGGAAATCCAAAAATGTTCAGTTATGATCTATGCAGTTTGTATTACTGAATAATGTTAATAAAATAACCATTTGTTTATCTAATTCCTTCAGATTATTTTATAAAATCACTATATATGTTCATCTTAATGCATGATTCAATAATTCTAAAATGGTACTCTGAATATAGTTTAATATTTTACATACCCATCACCAAATCGGCTAATTTCAAACCCATGAATTTTTTTTTATTTTTTCTTCCAAATAAACTATATTCATTTGCAAATGAGTTGGTCAACAACTGTGACATGCATCTCTTTATAAACTCATACATACTGTTTCCACCCATTTTAGACAGATCTTTACACTAAAGAAAGAATATAAAAATGGAGTTGAATAGAGATGAATGTTTTTACTCACTGCTGCTTTGAAGTTATTGGTCTCTTGTAAATGTTCCTCAATAATAGCAAGATTCTCGGAAGTGTTTATTGGGAAAATTGAGAATTTCACAAATAATGAATCCATATTGTCATGTAAATTGTCACTATTCTGAGATATATTGATACTTTCCAGCCGGCTGGAAATGTCCTTTAAAATATTGCTCATAAAATAATATTGTTTTGTTATTTTCTTCATGTGTTCATCTGAAATAAAATAATAAGGTGTTATTAATAATATACGGGTAGTTGAAAGTTAAAAATATCAAAATTTCAGTTGTCATGAAAATAAAATATAAACTGTATATAGTGACAAACCCACAGAAAACAATATTTAATTTGTCATACCTATACATTAATTAGTATTTTTTGTAAAATGCTTTCTGAAATAACACGAAAAAAAGATATGTTTATGCTACAAATCAAAAATTTCAAAATTATACTAAGAGGTACATTTGTACTTTCCATCACTACACTCCCAGGTTTAGTTATCTGATGGTTCTTAATATATAACTTGAAGTGACACTGTAAACATGTTTGAATGGTATCTCATTAATTTTGACAAATGTATAATTTTGATTTGCCAATTTTAACTGCTATTATTGATCTTGAAAGAAAATTTGAGCCTAAAGTTATTCTCTCAATTCCAAAAATGTTTATTGTATACATTTCCTAATCCAAATGTATATATATATATATATATATATATATATATATATATATATATATATATATATGTATATATATAATGAAGAAACAATTATTCAATTTGAATAAATATATTTTATATTGGAATGCACGTCTAACTGTTTTATCAAATGGGTTAATTATGTTTGGTGTTTTTGTAAATAATCCTTTCTAATAATTTGTATTCTCACCTATTTCTTGTCCTCTATGTGCTGGACAACAACTGCAATAGCAGCTTGCTTTGTCTTGAGAATCATCTGGTAATTCCAGTGGAGCTAAAACACATTACTATATTTAAGAAAAAATCAACAGAAAAATAATTACATACATACATAGGAAAATTATGTTTTCCAACATCAATATTTAAAATGAAAATTACATAGACACATTTGGATAAGAAAGTTAGCAATAGCAATATGATCGAGGAAAGTAAAACTTCCATCATCAAAGTTATTCAATACTATGTTTTTGAATTAGGATTAATTAAAAACTTTAACGTTAATCAAATTAAATTCTTTTCATTGCTTGTCATATAGTAACAAAAACGTTATGAAAAGATCTTTCTTTTTTTAATTCAGAATGGATTACATACATGTATCTTGATTCTTTACTTCCTAAATACTCCAAGATATACTTTAGATAAAAATATTGAAAATATGGGCTGTAATTCGCAACATATAAATTGGTTAAAAATGTTGGAAAAAATAATGTCAGAAGTGTAACAGAAAAATATAAAGTTAAATGAGGATGTGGACTTTAGTGGTGATTGCAAAAATGTATGTGATGGGGAAAATATGTTGATAAATATAGTTTTAAAAGCCAATAGTAGGCCATATATGTTACTTTGCAATAAAAAGTACTGAAAATAATTTACTTTGATTTTGAGTTTGGAATGAGGGTTTCAATCCAGTTTTTGCTTTTGGTTTCAATGGAGGAGAAGGCAATTTGCCAGTATATTCCACCTCACTTTCTTCAGAAGATATTGTGTGGTTCTTTTTCTTTCTATATTTTCTGGATTTAGCATCCTCATCATTAAGATCACTGGTGTATTCTGCCACTTTAGTTTTATTCCTAGCTTCCAAATAACTATCTGCAAAAATTAGAATTGAAAAAAATTATCAATAATTGATTAATGAAAAACTCAATATTACTTACTGAAAGTTCCATTGCAAAATATGGATATATTATAACTGGGCCAACAGGTATTTGGTTCATCATAATTTCTTATTGAATATATGAGTTTTTCCCTGGAGTATGGTGGCCAGTAGCAACGGTCCCCAACTAACCAATTTGATGGTACTGCTTCAACAGTATTTTCCTCTATAAATTTAACAATTGTCCAGGTTTGCTCCATTTTTGAACACCCTTAATAAAGGAAATGAACTTATTAGCATTACTATTAAAATTCTTAGAGTCAAACTAGGCAAAATCTCTACTCCCAAATATAATAGAAAAATCTACCTCTAAAAATATATTGAAGTTATTCTTTGGTCATATTTCATACATATTGGTGAATGAGAGATAATATACATTTAAATATAAAAATTAAATCCTAATATTAAGTTGTTGATGACCTTCAAAACGAAAGAATTCCATTCACTTCTATGAGTATTCATCATTGAAGATTGCTGAAAATGTAAACATATAAAAAATATCCAAGTATTACACATCAATAGTCACTTCACCATATTATCTCCCCCATGAACAGGAAATTTCAACTTGTAACTTTAAATAACTATTAAGAATAATATTGGGTATTATATTGTCTAGAATAAAAACTTATTGTCTAAGAGCCAGAGTGGGCGGCTACCTGCATATATATTTGACCAGACCTGATTTTTTGTACATACCTACCATATATGAGTTGGGAACTCACTAAGCCCAAAGCGGTGGAACCGGCTGGCGCTCAAGTAACACAATAATATATTTTGAGATTTCAAAACAGCAGACGTGGTCAAATGCATTTAAAATTCACCAAAAATCGATACCTGTCTTACCTGATGAGCGCCAGCCATGTTCACCTCTTTGGGCTTAGTGAGTCGCCACCCCATGTATGGAAGGTATAGAGGCCTCAATGTGCAAAAACCCAGGTCTGGTTAAATACATGCAGGTAGCCGCCCACTAGTTCTTAGTCTATTAAGTACACAAGAGGTGATTGAAAATACAGGAGAAACAATGCACTTAATAAAAAACAATATACCAATCATTGTCTCATAAAAAAGGTTGTTTCAAAATTGAAAATAAATCTTCAAGGACATTATTTTTCCAATTTTTAATGATGATGAGATAATTTTGAATATAAAAGGTAGGAATAAAATTTTGAAAAAATCAAGATAGATGCAGTAATGGCATTATTACACTCTTGTCTTCAAAGGGTAATTTTATACATTTGTGTTTTACATCAGTTATTTTCCATAATTTTAGTGAGCTAAAAGACACACTTAGTTCTAAATAGATTTCCAGATCTGAAGATTTACAAGGTGAAGTATAGAAATCTGTTAAATTCAAGAATTCCTTAGCCAAAATCATTACATGTGAATCAACACTTATAATATTTTCAACGATAACAATATTATTATTTTCAAGACAGCAACAATTATCAGGTTCAGAATTAGTAAGTAAAAAATTCTTATAGTTGATTTTTTTGAACTGCCGAACTGATTTCAAACTTGGAATTAGTGGACCACTAAAATGTTCAACATGTGGATCATCACTTGCAAAATTTTGTATATTACAGTTCGTATCCAATACTTGTGATCTCTCATTAAGTCTACATATAATTTGTTGTAAGGGTTTTTCACTTTTTCTTATGAGTTTTTTAAATGTCTGCATAAAGTTCTCAAAAGGAAAAGCACTGAAATTATCTAAAACTCCAAAATTCAAAACATCTTCACAAATATGCAATAAATTGTGAATGTTGTGTGAAACATGTTGTTTACCATACAGAATTACAAAGGTTTCCACAAAATATTTCAATAAAGAGTTGGCATATCCAATATTTTCCCTATAGTTTGAAGTTGATAAAAGTGTCATAGCAACATGAAGGCTTAAAAAATTTCTATATATGTCAGGATCAACTTGATTTTTAAGGACAATTGAACCAGAGTAAAACAGGAAAAAACGAAACTCGGTTGCTTTCCAACGATTTGCTTCCTTCAAAGAACGTGGCTTTCGACAAAATTCCTTAGGTATATAAGGAATCATTTTTAGAAGGGAATCGGAAATAACCATTATTTGCCTGAACGAAAATTTGTTAGGAGGTTTTCCATGCATCCAAAGATTCACAATTAGTTTCTTAACTACACCTAGACAAACAAGGTGCATATAATCTAGAGGAAAATGAGCTATCATATTTAATCCTGGAATTTTTTCTAAAATTGATGTTCCAATATGATGTTCTTCTTGCTGTTTAGATCTGAATTTTGAATCAGACCGTGGAATCAGATCATGGGTTTCAGGAAAACATATCCGATTGTCAAAATATGTGCCTTCAGTTTCACATTTTGAGCAAGAAAAATAACCTGTATGTCCAGTTGTATACTTTATGAAGGCTTTGGCAGGAACATCACAAACAAAATTCTTTATTTCGACCTGATAATACTGATCCTTATAAATGAAACCATTTGTTACAAGGTCTGAGGCTTCGTCAACAAATGGTTGTAAAAAATCATTAGCATTTGAAGGTTTCTCATTGCCATGAAATATCCCTATTGTTTCTACGTAATTCTTATTAGTAAATAAATTGCAAAGTATAGGATAAAGCTGACCTCCCGAACTTTTTGAAATAGGCAATCCATCAATATTAATGGAAACTTCTAATTTTGAACCTATTTGCTGTACAGATTGGTTGATGAGTTTTTCTAAGGAATTTTTGAATCCAATGTGATAATAAAATCCAGGAGGAAGTATATATGGAACTATTTTACGGGGTGTTTTTAGTAGAGTTCTGGCATCTAACGGTAATTCAGAAAAATGAGGGTGTAAAAGACTCAATAAACTATTAACGGCATTAAGAGGAACATTATGTTTCAATGCCCACAGAGTTAATTGAGATGTAAACGATTGATTTTTATCATCTCGTTTGGGAGTTTCAAGAAATTGCATACAGTTTTTAACTAGAAAATGATCCCCAACACATTCACTCAATTCATCATCAGAAGTAGTGCTGAGGAGGGCATCAACTGATGCAACATGAGTTTCCTGAAATATAGAATTTTGTGTTTCCATACATACATCCGATTCTTCAACAGGCAATTTTGATACACTGACACACATTTCTGATTTTGTGTCAGCATAAGTTTTTGATGATTGATGACCACATTTACTTTCATTATTCAGTTGCATTCGCTCTGCTCTTTTATAATATTTATTCAAACGTTTTCTAGATGACGAATTCGTATTTCTTTTATTCATATTGAGAGAAAAATATTGTATATAGAATATAAAAGGTATACTTATCTTATATAAATCGAGACAAAATATCAAAAACAGCACCAGCACACACTTTTTATAAGTTTGCAATAATTTTTATTAGAGAAATGCACATTATATAAACAAAAATAAGTTGTCAAAATAATTAATATGAAAGATATACACGATTCTTTGGTTATCTCTGCTTAATACTTTCTTTAACATATATTATATATGAAATCGAATTGACGAAATCGTACCGTGAATCAGGCGTACATAACATAACATAACCTTACAAACTCAGCAAATGCCGGCAGACGCGCCAAAGCCCAAAAGGTAATAAATGCTCTTCTTCTTTTATAACTATTGGATTATGGCCTCCTCTTCTAGATTATTTAGTTAATATTATACCACAAACAGTGAAATGTATCAAAATATATTTATCTCATACAATTATATATGCTTAAGAAATATTACCTTATACCTACCTCCATTTTGTTTTTATAGATACAACGAATATCCAAAGTCCATTTGAGTACAATTTGAAGCAACCATTGAATGCATGTGTTTGTACGTATATATAAAGATGTTCATGTGACGTCCGTGGACGTTCAAATATGAAATGTTCATGAAATGGACGTTGTGTGGTCTGTAGATTACATATTATAACTAAACTTCATATGTATCCCACATATGATATTTGTGTGGAGAAACAATTTGATCGATTGTTTATGTTTTGAGCTTCCAAATGTTGTTTTTAGGTACAATTTCAAATGTTCAGGGTACGTCACTATTCGTACATACAATAGATATTCATTCAATGCCCATAGCCATTCGTACATTGAATGACCGTAAAATGGACGACCAATGGAGGTTCAATTTGTAGCAGACAGTGTATGTCCACTTTCTTATGTACAGTCGACGTGCAACTTGGAGCATTCAATGTACGTCCATTTTCGTACATACAATGGACGTTAATTTAAGGTCCATAGCTATTCGTACTTTGAATGGCTATAAAATGGATAAGTAATCAACATTCGATTCGTAGCATCCAGTCTACGTCCACCTTCGCACGTACAACTGAGTACCTACTGTTTGAAACATACAATGCCCACTATTGATTCTCATTCGAAGTCAAAACTGCCATTCAGACTTGAAACGGCTGTTGAATGGATATACAATGGACGTTAAATATGGAACATCCAATGTATGTCAATCTTTATACTTACAATGGATGTACATCAAACTCCAAATAATGTTTAGACTTGAAATGGCCGTTGAATGAACGCCTATTGGACGAACAATTCGTGACATCCAATGAGCATACATGTTTGTGCGTGCAATGAACGTACATTCAATATCCATGTACGTTTGGACTTGAAATAGACGTCCAATGGACATTTTATACTGAAGATATGAAAAATTATATCTTCTGTTTCTTTTGGTATACCTATTCATTATTTAGTTTATTTTGGTGGGAAATAACGGAATAATAATGATAGATGACACGGAAAAATAATAAATATATGATACCTACTTGATATAGTAAAATGCTCTCTGACCTCTCACACAAAAGTTACCACTAATAAAATAATGTTAATCTTGCTAATAATTTGTACATGTACAATCTCTACATGACGTAAATGGCAAAAACATACATTCATTTGTCTTTTTTCGCTTTTGACTCATCACTCGTTTGCGCGTCTTAAAATTATTCAGCGAATCAAGGATCTCTTTAGACGATATTATTATTATTGGATTGTGTAGAACACATGTATATGTTATTTCAAGAATAAATCTTTGGAAGTACAAATTGATGTTAGTTCCACGTCCATACATATTCGTACTTTGAATGGCCGTATAATTGATGACCAATAGACGTTCAATTCGCTACATCCAGTGTAAGTCTATATTCATACGTACAGCGAACATATAAATTGAAGCATCCAATGTAAGTCTATAATTGGACGTACAATTAATGCTCATTTCACGCCCATGGCTATTCGTTCTTTGAATGTCCTTAAAATGGACGACCAATGAATGTTCAATTCGCTACATCAAGAATACGTCCATATTCATACGTACAACGAACATACAAATTGAAGCATCCAATGTAAGTATATAATTGGACGTACAATTGATGCTCATTTCACGTCCATGGCTATTCGTTCTTTGAATGTCCGTAAAATGGACGACCAATGAACGTTCAATTCGCTACATCAAGAGTACGTCCATATTCATACGTACAACGGACGTACAAATTGAAGCATCCAATGTAAGTCTATAATTGGACGTACAATTAATGCTCATTTCACGCCCAAGGCTATTCGTTCTTTGAATGTCCTTAAAATGGACGACCAATGAACGTTCAATTCGCTACATCAAGAGTACGTCCATATTCATACGTACAACGAACATACAAATTGAAGCATCCAATGTAAGTATATAATTGGACGTACAATTGATGCTTATTTCACGTACATAGCTATTTGTACTTTGAATGGCTGTAAAATGGGCGACCAATGAACGTTCGATTCGCTAGATCCAGAGTACGTCCATATTCGTACGTACAATTTGGAGCATCCAATGTATGTCCATCTTTGGACGTACAATTGATGCTCACGCAAAGTCCACGGCAACTCATACTTAAAACGGCCGTTAAATGGACGAACAATGGACGCCAAATTCCAAACATCCAATGTATGTCAATCTTTCTACGTACAATGGATGTACATCAAACGCCAATGAATGTTTGGACTTGAACTGGTCGTTGAGTGGACGTCCATTGAACAAACAATTCGGGAATTCGAATAAACATCCATGTTTGTACGGTCATTGGACGTACATTCAATGTCCTTGGACGTTTGGACTTGAAATGGACATAAAATAAACGTCCAACGGACGTCTTGTGCTGTGTGGGATAGAACCAAAAAAGAGTTCTAGGCATGAAGGAAGAGCATTGAGCATTTTTAAAACTACCTTCATCATTTGATCATACAACCAACATACTCTTCTTTCGTTTTTAAAACACCATGACAGCCTATATCTTACATACATTTTACCATGGAGGTAGAAACCAATAGGTCCATTTTATTTCTTTATATTCCAATCACTCGAAAACCCAATGGCACTTTATGTTATTTATTTTATAGGAAGTTCACAAGTACCGAGCGAAATATCTACAAGCAAGTTCTCATCATCATCGAGCTCAAAAAGAATTTAAGCTGAACTAACACATGTTAAAACATCTCTTCTATCTAAAAGATACAAAAAAATAATATGCTAGGTGGCATACCCAAATTTCAACTCATCAGAGAGACAAGATCGTTCTTCACTTCAATATCCTCAATTACAGCATCCAGAAACTTACATGAAAGGTATCAAAACCGGTACGAATTTAAATTTATATTCAAATTCTTCCTGCGAATTACAAATTAATTACATTTATCTTCACCCCTAGCGCTATCAACATTGTGGATAAGTGGTGATAACACGAAATCCACTGCATCCAAATCAACATGCATACACTCCAGGGAAATCCACCGATTCGGCTCCTCATCTCGTAGCGGGCCGCATCGAGAGATCGTTGGAAAATAAGGGGCCCACCCTGGGTGTATTCATAAACATAGAAGGCGCATTCGATCCCTAAAATAACAAATGCACTTTCCAACAAGAATATCCCCCAAACCATAAATGGCTGGATATATAACATATATCATAAAAATCAGTGTGGATAATGTAACCATCAGAGGCTTGGTTGTAAAAGGTTGTCCACAGGGAGGGGTGCTCTCGCCACTACTGTGGAACATGGTCTTAAACTCCTTGGTCAGCCACCTCATCGATAGCAACTTCTACACAGTAGCATATGCAGATGACCTAGTTTTTCTGCTAACAGGAAGATTCGAGGAGACACTCTGCGCTTTAATGCAAGAGGTCCTCAATATCATAGAACAATGATGCAGAGACCATTCGCTGTCAATAAATCCGAAAAAGACGGAGATGGTTCTTTTCACGAAAAAAAGGAAGCTTGAAAAACATCAAGCCCCAAAGCTCCTAGATACCAAACTTAATTTCTCTTCAGAGGTGAAATATTTAGGGGTCACCTTTGACAGTAAGTTAACGTGGAACTCTCACTTAGAAAACACATTTAAAAAAGCATATATTTCTTATGAGCAGTGTCGTAGAACCATCGGCCGCACCTGGGAATGTCACCTAGGGTTGCTGCCTGGATCTACACTAAAGCTAAAGCAAACCAGCTGACAGTCGTCCGTAAACTGGATCAAATCCAAAGAACAGCACGCCTCAACACTACAGGAGGCATGAGAACCACACCAACAAGAGCTATGGAGGTAATCCTCGGTCTCACTCCCCTTGACATATACATCAAGGAGGTTGTTTTGATGACTATGACACGTCTACGCTCTATCGGTATACAACCTGATGTAGGATCCGGTAAACTGAGACGTAACTTGTGGCATGAGGCCCTCAGGGAGGTCCCACTGCTGCAGGCCAATACGGACTCGATTCCACCGCTATATGCCTTCAACAGGCCCTACAAGGTAATCTTTAAAAACAACGCACAAGACCCATTGGAAGAAGGGGTCTAAATAAAATGTGGGATCAGGATGTGGAATTTTCTACAGATCCCTGAATCTAAACATAAAATGGGCAATCGGCTGCAATGCAAGTGTTGCTCAAACAGAGCTCACTTCTATCTGCATCGCTGCAAAAGAGAATACCAAAAAGAAAGACACAGGTAATGATATATACATCCTTACGGAAAGTTGACAAACACTACTAGCCCTGAACAGACCACGTATTACATCAGGCATAGTACTAGAATGTCACATGGCCTTAATCGAAGCCTGTAACAACAACACGGTCACTTTAGGCTGGATTAAGGGCCATGAGAAATCGAATGGAAACCATATTGAAGACTCGCTAGCCAGGAAGGCAGCCTCCCACAAAATCTTGGGACCTGGCACTTTCATTGATCTATCGGCGTCAGCGACGGCCGACCTATTAAAGGAACACTCCCTTAACAAGTTTAAGGGAAGATGAGACGACGCAGAAGGCTGCAGGCTTGCCAAGGAACTGCTACAATATCCAGACAGCAAAGTAGCCAAAAAATACATGCACCTCCACAGACTGGGTCTGTCTAACGCCCTACTTTGTAGAGGATGTGAACAAGAAGATGAGACTGTCGAACACATTGTTTGCGAATGTCAGACACTCTCTCATTTTAGATTTCATGTATTCGGCGAGCACAGCCTAAAACACGCCAGTATGAGGGAACTTATTTCAGGCGACGTTATCGCCTACTTCAAAGAAGTAGGCTGGATGACGAGCTAGAAGGAAGTTTTGAACCTCAGAAGGATGCACAATGGGCCAATTGTGGCCTAAGTGCTGTGTGAACACCCATCCTTCCAACTTTTACAGATACAGAAGTGGTGTAAAAAAGAGGGTCTAGCAGTAAATCCACAACAAAAACACTGTTGTCAATTTTACAAAGTAAAGACTGCAACATGGTCTAAGACCACTAATTTTCAACAAGGTGGAAATTCCGTATGCCCAAGAGGCAAAATACCTAGAAGTCATATTTGCCCAAAGGTACACATGGAACAGCCTAATGATCTAATAACCGTAGATAAAACAATTCATTCATAAACAGTAACAAATTTTGTAGCCAATATTACTTATAGCGAAGACGTGGGGAGGAGCCGAGCGGGGCACAGGGTGGGGATTACGTTGCGTTTACTATTAGATCAATCATTGGTTTATTAGATCATTGCGTGGAATCGTTTATTGCGGCGTTGCCGTACTTCAGTTGTTTTAAAGTTATAGATGAAAATAAATATAACAAAAAGTATTAAGATGAATTGTTATGATTTGTGACAGACACAACAGTTGCTAACTTCATAAAGGGGCGTACTTTAGAGTGGCTAGTTTACCTTGAGAGAATGAAATGAAGAATTCCGAATTGATAAAGGTTATGACCGGTTCTGAGCTAATTTCAAGGTTATGTACAGAAAATACAAATGTTTTTGAAAGTTTCTTTTCAGTTACATTCTCTTCAATTTAAGAGCCACAGAGTTCAATTATGATTTTTCCTTTTCAAATTAGGCTAATTTCAAGTTAAAAGATATTATGCCTCATTTGCAATAAACACTTTGACGCAGGTATTTCTCTACTGGGTACGTTATCGTAAAAATTTGAACTAGGAGGTTTTTGATTGCAGATTCTTCTTGAAGTTGTAAAGTAGGTATTCTCTGTAATTACATCACAATCTTACCGTGAACCTCTTGTTAGTATATCATAAAAAATTAAATAAACCTTGGTTTAAATTTTAATCTTCTAAAAAAATGTAACGCTACGCCTTTGTTTTTTCTATCGACAATATTAATACTTTTCTTACCTTGCAATATCGGAGAGTTTATAATATCGCCTAGATAAAAAAATCAGTATTTTTATATTACCCTGTATTATAAATATATTTAACCTCATATATTATCGAAGTACCAGATTTATAAACAAATATTGTTTGGTAGAGATCATTATTTAATTTGATAGTAGAAAGTAAACTTGTCAAAAAACAGTGCCGAAAGTTGACAGTGAAAAAAGTAATAACTTTCTAAATTCCTGATAGAATTTTTACTTAATATATTTATATGGGTTATGCAATCAGAAACCAGTATACTTTTTTTATCCTTTTTCTCTCAAAGTATTTGATGACACAACTTTTTTTTTAAATTGTGCATTCACCAGTTAGTTGTTTTGAGAACACCATAAGTTTTTTGTGCTATATTTTTCCGAATAAATCTGTATCAAATAAAAAGCAAGACTAACAGGATCTCTTTAGGCTGGGTTCCTGGTCACTTAGAGATCAAAGGAAATGAAAAGGTCAATACACTCAACACGAAACGAGCATGAAAGCCTGTTATTGGCACAGAGTATTTCAGTGTTGTAGGAAAATGGTTCTAGAAGATTATCGAAAGAGAAACACCTTCCAGGACTGTATCACTCCAAAACCTTAGACACCGCTAGATCCAAAAAGTATTTGGATCTAATAAAAAACAAGCTACATCTCCTCATGGGATTCCTTACACAGCACTGGCGCCTCAGGAAGCACCTAATAATAATAGGTCTGGCAGGAACTAACGAGTACCTTAATATTCTGCGAGGAGAAGGAAAAAAGTCTTGAGCACCTAGTTCTAAAATGTCTCGCCATTACAAGCCAAAAAATGTTTCGGACAAGAAACTCGTAGGAGCAAGGATCTCACCTCCTTGAAACCATCCCAGATAGTGGAGTTACTAGAACTCTGGAGCTGGAAGGAGAGCTGTAGATGGTAGCATACTAAAACGTTGTAATTTATGGTGCCAAATATATTTCTATTGATCAATCAATATTCCTTATATTATTTTATTTGTATGTGTAAACCGAAGAAATTTCCTTTATTACCTACTGCAGAGCAGTCGATTTCATTCGGGGACACCGGACAAGGGAAAATAGATAGTCCTATTTCCCTTTCGGCGCGTTACGGGTTTAAGTAGTTTTTCTCTCCATTTGGTACTTGGGAACCAGACGATATTAAATTGACGTCGGCAGCCAAGTCTTGCATCCCTGAAAGTGCCGTGAAAAACTATTAGATTTTAAATTCAAGTGTTGGAAATATCGAAAATCAATTTTTTTGATCATGCCTCGATCGTCCGAAATACTAGCCGGCAACTAAGTGTCCAGATTCCCGAAAATAATAGACCGGGCGAACTTTTCCAGTAAATGTTGCTCGCTTAGATTTTTGTTAATATTTTACTGCTCTAAACTATGAATGTATATACCGCAAGTAAGATTTTTTCTCTTTCCTGGGAAGAATACAAGAGTTTTTTTGTACCAATTTTACTGACATACACATATACTTATTTTTCGTTTACTAGATAGAGAGACAACATTTTTTCAGTTCAGATTTATCGCTATATCTGATAATAATCTAAATTAAAATAATTAGGGGTTTCCTTATTTTCTTTGATGTATATCAGATTACTGAACACATCCGTAGAGATAGGGTAGGTTAATAAGAATTCAGTCAGGGAAGCGATAATTTGATAGAAACCTATGGTGTAGATACAACTTGTATGTTCCTCTAGGGCAGCCATGTCAAACATGCGGCCCACTGAGCATTTTCCTGCGGCCCCGAATCAATTTTGAAAACAGCGGCCCGCGAGTCTGTTAAAAACCGAAAATATAGTATTGTGATGATGAACTAAGATGCGCGCTCAACCTAAAAGCCTGGCTTGTTCCGGAAAGTTCTATCGCGCGAGAACACAGATGACGCTGCCTGAACATTCTGGAAAGAACTGTCGAGAAATCACAATCCGTATATAAGCCAATACCGCTCGATTGAGTTCAGTTGTTCAGTCAGTTATGAGTCAGTTGCAATAGAATTGCGAGTTTAGTTGCGTACTTATTGTTACAACACGTAACAGTACTTATTGTTATTTATTTCGGATAAAGTTTTTAACATGTCTGTTTCAAAACCAAGTGGAAGTAAGAGGAAACTTGGAGATGAGCATCGTATCTTTCAAGAAAAGTGGAAATTAGAGAGTTTTTTTGCTGTGAAGTGAAAGACAAAATTATTTGCTTGATTTGTAACAGTACAGTCGGTGTCCCAAAATTATATAATATAAAACGTCAGTATGATAGTCATAAAACTAAGTTTGACAAGTATACAGGCATGATTAGAAACGAGAAGTTAAAAGAGTTAAAATCACGGTTAAAAGATCAACAACTTATGTTTACACGTCCAAAGCAAGAAAATGAATCTGCCGTTCAAGCTAGCTGAGTTGATCGCAAAACACTCAAAACCATTTGTTGAAGGTGAATTTATAAAAGAGTGCCTTGTAAAGGCCGCGGAAATTGTAAGTCCCGGGAGCGTGAAGGCTTTTCAAAATATATCCTTGTCCCGGAATACTGTCGCTGAAAGAGTTACCGAGTTGGCTGCCAATATAAGCGAACAGATAAAAACAAAATCAGACTCTTTAATTGCATTTTCTATTGCCTGTGACGAAAGTACAGATGTGTGTGGTGTAGCGCAACTCGCTGTTTTTCTTCGTGCTGTTGATAGAGATATCAACGTTTATGAAGAATTACTGGAATTAGTACCATTGCATGATACAACAACTGGGGAGGATATTTTCAATGCTGTTTATGGACTTCTGCAAAAGTACAATTTAGATTTGTCAAAATTGTATTCCGTTGCAACAGACGGAGCTCCTTGCTGGCTTCATTAAAATATTACAAACAAATATCAGAGAAACGGGCAGTGACAAACCAGATTTTCATCATGTTCATTGCATAATCCACCAAGAAGTTTTATGCTCAAAAGTGATTAAGTTGGACAGCGTTTTAAAGTCAGTGAAAAAAATGATAAACTTCATAAGGTCACGTGGCTTGAATCAGCGACAGTTTTCTGCGTTTTTACGCGATTTAGAAAGTGAGTACACTGGTTTACCTTATTATGCAGAAGTGCGATGGCTTTCGTGTTCTATGGTTCTCGATCGGTTTTGGAAACTCAAAGAAGAAATACGCCTTTTCATGAAAGTGAAAGAACAAGATGTCAGCTTATTATCCGACGTACCTTTTTTACAAGATCTTTCATTTATGGTAGACATCACAAAACACTTGTCGGACTTAAATACGAAATTGCAAGGACCACGTCAAGTTATAACAGATATGCATGATCATGTTAAAGCTTTCAAGTGTAAGATGATGCTGTGGAAAAACCAGTTAGCGGTGGATAATCTGTCACATTTTCCGACATGCAAGGCGTATCAGGAAAGTACAAGTGGCCCAATATCATACAAAATGTATAGAGAGAAGCCTTCTGTCAGAATTTGAAAAGCGTTTTCAGGATTTTAAGTCCCAAGAAAACAATTTTTCTTTATTTACTGGTCTTTTCACTATCGATGTTGATAAAGTTCCCCCTCACTTGCAGATGAAAGTGATTGAGATTCAGTGTCAAACCCATTTAAAAGAAAAATTTGATAGTGTTGGTACATTCGAATTTTAGAAGTACTTGCCTTTTCAATACCAAGAAATGAGAAAACTTGCCTGTAAAATCCTGTCAATGTTTGGAAGTACCTATAAGTGTGAACAATTATTTTCTTTGATGAAAGGAAACAAATCTCCCGCAAGATCACGATTGACGGACGCACACTTGGACGCAGTTTTAAAAGGTATTTCCGCCGATAAATTCACGCCACAAATAGACAACTTAATTAAAGACAAAAGATGTCAAATATCTGGCAAAAGAAGTTAATGTTTGTAAGTTTTTGTAATGTCCTTTTTATTGGAAATTTAATAAATATACTTCTAACATAATAGTACTTTTTTTCGTTAAGATTTTCAGTAGTTTGTCTTCTTTAAGATTAGGTTTTGCGGCCCACCTAGTCTATGGTCTTCATGCTTTTGGCCAACCAGTGACTTTGAGTTTGACATGGCTGCTCTAGGGACTTCACGTACGTTCATATATCAGGTACATAGATCGTTTCGGTTGAATGAAGCTTACGTTATTGAGTTGGTGTGCTGTATTTACTTCCACAGAGAAGGCACGCTTGAAACTCAAACCGATCTAGTTAGTACATTTTTTTTGTTTTCAATCAGTCCTCATTTAGTTTTTTTCATGCCTGTAATTTTTTTTATTGAATTGTGAGAACCTCTGTAATCAAAGTTATAATTACGGTACATAATTTCACGGTGAACAGGGAAGGCCTTGATCAGCAGATTCCTTCTCGATTATTCAATTAATAGTGACACGCTTTTTATGTGTCTTTTTTTTGTAAACGTAGACTAACCTCCGTATCCAACGAAAGAAAAATTGAGGTAGGCGATCGTATCTAGGTTCTCGTGTAACTGAGCGACCTCCGTCTTTCCTTTTGAAGCGATTATGAATGTAATAAATAAATAAAACGAAACAAGGGATTTTAGGCTAATTATTTCTTATAATCATCCGGCCTTCGGTGTTCACACTGAAACCACAGGTGGCAATTTCCTTCATAGTATCTTTGTGATTTGTTAATTTATCGTATGTTTTTTATATAATACAATCTTAATTTCTTTGTTACGTTAGAACAACGTTTCTTCTTTCTTTCACACTCCTTATTTCCCTCTATCCCTAGGGTGTACTGTAGGACGAAAAGGAGCCACGCTTGCACCTAAGGTAAATTTGGGTTCGAATGCTTGAGTCGATTGACGTGCCTGACCAGGAAACCAGTATTGGCAATTGTAAGCCCAAGCGACCCTGCATAGGAGGAGATCTATCTCCCAAGGTTCCCTTTCTCGCTCGGGCCCCAAAGGTCTCTTTCTATTATGTTCTGGGTATATTACCCTCGTGCCCGTGAGGCATTCGTCACAGCGTCTGCCTTTCTGTTTGAGGAAGGATTACTCGAATCATTGGTCCCAGAAATACGTTTAACCGACGCAGCAGACCACCATTTCTTTAGGAAGAACTTTGCTGTGCGTAAGGAGGTGAGTACCCTCGAGTAATTTGTATGTATAGTTTCCCCAAATAAGGTCCAATGGATTACAAGTAGTGACAGAGGTATTTTCGTTCGTTCGAATGAAATAAACAAAAGATAACCAATACAAATATATGGTCAGTTATATACATCTGGTGACAGCACTTCTTTTCTTTTATACAAACTCTGTATAAACCCAACTTATGATTATTTATTTGCCAGTGCAATACGATTAATGTCGATTCACCCATAACAAGCCTTATCAACGATTAATCCTATTACCCAGCAAACACACTTGTTACATTTATGTAAATATGACATAAAATTAAGGGAACATTGTTTATGTAAAACACTTACGTAAATACTCCATTACATTTCTAATATATTTTAACCGCATATTTACGTAAAAAGTTTATGTAAGTATCTCGTAGCTAATACGTAAATACCTTCCACCAATATAGTATATTGTAATTTTACATAACTGCTACATAAAGTTGTTACTTCATTATTAGTTTGGCTATACTGCGGAGCTTTTTCTGTGTGTTTTCTGTTATGTTGGTAACATTCAGACGCACTTGACATTTTGACAAATAACAATAACTCTGTTTTATCAAGTTTTCGATGTGATTTACTTTGTTTTTTATAAAAGTGAGACATTTGGTCTTGGTGTGATATGTGGTGTGTGTTAATAATTTAGAATAGTGCCTGAATAGTATCACCACACTGAAATAACGTAAGTACATTATTTGATTACATACAAACAAATGCCAAGAGATTTCCCCAACCTTTCTAAGAGACAGCAGAGAAGAATTTTATCAAATAATGAAAGTTCTGCAGGACCTAATAGTGCTAAATTACTCAAAACGAATAATAAACTTCCTTCTGTCGATATATCAATAGAATGTGAATTTGAGGTTGAGCCCAGTGAGTCACCGGAAACCGGGACACCTGATTTTTGTAGTGAGGACGATAACAATATCAGTGATGCGGGATGCATTTCCAATGTTACCCCCCTATCATTTCCTTCCTTTCAAGAAGAAAGCCCTGAAATATTTAGCTATACAAAACAAACTCTAAGGAATAGCTTGTCAGATGATCTACGGAAATGTTTCCATACACATAATGTATCACAGAACTGTATGATTTTTATATATTGATGTTTTTAACAGTATCAACAAGGATTTGGTAAGTTCCTAAAATACGTAATTTACTTTGTACATTTATTCCGAAAACCAAAAATATGTTGTGCTGAAATATGCAATTGTCATCAAAAATTATTGAAAAAATAGTTATTGAAAATATATGAACATTGAGCAATTAAGTAAACTATGTATAGTTTATACTCATCTGATAAATTATTCCTGAAGAACTCAACCAGAAATTCTAATATCCTATCTATTTAATTTCAGCGACTTTAGATGGTGCTCGAAAGAAAGCAGCAGATTCTGAGTACAGCACTAGTAATTAAGAAAGTCAAGATGCTGGGAGGGGAAGAAGAAGAAAACTTCCAACTGATCGCACTCAAGATTTTGTTGGTAGTAGCTCTGATGAGGGGACAATGACTCCTCCTCCATCACCAAAATTAAAAAATATTCATCGAACCCTTTTACCTGATTCTCAGAAAAATATTGACAACACTGATGAAGACATTCCTAATAATGTTGAGGTTGTTGCTGAAGGTAAATAAATAGATCGAAATTTTTAGAAATTCTGGCATTGCAAGTTTTTGAAAAACACATTATCAATTAAATTTGTTTATAGTTAACTCATCTTATACAAGGCGTTCTATGGACGCGATGTGACTACACAACAATTCATTTCTTCTGTTAAAATTTCTGTTCTCAGTCCAAGATTTTTTACACTTCTGATTTGAAAGGCCACTTCCCAAACTAGTGTTATGTAATTATTTTTTATTCGCATTTTCACTAACAAATTGTTCGTTTTCAGCTGTTACAGGTGGTGTTTGGAAAAAAATTGCGTGTGGCAATATTGGAAAACTACAAACCAAGTCCCATAAAATTAAAAATGTAGAGCCTTCATCTGTCAATAAAAGTAGTTGTGATAGGAATGAGACACTAACACCCCCATCACCAAATCAAAATAGTCAATCGGAGGAAGGAATTGATATTTCTAAGGATATTACATCAGGTAAAGCCAAATTGGAGTATTTTTGGTTTAAATTCTTGTGATCTGTTATTTTGTCTTCTAATTTTGGACAATCAAAAATAAGAAACCTTAACTGACTAATATTTTTCAATACCAAACAGGCTTTTTGAAACTTTCAATTCCTTTCTTTTCAACAATTTTGATGCATCATTATATGTCACTGCATAATATCTTTCATGAAATTAGTCGAGGCATTTGGACGCACATATGAGACAATAAACACAAATGCATACATACATACATACATATTCTATCATTATTGGCAGCAATAATATTGTCTTGATTATGTATGTATGTATCACTTAATAATTATCAACTTGTTAATTGTAGGAACAGCCAAAACTTTGGATACATTGTATGAGGAAATTGGTAATAATTATTTTTTTTCCTAAAAAGATTTGCTATTATATTGTGTGTTTCAGTTAAATTGCCTACAATTTGTTTATCCAATAAAAAGTTTTTAAATACCATTTATACCAAGGTGAATTCCTTGGAATTTGGACATCAGATAAACAGTAACCCTCAATATGAAGAATTGAAAAATGTTCCACTCAAAACCCTTGATCAAGTTCGGGAGTTTGAACTTCAGTTAGAGAATGACAATATAAAAACTTCTTTGGTAAGTTTCATATTACATCAAGTCCTAATTCACTGTACACTTTTCTCTTTCATTGAAGTCCTCACTTAGTACACACTAAGTGAATGAACCATTTCGCAAAATGATGTGTGCGTCTTATGAAATCAACCCATATTTGGTTTTCATTTCATTAAACTAAATATACTTACATATTAGGCCCATCTCTTCAAATCTTTGGGTGGAAGAGATGAGAAAGACCATCTATATAGATGCCTTGCCAAATTATTCACCAATGAGTTGGCTACACAGTGTTCATGGTTTGGACAAAGGGGAAATTTCAAAAATATGAATTCGATAAAAATATTAACAGGTAATATATTTTCAACTTTGATTGCCAAAAATCATCATTAGTAATATTTTCAGAGTATTATCAGCAGTCATTCTTCAGTATCATTATCGGGCATAGAAAAGCATGCAGGGGAATGGTTCAGATTGAGCCGTCAAAGGCTTCATAGAGAGAAATTAAGAAAAAAGATGGTGGAAGCCAATAAATATTAATGACTGTTTGTGATTTACATAATATAGCATATACGCCCGAATATAAGACGCATCTTTTTTGTAAATCAAGCTTGTAATCAAGTCATGAAATGTTTTCAAGATTCCGTTCTGAAAAATGGGGTGCGACTTATATTCGGGCGTATATACGGTAGTTTTTTTAGTGCTGATGACTGACAGACAAAGAGAAATTGTGTTTTTTTATTAATGCCAAACAATTTGATGTGCAATTAAATATATTTTTTTGATGTTGAACTTTTATTTCATTCGCCTTTAATCTGACAGTATTTGGAATGACCAAAATTTATTAATTAGAATTACGACAAGTCGCAATCCTCTGCTATATCTACCTTTTTACAATGTGAACTATGCAAAATGGTGGTCATCACATAATTCATAATTTCCAAATAACCCTTTTCCCACACTAACTCACTCCCAACCTTATGCACATTTCAATAACTATCATTATCAGTAGGTAAACTACACACTGTAGATTACCTACTGCTGATGATAACTTAGTTTTCATAATGTGCATATACGTTTGAAGTGAGTTGGTGTGGTGAAGGAGTTATTTGGGTTATTTTTGTCAAATAGTTACATCGATATTATGTAAAAATAATGTTATATTTGTGGCATTTCTACATAACAGGGATGTAAATTTTACATACCATCTAGAGTATGTTACATAATATTTATGTAATCTTGTTATGTTTGAGATATAATATTTACTCAGCAGAATGATATAAAATATATGTAAAAATAGTAACATCAATGTTACGTAAAAATGAGGTTGTATTTGTGGCGGACATTTTGACATAACATGGATGTAAATTTTACATTACATAGTTACATAACATATATTATTAGTTATGTAGCATTTATGTAAATTTTACATAATTGTGTTTGCTGGGTAACCACACCAAAAATGATAATAATATAAATATAAATTGCATATCCGGTTTAAATATTGGCTCTTAAAGATCTGATTGTTCTTAATCATTCTACCAAACAATATAATTTTATAATGAAGGTGGAAAGAATATTTTTTGAGGCTTAAACCCATTCGAATAAAAAATTATATTTGAAAAACTCAATAACCTAGCAACGAAGCATTAGCTAAGCAACTGCAGGATGTTTTGTCCTCATATGTAAAAGGAGAGTATCACTGCGCGTGTAGACCGCTGGGCAGTGCGTACACGAATACTGGCCGGGAAAATGTACATAGTAGTGATTACGGGTATTGCTGACAATTTTACCGCACAGTACACACCTTCTTCTTTCGTCCATTGTACCTACCCTCTCGAAAAGTTGGGAGACTTTGTAACACTTTATATCTGAAACAAAAATTATTGGATTAGTCTTCTATAACTTGATACGGTTATGTACCGTGCCACTTCCTTTTCCTTACATATCTATACTTATCTGAGTTTATTAACGAAGTTAATTATTTATAGACTGCGCGAAGCGAGAAAGTGTGCTAGTGTTTCAACATAGCGCATAGTCCGGGGAATGCAAAAACAATAATAAGTATTAGTCTAAGTTTTCATGAGAAAAAGATAGTAGTAACTATTTTTCTTAAAATAACTAACTTCACTCGTAATTAAAATATTTCCTGTGACCGCGTCCTATATTTTTGTTTGTTGTAACTTCTATATAACACCCACAGTATGTTTAAAAAACAGTATCAAAGTGTTGTTGGATTAATTAACTGAATTATAATATTCTTAATTTATAAGTATAGTATTCAGAAGAGTGCTTTTTCTCCGAGCTTTCAAAACAACTAGAATACATACTTGTGTTTTTATTTGGTAGGTAGGTGTGCATCAGTCCAAAAACCTCTTGACGAGGTAAAATTAGGTGACGCAAGAACTATATCTACTTATTGTAAGCGAGACCACTGGTGAAAGAGGGTAAGCGACCACTGTTGGGAATGGGAATGAATTTTTCATGAATTTGTTACACAGGAAAAATACCACATAGGATTAAATTATAATTTGAACGTATTTCTATCGGTTTATATATAGTATATATTATATTAGTTCAAATTCACGGCATATTTCTTCACCAAAGGAACGTTTTATTTTTAAGTTATGTTTTTGTATCTTCGAATCGTATATAGGTTTCTATATTCCTAACTTTTCGAGAACGTTTCTCTTTCTTTTTCTTGTATTTGGAACGTTATCTGAATCATCTTCGAATACCTACATAGCACCACTTATTACTATACTTACTCATGTTACCTCGTAGTAGGCATGGAGAACAATTCAAAGAGAGTAAAATCAACAAAATTCTAATGTCAATAGTCGTTTTGTTGTTGATGTCATAAAGCTCAAGAACTATTTCTGAATTACATCGTAGTTTATCACTTATGTGTGTTTAGCCACTTTAAATATTTCAATTATTTAAGAGAGCTTTTGTTTGTGGTAAATTAGATAGAATTACATAAATGATTATAATAAGCAACAGCAATTAGACCGATCCAGGTGATTAGATACATCACACTCATTTCAAAGTAAATTCAAAATAATAAAATTATTATGAAAATCTTCTCCGTTACCTCACATTTTCTTTACTGACTCCCCTTTACCCGTTGTCGCATTTACCTTGGTCTCATTAAAACATTTCAGAGTCATTGTTAAAAGATTTTCCACATTCAATTAAACAGTTTAAGATGGGATCGTATTCCGTGAGAAGCTGGAAATACACGTATAAAAACAAATAAGCCGTTTCAAATATGAAATGTCATTTAGTAACTTAAATTTTTTGAATATGAATAACAATATTTCAAGCATTAATAATGACTAAAATTAGACACCTAAAAATATTCTTTACGTGTTGGGAATTATAAACTTTTCCTTTAGCAACTTATTTGCAACGCTCCATGGTTAAAATACTTTAGGAAAAAGATTGGATCTATATCTTTTCTTTGTTAGTCGCTTAATAAAAATTATAGCCGCCGTTGACAGATTCATCGTGATTAATAACTGGGCAACGAGCCACGTTGCCAACACTAAAGAAACAACTTTTTTTTAATAGTCTAAAAAGGTGATGAGAGAATAAATTGTTAGATAAATCTTGAAAGCTTATCTAGAGATGAAGAAAAAAGTATAAGGGAAATGTTTTTCTTTAGAAAGTGAGATATATATTATGGAAAAATTAGGAGAATATTTTAAGAAATTGTACGAATTTGATTTAACAACCAAATTCTTCCTGTAGTCTTTATTTCAACTTCCCCTATATAACATAATTCATATATCCTGCACAAATCATATAAATAATTATATCGTTCTTCTCAAACATTTAATATTGCTTTACATCGACAAAAAATCCATTTTAACGTTACTCTCACATAAGAAATACAGATAATTATTGTATTATGATATTTCCACTTAATATTTCAAAGCAACCGACATCAGTTTCACACCTTATCGCTTCATAAAAACTATCTTCCAAACTTCGTTATCTGTATACCTGTATAAATAACCCCAAACGTGTACTCTCCACTCGCTGTGTCTGACCGTTACATTTCAAAATCTCTTATCCCATTAGTCAAATCCTCAGATGATTCTCCTTCCTCTCATCCACTTTTTACGACCTATAAATATGGATAATACCCTAATTTTAACCACTTCCCAGTCATCCTTCATACACACTTCCCAGTCATCCTTCATACACACTTCATCAGTCAGCCTTCGTACATAATGGTACTATCGTTATAAGAAAATACCGGCGTTGCTACCGGTAAATCATTTTTACAATTAATTAACCATCATTCATTAGTTCTATCAGATCATGTGATAAATAAGCAAAAGTGCAAAATGCGTATAATTCAGCGAACTCCTTAATTGTTCAAGCAAAAGAACACGTTATAATTGACTGCAATATATTTAACTGAAAGTGACGTAATCGTTTAATTTATTAAACCATCATAAACCTAAGAATACTAAAGTGACCAAAAAATAAGGTCCTTCGACCTATGTGTAAAATACAAACTTTCCGTTCCATTTATTATCTCCAATATAAAAAAGGGATAATAAAACAGAAATGTTTGATGATCGAGAGGAATCAGAAGAGAAGAAGGAAATGTTGAAACCGAAATAAATCAGGGAGAAGGAATTACACTAGTTGAAATAGAATTCGAGTACGTGAAAAGCAGAAAATTGACATGCTGAAAACCCAGACACGCTATAATTATATATATTAGAGAAGAAATTAAAACGAGAAGCCAAGCCAAACAGAAACTGTTACAAATAAAGACAAAAAGCAGTACGAAGGGCAAAGAAGAATAATAAACAAGACATGTTGGGTAAAAATACGAAAAGGAATAGAAGGCAAAGGAAATTTTGTATGCAAAGAAATTAAGAGCTTTTCTCAAGAAATAAAATATAATAAAGAAAAAGCTGGGCAGAGTACCATATGCATAAAAAGCAAAAAGGAGAAAGAGTAATATATGAAAGCGAAATGACACAGAGATTGAAAGAATAGCTGGTAAGAGGTGCAGCTGTAACCCAAAAATACAGCGTTGGATGTACGCCATGATTGTGAGACCAGCAATTACGTATGGGGCAATAGTTTGGCACACAAAAGCAAGTCAGTACAGCACGAGGAAGACCCTCGACAAAGTTCAAAGGCTTGCTTGTGTGTGCATCACTGGAGCTATGAGAACGTGTCCAACTATAGTCCGGGAAAGTAAGGAAATAACAGTCAAAAGTTTCCCATAATTGATTTTCCATTTTTAAATGAAAATATATTGACCCAGCATCACTCTCCTAGATTGTCTAATAATTTCCGCAGGAGCTTGCGACGCAGCTGCAAGCACAGCTCAGACCACCTAAAATTCAAGTGATTTATGCTCGTGTCATTCCTGGATGTGTTCTTACAAAAAAATTGTAGAGATGAAAATTGAAGCAAATCTTATGCTCTTGAAGGTGACGTAAATAGTTTTTTAAAAAAAAATTTCCGATCTCAAATTTTCCAAAAATTGAAAAAATTTACGAATATTATATTTTTGGTTGGTAATTACAAATAAAGTATTAATATCGAGGTCAAAACGTAGGTAAAACTTCTAAAAATTAACATTTTTTCAGATTTGGAAAATTCAAAATGGCGGCTGCGCAAATTGGAAACAATTTTTTTTTTCAATCGCGTCTAAATTTATGAACACTAACGATATTGAGAAACGGTCTGTTGCAATCGACAGAGTGAAAGTTATATTTTTATAAATAACATAAACAAAATTTTTAAAAAAATTTTTATATAATTTTTTAGAACATTTACCGAAAATAAAAATTTTTCCATCTAGTTTTTTCTCATTTTGGCGTTGAAAAATTTGTTTAAAATATGTTTTCACGTTATAAATATGTGTGTCTTTGAAAGACGAGTATTTAAAAAAAATTTTTTTAGATGCGACTTTTACAAGTTGAGATAAACAAATTCAAAGTCTGTTAGATTCTGTGATAATATTGATTGAAATTTTCAAATTTTCATTTTTCTACCGTCAATTGGTCCATTCAAAAGAGAATAGTAATCCTAGCTCGCTCGGCCAAACGGTGCGGCGGCAGCTGCTTGGCGTTGTGGTGGGGGGTCAGCGCTCGTTCGCAGTTGAACGAAGCTCAAGCTTTTATTTTGGTTTTCTTTGTAAAATTTTTGCATTTGTGGTTTGCTAATAGTATGGTTATTATCAACCATTACATATTGGTAGAAATAAGGTACAATTATATTTATAATTTATATCTATAAATCCATTTATTATATGTATTATACATAATTCGAAACGTAGATACTATTTATTTATATCTATTTTCTACAAATTCTCGCCCTTTTTGGTCTCTGAGGAAATGGCTCTGTACAATTTTCCTCGTCATTATCATTAGCAAACAAATCTTCATCGATATTATTTCTACTATCAATTGCAAGTTCACAATCAACTAATTGAGTCATCAAAATTGAGTTCATCACTCAGAGATTCATTATCATCCTCGTCATTGTCAAATACCGTACTTACAATTTCGATGTTTGCCTTCGCAATTTTTACATAATATCGTACAATGTATGCCAACTTTTTTACAACCACACCTGGTAGTAGAGCACCCTGTGGTACAAAAACACGAAATAATGTTCAATAATTCGTCGGGTACAAGTACGTCGTCAGTCATGTTAGTAAGGGTCTTTTGGGCGTTCGAAGAAAATGAGCGCTGACCCCCCACCAGAACGCCAAGCAGCTGCCGCCGCACCGTTTGGCCGAGCGATCTAGGATTACTGTCCTCTTTTGAATAGACCAATTAATGGTAGAAAAATGAAAAATTGTGTTTAAGTTGAGTTGGGATTCAACAACCTAGCGAAGTGATCAAAATTTGAAAATTTCAATCAATATTATGACAGTCTCTAGCAGATTTTGAATTTGTTTATCTCAGCTTGTAAAAGTCGCATCTGAAAAAATTTTTTTTTCAGAATACTCGTCTTTCAAAAACAAACATATTTATAACGTAAAAATATATTTTAAAGAAATTTTTCAACGCCAAAATGAGAAAAAACTAGATGTAAAAATTTTTATTTTCGGTAAATGTTCTAAAAAATTATGTAAAAAATTTTGTTTATGTTATTTATAAAAATATAACTTTCACTCTGTCGATTGCAACAAACCGTTTCTCAATATCGTTAATGTTCATAAATTTACACGCGATTGAAATAAAAAATTTGTTTCCAATTTGCGCAGCCGCCATTTTGAATTTTCCAAATCAGAAAAAATGTAAATTTTTAGAAGTTTGCCCTCTATGTTTTGACCTCGATATTAATACTTTATTTATAATTACCAACCAAAAATATAATTTTCGTAATTTTTTTCAATTTTTGGAAAATTTAAGATCGAAATTTTTTTTTGAAAAAACTATTGACGTCACCCTCAAGAGCATAAGATTTTCTTCAATTTTCATCCCTACGATTTTTTTGTAAGAACACATCCAGAAATGACACGAGCATAAATCACTTGAATTTTAGGTGGTCTGAGCTGTGCTTGCAAGCTGCGTCGCAAGCTCCAGCGGAAATTATTATACAATCTAGGAGAGTGATGCTGGGTCAATATATTTTCATTTAAAAATGAAAAATCAGTTATGGGAACGTTTTGATAGTTAACAGATTTTTCGACCTTACTTTCCCGGACTACTAGGGCACTTGAGATCATTACAGATCTCTCACCTCTATATCTGGTGATAGAAAGATCTGCCCAAGAGGCAATTCTTAGAATATCTAAGGACGGTTCAGGCAATGAGAGTATTAAAAACCGGGAGCTTGGTCCTCTCTGACAAGATACATCTCATTAGCGAATCTTCCCAGTGACGAAATGATCAGGAAAGTAAGCATCGAAAAGAATTTCACCCCGATGCTAAATACGAGGAGAGACTGGGAAAGGGAATACACCAACCAAACGCTCAAAGAAAACACCATTAGATGGTATACGGATGGTTCAAAAACCACCATTGGAGCAGTCGCTGGAGTATTTGGGCCTGGCACCAGATACTCATTATCGTTGGGCTCCTTCCCGAGCGTCTTTCAGGCAGAAATACTTGCGATCGAAAGATGCGTGGAAATGAACCTAGAAAGAAACTACCAGAAAAGTAACATATCGATCCATTCTGATAGTCAAGCAGTTATCAAAGCATTGAGCTCCCATATCATTCACTCAAAGTTGGCATGGGAGTGCCGAAGAAAACTTGATGAATTAGTCAAGAATAACAGGGTCTCTTTAGTCTGGGTTCCTGGCCACTCGGGAAATGAAGAGGCAAATACACTTGCCAGGAAAGGAGCACAAATGCCCATTACTGGCCCGAAGCCTTTCTGTGGTGTAGCAAAATGGTCCTACAAGAAAGAGTTTCGGAAGAAAGAGGAAACCGAAAGAGAAGCACTCTGGCGGTGCCCTCCCGGGTTGGAACATTCCAAAAAGTTCCTGGGTAACTTTGATACTGCTAGATCCAAAAAATATTTAGACCTCAGTAAAGATAAGCTACATCTCCTCACGGGCTTTCTTACAGGACACTGTCGCCTTAGGAAGCACAATGAGAATAGGTCTAGCAGAGATTGACGAATGTAGATTCTGTGGGGAGGAGGATGAAACTCCGGATCACCTAGTTCTGAAATGCCTCGCCATTGCAAGCCAACGCAAGAAATGCCTCGGACAAGAAACTTGTAAGAGTGAGGACCTAACCTCGTTGAAGCCGTCCCAAATACTAGAGTTCATTAGAACCTTGGAACTAGAAGGCGAGCTGTAGTAGTAGCGAGAACAGCTCTGATAGGGGGGCACAATAAACCTTTGGTTTCAGTGCACTGCTGCAAATCCTTTTACAAATCCGTTGCAGGATTGCACGTTCTTATGGGGGGAACAACAAAAAGCTGCATTCGGGATTCTAAAAACGAAAATTACCGAGCGACCTATTTTCTGGCCATTTTTAATAGAAATGCTACAACGGAGATACTTGGCGCTATTTTGTTCCAATGGCAAAAGGATGATACCCTTAAGCCTGTACAATATTTTGGTCTTACTAATAGTGAGACAGAACAAAAGTATCACTCTTATGAATTAGAAACTTTATCTGTGGTGGAAGCTTGACGCTCTGAGTCAAGGATCTGTTGATGTTATGCCTGTAAATGTTACCGAGGATCTGCAAGACGAACATTGTCGAAACATAATTGAAACGCTGTTACGATCAGCAAACGATGGGGAGCCAAGAGACTTACATTTTAATTGCTGCCTAATAAACAATCGCCTATACCGCAAAACCAATAAAGAAAGACTCAAACTGTAAGACGAAGAGTACCTACGTATGTATTATCATGACGAAGTTGGCCACTTCGCCGTCGATAAAACCTTGGAAGTTATAAGCTCTAACTACTGGTTCCCCGCCATGAGAAAATACGTCAAAAATTATATTAGGTCGTGTTTAGGTTGTCTTTACAACAAAGCACCCTCAGGAAAGCAACCAGGACGGCTGAATCCAATAGAAAAGTAAAAGGTTCCTATAGACATCGATCATAGATATCTCTTTATTTAGTCAAAATAACTAATTCTATTTACATAATATACACAACATAAAATAAAAGAATAGTACAATATATAGTGGCTATAGTATAAAAAGTAGGTACGTCATAAAGAAATTAAAATAAAACAAATTTAAACAAACATAAGATTACACTGTGACTGCTCACTCTGACAATAAATAATCCTTTAAAGCTCTTTTAAAAGAATTTACAGATGAACTTTTTTTATTGTATTCTGGTAAACTATTGAAAGAACTAATATCTTTGTGAAATACAGAGTTGTATGTACTGCTTCTCCTACACATTTCAATTCTCAAATTTTCCTTATTTCTTGTGTCATAGCTATGTACCTATATCAAGATTATTAGAGAGCTTTTCCAGCAGATACACTGGTGCATGTCCAATTTTAACTTTGAAAATAAAAATTAATGTGAAATATAGCATTAATTTAGTTATTGGCATCCAGTTAAGTGTCTTTAGCATGCTGTTTATAGGAGTGTACTTAGAACACTTTAATATTATTCGCATGGCACGGATTTTGCATCTTTTGAAGACGATTGATTTCATTTTGGTTGAGTAGATACAAAATTGTAGGGCAATAACTAAAATGTGGTAATATTACAGTGTTAAAGACAGTTAATTTAGACCATTGGCTGAGATGTGGAGAGCATCGTCCTAACCCTTTCGACTCTATCGGTACACATATGTACCAGCAAGAATCACGCACAGACTTTAAGCAAATATTTATATTTTATATGGTTTCTCTACGTACCGGTGCGTCTTTTACCTCCCTATGTAACTGTGATGCGCGGAATTTTATTTGGGGTTATGTGGTAGTTGTTTATTTGTGCCCGGCCACGTTCTACGCTCCGTTTTTAGTTAATTTTTACGAAAAAAGTGACCTAAATTGCGCAAATTTTGTGTGTGGACTTAGTTAAAGGTAAGTTTTAAAATCTTATGACAAAATATGTTGCGAAACACTGCTGGAAATAGGAAAAAAAACAGCTGTTTTCTACAGTGGTACACATATGTACCAGCAGTCCGTTACTGCACTAGATGTTGGTACATGTATGTCTTCTGTATTGACTTTATTTTTTTTAGTGTTTTTAAATGAAACTCAAGGTCTCTAGTTAATTCCACAATATAATACAAGTTATTGAAAATTCTAAAAAATTGACAATTGTTTCGATAAATCAATATCATCGTCAGAATGACAGAAGTTACATTTCATTTTATGCCTACCTGATGTTTAGTAGTTATTTTTGGCTAGAACTGGATTTCCTTGAAGAACTGGAAATTAGAAGACATTTAAGAAACCCACAATATGAAGTTGTCAATGAACAGTTAAATCTAGGGAATTCTCCACTAATAAACTGTCTTCTTAAGTGATAATTGTAAAGATCAGCAGATATAGTTTTCCTGGTTTTCTATATCATTGCACAGTTATACTGATCTTAATTGGAAAATTGATATCCAGGATATCACCATAGGGCTAATAATATCTAAGCTTCAATATTTGTAATATCACATCTTCTTCTTTTTTCTATAAACATATATTAAGCCAATCACAAGTTAGGTTACTTCTTGGTCTAGCCAAAAATAACTACTAAACATCAGGTAGGCATAAAATGAAATGTAACTTCTGTCATTCTGACGATGATATTGATTTATCGAAACAATTGTCAAGTTTTTAGAATTTTCAATAACTTGTATTATATTGTGGAATTAACTAGAGACCTTGAGTTTCATTTAAAAATACTAATATGAGCATATTCCACGAAGTAAGGGTCGAGACAGTCAATTTCATTTTATTTTTTTTTGTTTCAGACGATTTCCAGAAAAAAAAAATTGAGTATCGCTGACCATTTGTCAGAAGTTTCAAGTTTATCCGACTTTTCGTCGGGCAGTAGCGATTTATGGAAGCCATCATCTTCAGAAAATTCGGGCCAAGATAATGAGTCATTGTCCACCAATTATGATGTGGATTCTCAGCAGGTCGAAAGCTTGGGAGAAATCATTGATAGTGAATCACTGGTTGAAGAAACTGCTTATGGAAAAGACTCTGACGATTCAATGAATCGTAGAATTATATGGTCAGATGTAACACCAGATTTTGTTCCAAAAAAGTGTTCCAGTTTCACGTGAGTGTTCTTTATCTTCAAAATTTCACAAAGACATGAGCCCCATTGATGTATTTCATAAAATATTTCCTCGCTCTCTTTATATGTACATTGCACAATGCACCAATGCCCGACTGAATATCCTCCGAAATGCAAAAGAGGAAAAAACGGATTTTAGATACTGATGTAGGTGAAATACAGATTGTGATCGGCTCAGTTCTCATCATATCCTATAATCGACTATCATCAATTACACATTATTGGTCAAAACATCCATCAATGGGAAATATAACTATAAAAAACGCTATTTCGAGGGATAAGTTCAAACTTATTTCTTCAAAATTATATTTTGCCCCTCCAGAAAAGCCGGCCGACTGCTCAAAAACTTATTATATTGATGACATCGTTCAATGCTTGAAAAACACGTTTCAAAAATCACGACAGGACAGCAATTTCCAAAGCATTGATGAATCGATGACTAAATTCAAGGGGCGGTCATCCCTCAAACAATACATGCCCCTCAAACCAACAAAGCGAGGAATAAAAATGTGGCTCCTTGTGACTCAGGAACGGGATATACTTACGATTTCAACATTTATGCGGGGAAAGAAGAGGGCAACCAAGATGGTACTTTAGGAGAAAGGGTAGTCAATACGCTTGCAAATACTATCCAAGAGGTCGATGTTATACTTTGCTTTGACCGTTTCTTTACCTCTGTTGACTTACTTCATTCAACAAACTATGCAGCAGTAGGTACCTGTATAGCTACCAGAAAAAACATAAAAAACATTCCGAAACTACCTGAAATACTGAAAAGGGACAATCCGTTTTCAAATGCACCAACGAGAGTGTAATTTTTGCAAAATGGCAGGATACTAAAGATGTTCTGGTTCTCAGCAATTGCCATACGAATAAAGTTGTATCGCTGAATAAGAAAAACAAAGATGGTACAAGATCTCCTATAGAATGATTGCCTTTTATCGGGATCACATGGGAGGAGTCGACCGGGCAGACCAAATGGCGGGATTGTATGAATTTGATGGAAAATCAAAAAAATGGTGGATCAAAGATTTTTACAGGCTTTTGATGATGTCCGCTGTAAATGCCTGGATAATTTACAAAGAATTATCAGGAAAAAAATACCATTTCTGGATTTCCTCGTACCATTAGCAGAAACAATTCTGAACGAAGGCCAGAAAAAAACTACTTTAGTAAAAGGTCCATCAACAAGTGGTCGTCCTTCCAAAAAGAAACTAAGTCTAAAAAACATTCCGATGCACCTGCCAACGGAAGGTAAAACTCGTAGATGTGCTCGCTGTGCTGAAACTAAGGTTCAGAAGAGGACCAAGACAGTGTGCAGTCAATGTAGGTTACCATTATGCAAGAATTGTTTTGCTGCATACCACACTTAACAATTTTTACGTTTAGGTCAAATTTATAAAAATACTTTTTGAAAGATGCCTGGTACATATATGCACCACTCTCAAAGACCCTCAAAGACTGGTGGTACATGTATGTACCATCCTCCCAACACTTCTTATAAATAAAAATTCATTTAAATTTCGATGCAGATGTTTTATTTGATCGCCACTGACATTAAACCACTAAAAATCTAACCCATAACCCTTAAAACAAAAACTCGTCTCGAAAGGGTTAAATAGTTAATTTTATATGCCACAGTTTTAATAACTTGATTTGCATGCTCTTTAAATTTCAAATTATTGTCAATAGTTACTCATAAATAGACAAATGTTTTTACTGCCTCTATCGTTTCATCGCCTAATTCTATATTTAAACTAGTTCCCTATACCTATCCTTTATGCCCAATACCATACATTTTGTTTTCTGTATATTAATTTTTAATAAATTTGCGCAACAATACATATGGACCCTTTTTAGGGCGTCGTTTATAACCCTTATGCAGTGCTCAATATCACTACAGCAGTAATATAGTAGGGTATCATCTGCAAATAAATGAATTTTGCACTCCCTTGCAATGTCCACAATATAATTTAAATAAACCAAAAATAGCAAAGGCCCCAACACACTGCCCTGTGGTACACCCATATCATTACATAACCTGTTTGACTGTAAGTTATTGAGTTTTACCAGTTGTTAAAATAATCTATTATCCAACTAAGAGCTGTCCCATCAATACCTATGCTTTTAATTTTCCTTATTAGCCTATATCTATGTACTGTTTTAAATGCTCTTTGTAGATCCAAAAATACCGCAATTGTGACTAAGTTATTTTCAATATTATTTTTCCAATCACTCAAAACACATTGTAGAGCCGTTTCACAACTATGTTTATTACGGAATCCTGATTGATACTCACAAAGAATTGTATTACCTTCTAGATAATCCACCAGTTGCTCATATACAGCTTTTTCCAATACTTTTATCAATTGCAGTAATCATATTAACTGGTCTTAAATTTGGAGCATTATTTGTATCTGGTTTCTTGGGTATAGGTACTATAGTGGATATTTTTATTTCTGTAGGAACTTGATTTAACTCCAAAGAACTATTAATTATGTCTATAGTCTATATAGAAAGGACAAGGAGTAATAAATCATTCATTTAAGTAGATTTCATAGACGTACCAAAATATATTTTAAGAGGGTATACCGTAAGGTACATTTTGTATTGAACGAATGAGTTGCAGCTATGCTAAAGAATATACGATTTAGGTCAGAGGTAACGGGATGTACTAATTTTAATAAAAAAAAGTGATAGAGGTAGAGGTCATTCGGAAGCAAAAAATGTAGTTCATTATAAAAAAATTCTACAACTTCCTCAGGACTAAGATACATAATACCGAAATGTACTTTTAAGTATTCGCCAATTACAGAACCTTTCTGTCTGTACTCTTGTACCAAATGAAACTCCTGAATCTTACGAAACCAAGCTTGACAGAGATGAAATTTACAACCAAAAAGAATTTGATCTCTGCCAAAACATTCATATATAGCGTTATGAATGCTTAGTTCAAAATCTACTACGACTTCTTTAGGTTGAAAATGTAAGCCTACTTCTTTACATTTTTGTCTTAAAATTAAAAACAAATTTGAATATGTTTCACTTGATTTGTCCGGCAGCAAACAAAAAACAAGAGGTACGTAATAGCCGTTTTTAAAACCATGAATTGTAAACATTTGGTAAAAAAAAATTGAACAGTATTTAAAAGTCCCATCCATCAAAATACAATCCGAATTACATAAAAAATTAAGGTTGGAAAAACAGGAGAACACAATAATTTTAAATACCTGGTCTGCTGTTAATAGAAATTCCTCTTCTCGGTTCGTTTGTAATTGTAATTCACGAACACTATTAAATACTTCTTCCTGATTTTTAGGCAATAGTGTAAGCGCATCAACATCCTTCCCCTAATCCCCTAAATATCGATCAAAACAATCAAGATTTCTTCAAAATATTTAATTCAAGAAATCTTTGAAACCTAGGAAATATACATAATTCTATGGGCCTCCGATTTTATCTATTATAAACCCTAATGACTCTAATAGGATTAAACTAAATGGTTGCGGCACAGTTCGAACATTTCAGTAATCCTCAAATTGATACAAGTCAGGTAAAATTTTATTTTGTGGCAGAGTTCGGATATGCCCGTTTATTCATAATATTTTTTATTTATATTACTCCTATATGTAGTGTTTTGGGAATTTTTCTCAGAAATTTTAAATGGCAAGTGGCCTACTGTAATCGGCTTAATACGATTACACCTATTTACAGATTATTCGATTATTGAGAGGGATTTTCCAAACAACCCAGTTTTCTTAGAAACATTATCGGGAATATTATTTTAAAAGAAAGTAGGTACATTAAATCAGTACTTAGTATTAGTTCTTTGAGTAAAGTTGTATGGTTGTCATAATATTGTAAACAGTTGGAATATATTTAAAACATTTGTTGAATGTTAATTGTGCAAGTACCAAACAATGTCGATAAGCCAAGGACCATCTAAACGACCAAAAACAGGTCCATTATCTTTAAATGAAAAAACTCTGATATTGAATTGTTATATATCATTGAAAAACAAGGATCCAAGTGCGTGTTGATGATATTGTGGAATTAACGGCTGCTATGTTGTGTGTTGCTAAATCAACAATTTATAGATTACTAAAAGAAAGCAAGAATGGAACTCTTCAACCCCCTAAAACTCCTTCAGGCCGAAAACCAATTGAGATCGATGAGTCATTAAAACAAAGACTAAGGCGTAAAGTCCATGGATTTTACTTACGAAAGGAAATTCCAACACTTGACAAAATTATGACATCAGTGCAAGAAGATACGGACTATCCAAAATTCTCCAGAATGACATTATGCAAACTTTTGAAAGATGTGGGTTTCAGATATACAAAACATAATAGAAAATCTCTCTTGATAGATAAACCGGAAATAGTTTTTTGGAGAAGAGACTATTTAAGAAGCATTCGACATGCCAGAGAACAAAATTTGAAAATCTTCTACTTAGACGAAACATGGATAAATGCTGGATATACAGTTTCCAAATCTTGGCAAGATGAAAACATTAAAAGCGGAAGGCAGGCATTCGTGGAAGGTTTGTCGTTAGGTTTGCAGCCACCATTTGGAAAAGGAAAAAGACTTATCATTGTCCATGTTGGAAGTTCTGAAGGTTTTGTTGATGGTGGATTATTAACTTTTATTTCAAAACACACGGGGGACTATCACGAAGATATGAATGGGGATGTCTTCGAGGAATGGTTTGTTCAAATGTTGGATCTGATTCCAAAAGGGGCTGTTATTGTTATGGACAACGCAAGTTACCATTCATGGTTACGAGAAGCATTGCCCACAAGTCGTTGGCGTAAAGAAGAGCTTTTGGAGTGGCTTATTTCGAAAAATATTAAGTTTCCAAAAGATCCACTAAGGAAAGAACTTTACAGAATTGCAAAAATGAACAAGAATAAATACAAAACCTACATTGTAGAAGAAATGGCTTCTTCTCGTGGTATATCAGTTCTTCGACTTCCCCCTTATCATTGTGAACTTAATCCCATAGAATTAATATGGGCTCAGGTAAAGGGGGAAGTTGGAAAAAAAATACTACTTTTAAAATAAACGATGTTGTGAAATTGTTTGAGAGTGCTGTAAGTCATGTGAGTAAGGAAAATTGGACAAACTGTATCGAGCATGTTATCAAAGTAGAGGCAAATATGTGGAAAATTGACAATATTTGTGATGATTTAATCGACCCTATTATTATTAATGTCAACAACGATTCTTCCTCTTCCGAGTCGGATATAGAATAAAATGTAAGTAATAAATGTATTCCAATAATTATTTCTTTTCATTTTTTATTATATTATAATTTAAAACGTATTTTTTTCCCAAAATACACACCACTGCATTGCGTTATTGCTTATCTGCTAATCCTTTAACAATGAATAAACCCTAAACTTTGCTACAACTGAAACAAATACGGGGTCGATCTACCTGGTTTTTAGATTTGCGGAAGAAATGTAATTTAAAGTAAATTTATCAAAAATTTCATGGTGCTCCCTGTAAAGGTTTTGCATACTTAATTAGGGTTTATTACTCCTCGTACTTTTTGTACATACTATAATACAGGATTACAAATATCCTTGAAACACTTTTTTAATAATTCTACACTGATATCATCGGGACTACTTTTATTTTTTAATGAACTAATTATTTTTTCTAGTTCCTCTAGACTAATTAACTTAAAAGTGGTGATTTTATTAGTAATAACTTTATCTACTACTGGAAAACTATTTGTAAAAGTTTTATCAATTTGTTCTGTTATATCCAGAATGCTTTTAATATAATATGTGTTTAAACAATTTGGTATTACGTTTATATCCGAGACTAACTCACCATTACCCATATCTATTATATTTAAACTATTTCCTTGTTTGTCATTTGGAATGTACGCCTTTAAAATTCTCCACATTTCTGTCGGATTTTGTTTATTAAGATCTATCTTATTTTCAAAATACTTTCTCTTTTCTTCCCTTATTGTTTTTACAGCTATATTTCTTTTTTGTTTGTATATTTCCCAGTAGTCTGTTGTTCTGTTCTTTATGTATATTCTATAACTTTCATCCTTGTCTCTTGCCGCCTGTTTAACTTTTTCATTCCAAAATTCCTGGTAATGTTTATATATTTTTACCTCCCTTCTTGGAGCTACTTCATCTAGTCCAGAATATACCTTTTCCACAAACATTTTATATCTTTTATTCAAATCTATTTCTGTATAGTTCCAGTTTATATTTTTCAATTTTAACCCAATTATTTCAAAGTCAATATTTCTGCCCCTCGTTTCTATATACAATTCTTTTCTTGGTACTTTTATGTGTTTCAAAGATATCAATATATTGCGGTGACAGCTCATTTTAGGGAAATCAAAAACACTTACATCTATTTCTAAATTCGATAAAGCCAGATCAATTAATGTACCTCCCCGCTGTGTTAAATGTTTATATTCTGTCACTGAATTCATAAATCCCATATCCGTTATAAAACTTCGTAGCCTACAACTGCAATTGTTATCATTATTTAGCCAATTCGGATTAAAATCCCCACATAAAATAGTTTTATCGTTTACCTCATTGATATTTGAGTCCATTTCTTACGAGTGTAAAAAGAAATGCCTACTTAATAGTAGTGGTCAACGGTTTTACGAAATTTTCATTCAACGAAGCAGTACCAAACACCAAAACTCAGCCTGTTATATGATATCTGGAAGTAATTATGGAGACGTTTGGTGTACCACCGAATACTAGAGTAGTATTCGGTGTGGTGTACCTCGGCGACTAATATGCGATCGGGGGACGGCTTTCACAGACTTTTGTTGTTTTGTTCCAGTCTAAACACTGATTGGGTACTCTGCGCTAGCGCCACTCCTCGAGCAAACGGACAAGCCGAGCGAATGAACCGTTCCATCACATCAACTATAACAGCTTCAACGGAAGATGAGACTCGGTGGGACGAAACGCGAGTAAAGTTAAGTGGGGAAACTCAACGGTTAATTCTACTACTGGTAAGACACCTACGAGGTATTCTTTAGGTATCGCCTCAGAGTTGTGAACGATGCATTTATTACGTTTGAGGTCGTAAACGTCTCTAAATCACGAAAAAACAACAATGCCGGTAAAAGCAATATTACGATAAACGGCATGCTCCTTTAAAGCAGTTTTGGGTTGGTCAACACGTACTGGTACAAGCAAATAAAGGCTGTAATGACAGACAGAGCAAAAAACTTGAACCAAAATATAAGGGACCCTTCGTAGTTGCTGAGGTATTAGATAAGAACTGCTTGCACGGGCATATGTCCTTCAGATAAGGTTTCAGATAGGAAACGAATAAAAAATAGAAAAAAAATTTGTTCTTATATAATGTTTAGTATGTTATAGTCTAATGTGGTTGTTTTCTATTTTGTTTCAGGTAAACTTGCCTTCACGGGGGGGGGGGGGTGAAGAGAAATCAGATTAGCCGACTGTAACACGGTCAACACTGAGGGACACCCTATATATAAAGATTTCTAATAAAGGAATATGTACAACTATAATAGACTGTGTCTTGTAGATTTAATCACAACAGAGGAATGTTAAAATACTTTTTTTGATACGAAACTGTAAAGGCAAATAAGTTTCAACGTGTGATAACATTTAATTATTAAACTTTTTTATTGTTAATTTTCGTATCATTTATTATTGATAGATTACATTAATAATGTCAGTATCACCACTTACAGTTACATTGTAATGGTATATAAAAAACGTGTTTTCTATGTGGCGTATGTATCTTCAACTTTTATAAGAATTCTAGGCCATTCGAAACCAAGTTTTCAAGTAAGACTTATTTTGCACACTCTGAAAATATTGGCAACATATGGGAAACTTTATTATTATTATGTTACAGAAAAAAATATTCTTTATAAAGTTCTGCATGGTCCATAATGTAAAACGCACATATCAGATATTATTTTTTTTCATTGGTATACGAGTTTTGTCACAAAGTATAAATTTGGTATCTTTATTTATGACTTTTTCCATAACATTAATAATAAGAAAAAATTATATATTATGTTGCCAACTCACCCATCATATATTTAAAAAAATATCTGATAGAACAAGTTACATCTTAGACTAAGGAAAGTTTTACTGCGCACTGTCATTGAAAAATAACCTGAAATATTTGATTACATGTGGTTATGCTGATGAAAAGTAATCCTGTTATTCCATGCAGAAAGGAAATAAACGAAAATTAAAATCTATTGGGATCAATATCACATGCTGCTTTAAAACAAAATTTGATCCTAAAAAGGTAAACGCTAGTGACTAAAATAAGGGTTCGAGAAGAAAACAAATCAAATCTAAAACACACCATTTTTAATAAAACTTATTAAAATACAATATAAATGCTTTTTAATGAATGCACGTAATTCTTAACATAAATTTTAATATTTCAAACACTAAACTAATTAATTTTTAATTAAGTAACAAAAGGACCTGAAAAATATGAAAAATCACCAAAGCATAAATATTTTAAATTCTTCATAATATTTTTAATATCTATATTTTTGATCTTTGAGCATTAAAGTTTCTTCGAACAGGATATCGACTATTAAATAGTTACATTTCATTTTTGATCTTTCATCATCACAATGTCTTATATTATCAAGATATAATGTATCTCGAACATACAAAATGATCTGTTCGGTTAATTGCACTGTCGTTGGCACAAGAAATTTTTTTAAGAAACTATCAGTCTGCAATCATTTTCACGATAATACCTAAAATTGAATAGGCTAAATTTGAAAATAAAACAAATATTCTAAATAAGTATATTTTTTGATAAAGCAAAATTTGTCATCGTCTAAACGTCATCAAATGAACACACCCGTAGCTTAATTTAACAAATTTAAGATTCGGTGTAACAAGGGACACCTTATAATGCTTTGGATGATACGGACCAGTTAATTCCTGCCTTTTTATTTTTTTCTCTAGGATATGCATTATCCAACCCATTACAACAATGAACAGGTATGGTGAGAGTATGCACCCTTGTCTGATTTTTTGATATTGATCTGCCAGGAATTTATTATTTCTATAAAATATTTATGTATTGTCTCTAATTGGAACTAAAAACATTGCTACAATTAGAAAGCGAAGACATAAAGAGATGAAAAAACAGTACATTGAAAGGGCATTCTTTTAGTACAGTCCTGAATCTTATCTATTTTAGTTTTTTATTTTTATTTTATCAGCTGATCATTAAGCAGTTTTTTGATTTTATTATTCCCACATATTTCCTTTCTAATTGGAGATTATATTTGGAAATAACTCCATTATGTTTAAAAAGTATAAGGTATAATAATGTATATACAGGATGATTTTTAAAAGGTGGCCACCAGTCGTATCTAGAAAATTGTGCGTCCTATAAGTTCGGGTAAAAATCTTATAATAAACTCTGCCCAAAAAAGAGGTTTTAGAATATTATTGACTACTTAAGGTTGATAAAAAATATCAACAATAGAAACTACTCCTTATATTGCATAACTTTTGGTGTCATTTTTCTATATTACCTATTAAGTGGCCAAAAACGGTATTTCACAAGGTTCTATACTAAGCCGGATCTTATTCATAACAACAATGAACGATGTTATACTTAAAGGATTAAAACTGCCACTTAAAGCCCATTTATATGCTGATGACCTGGTCATTTACTACAAAGAACCATAAAAACAGCTAAAAAATCGCACAAGAGTTCCATTCCCATTTAGAACATTCGACAGAACGAACAGGCTTTACCTTTTCAACGGAGAAATCTAAAATAATTATTTTTTTTTGAAAAAGAAAGTTCCTGAGCGTATGGAAAATATGTATAAACTGAATTTTGAATATTTAAAATAATTATGTGATTTTTACTTCATTTAAATTTCTGCACATTCTGCGCAATTAAAATTTGTAAGCAATGGACTAACTACGAAATTAAAAATATTTAAAAACCGTTTTTGGGGCAGAGTTTATAATAGATACGGCTGGTTTCCACCCTTTATGAATCACCTTGTATATAATAAATAAAGCTGACTTATGGTGAACAATTAGAGTACCACCTACTCTGTCAAGATTTCCATCAATTTGTGATCAATTATTCTGCCATTGATCATTCTGTAGTGTATATTCGGTCCTATCTAGTTTGTTATATTTTTAAACCTAATTATTTTTTTGTTGTTGCCCTTCTAGCGCCCATATTGAAAAAGCTACTGATGAGTAATCAGTACAATGACTAAAATGAGATGTTTATAATTTACTAATATCAAAAGTAGTATAAGCTGTACATATACATTTCTATTAAACTTGTTTAGAATATTGTGTAATATATGAGCAGAAGATATTATCGTAAAAGAAAATGCAGTCACACAATTTCCAAGTCCCACCTCTCTGAACTAATTTCAACAAATATGGAAGGCAGGATTTTCCCCAAGTCAACGCCTTATCTGAATTGCAAGATAAAACAATTCAACTTTCATATTAAACACGTGAGGAAATGTACGTTTAAAACGACCCTCAAAGTTGTTTACGATTTCTATAATAAAATGTACATAAATAATAAAACTTAAAATTGTATCCATTTGTTCAGATTTCTTAAAGATATAATTTAAGTTAAATTGCTGTAATTGGGCCAAAGTTTCAAAAGATGCGGGACAAAACTATTAATAAAATGAAATTTTTAAATTATTGCAGGAGAATCTATATTAAAAATTGATGAATTTCTTAAAGATCAAGTGTTATTGATGTTGAGTGCTGCTCAATTTTTTATTTCACAGTTTTTTTGACACTAGATGTTGGTTAAAAATTGTTAGAATTATTTGAGGTATACCACGATGAAGAAATATGGATCATAACTGAGTATATCATGACACATTTTTTAAACTCTGTTTTTCAGCTGCTTTTCAGGGAAAACACAGCCGAAATATGCTAGAAGCCACAAACGCAGATACTAAAAATAACATTGATTGGATGATGCCGTACGGCTAGTAGTCATACAAGCATTGCAAATGTACACATTGTTCCGAAAAATGGCCAGACCACCGCCACACAATATATTTTGTATTTTCGTGAACATTGCTAATTGGGAACCTTACAATTTCAATAAAGAACCTTTTTATTATTATTATCATGGGACATACTTATGTCGACGTGACATACCTCAGCTAATTTTCACTAAAATCAATCCTGAGTACAAAAAACATTAATGGGATTCCTGGGATGAAAAATTAAGCCAAACTTCTCTGTATGTTCACAAACTTGATCCTTGTTCATATGGAAACAATTTAAATATTAAAAATAATACTCTAACGATTATATCGCTACCTTTAGCGTACTTAACGTAGAAAAACGAAATACCACTCTGTTCGACAATTTAGATTTACTTTTTCCCAATGGAAACTGTATAAATGTTCTAAAAAAGAAAGACATGTTCCACATATTCACCATACATTTTATAAGCCTCAACCAGGCGTAGGACAGGTGGGGTCTCGTAGACCCCACTTTGATGTTAGGAGCCATTATATCTTAATTTAAGCGCTTGCGCGATCACGCGTGTCCGCCACTGCATAACCAAACAATACTGTGCCTCAGTTTAGATATCCCTCTAGTTGATGCAAAGCGCTGTTTAGTTGTTATGGTGATTCTGGCCAGTATACAACGTTTCAAACTCGTCTGGGGTCTAATAAACCCCACCTGACCGCCCGACGCTTGCGGAAGGCGGTTACCAAACCCGAAAGCTATAAGAGAACATATTTCGCTATATTTTGTACGATCGGTCATTTTATAAAAATATTGTAATTAAAAAGAATCAAAATTGTGTTGAGTATCGGTTTCAAGATTCCTATGAAATCACCATGGAGACAATCAAACAAAAATAAGAGAAAATGCTACAAATAACAAATACTATTATAAGGAGACAAATTACATCGAAATCAAAGCAGTTTTTGCTTTACTTTATCTTGCTGGTATGTTTAGAGCTAATCACAGAAATCTGGACGATTTTTAGAGAAATGATGGCACAAGAACCATGCCTGCCTGCCTGTTTTTACTGACCTATCTGAGGTTCGATAATATTGGGCAGAAAGAAGAGCAACTATAAGACAATATATGACAAGTTTGTCGATCTGCTTATACTCCCTGTGAGTACGTAACATTAAACGAAAAGTTGGGAGTCGCCCCGAGGTCAGTATTCATTCTCAAATGAGCCAGTAAAGTACGAAATTAAGATACAGGCTTTGGTTGACTCTAAAACTTTCTATACATGTAATATGGAAGTATATACACGAAAGTATATCAGTTGAGTAATTCACCGAAAGACATAGCTTTTCGAATGATTTTTACGGACTAATCGAAATATTATCTTCGATAATTGGTAAACAAGTTACGAACTCATCGAAAGGCACAAACTTACTTCAGTCAGTACCCTCAGAAAAAAATAAAAGGCTAATTCCTTTTGAGCTACTTTCAACTCGTAACAGACCTGAAAAATCCAACCTATTTGGTTTAAAATAAAAATATAATAAGACGAGTGTTTACTTAAAATATCATTACCTAATATAACATCAGAACATAAATTGTCAGGAATTAATAACTTAACATTATTATGGTTGTGTCCATAGAATTTAAGGTTGACTGAAGAATATCCTATTATTTTAGAAGTAAATGAAGAAGACGCCATAGAAACGAAGCCAGTGAGAGGAAGTTTTAATATTTCTGGACCGAACGATATTAGAATTTATAAAGCTCTCTAAACTACCAGTATCCGCCAAAGCATCAACATAAACACCATTGACTGAAATTTTAGTTGTAGATTTAGATAGACTAGGATGAAAAGCAGCTATAATTGGATTTACTATAGCAGATGTTGGACTGTTTGATTTTGGATGGTTGACATACGGAGGCCCCTTTGTTACAGGCAGAGCAAGCAGAGTCTTTCGCAGGACATTTAAGTCGAGGATGCCATCTATGTCCACAAAAGAAGCACAGATTAGCGGATATGAAGCGAGTTAGTGTGGCACTTAGTTGAGGGTTCTCAGTTTCATGCTTATAATCTGGCGGATGGTTAGACGTAGAAGAATTTTACAAAGATGGACAAGATAGTTCTTCGTAAGCATTTGAGTGTAGCTGAGCCGCTTCTAAAGATTTCGCTTGATTGAGGGTTTGATGTAAAGTTAATGTTTTATTTTCTAGTAGTTTTTGTCTTATATGCGGAGATATCAAGCCATGAATAAATGAATCTCGAATATACTCGTTACAATATTAGTCGGCAGTAACAGATTTAAACGAACAGTTCCACCATGCTGCTGTTTACGAGTGACAAGTACGTGTCTAGAGAAAATTTGGACTAGCATTGATAAGGGAGCAATTACTGTTTCGAAAATAATTACCCGTTCTTCACATGAAAAAATCAGCAACTTTACTGGTGAATAATCTGAACAACCGCCTAAGAAAAAACACGCTACAGCTCGTGCTCGTTGCGGTTTTTGTCCACAAAAGGTTAACAGAAAAAAAAAGTATTCATACCAATTATGCGATGTTTCAATATGTTATTATGCAGTGCGTACATTGTGCTAATACACATTCTGATTCTGAATAAAATCATTTTGACATATATTAATGCATGATTTATTTTCGAGTCCCAGTTTAACACAGTTTGTGATTACATTATATCTGGAATATACAGGGTTTTATTTACTAAAATATGTTTAAATGTTACAAAGTTTTTCAATAAAAACCCTGATGAATTAACATGATCCTAAAATAACAATTTTTAACAAAAAATACCTACAAATTTGTCCCCCTAATACGTTCAAATAGACATTGGGTCTATTGGACCCCATCTGACCTATTGTGTATTTTTTGGTCACCTGTCCTTTGCCGGGTTAAGACCAATGCTCAAATCGATGTTGATGAAATACATTTAGTAGATCTCTTTCGATGACGATGTTTAATAACATTTAAAACCAAATATTTATGTTTTTCTCATAAAAAAACGTATGATTCTTATAGGGACCACCAGACAAAAAAAATAAAACAGTTGATGAAAAAAATTATCAACCCACATCATCATAATTTCAAAAATTAATGTAACACTATACCTTAAAATAATGTGTTAAAAATAAAATTTGTTACGGTTTTGGCTTTTGTAGAATATTCCTCATAAAAAGAGACATTTTTTATTTTCCATTTATGTCAATTTAAATAATTTGCGTTTAGTCCATTATTGCGTCGAAGGCCTCATATAAAATAGAATGAAACTGTTAGAATTCGAGAGAATAATTTTAAATAATAAAATGGATTGTTAAGGCACAGAATAAAGAAAATTGTTTGGAGGTGATCAGTCACATAATTATATGCATAATTATTTTATCACTTTATGTAAATTTTATATAGAAATCGTCTACAAATGACAACATTCATCAGTATATTGCCTAATCGGTGGCAATATTTTCACTACCTAATTTTATATGAATTAAATTCATAGTAAATGTATATGAAAATTTATAAAATAAATTTATTAAAAGCACAATAGAGATATATTAATATGTGTATATAAAATATAAATTAACTATCAAAAAGTTAACCGCAACCTTTAAACAACAAAATGTTATTAAAAAAAAACAGAATGAAACACGTTAACAACAACAAACTTACAGACCATATTTTATACAATCCCATTTTACTGTATTTTATACAATTGTACAAGATCTTTTTATGCATTAACAAACATCCTTGCGTAACATAGACAAGAATATTTGTTAATAGAAGGAAACGAATAAAAATAAAGTATAATAAAAGAAAGAAATTTACGTAATAACTAAATATTGCACAATTTTTAATATTAATAAAACTTGTGTAGTACAAGGTTGCTTAGCACCAATCCTTATCATATCACAATCTTTTTAGTGTTACTCCTTCCTAATTCTTTTATAATTAATGCCAATACACTTTAGAAATCTTTTAATATCTAATATATTATTATAAAAACTAACCACCGTCTTTTCGCGTTAACTATAGAATATAAAATAATATTTTTTTATATAACGTCTCGGCAAAGAGATAGTTGTTTACAAATACGCAATTTTCAACAAAACAATTTTACATTTTAATTAAAAACAAAATATTTAATAGAGAGTTACCCTGCATGTAAGTGATGTGATCTCGTGTGAAAATCCCGAAGCGAATAACAGATGATTCATATTCAATACATTTTATTCTGAATTTATTGTATTTTTATTAATTTCTTTTAATTTCAATTCTCCATCTTTGGGTTCACTGGTAAAACACCAGATTTATATGTGGACCACAGTAAGTCTAACATAGGACGCCACAATTTTCTGGCGGAAATGACTGCGATCCAATAGTGTTGGTTGATATATCGGTAACCACGGTATTTCACCGGTGAATGTAAAATCACTGGCTCTACCGGTGATGCATTTCTCGCAGATGCGGCAGTTTCCACCGAATACTGCAATATCGGCGTCGTCGATCATCGACTAGCATTGGAAAACCGCGCCGATCGAAAATCGATATAAAATATCATTATTTACCTTTATTATGTGAAGGAAAAATGGTGATTTAAGCCGATATGATGTTATTATGGGTATTAGGAATATAAGTTTTTGCTTTTACGGAATGAGAAGGCCGCAATGGCGGGCGCCACCAAGTCAAAGAGGAAAATACAAACATGCGGCCCTACCCGATACCGGTAAGGGCAAACGTGCCGCTTTTTTTGTAAATTATTTTGTTTCATTGGGGGAGAAATATTAAAATAAATTTGCAATCGGGATAATATTTAGTTTTTTTTTTAAATAAACCGATAAGAGATGCATAAATAATAGATATGTATGCGCCATCGCGCGCTGGTCTTATATATTTCATTAGCCTTTGATGTTTATACTCAGTCACTGCGGTTATTCAAATCACCGTATTTTCCAACACTACGATCCTTTACTGCGTGGAATAAATCAAAACAGTAAAGAACATCGTTCAATTGCTATCTTCACAAACAGCCAAGCAGCGCTCGCTTCTGTATATGTCCACACTAAGCTAGTATGGGATTATGCGTGTGCTCTAAGCACACTGGATGAGGTAGTAAAGTTACGGTAGCCTGGGTACCCGTATACGAGGATCATAAGGGCAATGCAAAGGCAGACGATATGGCTAAGCAAACTGCGTCAATGTCATTCGTTAAACCGGAACCCTTCTGCGACGTTGCAAAATCAGTAACAAAAGTGGCCATAAAAAACGGGTGTAGTGTAACTCTAGGTTATGATGATTCACCAAGTCATAGACAAGTGATACCATTTATATCAGTAGAATCGCCAAAATTCATGGCAGACCTGATAAGTAGACAGGAAAACGGCCAAAACCGTTCCCCGAAGGAGAAAACAACTACTTACCTGGCTATATGCAGAGGCGAATATTGAATTGCATCAATCGATTTATTTTTGCCTATATCGACATATTTGTTGTCTCGCAATCAGGTGTTTAACTTTAACCTTTTCATTCATGTTTGGTAGGACTGTACCCATTGAAATAAATACATATATAACTTTACAAAAATCTGTGAATAAAGCCAGTGTAAAGATATTTATATTCTATAAGTACTATACTAATGTGTATTGTACACAGATAGCGCATGGATCGTTTCATTCTGAATGAAAATTAATGTCAAAAGCAATATGGTGACAATTGTTTTGTTCGTAATAGGTAAGTATCCGTTTGAATAATTCAATAGCAGTTTATATTTGAGTGTAATGCTGAAAATAGTGTTTTCTTACTAATTGTAAATGTATTTGATCAAAATTTTAGTTTCTCAAATAGATAACTGTCCCTCAAATTTGATGGGTACGTCCATACCCAAAGTTACATTTTTATTTTCAGGGTAAAATGCCTCCAAAAAGAGATTTAACGGCGAAGGAGTTAGAAAAAGGGCTGTCTCACATAGAAGGACTTGCTAGTGATGATAGTGACTACAAAGAAGAGACTTGTACAAATGATAGAGGATGTCTCATAATATCTTAACGTGGGGATAATGAGCAAGAAATAGAAGATTAAGAAGAAGAATGTAACTATGAGGCAGTCATTTCTTGAAAAAAAAACGTGAAATGGTTACAGAATGTGCATTTACCCACCAAAATATCCCGGAATTCCAATGTAAACAGTTATGAGGATTATCTAGTTACATATATTTTTAGATATCTTCCCGAAAGTTTATTTGAAGATTTAGTTCAATTCAAATGTGTAGCATGTAACCTGAAAGTAATAAAAGCTTTTTTTGGCTTCAGTATTCTAACATGATGGCTAAAATTTTCAAGACTGAGTATGTATTGGAATAAATCGTCAAAAGTTGATATTTTTACGGAGGCAATGACCCTTAATAGTTTTTTTTTAAACTACCATGAACTCTAATATTGAAATTGGCTCTACTGAAAAAAAGTTACCGGAAACTGGAGATAAAATAAGCAGGCTCTGGTTTTTGAGAAAACTTGCAGAAGAATTTCGAGCAGCGTATTCTCGAAGTGAAAATACCTCTGATGTTATCCAAGAACCCGAACCAGGACCATCACAATTGAGATATAAATGTTAGATTCAAAGACACTGCAAAGGAAACAAGACTGTCGTCAAACGTAAAAAGTGTCTCAAGTTTGCGTGCGGAAATTGTTCTGGAAACATTGTTAAAATTATAACTTGTGCCAAATGCGCCAACTAGTTTATGAGTATGTAGTAAACAGCTTTTTACTTGAATAAAGAAGCAAAATAAGTCTAAGTCTTTTAGTTTTTGCTGATTCTGCAATATTTATATAAGGAAAAAAGATAGGGTCAAAATGACCCCTTATAGCGCTAATAGGTATGCTGGTGAGCTCGGCGCTTCTAGTGTTAAGTATTTTTGAGTACAGACGTATCCACAATAAATTTATTTAAATATATATGCCACATTTCTGTTATCACTCATTTAAGTACGTTCCAAGCAGAAACTAATTATTTTCCTGCCGAAAAAAAGTTGGCAGTGAAAAAATAATCATATAGAAAAAACCATTAAGGAACATATTAAATCGAATTCCATATCCACCAATTGAAACGCCCGACGTCACTTATGGCTATTCATGAGAATCGTCAACAGAGCGTGCCACAGAAGAATTATATTTTGGAATTCTATCAAAATTTTAAATTATCGTGGAGTTAACCCACTAAATATAATTTTCCGACAGAGTTGCATTAAACACGACCAAAATGGCGGCGATGTACGCCATCTTGTGGCATTATATGGTTCTTGTCATAAGTGATGTCAATATATTAAAATTCATATTATCAATTTTCATTTTTAGAAGTTTGTGATATACGATTTGAACGAAATAAATAAATACGGGTCTGTTGAAAATAAATGTATAATATTATGCAATAATAAAACGCCAGATTGCAAGGAAGATTCGTCGACAGATTTCGATCTACTTGGATCTAGTCAGAATGAAGCAATGCAAATCCCAATTGAAAACAACAACATTCAGCGCAGCTGTTTGGTTCGTGTAAGTTTACCAGCATACGCTAACTGGCTCCATCTTTACTACCACTTAGTATATTATAGTATAGATAGCTGCTACTATCACCTCTGTTTATTTCACAAAAAAATTCGAAAAACGTGCCGATATCATCGACATCACTGATGACCCTCAATTGCAAAGAAATCGATGAGGATGCAATTCAATATACGTCGAGGCATATAGCCAGGAAGGTAGTTGTTTTCTTTTACGAAAAACGGTCAGACTTTTGTTTCGAAATTATTATTTTCTAATTCTTCTAAATTCACCGTGTCACTGTTGTTTCTTTATTATTAGTTATTGTTGTTTATTGATTAGTTTTTTGTTTTATTATAATTCATTTGAGTCTATTTTGGTCGCATCCTATTTTAAATCTTCAATCATCTTTTGTAATCGGCAGAGGATTTCGTCTCGTGTTTTATAATTTCTTTTCTGCCATTAAATTCCCCCTTTGATCTTTATACTATTAATTTGAGTACTCCCAAACCGTAACTTTAAGCACCCCATATTTTTATTTGTTCTACAGTTTTTTTCTGTTTTCTGCTTTTATTTATCGTTTACTGCGTCCTTGCAATCTAGACACTGTTTGAACTGTACCGTTTTGAAGTGTGTCATCGCTTCCTAGACACTTCTTTAACAATTTGAATTAAAAAAATCGCCAATTATTCGCTTCTGAACACTGTTTTACATAAATTACAAAGCGTAATGATGAGTTATATTTCAAAAATGCGAGGTGTTTTTAAATTATGTCTTGAAGGGTCACTACATCTTGGATACGAGTACTATTAAATATTTGTGTACAAAACCGTCTATAAAACTACATGTCGGCAACGTTGGTAAATAATACTAATACTACCCTAAGTTACATCTGATAAAAGAACTATAAATTTAAATATTTGCCTGTTAATTAGTAAAATTATAGTTTTATAAACGATATTTTTTTGTTCGTTTACAAGGTTCCTCTAAAATTCGTTGGTAAATGCTTAATAAAATATTTAAAAATTATATTACTAAATTAACTGCGACTTTTGATTCCCCGAATTATGAAATTAATAACGATAAGGCTTGCGTTACATCAACTACTGATACAAGTCAATTGACATTTTAGACCGTTCCGAAAGTACTTCGGGTATTTTACAATAACTTTACACCGGTCTAATATAAAATGTAAACTCATAACAAATTTTTAATACCCTGGACTAAATAGGGTGATTAATCACAAATGTGTTATTGAGTTGTAGTGACAGATATACATGCTTTTTAATGTGACACCTTGTATATTGATACATTACAAAATATCAATATTTAGACTGTATGCAACACTATATTAAAATAGTAACGTTCATAACAGTATACAGGATGTAACAAAACGGTAGGTCATAAATTGAACCACATATTCTGGGGTCAAAAATAAATCGGTTGAACATAACTTACCTTAACACAAATAAGTTACTGTCCTTGGAAAAGTACAAAATAAAAATCGATTTTTTCCAATATTTTATGAACGGTTCAACATTTTATAATGTAAATGGATTCATGGCTTTCTTTTCGTAGCAGCATCTTTTTCATATATAAAATCACGAAATCTGTTATTAGGGGGGTTGAACCCCTGAACTTTTTTATACGTTACAATTAATTTATTATTGTAGCACCATTGGTTTATTACATCAATTTTGAATTTTATTTACTTATTAGCACTTTTTCAAAAAGTCAGTTTTTATGGAGATGCAGTATCCTTCAAAAATTCTTTAGTAGGCTGTTCAACACTTGTGCATTTTAGGAGTATTAAGAAAAAAAACCTTCATGTTACAATGGTTTACACATTACCAGAAATGGCAGGTGTGTATTTAATTCGAGATAAGTTTGGTCAGGCTAAAACAAGGTTTCAGATAATCGAAGAGTAGAGCGGATAAAAGGAGTAAGTGACAATTCGTCAGTTAACCTCAACTCCGCAATTAAACTCAAAATTTGGGAGATTATGAGTTTAAAAATAATAATCTGTATGTTAGAAAAGTGATGAACAAATAACATCTTTCCCTCAAACTTCGCTATCTAAATTTCCTGAAATTTAGTGCACATTTTAGTATTCAGCGTGGAAAAGTGGAAAAAACTGGTAAATAACATCGCCATGTTGCCCTCAAACTTCTCTATCTAAATTTCCCGAAATATTGCCCACAGTATTGTATTAAAAAGAGAAATTACTAAGTTAATACAAGAGGTCTGGAGAACTGAACATATGCCAGAAGGGTGGAAGAAATCAGTGATTCTACCGATATACAAGAAACGTGACATTACTGATTGCAACAATTACAGAGGAATAGCATGTACAAAGTACTAACCACGCTAATAAAAATACGATTAGAATCTTATATAGAAAAGATAACCGGCGAGTACCAGTGTGGATTACGTGAGACTAGAGGAGCAATAGACCAAATAAAACAAGTATGAACATATTGTTGCAAATACGAGATTCCTACATATATGCTGTTTATCGACTTTAAGGCAGCCTATGACACGATGAACAGGACTAAGTTACTGAAGTCCCTGGTGGAAATGACACTTAAGCAGACAAGAAATGTAGTAAAAGTAGAAGGGGAAGCATCAGAAGAATTTGATGCAACCCAGGGACTGAGGCAAAAGAGCAAAATCAACAGTGAGGGCACTTTACTGAATAAAAGCCACCAATGTTTGGCCTATGCAGATGACGTGGTTATAATATCAAGGTAAAAAGAAGAACTGAAGAAAATAGCAAAAGATCTAGTGATAGCAGCACAAGAAGTGGGGTTGGAGATAAATGAAGCAAAAAGCCAGTACACGAAACTAAAAAATAAAACAACAACGGAAGAGCCTGAGACATTACTGCTAGAACTACAGAACGATAAAAGAAAGCAAAAACTATATATGTGTCCCAATAAATGATAAATGTGAGGAAGAAGCAGAAATCGATCTTAGAATGGCCAAGGGCAATAGATGTGCTGCAGGATTACTCAACATCTTGAGATCAAAACAAGTCACAGGAGTTTATAAAACAATATTCAGACAGACAGTGCCATATGGATGTGAAACATGGGTTATGAATAAGAAGCAGAAATCCAAAAACGAAATCTGGGAGAGGAAGATATTAAGGAAAATTTATGGTGAAAAAAAAAACAAGAGGATGGGAGAAGCGCACAAATAAAGAGTTGTATGATCTATATGATGACTCAACAATAATTGAAGTAATCCAATCAAAAAGACTGCAGTGGTTAGGTCACCTAGAACGAATGGAACAGTCAAGAGATGTAAAAGAAGTAGTATGGAAAAGACCAGGGGGAAAGAAGAAGAGGGGTAGGCCCAATAAAAAGTGGGAAGAAGCCATAATGCTGGACGTCACGGAAAAGAGAATACAGAACTGGAAAAGCGTAGCAGAAAATAGAAACAAATGGAAAATTCTTAAAAGGATATAGGTCCTAAGGCCCTATATATCTGCTTCTGTATCAAAATTTTGTGAATGAAAGAAGTATCTAACGCACTTATCCACTGAAACTAGCATCCGATAGATATTACTGCTTCACTCACACTTGTCTCCTTTATCCACTCACATAGGTCAGTTGTTAAACATCAAGAAATGCAAGTGTGTTTTCTTTTAGTTATGATTCGAAAATAAAATCGCTTTTCTTTTATAAACCTAATGACCATGTCTTCAAGAAGTAAATTAATTCTGTAGAAAGCAATAGAAATATCTAGTTCAACTAAAAGTCAGGGTGATATTGGTGAAAATGAGAATTTGAAAGTTAGATTCAAAATTGCATCGACATTCGGCGAAAATCCTTTAAAAAGCCTAGATTATTTTTATAGAAAGTAATATCAGAGAAAACTGTGAATTTAGGTACTCTCTGTAAAAATAACAGTAAAAAAGTGTAGTGATAAATTGAAAGCAGAACAAAAACATGTTAGATGAGAATTATAAGATATGTTACTTTTTGAAAGTATGACTTGCAAAGTAGCATAAGAATGCTGCTCATCACATATCCCCCTCTTTCATATATAAACTAACCATTAATAATAATAATACAGAGGAAACATTACGCAAAAAAGCATTCTGTTCTTTGTATCAAATTGGCAATAAAATATAGAATATCTTATGATATAACAGATTACATAAACAATATGTGATGGAACAAATCAGATGAGAAGCTTTTAGAATTAGTCCAAGAAAACATTGAATGCAGTATAAGGGTAACAGCTGTTAAATTAGATGTTGGTCACATGATGGATACGGAGAGAATTGAAGGCATAGCAGCTTCATTCCTATCACAAAGATTATTCTAAGAGAAAGGGATTTTGTGACTCGACTTAACGGAAAATAATCGAAATATCAATTTCATTAATCCTTATTTGTTTACCGATGAAGCTACCTTCAATAGAAATGGCATTACGAATCACCATAACTCACACATATGGGTTGAAGAAAATCATCACCAAAGGATTTAAAGTCAATATTTGGGCAGGCATGCTGAATAATAATTTAATAGGACCAGTATTTCTTCGAAATAATTTAAATGGTACAAATTACTTGCAGCTCTTACAGAATGATTTGCCAGAGTACTTGGAAGAAGTAAATTTAGCAATAATGATATTTACAGGATGGAGTTCGAACAAAGTTAGGGAATATTTTTTCAGTTTGTACCCTAGATGTTGGATTGGAAAGGATCCTCATGCACCTATTTCTTGGCCATGCAGAAAGTCCAAATTGTAAACCTATTGACTGGGGTTTTATGAAAGTGGACTTGTATTCTGTTGTAATAATCAACGAATAACTGATGCATTGAATCATTGAAAGAGCAAATCGATTTCGTCAGAAGCCAAAAAATTCGTTTTTAAAACAGTGCTAAATGTGTATTCAGGAAAATGGAGGCCATTTTGAATATTTATTATAGTAAATACTATATATTTTTTTTACCTGCGAATAACATGAATTGCTCAGTTATAACTTACTTTCTACTTTCTGTAGCTCAAAATTTTTGAAGGATAATAAAAAAGAGGCTAAATCCCGATATAAACTAGCTTTTTGTAAAAAAGTGCTAAGAAACAAAAATAATTCAAAAATAATGTTTTAAGCCAATAGTGTCACAATACTAATTTAATTGTGACGAACAGAAAAGTTTGGGGGGCTTTAGGGGTTCAAATTGTACAGATTTCGTGGTTTTATGAAAAATATGCTCTTTTAGATAAAGGAAGCCATGTATCCATTTTCATTACAAAATATTAAACAGTTCATTGAATTTTGTACTTTCCACTTTTTTTGTGTATACATTTGCTTTGAGTTATTTTTGAGTGGTTCAATTTATGACTTACCTTTTTGTTACACCCTTACAAGTCCTAAATTTGAAATTTTGATGACTATATAATAAGGGTCAACTTTCTATAGGGGAAAATTGTGTTTATTACTCATAAAATGATTTCCCTACAATTAAAAATCAACAAACTTGGAATTACTGTTCAAAATATTGACACAGCTGTTAAAATCTCATAAATAACACTACATCTCAATATAGGATTGCTTTGATTATAGCTCTATAACCGAACAATCTACACACTGTGAAATTTTGATAAAAAACATCGCTGATTATTTTTCATTCTCGATTTCACCCTGTCTTCATATTACACTGCTCCAACGCACCTACATTTCAATAGTTTCTTTTAAAGGAGATAATTATTTTGGAGCAGCGTATGTACAAAATAAAAAATACGATCACACAAGTTTCACTTACAGAATTTAAGATATTACTGAGTAGTTTATGTACAGTGTTTACAATATTAACATTAATTTTTTTTACGCGTAAAAAAGTTTATATTGAGTATTTTATCGATTTGAATTAAGTGTTTAAAACAGCTCGAAGAAGAATTATTAGTATCGCTATTTTTGTGATCAAATGTTTTCATATTTAAACCAACAGATCACAATAAAGTGTTGAAATAAAAACGATATTTTCTTCTTAAATATAAAATAATCGTTTATAAACAGCCTAGCCAAATGTTACTAGCATCCATTGTTATATTCATATTCGTTCACTTTTATTCATAAGCAACATCCTGAATATTTACTGGCCCAACATAATTTCCAATTAAAACCTACGGAGGATATGTCACCAAACTCCAGTAGGTTACACTATCAAGCAACGCAAATTTGGCTGGATCACACTCAGGCGACAAAATAGCATCCCAAAAGAATCTCTTGAGTAGACCCCCCAAGGAAAGTCCCCGTAACACTTGTTTAAGAGCTCTCGAACAAAAAATCGCTGAAGAACGAAATATCTGGGGAGAATCCAAGTTAATTGTACGATTAAAAGACATAAGTGAACTTTTCCAGAGTCCATTGGTACATTCATGTTTATACTGTGCTACATGTATTCTGAGCGTGACTTCAGGTTCGTTTTACAACCATGGTAACCATTGTTTGTTTTGGCAACCATGGTTGTCTTATATTGTTCTTGTTCCATCTGTCATTTGTTCGTCTGACATTATGACTTGCAAAATTCCCTTTTAGTCTTGCTATATATTCTTTGGCATTTTTGACTTTCGTTCTATCTTTCATCCATTCATTTCTCTTCCTATCTGATAGCTTTACTCCTTAGCTCTTCAAGTTTTATCTGTTTTTTTATTGTTAGATATTATGTTTGTCAATATTGGGAAGATCTACTGATTAAAAACCCTTGTCCTCAGATAATGGTGTTTTGAGATTCAATTATTTATCCTTCATCTATAAAAAATGTTTCAACTCTTTTCTTGTTACGTTTTCTGACATTTTTTTCTTTGGTGCCTTACGAACACATTTTCGAGATTAATGAATCCTTTTGCTGCTTTTTTTCTGTAATTATATTCACTGGTACATCTCCTGAAACCGTCCTCTAGTATCATCTCTGTTAATGGCATTATTACATTATCCATATATTTTCATGGCGTAGCGTTATTCTTCTATGATTCGTCCTGCTCGTTCTTTCAATATGGGCAAAATAATTGCTTCTTTACAAGCATTAGATGTATGATTTGTCATATTTATATATCTATTTATTTCATATTTTCTCTCATTTCTGTTGTTAATTTGTCCTTTATGGTCGTTCTTTCGTTTTTTGTTTGCTCAATTAAACCAACAGACGTCAACCTATTTACCAATTAAAAATCGACCCACTAATCAGTGATTAAGATCAAAATTCGGATCCTCCAACCACAGTTAAGCACTAATGTCTAATAAAATGCACTTGTAAACTAATTGACGATTACTTTGACAGTTCAATTTTGATTGCGATTTTTCAGTTTTATATTTTCTTTTTATGTATTTCTGTTACACTATAAACTTGCACTTTGGTAACTGTTCCTGTTCCAGAAGAGATACTTAAACACATATTCTACCAAAACCTCTAATTTCCCAATAAGGTAAGCAAATAAGTTTTAATAATATTCACCACGTTCATATTCTTGGTGATTTAAAAAAAGTAATTTTGTCAATTTTAATCAAAATATTCATGCTCACTTTGTCAGCTGAAGCCGGTTTTTTAAATATTTTAAATCAACCCCATCACGTTTTCTTCCAGGTATTTTCTTTTTAGCAAAATGTAATTCAAATAATAAGTACAATCAAAACCATAACTTCAGTGGTTCTTTCATTACATGACTTTCCGCAAGATCTGATCTTACTTTCCTCTTCAAATTTTGATAATATATACTGCCGAGCAAAAAAATTTAAGTCACTTTAAATAATTTAAGAAATTGCAAATTCTTTTAAAAATAATACTAATCAGGGAGTCATAGGTCTAGTAGGCGATGTTGGATGGATGATACTGCCATAGTTGGCGTCTGTCACAGTCTGACATCGTATTTTGAAACGTTTGTTAAGCAACAAAAATTTGTCCTATATAAAAGCTATTTGTTGTTTGGTTTATTGTATATAGTGACGTTTCACTGTTCTTAGTCTTTATTTACTATGCCACAATTCCTCTAGATCCTACTGTCGTTGCACGAATTGTAGCGTTGTTACAAAATAGTAGAGCACAACGTGAAACATCCAGAATTGTTCGTAAGAGCTTCTGTGCTTTACAAAATGTGTACCAATGCTACCAGGAGAGTGGTATTATAACCAGACGACCCGGAACTGAGCAAAAAAGAGTCACAGGTCAATGAGATGATGGGTTTTTGTTGATGTCAAGTTTGTGGGATAGAACAGCTTCTACAGTTTCTCTACGAAATCAGCTTCAAGACATTAGAAATGTTAATGTTAGTGAATAGACAGTTAGACGGCTTCATGCTAATGGACTGTCTTCCAGAAGGATGGCTACAGGGCCTACATTGGCATGGAACAATGATGACTGCAGCAAGGTTCACTTTACAGATGAGTCGCATTTTCATACATGATAATGCAAGATCACACAATTGAAATTTGATTACAGAAAAAATGTAATAGCTAATTAAGTGATTGGTACAATCTGATGTAGGATCCGGTAAACTGAGACGTAACTTGTGGCATGAGGCCCTCAGGGAGATCCCATTGCTGCAGGCCAATACGGACTCGATTCCACCACGATATGCCTTCAACAGGCCCTACAAGGTAATCTTTAAAAACAACTCACAAGACCTATTGGAAGAAGGCGTAATCCGCATCTTCACAGACGGGTCTAAATCCAATGTGGGCTCAGGATGTGGCATTTTTTCCAGATCCCTGAATCTCAACATAAAATGGGCAATGGGCTGCAATGCAAGTGTTGCTCAAACAGAGCTCACTGCTATCTGCATCGCTGCTAAAGAGATTACCAAAAGGAAAACCACAGGTAATAATATATACATTCTTACGGACAGTAGACAAACACTACTAGCCCTGAACAGACCACGTATTACATCAGGCCTAGTACTAGAATGTCACGTGGCCTTAATCGAAGCCTGTAACAACAACACGGTCACTTTAGGCTGGATTAAGGGCCATGAGAAATCGAAAGGAAACCGTATTGCAGACTCGCTAGCCAGGAAGGCAGCCTCCAAAAAACTCTTGGGACCTGGCACTTTCATTGGTCTATCGGCGTCAGCGACGGTCGACCTATTAAAGGAACACTCCCTTAATGTGTTCAAGGGTAGATGGGACGACGCAGAAGGCTGCAGGCTTGCCAAGGAACTGCTACTGTATCCGGATAGCAAAGTAGCCAAAAAATACGTGACTATGAACAGCCACGGGTATTCTGACTGGTCACTGCCACCTACGAAAACACCTTCACAGACTGGGTCTATCTAACACCGCACTTTGTAGAGGATGTGAACAAGAAGATGAGACTGTCGAACACATTCTTTGCGAATGTCAGACACTCTCTCATTTTAGGTTTCAAGTATTCGGCGAGCACAGGCTAACATACGCCAATATGAGGGAACTTAATTCAGGCGACGTTATCGCCTACTTCAAGGAAGTAGGCTGGATGACGAGGTAGAAGGAAGTTTTGAACCTCAGAAGGATGCACAATGGGCCAATTGTGGCCTAAGTGCTGTCCCACCCTTCAAACCTTTACAGATACAGATAGGTGATTGGTAATAAATGAGATCTTGGTTGAATCAGCCTTCAGTGTTCTAAGGATTCTGCACAATATTTTTTCATTTGATTTGCAACTGGCTTCAATATCTTTCTTCATATTCTTCCCACTTTTTTTTTGTCAGTTCCATTCACTAGTTCTTTTTCGTTCCATTTTCATAGTGTTCCTGAGTGTCTACTGATTTATTATCCTGCTTACCAACCAGTTTGTTTTCTACGTTTGCTTTTTTACTACATCCAAAGATGTCTTTAGCTGCTGTTAATAGCATAACTTTAAAGAAATTCCACAATATCTGTAATCTATGATTATGTCTTGCTTCAATTGACTTAAATTCTATAATGCCTTTTTTATTTTTTACCGTTAATCTCTTTCACTGCCACTTGTACTTTTATTTTGGAAAAATTTATGAAATAATCAATAAAAATGTAAAGAATTCTGCCCCGAGTGTTCTGTTGGTAATTAGAAAAATCATCTGATCAAAATAATAACAATTCGATAACAGAATGTCCCAGAATGAATCTGTATACCTTTCAATATGACTGGGACATCCCGTATGCTTTATAATTTACATTAAGTAATTGTACAAGTAAATAGAATCAAAATTTAAAATGTAACAGTTTCCATTATATTGAATTTATCTACTAAAAGGCCGCAAAATACCTTAAATACAAGGTACTGTATAAAATTCGAGTAAACTCTAAATCCTAAAATTAGTATTATTTTACAATAAAGTTTCTAACTATAAAATATATTAATAAAAATTGAGATAAGAAATGAGGTAATACATAATAAAAAATAATTGCACTTAAATGTAAAACTAGTTAGTTTGGCAATAGATATTAAATGTAGATTGAGAAAATGTCATTTTTTAAATGAAATAATGTTACAAAAAATAAGTGCTCACTTTGTTGTCATTCTTAATTAAATGTAACTAACTTTTTATTAATACAATGATACCTTCTTCTTCTCTCAGTACCAATGCTCTCCATTTACCTCAGATAGAAAAAACCTACAGTTTAACGATAAATCACAACGTCTATGTTGAGAGAGAGTACTTGGCAGAACCTGTCGTGACAGATAGAACACTATACCACGTAGAATTACATAAATATACCTGATCTTGGTAAACCTCCAACTGAAGCTACCAAAAATCTTCTAAAGGCTCAAACATAATACAACAAAACACTTCTTCTAGAAAACCTTATCCCAGATCACTAATTCGGAGTAAGCTGAAATCTCTCAACCATACAATTGTATTAACCCTTTACTGCAAAGAAATCCATATATGGATTCATGATAATATTTTTTTTCATGTGTTCGAAATTATATAGGCCAGTAGATGACACCAGTTCTGTAAATTAATGGTTCTCAGCAGTTTGAATATAATTTTTAAACTTTGGCAACAGCGCGCCTTAAACATTCATTTCATTTATTATTGTGACTGTGTAACGAGGTGTGTTAAGTTTATTTCAATTGTTTCTAGTAACATCGGCCTATTGTAGGTAAGTAACACATATTTTAATTTTTTTTTTAGTATTATTGGTATGTGTTCTTTACACTCTAGATGAAATTTTCAAATAATTTACTTTGGTTTTCTTACAAAACTGATATTTGTTTACCTGCCATATATGGCTACTTATGCACCTTGCGTAATAATATCTATTTTTCTACCAGCCATATTTGGCTGTTTATGCACCTAAACTTAAATGTAAAGTATGTATTCATTTATTTCAGAAAAGTTCTAAGCGATTTTATGTAACCCTGAAATATACAAGTGACATTCCAGGAGATGGATCACTTAGTGATGATGAATCACTTGATAAGTCCGATTCAGACGACGACTACTTACCACCTAATACTAAAAATAGAGAAGATATAATTTCTGATAGCGAGGATGAAGCCTCTCAAAGTGATGCAGACTATGTATCTGATACATCAGCTGCCGAAATAGATGATAAACCATCAACCTCAAGCAAACGGCTGAAAAATCAAAAGGGTAAAGCAACAAAAAAACAAAGAGTTACAAAAAAAAATGGCAAGGCTACAGAAAAACTAAAAGGTAGGAGGAAAAGTTGAAGGAGTTCGATGAAGAACTTTACAAATTTATGGGTACAACTAATTTACCAGAGAGTATGGATATAATGCAAGATCCTCCAGATTTCTTTTCATTTTTGTTTCCTGATGATCTATTAGACACGATTGTAGATGAATCTAATCTAAAAGCCATACAGGATAATATAAATAAACCTTTGAAACTAACTAAGCTTGAACTCCAGCAATTTATTGGAATAACTATGTTCATGTCCCTAGTTAAATTACCTTCCACTAGATTATATTGGAATTCCAGTTTAGGTCAGCCTCAGGTAAATGAGATAATGACATGTAATAGGTGGGAAGAGATTAAAAGACATTTACATTTTAATGACAATACTAAATTTATACGTCAAGGTTTACATGGGCATGACAAATTATTTAAAGTCCGACCCCTTATCGAAGCAATACAAAAACAATTGCTCCTTGTGCCAAAAGAAGAATACTTAGCAGTGGATGAACAGATCATCCTAACCAAAGCTAGACATGCTTTGAAGCAATATAATCCTAAAAAGCCGAAAAAATGGGGGTACAAAAATTTAGTACTTTGTGGATCTTCTGGATTCAGCTACGATTTCGATATTTTTGCTGGGGCAATATCGTACCTGAGGGTGCACCAAACATTGGTGCGAGTGGCAATATAGTGATCAAGCTTACTGACTCAGTACCACGTCACAAAAATTACAAATTTTTTTTTGACAACTGGTTTAATAGTATAAAACTCCAGGTATATCTATCTAAAATTGGTTTACTATCATTTGGAACAGCCCGAACAAACATGATAACTGATTCCACAATGCCATCCGAAAAGGAATTTATAAAACGTGGTCGTGGCAGTATGGCGGAACAGGTAGCTATGGTAGATGGGGTAGACGTTGGATGTGTCTGCTGGCATGACAATAAACTTGTAACTATGCTTTCGTCTTGTGTGAGCACTTTTCCTGTAACCCAAAGACGAAGATTTTTTAGAAAAGATCACATTTTAATAAACACACTAGTTAATAGTATATTTAAATCTTTTCTGTCAGTCCTAAGCCTGGAAAAAGTGTGAAGAAAAATACTGAAATATTTCAATATTAATAAATAATTGAGCAACGTTCTCGACCTGTTGCTCTTACTACCTACCTCCCCATACTTACCACTGGAAGGAATTCATACTAGTTATAAACCAACTCAGAAGGGAATTCAAGAGCACCGACAAAATGTAATCTTTCATATAAAAACTAACAAATTACAAAAACATTCATCATATACTTTGTGAAATATATTCTTTCAACGGTTAATTCATATTAAATAAAACGTAGCATTGGGGGTCCGTCCCTGCAACCTATTCAGTATGGCGTGTTTATTTCGGTGCTCCGAAAAAAGTGCAATTTCTAAGTTGAACAATTAAGTGAATATTGTAATTTTTAGGAAAATTACTATATTTATATGGTGAGTGCCTTTGTGCAGGTTACTATCAAATATACCTTGACAATAGACTGTATACTTTAGAATTACGTTGTCGTAAAACTGAAAGTCAACAAGAAAGTACGATAACAACTAATTATCAACATAGCATAATTAGCCGGCCAGAGGTGTACTGAAACGCCTGGGCCTCATTCAACAGATCACTTTAAAATGTCAATTCATATGCCATACTCTTCTATAGTTGCTCAACCAAAATATCCTTCAAAAAATCATGGAATCATAATCAGCTCAATTGATGGTGCCAGCGTTCAAGATTATTTAGTTCCTCTAGGACAAATCGTACAACCTAAAAATATAACCCATATCTCTAAATTAAGTCAAAATCGGGTATGTGTTTATCTTTCAAGTACGCAACTGGTAGACGACTTTATTAACAATCATGGATCCATAAAAGCTCTTAACCAAACTTTATGTGCTCGACAGCTGATCACACCAGCCGAAAGACATTCCAATGTTTGTCCTTCGATACCCAACGAACTTCTTTCTGATGAATTAAAAAAGCTTGGTCTGAATTTAGCGTCACCTTTAACGTCTCTTCGTATCAGCTCATCACTTCCCGAATTTGCTCATATTTTGAGCTTTAGACGGCAGGTTTACGTTAGCCCTCAGAATTTGAACATGCCCGATTCTATTGTTATAACCTTCGATAAGACTAACTATAGACTATTTCTTTCCCAAGATGGTGTAACTTGTTACATTTGTAAGCAAACGGGTCATATTGCATCGCAATGTACAGCGCAATCTTTATCACAAACACCCACAGAACCTGTACCACAAATTCCCGAACAAACGCTATCAGACTCCTCATACTCACCACAAACTATTGATAATTATTTTAAAGAACCATTCACACAACCCTCTTCACAAGCAGAACCTTCAGCACAACCATTTGATGTACAACCCTCATCAGTGAAAGATATACAATCTTCATCCATCTCGTTGGCTGCACCTTCACCTCAAGCAGTGAAAACTACCTTGTCCTAAAGCTATAGATATATATAATAAACATATGGGGGGTGTAGACCTACTCGATTCAATGTTGGGTTTGTATCGCATACACGTCCGTTCCAAAAAGTGGTACAAAAACATTTTTTTCCACTTACTAGATATGTGTGTTGCAAATGCTTGGCTCTTGTGGCGTCGCAAAACCGGTGAGTATATGCCGTTGTTCGATTTAAAACAATATGTTAGTGAACATCTCCGAATAGCTGGCAAAAATTTTGAAAAGAAACGAGGACGTCCAGCATCTAATAGTAGTACACCAGTATCGAGTCGAGTAGCAACCCCCCATTAATGATGGTTCCAATACGACCCCTGTCAAAAAAGGAAAAAAACACGTGATGCGGCAAGATATACCTCTAAATTCAGTTCGTACAGAAACTATTGGTCATTTTCCTTCGTGGAAAAATTGTAGATTTCAGTGTTATAATGATTGTAAGTTTCGATCTTTTGTATATTGCGAAAAATGTAAAATTTACTTATGTCTAAACAAGGACAGAAATTGTTTCTTAGCATTTCATGCATAAGCAGAGTTAACTTGTTTGAGTGCATAAAATGCCATATATGGATTCAATCTTTATTTTTAATTTTTGGTTTTCTGCATAGAAAGCCATATATGGCGGCGACAATTTTTTTCTTTAATTAATAAAAAATGATGTTTTTTTTTCTTTAAATCCCTTAATTATACCGAATAAAACCATGTTTGGAGATATTTGTTTTTTTTAATAAACGAATAATAATTCATGCAGTAGAGGGTTAAGGGCTAGCCCACAGATTGAAAGAAAGATTGCAAAAAAAGCAGACTAATCAATAGAGGGCCCTCAAAAAAATGGGCAAATCAGAGAGTGAATGTTGCTGCAAGAACAACACTGAAACTGCAGAACATTTGCTTTGCGAATGCCCAGCATGTTTCTACAAAAGACTGATGTTGCTAGGAGGGGCCTTCCTAACTCCCTCTAATATCAGGAACTTAGCTCCCATGAAACTAATAAATTTGGAATCCTGGACCTTGAATAGATTTAGGATTATGCATAAAAATTCTTATAGTGTTTGATTGGCTACAGAATATGTATGAACACTGTTACAGTCTACAATCAATAGAAGATCAAAACTAGTGAAGTTCTTAAATATTTCCACCTGAGTTTATACTAACTAAAATTAAACCTTCATTATTACGCCCATGTGAACAACGAAGGGTGCACTTGGCAGCGGGTAATTGCCGACTTGTGAGTTCCTTACAAGGAGATTTGAGTGAGAACGGCCGCTAATCGGCTGGAGCGAAAAACACGCCGTGAATACCGAGCAGATGGAGCTTTATCGATCCAGTCATAACGAACAGCATTTTAAGCAATTTTCATCATTTCATGTAACATGTTAAATAAGAAAATATATTTGTAGTTAGTTTGTGTTGTTTTGTCTATGGATACATATAACTTCAAAGAAAAGGGTAACTAATTATCAAATTCTTTTCATTAGAAAACCAATTTATACCATTTATAAACCCATAATACTACAGATCTACAAATTCAAGTCCTTGGCCATTATCGAGCGAAACACTCGCTCCACCGCTGTCAGTTCTATAAATCTTTCTAAAAAATTCAATTCTAGACACTTTTTTCTTTTCGTTCTACACTTTCTTTATCACTTGGTTGTTTGGAGCGCCGCAATAAACACGCTCAGCTTCAGCCCTGCAGAGGATCTTAATCTTGTATTAGGGCAAGCTTAACAAAAATTAAAAATTTCTTTATTTTTTAATAAAAATTCACAAAAATCTTTCCCTTCCCTCTCTCTTCCCCCCCCCCCCCCCCTCTCCAATATTATTAACCTTCATAGGACTGGCCGGGGTTCGTTTGTACCCCATGACGTATGTTTTTGCTGTATCTTTGCAAACGCAAATTTTTAAACATTGATCTTTCATCTAGCTGCAGTTTATGAATTATTTTGATAAAATATGATGTATTTAGTAGTTTCTATTGGCTGGTATAAACAAAAAATAGTTTTATATTCCCGGGTCTCTTCAGACACCGCTCAGCCTTTTACGTCCGATAAAATAATGCCGGTAACTGTTAGTAAAATCGGGGAATCCCATACATTTAACGTTTGTTTACTCACAGGGAATTTAGCCAAAGTCAAAGGGTTGTCCTAGATTTGACAGACCATTTGGAAGGCGGATTTGGAATAACGACCGATAACTTTTTTACAAGTTTAGAACTTGCTGACAAGTTGTGGAAAAAAAATATTACTTTATGTGGAACCCTCCGGAAAAATAAAACATTTATTCCCAGGGAACTTCTACCGGCATCGTACAAGAAAGAGTTTTCAAGTATGTTTGCTTTTAGAAATCAAAGAACGCTAGTATCCTATGTTCCAAAACAAAAACATGCTGTCATCTTATTTTCAAGTGAGCATACTGATAGTAAAGTAGCTGGAGAAGAACAGCACTATAAACCAGAAATTATTCTTCATTACAACAAAACAAAAGGTGCTGTCGACACTTCAGATAAGTTGGCCAAAGAATATACAGTGCAGAGAAAGTCAAACCGCTGGCGAATGGCAATATTTTCGCATCTTATAGATATCGCAGGAATAAATGCTTATAAATTGTGGTTACTGCAAAACCCGGATTGGCGAAAAAACAGTTTGGATAAACGTAAAATGTATATTTTGGGACTAGGAAAAGAACTCATAAAGAAAAACGTTTTCCGGCGATATAATAATAATTACATTCAGACGAATAGAAAACGGCATATGACAGACGTTTTTCCCGAACTACTGGATGCAACAGAACATAGAGTTGAACAAAACATTACCAGGGGGCGCTGCCATATGTGTCAAAGAGGAAAAGACAGAAAATCCAGAAAAATATGTATTAGGTGGAATAACTTTGTGTGCCTAGAACATTCAAAATCGGAGATAGTTTGTAGAAAATGTTAAAATGATATGTAGCTAGTAGTATTAGTGATTAGGGTGTTTTGTATTCTTTCTTGATGATTTTTGACAAATAAACGGTTAATAGTAAAACTTTAATAAAACCTCTTTTCTATATATTTAATTTAAAGAAAAATACAGCATTTCTGCAATATTACGCATGGGGTCTTCTCGGACCCCAGTTAGTCCTTTTCGTAAAATTTTGATGTCCGCCCATGAAGGTTGATATCGATTTTTTCGAGAAAAATACCTTTTTACATGTAACCATAATTACTTAAAAATTATTACCAGCAATTTTTCTTGACCACTCTCCTTAGATTTTTTTTAAAACTCCAGGACTTTTAGATCCTGAGATAAGGGTACCTTGTTACCCTTATCGAATCACCCAGTACAATAGCAAATGTCGTTTTTGTGCGACACCATAATTTAATAGTTTCAGGATATACACATAAAAGCATAATTGGCGTCTGACAAATGTATCCCCAGGTTGTACCGAGACAGATAAACTGAATGTGTCAACCCAGGAACAAATAAAACTTGTTGGAGATCAAACTCAATGCGGCTTTTGCCACTACCAGGAAGTTGTGAATTTGCAGTTTGATCCTTCATATATCCCAAACCGTTGCACTATGCGATGGTGGAATTCAAGTTGTAGCCTCACAATTCATATCGACTCTAGAATGATGGAAACTTAGATTCGGAAAAAGCTTCTATGAAACTTAGAAGATATTGTGTTTTTAGCCACAAACAAACGAATATTTATTTCTTTTCTGATATTGTACATGCCTTACCAGTTTTTTTTATTCTCTGCTGTTATTTGAATCTTCCTTTAATCTTCGCTTGTATAATTTTAATGTTTACACTGCAACTTCTCCAATACACGTTTAAACACAAAAAAGCGTACTTATACTATGAACCTGACTTTAGCACTTATATCATTTCAAAATAAAAACTTTCAGGACATAGCGAGATATAGTTCAACTTTGCTAAAGCTTAGATATAAAATTACACTTACAACTTTTGTGAGCACATTGGCGTTGGTACTTAAAACCTTTTACTTAGATTTTGACACTTTGGTATTTCCACTCAATTGTATTTGTACGATTTAATTAAGAAATTTGCAAAAATGTCACTTATTTTTGTAACAATTAAAGTAATGTGAACTTTTTCCTTACCGCCACGATTTATAACCTAACTGACGGACGGTATAAGCTTCAACTTTTTTATTTAAAATCTAACTATATGAATAAGTATTGTTCGTCTTTATAAAAGAGTAATTTTTTTTAATTGGGTCGAACTCCAAAAAACATCACAGATTTTTTACTATTCTTAGGTTATAGTAAGTTCAATGTGTTTGACACAAATATATTCAAATAGAGGGTTGCTCTAAATATTGGGAAAAAATGTATATATGTTATTCTTTAGACTAGATAGGAAAGATTTTGTTTTTAAAAGAATTTGTTCCGCCTCTTCGGATTAGATAAATATATTTGTGTAAATCTATATATTTATTTGCATAGCTTTCTGTCATAGCTACAACCACGAGTATTGTATTATATTTTAAATATATATAATATGATATTTGTAATAATTTATGAAAGATTAATAAATTTTTAGAAAGTTGTGCATATTTTTGTCAAGTTAGATCAGCGAATTGAAATAAGCATAGGGGTTGAAGTGGTAGAAAAAAATTACAACAAATTATTTCTTTGGGAAATTGATAGATCAAATCAAAATAATTAATTTCAGCACACACACATAAGAATATGATATACTGAATATACCCAAGATTGAATACTTAATTGCTTATAGTTTCTACATTCAAAAAATTCTAAAATACTGAGTATATTATCGAAAATTAAAACTTACCATAAAAAAGATGTTTGTCAAAATCTGATATTGTATAAAGTTTGGCAAATCCAACATTTTGGAACATTTAAAATTATTTGCTTGAACTTTATATAGAAAATATAAATTTGTTAGGCAGACATCCACTTATATGTTAAAACTAGTCGTAAGCAAAACCGGTTGTTTAAAATTGGGGGCGCGTTCAGTCCTATTCATTTCCAGCGTTTTGAAACAAATTATTTTTTGTTAGAAAATCAAAACGATAAGACATTATTAAGAATAAAAAGTTCTGCTTGACAACCAAAATAATAAATAGGTATCTGGATAAAAATTTGTGGCGTATTAAGATACTACCAACCCCAAATGAAATATTTTGCAGTAATACGATAGGCTGTTTCGACATTTTCAAAATAATTTCAGCGGATATCTGATATTATTTAAATACGCCCAAAGTATTGTTGAAAAAATCAAAACAAGTCTAGTAAAATCAAAATAAAAACCAAGATTAGAAAAAAAATGTACAACCTACTTCTCTTGCGCTAGATATCTAGCGCTCACACCCCTGCTATGACTCGTACATAGCTCTATAATAAAAATAGTAGTAAAGCCAAAATCAATCGGCCGGCGTGTCATTAGCTATGGCATTGGGCGGTTCAAATTTCGGCTGATCGAACTTCCTCGTGTCGGGATTGTAGCGCGGATGCTTAAATTTGCAATGGGTTCGGAGATTGTCACTGCGTGTGTAGGTGGCTCGGCATAAAGGGCACTCAAATCTGCCAGGGAAGTGCACGTGATAATGGTTTCGGATGTGCGTCACTATTTTCCCACACAGCTTGCAACGATGCAGGTTACAGCCACCCGGCAACTTGTCAAACGTTAGCCGCATGTGCCAGGTTTTTGAACCTGCAAAACGAGAAAAAATACTTTTACTTACAGATCTCTTTTTTATTACTTTTACGTTTTCCAGTGACTTAAACTTTCCCTCTTTTCCCAATTACTTAACTATGACTTATGGTTTCTTATAGGGTTCGTTTATAATAAATTGAATGGTTAATATATACAAGGGAATCTATGATTTTCAGCTCTGGGGCTCCATTTGATTATTAGAAAATTAATTAATGAGCTCTCAAATAAGTAGACAGATGGACAACAAATATTGTGAATCTTGGGGCCGATCTACTGATATCTTCTTCAAACTTAATTAACAAATCTAAATATTGTGTTACGTTTTCACTACTTCTTCCAAATGATCTAATTTTCTGTATATTCTACTATACCTTATTACCAAAAAGAGCATATGACTGATAAGGAAGGTGATAAAATATTGAAAATAATAAGTATTGACAAGAAATTTATGTGTAATTGATATAATTTCTTAAAATATGCAAATAACTTGCTCAACTATAAAATATTTATAGATCCTAACTCAAAACTCTTCTCTATACATTTCATTGGAAGTCCGAAGTAACTGAGTAATTTTATTTCAGACAACTTGGTATTGTCAAGCATTACTCAATTTCCAAAGTCAGATTTAAGCAATTAAACATACAAAAACACCTTTTTGTGCACAAAGTCGCATATCAAGCTAGATCTGATGACAGAAGACTACAGAAAGACCCAGAAAGTAGGGTTGCTGACAGAAACAATCTACACTGACAGTAGAAGGTACCGGATAAAGTAAAGTAAGTCTGTTGAGGACTTTAAAACATATGCTTCCTCAGGAAAATTCCAATCACTGATTCTCATTAATTCCTTGTATTTTTGTAGAACTTATTCAAAAAATTGTCCAAGTTGAATGATATTCATCTTCATACCTTCTTTTCAATACAAACGTTACTTCGAATCTTATATCAAACTACATTCCTTCTTGGAACCTATACATACGGATATTTATCATTCAAGGCATGGATTGTATACTTGTTAACCCTACTCAAGGGAGTAAATCGTCAACCACCGGCTTTGAAAACTGTGCCTCTACAATGTCGAAAGTTTTATTTACTGCAGAGGAAGATGAAACATTGGTGGAATGGGTGGAACATATTCTTGCCTTTACTATTTATTACTGTTAACCTATAAGGATCAGGGAATATATATTCGATGACTATTTGGTTACATCTTCTTTTATCAACTCCACTATATAATTGAACTGAGTAATATTTAATTTAAAAAATTGCTTACATTTCTCTTCATCTTTCAATAAATGTTTATTTATTAAAGTTTGAAACTAGTCAGTTCTGGTTTTAAATGATGGATGAACTTGTTCATTTTCTTTGTACATGCTTGTCAGTAAAATTTCTTCGTCCTAAATTTCTTCTAATAGTGAATTCAATAAATTTTTTTTGTTTTCGCACTATTGTAACTTAGAAAATGTTGTTTTTTGACTACGATCACACACTACTAGAACTTCGTAGGAAATGGGTATATTGGCGTCAGCCTCTCCATAGGAAACGCACCTTAAGGAAGATTCATAGCCATAAAGTATTAGTTTAATAGCAGTATAACAACAAGCCGAAATATTATTTACTTAGTAAGCACTATCCCTGGGACTATTTTACAAATTTTTAAACAAGTATATTATATCTAATTCAATTCAGAATAACTAGAGATTGACAAATAATGAATATATTTGTCATTTTTTTATTATTTCTCTATATTTAGGCATGAGTATATATTTTCTCCCAGTTTTGTCAATGATCTTTATCTAAATTTGGATAAAATCGGATATGAGGAGTCCGTTTACATTCAAAAGGTATTAGAAGAACCTGTACATTAATTCAAACTCATGTTTCTTATCGAATACTTCCCTTCGCAAGTTTGCCAATGTTATTTTAATTCCCAAAATCACTCACTGCTACTTCAAGAACTAACAAGAGGATAAAAGGCATAGTTTGCGAACAAGTTGGCACCAAGCTGAAGACGGACACATTAAATATCCTGTTCTCATTGCGCTGTAAGATACTTCAGACAAATATAGTCTTTACAGAAAAACCTGAAATATTAATTCAACATGCGGATTGTTGTAATTATGTGTCTTCCTCTCTGCAGCTTCAAAACCCTTCACAGGTTTTGTCGCAAACACAATCTGTGGCCATTTCGGTCCATCATATCGCCTCTCCAATCCAGAATTCCAATTCCTAAAGCATTACTCTTTCATGATATTATCCCTTTATCTAAGTCTGGATATGCCTAGCGGCCTCTTTCCATATTCCTTTAAAGAGGTGTTCCTTCTGGGCTTTCTGAATTATATAGGTGTTATTTTGCAAATGAATGAATTAAATATACCTACATTAAAAAAACTGGCCACTTTGGAAGAAATGCTAAGACACAGAGGAAATAAACCTTCTCCATAGGATTATTAATTTAGAAATCAGCACCAAGTACACACAAAACAATATATTATAACCTCATTTATTATACTATCAATTTGTTGTTCAATGTCGCACTTTAAGTTACCTTTATTATTCAAACGAACCCCACTTAATAATATTACAAATATTTAAGAACATAACCTAGACCTAAGTAGTTGTGGTGATCCCTGTATATATTTAAGCATGAACAAATCAATTAAAGTAAAAAAAATAAGTAGGCTAATTGATGCTATTTACAACAATGTTTATGTACAATAAAGTCCCACTAGCTGTTCCCGAAGAAGATGTTACCTTACCACATTGCTAATTACAAAAATTTTGCGTTATATTGTTAGATTTTAAGCTTAAAAATTGTAATTTTGAACTTAACGTCTAAACTGCAATTTTCTGAATCATCCTTTTAATTATGAAAAACTATGTTGGAATGGTCATGATTGAATAAAGTGCAGGTTAAAAGTTAAAAATAATCCGAATAATATAAGTCACAATGATTTGCAAGCTATAAAAGTAATTAAAACATTGTCTATGATTACATTTTATGTTAATATGTGGAAAATATTGAGCGAATCAGAAAGTTTGAGCCAACGGAAAACGTTATGAGTGTTAAGGATTAATAGTGACAGCAAAGATAAAAAAATAGTGATAGTATGTGCACCCCAGAGCAGAAAAAAAAGTATCGTAGAAAGAAGGAATATTGATAATTAAAATAATTTATATTAAAATTGTTTTTTTGTATAATTCCAATTTTATAGGTATATTAAACAAAGTACTGCTAAATAAATCTTCGGAAACTTTCTGATGTCTTGAGACGAGGTTTATTTAATAGTTTAGAAAGCAATTTCAATCTTTTGTGCCCCACAGTCCATTATTATCTGTCCAAATAAGGTGCAAACATGCTTCAAAAACAAGAGTATACTTCAGAAAGCTCGGATCAATATTTGTCTTCCAAATCACACATTTTACAAATTATCTCCTAATGTATTGAAGATTTTATTGTAATATTTAACCAAGGAAGATTTAGATTCAAACATACAAGGTGTAGCAGCTATTCAATAACTGAACTGGCTCTGCTACAAATGCCAACCATTTAATGTGAAGCTTTCCCTTTCGAAAGCAGTACTTCTCGCTTCTATATTATTTGTCTGATCTTAAACCATACGATTTTTATCTACCTTAAACGAATAATCTATGAGTCCATTGCAACGTGGTGGCACGAGTTCTGGAGGAGGTGACAGAAAAAAATTCCAGACTGTTTCAAACAATGGGGAGTTGTATGGATGGAGTAAATATGAAAGAGGGTGGCTTGTGGTAAGTGTTGTCCATTGACGACTCACCTAGCAGCAAAGTCTTCTCGCCAAAGTATTTTTAGGCGTCTGTCAATAAGTGGAGGATTGAATAATTCATCTATGATATGGTTTGCACTGCGATCCATATATTTTCTGGAGTGGTTGCTAATCTCATCATCTATGAAGGGAATGTCCGCACGAAGGGTTTAGTTTGAGACGTACCATGGGGCTTTAGCTAACATAGGAATGTTCTTCAACTAGAACGTCTGCAATATTTTAGCGATTGATGGTACGCTGCAGCCCCATAGCTCAATTTCGTATGTCCTCACTTGTTTGAGTATTGCTTTATATATGGTCAGTTTGTTTTCTAATGAAAGCTGTTGATTAGCCAGCTCATATTTTTAAGTTTTAGGTCGACACTACTTTTATTGGTATAAGAGAGTTATTTAGGTGTAGTTGAGGGTTTGTTAAATGCTGACACTTCGTTAATGTCTAATGCTAGTATTACAGTGATGTCGCACATGTTGCCATTAATGTATGTTAACTAATAGGTATATCAGCAGTGAAAATAGGGTAAAAGAACGGGCCTTGAGGTATTCCAGATTTTAATAGGTAGTAGTTAGGTAAGGTTTGTTCATATTTAAATTGGAAGTATCTGTTGGAGAAATATGGTTTAAGGAAAAAGTAGGTTTGGTCAATTAGGTGAGTTTTGATTTTGAAGAGAAGACTCTCATGCCACACTATCAAATGCTTGCTGATATACAGATTCATTTTTTATTCTATTGACTAATCTTGAGTGATTTGAGAGAAATCCAAACTGGTGGTCTGGGATCAGTTTACCTAGAAGTTTTGTTGTTTCTATTCAGTTAAGGATAAGCCTTTTGATAAAGTTGGAAGGAGGCTTATTGGTCTGTATTGGCATCAGTTAGATGTTTACCAGGTTTAGGTATCATAATAATTTGTGCATACTTCCATTGCACTGGAAAATAGTATAGCCTGAGGAATCTATTGAAAATGATTGTTATTAGGATGACACCTTTTCTTGGGAAATGGTTCAAGATTTCACCAGTTATAGGGTTAAATTCAGGGAGTTTTATGAAGATTGATCTCCTTACGAACGTAGCTTGATGAGAAGTATTTGAGTGGTGATGATAGCTGGCTCTAATTTCATCGTCATTATTATCATTGGGTTGTGGGGTGGAGGAGTCGGTTGATAGATATTCTGCGAATCTGTTCGATTTCTCTGTATCAGATAATGGAAATTTGAATGAATCTACCTATGGCAATATGAAGAAAATTATTTCCAATTAATCAAAGTCCTTAGAAAGTTTCCAATGATTTGCGTAATATTGCCTATTTTGTACAAATTCTTCAAGGATATCACTAGTACATCCTATATAGAACCGAAATGAGAAATTTAAAAATTTTAATTCATGAATAATAACAATATTCCTCTTAAATTCTACTCAACTTTTGTTATTTGTAATTCAATTCATAAGAATTGATATTACAAATGTGAAATTTATTTAATTCGTAATAGATCTAAACATATTCAGCCGATTTTTTTAAACAGACAACTAACCGATTTGCCCATCGTCCAAAAGCTTAGAGAAAATCTGTTTCTGACCAAAATAAAAGATTACTCATTTTATGCGGTGTTATTATTGATGACATTTTTACTTTCATGTCAATTGAACATTTAATTTAGTTTTTTTAAGTAAAATAAAAATATGAGATCGATTTTCAATTGATTGAGTATTAAGATAACCATATTTTCATGATTATTGGTAGTTTAACAATCAATTATTATTTTTAAGAGTTTATTAAAGAAATTTATAGTTGACAACTTTAATGAATTACCAATCTTGATATAATAATATAGCAGTGGTAGTTATTTCAATAAATTAGTAAATAGAATACACAAAATAAGGGAGAGAAAATTAGTTTTTGTTCATTCTAGACAAACTTTAAGAATTGCTTAAAAGTTTTTGGACGGCAGTATAAGTGTGATAGATTTAAAATTGATAAAGACTTTTGATTGGAACAAAAAACAACGTGCCCCCCCTGGAGGTTTTGTATGTTTGTTATATTCCAACTTTTCAAGACAGTTATTATTTCTTAAACCCTCAACCATTTCAAAATTCATTATTAAATCTAATATTCGGCTGAATTATGTTTAAATTAAAGATTCGTAAAGAGCTGGTCTACTCGAAAACTCAAGTTGTGTGAAAGCTGCCGAGCCATCTTTGGGATATTAATTTGGAATTATTTGCGAGAAATTTGAATGGCATGCATTTCTTAGCATATAAAAGAAGATTTACAAAAAAATTGTCGAACTAAATCATATCCTTCACCAAATAAAAATTAATCCCAATACAAAACAGTCCACTGGCGAACAGGACCTTTCCAAATGACTGTCCACAGGATTTACTACATAATAAACTTACCTTTTCCGTGCCATATTATAGTAATTTATTACACCATTACTTCGTTTTTAACTAATTTAAAATGAAAATCCACATGTATTAGAAAAATAATTTTTTTATATTAATACAAATAAATGAGACAGCAGTTTGAATACATTGAATTCTATTTTAAATTACAATACCATTGTATTAATTATTAATTTACAAAAGTGTATATACTATCATTTATAACCAACAGCGTTTCTGATTTAGCCGTAACATTGTTTCAAAGTATGCAATTGTCTTATATGCTAAAGTTAAAAGGAAAATTTTATAAATTTTAATGGTTCCTTGCCAAACTTATTTTCATTAAAATTAAAAACACATGGATTCCGACGTTTCGGTGCCTTTATTTAGGACCATCATCAGGGTAATTTACAATTATAACATTAGTCTTTCAAAACAGTTAAATCGAGGGAGCGATAAAATCTGATTGTGAGTAAAGTTAAAAACTATAATTAACAAAAAGTACAAAAATACCTTGTGTAAGTGTAAACTATTACATATAATTAGTTAGTATTCTCAAAATATTGAGATAATAGGAAACTGTGACAAAACAATCCAACATTGTTAAACTCGAAATTTAAATTGTATTAATTACCAGCAAAAAACAAAAGCGATAAGCGAAGATCGTTCACCAAAACACAAGAACTTGTTTAAAAATACAGTCCCGGACAGATTTCAAAAAGGAAATGAAGGTATAATAGCGCAACGAGACGAGTTCAGCCAGCCCGGGTAAGTGTTGGAAGCTGAACTGAGTAGGTGTCTAACTAAACTGAACGGGACGCGGAACTCGTTAAGAAATGAACATCGATAAATACGATATGGAAGAAATTAAAGGAATGTTCTCGCAGATAAAAGATAGTCTTAGGAATATGGAAGAAAAAATTGACATAAATGCATAATGAAAATAAAGCGCAATAGCATAGTAATACAGGGAATTGAAGAAAGAAGAATGAGAGCCAACAAGACATAAAGGAAACAGTACAAAAAATGAGAAAAATAGAGGTAGAAGTAGACCCAGAAAAAGATTTGATAGAAGTCGGCAGGAACGGTTGGAACAAACAAAAGCAGACCACTTATAGTTAAAATAAAAAAAAAAAGAGGCAAAAAATTAGAAATTATGAAACAAGCTAAAAAGCTAACCAGTACCAATATTTGGATTAATGACGACTACTCGAAAAAAGTCCAAAGAGAAAGACATTGTTTATTGCTTCAGGTAAAGATAGCCAGACAACAAGGACACAAAACAGTACTTAAGTTTAATAAATTAATTATAAACAACAGAGTGTATGGAGCAGATGCATTTGGGGATGAAAAGCTAAAAGAAAATGATGATAAGAAACGTACAACAACCGATCGTTCGCCGGAACATAGAGGAGGCAACAAAGAGAAGAAGTCAAAAAACTAGTAGCTAAAGAAAATACGATATATACAATAGAAGACAAGGATAATGAGTAAGGGAAAAATAAGAAAAGTAAACGCAAGAGTTTACTGAGAATGGCAACATGGAATATCAGGACAATGCCGGTAATGGGAAAAATGGAGGAAATTGCAACAGAGACTAAAATGGCTGCGAACTAAGCAACAAAATTATTATGATGAATACAGAAAAATACGAAAAGAGAGCACAAAGTTGATAAAAACAAAAAGAATAAAATGGTTAAATGAAAGTATGGACATATTAGAGAACGATAATAAAAATTATATCAATAAATTAAGAAACAAAACAGAAAACCAAATACAATGAAGAAGATGATATGAGTGATAATGATACAGGGATAGAATACAAAGAAAAACCAACGGAAGAGGAATGTAACGACATAATTAATACATTGACACACAACAAGGCAGGAGGGTCAGATGAAATAATAAATAAGCTGATAAAATATGGAGGAGATGACCTAAGGCATAAAATTTTGAAAATCTTGGAAAGAATATGAGAATCAGAAACAATGTCGAAAGAATGGTCTACTGGAATGATTATACCAATAATGAATAAAGGAAATCCTAATATTTGTAGCAATTATAGAGGAATTAGTTTACTCAACACCATATATAAAATATTAACAATGATAATAAATGAAATGCTAAAAAAGGTAATGGAATCAGAAATAGGGGAGTATCAAATAGGTTTTCGAAAAGGAAAATCAACAGTAGATGCCATACATACTATAAATCAAGTAATTGGAAAATGTTATGAACACAATGTTGGAGTCCAAATGCTATTTACTGACTTCAAGCAAGCTTTCGGTAGCCTGAAACAGAGGACAATTATAAAGAATATGGAACAGCTAAATGTACCACAAAAGATAATAATACGGTTGGTGAAAATTATGATGAAAGATTCTAGGGCAAGAGTAATGACAAGGGAAGGTCCATCAGAGGAATTTGAAATAAATGCTGGAGTAAGACAAGGAGATGGGCTCTCAGCGGTATTGTTTAACATAGCAGTGGATGGCATAATTAAGACTTGTAATATCAATGGAAGCATAATTAATAAATCAAAACGAATAATAGCATATGCATTATGATTTAACCATAATAGGGAGAGACCGAAGGAGTCTTGAAGAAACATTAGAGAAAATTGTAAAAGAGGCGGGAAAAAGAGGATTAAGAATAAATCAGGAAAAAACAAAATATATGGAAATGAAAAGAAAGAAGAAAATCTACCAACCAGAAGCAGTAAAGTTAAATGAATTCAGTTTTGAAGTTGTTAACACCTTTAAGTATCTGGGAACAATTATTAGTAACAAAAATGACACAAAAATTGAGATAAGGCAAAGAATTCAATCAGGGTATGGAGCATATAATAAATTTAAAAACATCATGCAGGGTAAGAAAATAATCCGAGCAACAAAATTAAGAGTCTACAGGACTGCGATAAAACCTGTAGTTACTTATGCGGCGGAAACTATGAGACTGACAAATGAGGTCGAAGAGCAACTAAGGATATATGAAAGAAGAATAATTTATGGGCCAGTGAAACTAGGGTATAACAAGTGCCGAAGACTTATGAACTAAAAAATTAGAAATATATTAGAAAATGAGGATATTATAGTAAACACAATAAATCAAGGATACATTGGTACGGACATGTAGAAAGGACAGGAGGTAAGGAGAATTACAGAATGGAGACCGAATGAGGAAAGATTACCAGGAAGACCAAAAATTAGATGGGAAGATCATGTTGTGAAAGATATAAAAATTTTGGGACTACAAGACGGGGAGAGACAGATGCAGGGCAGAAAGGAGTGGATAACAGTTGTCGAAACTGCAAAAACCTCTAATATATTGTAGATAAGCAGCAAGAAAAATGCGGGCTGACCCCCACAAGATACAGGGTCAAAAGAGCTCAAATTGAGCGGCTACAACTCCGACTGGGGTGTATAGCCTTATATACATGACATTCGTCTTTTTAAGTTACAATCAACAATATAAATCCAATGCAATTTTGGAGTTTAAAACCAATATCATGGTAAAACACATACAAAAGACAACGACACAAGACTCTTAAAATTATTCCAAACATTTGTATTATATAAGTAACTATTTTTCAAGATGGGTAATCGTTGTACTCAATTCAAATCTATTTTTTAGAGATGCGTTAAAGGGGCGATTTTCAAGGAGCCGTGAGAAACGTTCCTGTTTCAACAAAAAAGCCGTGACAAAAAAACGTTTCTTTTCGAAGCTGCATACATTACATTAGAAACAAGAACGTCAAGATCAATGAACACATATTATTAGGTTACATTATTTTTATCAGCGCCCTTTATTTATACTTATAGTTATAGTAGCTAATTCTATTCTCAACACTACCTGGTCCAAAGAAGCACTGCTTTTTTATTACGCCTGGAACTTAACGTTACAGTGAAATCACACCACATCTCTACTATTTTTAAAAGCTTTTAAAAACAGAAAATACAAGTAATACAAATGTTTGGAATACTTTTAAGAGTTTTGTGTTGTTGTCTTTTGTATGTGTTTTACCATGATACTGTTTTTAAACTCCCAACTTGGATTGTATTTGTATTGTTGATTGTAACTGAAAGAGACTAATGTAATAATTGTAAATTGCTTTGAGGACAGTCCAAAATAAAGACACCGAAATGTCGGAATCCATGTGCTTTTAATTTTAATCAAAAGAAGTTTGGCGAGGAACCGTTAAACTTTGTAAAATTGAAAATTTTCACTGCCAATTAACCATATTAAAAGGAAAAGTTCTTAACAATTTCCGAAATGTAAATAAAAGAAAAAGTTGATAGAATATCAGGAAAGAACAAGTTATTTACAGGGAAATTTCCAGCACATCTTACGATGAAAAATCTATTAGTTGGAAGAAGTTTTTTCATAAAGATTGGTAACTGGATGATTGGATCACTCAATTATTTGCAAAAATGTAAGTGGTCATGTACAAGCATATGCAAGTTGTCGTTTACATGTCAACTAGAGGTAATATGTTGAATGCCGTGTAAGAAAAGCTTACAAAAAGGCAAATTCAAATATATCAGTGAATATGTTGAAACGTATGTAGAAGATAATCTGTGATAAAATAACTGAGCAGTTAAATGGAAAACTCTTAGCAATTGGCAGTGATATTAAATGGATGGTCGATTCACTGAATTAAATTATTTACCGCAATGTTACTGGTGGTTAGAATTAAGATAGGATTTATCAATAAAATATTTGAATGTTTATTATAAAATATTATCTTTTTTATCTCAACGTATTTCAAAAACTTTAGGCTACTTTTACTCCCGGAATTCTTTACAAAATGCAAAACATATCAAAATTAATTAAAAGAAAAATACAGATGATTTAATAAAAGTGGTGACTGTCCAGTATCTCAGAATCCGTATGCCTTGTAACTTTGTATCAATACATGATTTAAAATATTTTCAAGTTCGTACTTTCCCATTAGGTAAGACAATTCTACAATTGAAGTTAGTATAATATCAACATTAGAAATTCTTTTTTTGATATAAATACTTTCGTTGATATAAATACTTTCGTTGATATAAAGAATACTGCTACTTCCAGATTCTTGAATTTATTTTCACAAACTCATGTCCAATCCAGAGTATTTTTCAACAAATCAAAACAACACTTCTGATATTGTAAATGAATACTATGTAGCGTAACAACAAGTTCTATTTTTATTTTTCTCTGAAAATAACTTAGAAAAAGGTAAATGATAGTAGTTAGTAAGTTTAAGAAGACATCATGTTGCTTACATTGTTTTGACAATGGAATAAAAACATGACACATAATGAAACCAAGCGCTTGAAACCATTTGTGCACAAATTGAATCTTTCTAAAGAAAAAGTTTCATCTCAAATCTCTAAAAGTCTCCGATAGTTTTATGTGCATGATCTATAACATTACGAAGGGAGAAGTGTGCAAAGTATTTGAAATTTCTCTGAAGAAATTATAAATGTAGAGCTAGATGTTATAAAAAGCTTTTTAGTTCCTAGTAGAAAAAAAATAACGGCCGAGAAATTTGAGACAATGGTTCGGACAGACAATCAGTCAACTCTTCAGTTCAGCTAAATGTTTTGTTGATATCTTTTTCCGAAATATATCTTTGATGCTCTTTACATTGAACGTAAGTTGGTGAAAATCAATTCAGGTATATGATAGTTGCAGTATTTTTTCTGTTATTATTACCCACCAGTTAGAATAGAAACCAAAATTACAGAATCAGAATAATATTTTCTAATGTTGATATTTTTTATCAACTCTAATTAACCCTTTCAGTACTGGCATACACTATAGTGTATTAGTCTTGTTTCTTTTCTGCAAATTACAGAAAACTATTTTGTTAAAATGTAATGTCATTTATAGGAACCTAAACATATTTACTATACTCTGTTGACCCAGAACGCCATCTAGGTGACAATAGGTTAACCCACGGGGTAGTTTCTGTTTTAGGTAGAGATATCTCTAAACGTCAAGTGTAGTAGTTTATCTATGATGCACGCTAGATGAAGTGTAAAGCAGCAAATCTTTCAAAACTATTTTTACGATTATCCAGGAAGTGTACTAGTGTTAGTTTTTCTGATTAGTAAACAAATAGTGACACACTACAGTGCAGATTGTGACTAAGAGGTATGAGACATATAGTTAACCATAACCTCAATTATTTTTTTTTAATTTTGTTGTGTGTTAATTTTTAGATTTTTGGTTCAAAATGCCTAAAAGATATGACAACAAAAAACCTTTGACAGAGGAGCAGCTTCTAGAACTTCTCGAACATGGACTATCTGACTTGGAATATGTGGACGAAGAAGTCGATGATGAACTTGATGTATGGTCGGACGTTACAGGTAGTATTCAGTATAAATAAAGGTTTAACATAATAAATTAAACCCTTACTAATATTTCCAGAAAATTTCGACGAAATTCCTTCATGTGATCAAATAGTAGAAGCCTCAGAAGACGAGGGTGAATCTATGCAATACTGAAGGACAAGAAGAAATGGCAGTATCGGTTGAAGAGGAAGGGTCTGAACCGCAACCATGTACAAGTTCAGCAAGTACAGTGCATACAATAGTCAAAACCAGTAAGGCTGGAAAAATTAACAGAGTAGAAACATATTTAAAATCTCACAATTTGACCAAAGAGGGGGATATATTATGGAAAAAAGAAGGAACATACAAAACTTCAGATATCATTGTGTGGGTGGAAAATATTGAAGAGCTGGCAGATATACTTGAGATCCCTATTATTTTCTTTTCCAGATATTTTACGGACGAACTTTACCAAACAATGACAGAGAAAACAAATTTGTATGCTATTCAGAATGATATAGTTTTTCCACCAACTACATCTGATGAAATGAAAACCTTTGTTGGAATCCATATAATGATGGGTATTTTAAAGTTACCTAGGGTGAGGTTATATTGGGACCACAAGTTGAATATACCTCTGATATCTTCGGCAATGCCAGTAAACCGGTTTTTCAAACTAAGACAAAATGTGCACTTTGTAAATAATGACGAACCAGTTGCCAGTGATAGATTTTGGAAAATTCGACCTCTCTATAACACTTTACGAGCCAGATGCTTAGCGTTGCCACTAGAGTCCAAGTTATCCATTGATGAGCAAATGATGCCTTTCAAGGGCCAACTGCCTGTAAAACAATATATAAAGAATAAACTAACTCCATGGGGCATAAAAATATTTGCACTCTGTGGAGAAAGTGGTTTATTGTATGATTTTGTGTTGTACCAGGGGTCCACTACCGAATTGAACCCAGAAGAACTCGAAGTTTTTGATCTAGGAGGCTCCGTTGTCATGAAATTGGCCAACAGAATTAGTTCCCCGAACCACCAACTCTTCTTTGATAATTATTTCACTAATTATAATGTTCTTGAAGCCTTGCACAAGAGAAAAATCTATTGTGTAGGCACTGCTCGCATGGAAAGATTTCATAATCCGCCTTTCACAGTAGACAAAAAAATGAGAAAAAAACCTCGTGGGTCCATGGAAGAAGTGTTTACGTCAGATGGAATAGTCCTGACAAAATGGTTTGACAACAAGCCAGTTACTGTTGCCTCGAATTTTGTTGGTATTGGAAATGAGGATGAATGTAAAAGATATGACAAATTACGAAAAGAATACATACAAGTTCCACGACCTGAAGCGATCAAAAGTTATAATAGCAGTATGGGAGGCGTGGACAAGATGGACTTCCTAATTTCTATTTATAGAACTTTTATAGGAACAAGGAAATGGACACTTAGAATGATGATGCATGCTATAGATATCGCGTGTGTCAATGCATGGCTCGAGTATAGAGCAAAGGCTGCTGTTGTAGGGCTGCCAAAAAAACAAATCCTCGACTTGATACATTTTCGTGCCTATGTGGCTGAAGTTCTTATATGTTCCAACAAACCTTCTTTAAAAAAAAGAGGACGTCCAGGAAGAACCTCAACTCCCGATTCGTCTGGTAGTTCTTCTCCTTTATACTTTAGACGAACCGAAGTACGTCCAGTGAGGGAAACAAGGTTGGATAACATTGGACATCTTCCCGAAATTGACGATAAAAGTTTTGCAAGTAATTGCAAATATCCAGGTTGCAAATCTAGGACCCATTTTTATTGCAGGAAGTGTGAAGTGTACCTATGCATTGTAAAAAACAGAAACTGCTTTGTTTTGCATCATACTCAATAAATCTTCTCATGTCGTCTCATATATTTCATTTTTATGACACTCAGTCATAATATACACAATAGTGTATCACCTAGTGGCCCAAAATTGGGCAACTCTACATGTTTCAAAATAGTACCAAAAAATTGCAAATAAATCATAGATCGAGTGTGTAAAATTTCATACGTTAATTGTCACCGGAAGTTAATTCAGTACTGAAAGGGTTAATGTATATTTTGTAAATGATAGTTTGGGCCACTTAAAACTAGTTTCAAACAATATTTTTACAAAAGTTGTAAAACAAGTTTCCGAGATAGTGGCTGGTCAACTCTCTTAATAAATCCCCCTGTATACCTAGATATTTGACTATTCTATTCACAAATTTATTTAAAAACCTTAAACCCATTTTTTATTTGTAACGTTCACCATTTTTGTTTCAAAGTAAAGCGGGAGATTCATCATATTCGTAGATCCTCATTAATAATGTATCATGTTCATTTAATAACAATAATTATTTACTTTTAAACTCAATTATTATAATAAAACTAAGCATTAAATTCATAACCTCACTATATATATTTAAAAATACCGTCAAAAATTTATATTCGAATTCTACATCTGACATGTATGATACATTCGAAGAAGAGTTTCTTTTAATCCTCGTAGTGTCAATTGTTAAAAATTGTACGGAGTAATATATATTTTATGGTAGAAAGTTGAACCTAGGAAGAGCAAAATGACAGACATTGCCAAGACTTCAAACTAGTAAGCACAGCATTTCAAAGAGCAGGCCTATTAATCGAAGACTTTCTGTAAATAATATACAGGGTGTAACTGACGAAACTTTTTAATCATCAACGTAGCTAATCATTTTCAATATTTATCAAGAAGTTTTGAATTTAGTGTTTAGTTTGATTTGATAGTCTAAATAAAAACACACTTAAAACATTCATAGCATGCATCTCATTTCAACAAGCAAAGCTGGTTATAACATGCATATTACACTAATATTTTACAAATAACTAAATTTTGATGTTAATTTTTACCCTTTATTTTGATAAAATCAATGTATAGTTTTTTTTGGAATCTTGTAATAGTGCTTAAATAAGAGTTGATGAATATGAGAAATGTGTCTCTGCTCGAAGTCAGTATTGGCAGAACACCAAATGGAAGCAAAACAACAGATCTTGTTCAACAAAAGTGAGGTTTTAACAGTATATCGTCTGCTAAGGTTATTTAGTCCTGTTTGTTCATTGTAAGCTTTGTTTGTTTTCCCAACGTCGTTAAGGAACAGAACTGTTAATTATAACACAACAGTGAATGGTGTAGTGAAGATTCACATACTTAGGACTTTGAAAATAATTTTTAATTAAATCATATTTAGATTCAAAGTCCAGTGCTGTATCCACTGAGAATATTAAAGAATCAATAGAAATCTCCAAGCATCTTCTAATTTTAACTGCCTACCAAACTTTCCACATACTATCAAAATAAAACTGCTCTGGTACCAGATAGTGGGGGTTCCAAGATTACGAAAACGTTTTTGTTTGGTTGCTGGAACTTGGTTGATTAGTGCCTAAGCTATGGTTGTCATTCAGACACATACTTATTCCATTTTTTGTACGATTCAAAAGGACACAGTTTCTTTTCCCAGCATTAACTTGAGCTGAAGACATGGGAAAAGAAAAACATATGAGGGACTTGGGAAAAGAATGAAACAAAAAGTGAGGAATCTATATAGAAATTATTTATAAAAAACAAATACAAAAATACAGTAGTACATTCGAAAAGAATGTCAGATGATATACATACAAAAAAGGTGTTGGAAGAAAGGGAATGAGGAACAAGACGAAGAAGAGGGAGATTGGATAAAAAATTTATGAAAACAGTGAAAGAAGATATTAGAAAGGTAGAAATGTAGTGAAAGGAGTTAAAGATCAATCAGAGAAATACTGTTTGTAAAATTTCTTTTAATTCAAGCATTTCTACAGCTTCTCAAATTGCATAATTTAAAATGACAGTTTCTCTGTTGTTAAATCCCTTCCGTCGTTGATATCTCACCTTTATAAGTTATTAACATATAATTTTTACATCCCAAATAAAAAACCATATAGATCAGAAATTTTAAAAAGAGTAAATATAATAAATTTCCCAAGTTAATTGTTGATAAAAATGTATTTCGCCAATCTCTATGCCACACTAATGACTCAACTTGTTTTTAATCTTATTTCAAGATTTTTATTAAACTTAACTGTGTTGATATAAACATTTTGATTTTACAATAACTTATAAATACAAATGGAAACAACCATGAATGCAAGAAATACCGAGGAATTATTCTATCAAAGATAGTTTTCAAGTACCATGAAATGGGGTGACTTTGCCTTAGGGGATGACATTGCCCATTTATGCCCGAAAAGTAGTGGCAGATAACCTCAAGCACTGTTGAAAGGAAGTCTGTTGCGTTGAAATTATTGGTGGGAGTAAGCTGCTTCCCTAACGGTGTTTGAACCGCTTGCCCCCAGTCACACGTGGTAGTGGTAGTGCTGTGAAATTCAACAAATAATTTGCGAAAAGTTTATTTGTTTCAAACTACCTCCTGGCTGCAATAGTTAACTACGATATATTGAGGAGAGTATCCATATTGAGGAAAACTAAGGTATATAATAAAGGACAAAAATTTGTTTTTCAAGGTTAGAAATGGGGTGGGCAAAGTCGCCCCGTTACTTGTAAGTCAAATTGGGGTAATTTTGCCCTCCATCTGTTTAATATTTACAAAATGTATTAATGTTATGATAATTGTTGCAGAACCATGCCCAGGACTTATAAAAGGAAGTTAGGGGCACATCAGCATAAGAACTATTCAGATGAAGCAACTGTAGACATTCTGTGTGGTAGATTGTCAGTAAGACGGGACGGGTCGCAACTGAATATAGAATTCCTAGAAAGACATTGGGTAACAAGATAGCACAAAAACCCGGTGAACAAACAGTATTTTCTGTAGGAGAAGGAAACAATATTTTACAACAGATTTTAACTTGTACCGATTAGGGTGTGCCACTGGATTATCTTGATATAAGACTGATTGTAAAAGATTATCTATCCACTTTTGTACTGACTGTAGAACACTATAACAATAATCTCCCTGGAGATATGAGGTACAGGAATTTTCTAAAAAGACATTGGGACAAGCTCTCTGACAGAAAATGCCAAAATGTACAGTGTGCTCGAGCAGCAGTTGGAACTGAGCAAATAACATATTACTTTGATCATCTAGAGAGTTCTCTAGAAACTGTAATTAATTTTGATGAAACCAACTTCTTGGATGATTCCCGAACAGAAAAGATGGTTTTTAGAAGAGGAGTGAACACAATATCAACTTTACTAAAGGCTACATATTTGTAATGTATACAGTTACTGCTGTTAGAAAAGTTTTACCTTGTTTTGTCGTATACAAGGCGGAATAATTGTGAAGAACATGGGTTGATGGACCAAAATTTGAGAAATGGTTGTTACAAATTATTGTTACCAGTGTGAAGAACTAGGTATCATATTTGTATTTCTAGCTGCAAATGCAACGCCCTTAGATGCGGCTTGCTTCGCTCCTTCAAAACAGTTTGGAGAAGAATTTTGACAGACTATAAAATGAAACATCCACGGTGTAAGCTTGGACAAGTCGGTTTTTCCAAGACTATTTGATGATATAAACACAAGAATCACAGAGAGTATCAAATCTGGCTTTAGGATTTGTGGTATTGTTCCAGTAAACCAGCCACGAGGTGCTAAAAAAATAATGGGTGTGCCCCTGCATGTTCATGATTCACTTCTCAATTATCTGCAAACCTGCAGAAAAGAGGACATATCAAAAGCCTCCAAAAGAAAATTTCTATTCCCGCAAGAAAATCTGTGTCCCTAATTGATTTGGAGCCTCCTGAAAGTAAACAACAATACGAAAATGTACATACAGTAAATTGTGATCCTACAGCTGGTGGCAGTAAAGACTAATCTAATCTGGGTCTAAGGGGAAGAGAGGCAAAGAAAGAGCACCTCAGTTGCAAAACCACTCTGAAGACATCAGCGACTCAGATGATGAAGCCATGTCCTTATACGACAGTTCAGATGGTGCAGAAAGTTTACATGGCATTGGCATAAATTTGCAGGTGGATGCAGAGCAACTTAAAAAGGAGGACTACATTATTGTAAAATTTCCAACGGTACTATATCTCCAAAATTATATACACTTACGAAAGTAACCATGAATTTTCATTTAGTTGCCTTTGAACAAATGACAAAAAAGTTTTCTTCTTTCCTAACGAATCTGATGTCAATTTTGAACAGATTGTTGGTGTTCTTCCTGCACCTGTAAGCTGTCTTTGGTGTGTACTTCAAGAACTATCAAATGTAAATTAAACGAGAAAGTACTTTGTATCGTCTGATTTTATTTTTTATACACCATAAGTATTTTTCAGTTCTTTTAGATAAATAAAATTGCTAACTTGCCTTTGACTATTTTTTAAGCTATCCAAAAATGTTGCATTTGTGTTCAACTTAACTAACTTTATTTTAAAAAACAAAATTAAATGGCGTGATTTGGATATATCAGTGAAAATATACAAGGTGGGCAAAGTCGGTTCTTCAAATGAGGTGACTTTTTCCTTTAATCCCGTTATTTAATTTTTTTATTGCGAAAAGGTAATTATTAAAGCGTTTCCCTTACTGCCACTTGTTGCGTAGATCATACGATTAATGAAAAATACCACACTATATAAAAGAAAAATTAATTCAAAGTTTAAAATTGGGTAAATTCACCCCATTTCACGGTATATGATAGATCTTAGAGCAAGGATTTCGGGCTGAAATTGAACTAAATAAACACTGAATGGATTCCATAAAGGAGAAAACATAATAAACCGAGATCCAATGCCTGCCAAACATATGTTAAAATATAACGGTTAGATTTTTAATTATATTCTCACTACAGTAGGGAAGAATCCCGGTTGTTACAAACCTTGACTAATGGTGACTTGGTCAGGTATCAAGTAATATAGGTGTGCAATTAATATACTCAGTATTAAGTTTGGCATTTATTTATGTTTTATAAAAGTATTTATTGAGCCAGGCCAATTTGAATGTTCTAATACGCCTCTAGACCCAGTATAAGGGTGAAAGAATCCAAGAGATCATTGCCCACATGCATAAATATATCACATTCACATATATACAGAAAAATGTTCCTTTCTCAGTAATCAACATATATAACAAACTACCAGAGTCATTGAGAACACAGCACATCAAGAAGCTGAAAACTAAATTAAAAAACATGCTTTTCTCAAAAGCATACTATTCACTGGACGAGTATTTCACAGATACATTAGAGTAGTAATAGTTATTTTATTTTACTTATCTTGTGATTTTTAAGATTCACTGTCTTTCACCTTCTGATTTTATATATACTGTTAATTTTACATTTGTGTTTGTGCGTGTTTCACTGGATGATTGTTTTGCAGGTACATTAAGGCATTAATATTTATTTTGTTTCACTTGTGATATTCTGTAATTTTTGTTATTCTTATGATTTACTGTTCTACCTTTTGATTTTATTTATAATGTGTTATCTGGTATCTAGGTGCGTGTATGTATGTATGTAGATATATATTGCCTATGGGGACTGTACCAAAATTGTTAATTTTACTTTGTTTATGACCTATTTACACTGTTTGTGTTTATATGTATATATTTAGGTACTATAATAGTCATAATTTTTACTGACTGCTTTTTGTAGTAATATTGACATGTTCTACACCTGAAAAGGTATTTTTGAAGGAACTAATAAAGAACATCTATCTATCTAACAGAGCCTTAGTACTCTTAGATTAATTAGTCGGGTTTAACAACAATTCAATTTGGACTTAAAGATTAGTACATTACTAAAATTCATTATTATATTTCATGTATGAGTTAATATATTTATTAGAAACTTACAATATCCAAACATTCAGATCCATTCGAGTGGTTAACATCTCTACTAATAATAAGAGAACATTATTTGTCTGCATGCATTTATGCTGGGTCTGGACGTGTGTTAGACTCTTCAGATTGTTCCGACTTTATAAATAATGTTATTAAATCGGTTTTAAAATAACATACATACATGACAGACTTCACACTTTAACGTGAATGAACCTATTTACTGCACACCTTTATTAATTGATACCTGGTTAAATTACCGTCCTGTAGAGAATGTATAACAAATTTTCTAGCACACTTTAGCATAAATATGTCTTGCAGGATGTGGCTCTTAGCTCATATAAATTAACCATTAACTATAAAGCAACTTCATGAACAAACTAGAATGTATGAAAGGGTTTTTGATGGGGTACAGAAAGGAGAAATTATAGAAAGGCACATGGCAGGAAAATTTATATAGTTTGAAATGTGTTTTAAAATTTAGTTTGACTTTTGTGAAATGATGTTACTTTGACTTCAAACAAGATGGGATTATTAAATTATAAATAAGCTGCCCGAGAGATTAATATAAGAATATATATATTTAACAAATAAATCAAAAGTGTAACATAGAGATTTATTGATTGTAAAAGTAGTTGTTACTGTGCAAAGTTTTCTACGGCTACAAATTAAAACAAGCAATACTCAACATACCCAATATTATTTCGTTTTAACTTACCGTCTATCGTGTCTGTTATTTCGGGAGGAGGAATAGAAGGTGTTTCGTTGTCTGCTAAATCAGATAATTGATGTCCTATTAGCTTCACATCATCTGGATGCACACTCACGCTTCCACCCTGTTACAAAAATAACGTAAACATAAGATCAGACCCTATAAAAACAATAATAAATCATTACACCTAATAAATTATTTATTGATCACAGGTTTATGAAGGATATGGATATAGTGAAACATAAGTATCATCTGGGTAGTCCTGTGCTCTTGCTATTCATTTTCATGGAATTAAGGAAGTACCATTTTAAAAAACCCTTTAAAATAGACTAGACTGAAATGAGTCGATTCTGTCAGTTCATCTTAGGGTTAAAATATCGTTTTAAATTTGGCATTGGAAATGGAATTTTGTGTATGGAAACTTGGATAAAAACCTCAGGAACAGCTCAGCAAAAGTTAGAGACACAAATATTATGCTCAGATAAGATAAAATCTTAATAATTCAACAAAGAAATGTGGTCCAATAAATCGATCATCTAGTTTCAGTATCATACAGTGTGAACTGTATTTACTCCAATACCTATAATTCCACTTGTTAACTGTTCCATTCATGTCAGAAAACTGACTTCTTAGCATTCTAACTGACCGAAATCATAGTCTTCTAAAAGAATTTAATCTTGAAAATATGGTATTGTACTTTTTTTTTCTTGCATCTAAATCAAAGTTATGGTTGATTTATAGTAATATAATGAAGTTTTTTGACAATTCAAGTATTTGTTCTTTTTTACACACTCTAGACTTCTGTATGTATTTTTGTTTCAATTTTTCGAATGACTGATATCTTCAAATTTCCAAACTACATACAATCGTAGCAAGGCCAAGTTACTCACTATCAAATGATAAATCTACAAGAACTTTTAGAAATATCGCTTTCCACATGAACTCAGCCAAAAACTAGAGCCTCAGAAAATATTCGTAATAGTGTCAGCTTCTGCATGGTAATATATTCACATAATATTGTTGCTTTAACGTTTCTTAAAAAAACAGGTACGACAATTCTCAGTGGGTGAGATCCCTTACATTAATAAATAATTCCCCAAAAATATCTGTAATTTTGCCCAGTTTTCAACGACTATTCAGAAAAAAACTCTGAGGGAAGAGGGAATCACATCTATCTGTGAGGAACAAAGTTATTGAATACATTTCGGCTTGATGTCTAGATATTGCAAAGAAGCACTTTTTCGTAGAATAATACAAAGTTTTCTCACTGCCATAAGACCATAGGATATGAATGTCAAATAAAATAATATCCCAATAGGAAAATGTTCAAAAATTTTAGTTACAGCTACAAATGGTACATCATCGCACTAAAAAATAGTAGACTAGTTTTAACATGTTTTATTAATTTTATTACAAATCATGTTCATGATAATACAAGCAAATAAAATAAACTTTATAAAGATGCAGACACATATTAATATGGTTAGTAACATTGTTTGATTGGTTCCTACCATTCGACAATATCAAGTGGCTTTCAGAATCAAAATATATTATCAAAACGTGTCATTTGTTTGAAAATGGCGTAGATCATCACAGAAAAATATCAGTATGAAAAAATGCCCACTCATTCATTTAAATTTAGAGTAAAGCATGCAATAATAGAAAAACTGCACACATTTATTTATCAATTGGAAAAAGCAGTAAAAGGGTAAAATATATTTTCAGTGACATTCCTGGACAAGGCCCAGGCATTCAATAAAGTGAGGCATCAATAACTAGAGGATTAAACAACTTCTAATCAAGCTTGTTGTTGAATCTAATAATACCGGAAGAGTGTTTCATATTAGATCAATATTCAGAATTAAAATAAAGGCTGGTGTATCTCCTACACCAGTAACAGGACAAACTAAAGCAGTTAAATTAACAAATGACACATATGTACTGACAACTGACAAAATTGAGCAAGAAGTTAATGGAATACTCCAAAAAGTTGGTTCATTAGGCTTAATGAAAATAAATTACTGTAAGTAAAATAAAACAATTATCGAATTATTTCCATAGAAATACAGCAGATAAGACGACAGTTGCAAACAAATATTTTGCGACGTTGCCAACTTGTGCATAAAATAGTGGAAATAAGAACAAAAAGATAATACAATAGATTAAAAGCAAAACGTAGTGAAATAAATTCACTTACATCCGAAGAGTCGATCTGGGTAGTGAATTTAACGCTCACACAATCTGCTGAGATAGAGAGGTTAGAACAAATGTTTTCCGAAATAAATAACAAACTGCAAAATCTGGGGAAAATAACATATGAGATAATACAATTAAGAGATGAAAATATCACTCTGAAACAAAAAATTACACGCCAAAACAAACAAATCGAAATGTTTGGGGTTTGGGACGTAAAAAGGAAAAACCTGGTAAGGCAGGGAGTGGCAGATGACGAAAATGAAAAAATAGAAGATACTGAACAGAAAGTTACTGAGATTATAAAAAACATGGGAAGTCGAACTAACTAGAGTTGAAATTGATGAGGCCAGAAGAATGGGAAGATATAAATCTGGAACCCATACAGATAAAACTTATGAAGGGGACTAAAAAAGCAGAGATCCTAAAATCAACGAACAACCTTAGAGGTACAAATATATGGATAAATGAAGATTACTCAAAAGAGGTACTAGAACAAAGGAAGCTGTTAATGCCGAAATTGAAGGAGGCCAGGGAAAATGGAACAAAAGCAATCGTAAGATACAACAAACGACAAAGCATATAGCCTAGAAGAGCTAGAGGATATCCCTATAAACGATAACGTGAAAAACGAAACCGATAATAAAAGGAAATTTGGCCAGAGATCTCCAAGAAATGAATCTTTTCAACGGCAATTTAAGAGAATAAATAAAACAACAAAAAACTAAAAAAGACAGATAAAGGAAATATAGGAAAAGAGGAAAAAGGCAATGGGCAAGGTAAAAATAACACAACACACAAAATATAAAAAATAGCAAAAAGAATGTAACAAAATACAAACAATATAAGGTAGGCAAGAGGTATTGCAGGAAAAGAACAGGTATTGATACAAGAATTCAGAAAGGCAAAGCTATAACAGAAAAAAAGAAGAGGAGAAATTACAATTGAGGACTGTGGAATATGATACAGCAAAGTAGAACAGAACAAAAGAGCAGTGGCAGGAGTGTGGTGTATATTAAGTTCCAAATGTGTTGAAAAACTCATAGAATGGCAAGGAATTAATGAAAGAATTATGAAACTTAAACTACAGTTGACAAAAAAAGAAATCATTGAAATAATAATAGCATATGGACCCAATGAAAATGATTTAGTAGCAGAAAAAAGCATTTTCTGGGGAGAACTTCACGAGATATACGACGAGGCTAAACATTCTGTAATAATTATGGGACATTTAAATGCTAGAAAAGGAAACATCACAAAAGAAACAGAAAGAGTGATGGGAAACTTCGGCGAAAGAACATGAAATAGGAATGAATCCCAACTTATAAAGTTCTGTATACAAATGATAATACAAAACTCATTCTTCCAGCCTAAAGACTGTCATAAATACACAAGATAAGAACCAGGAAAAGATGAAAAATCAATCGTAGATTATATTATAACTGAAAAAATAAACAGAAAAATAGTAAAAGACATAAGAGTATACCGAAGTGCAAAATTAGAACAGATCACTACTTGGTAGCAGCAACTATAAAGCAAAACATTTCTGAAAAGCAAACCAACGAAATTAAAAATCTACATAAAGAGAAGATTGTCATAAAAACATACAAACTGAAGCTGCCAGCAAATCCTGCGGAGGTTCGAAGAAGAGAACCAACTGGTGGAGTGAAGAAATAAAAATAATTGTGAAGAACGAAAAACTTGCATGGAAAGACTATTTACGAGAAAAAACGAGCGAAAAATATGAAAAATACAGAGAAATAAGAAACCTAGTTAAAACAAAAATTATAGAAGCTAAAGCCAAAGAATGGGAGAATTTCGGTCAAAAGATGGAACACAATAGCAAAAATAACCAAAAACTATTTTTACAAAGTTCTGAAAAATATGAATGGGAATAATTTTTTTTAAGCGGAATATAGGGAAAAAGGTAGAGGAGAACGAAACCAATAAATTTTAGACTCAAATAGGATAAAATGGGATGATAAAAAACTAAAGAAATTTAGAAAAAGCCTCAGATAAGTAAGAATTACAATTTATTATGAATAAATAATATGAGTCCGCATATTAATTGTGACATTAACCCAATATTAATGAAAACCACTTGGTATATCAAAAGGATAACCTACAAACATATATTTAAATAAAAATCAATGCTAAATATAACTTTAATGGCCGATAAACAATTTATAAAATCGTTTAGATCAGAAATAAAACGTTCCTATGATTTCAATATTTATTAGACTTTACCCATTATTGGTACATTTTATTAGAGACATGTTTCTTTTAGTGCATAGTCAATACAGAATTTGGATAGATCTATGAACAGGTGAAATCATATAAATATTTCAATCTGATAAATTAACAGTTAATTCAAATATATCTCTAGATTTGCTGATTGAAACAAACTATCACTCTATTTGATAAGTATAGCAAATCATTTAAAAACAATTTTCAACGAATAATTAATACAAAATAAATATTTTCCATTTTCACCATGTTTATAATTTAATTAACAATCACACAACCTTTATAATCATCACGTATATTTTTACAAATTAGTATTAGCTTCCCCACTTTCGTATATTGGTAGAAAACACACACAATATTTGTAAATATTTCAGTTTATCAAATATTTTAATCACAGCTGACAATTTTTTTAATTTGTTAGGAAAAGCGGGTTGGCAATAATTATAAGTTGCACCACTTTACTATTGTTTGTTGGGACTGAGAACCATAAGGTTATTTATTTTACAAAAATGCTGCAACTTTTGGTCTAAAAATGTCGTTAATATGTCCATATATGGAACTAGAATCAACAGGAAAATATTGTTTCAAGTATATATCATGCCTTAATGTATGTATTAAAAGGTTCCGAGTGCAGTATGACAGAAAAGATAACGTTTAATTCACTTATACAATGTTTTCTGGGTATGAAAGCGACTCTGAATATGTTCCCGAATATAGTTATAGCAATTTGAGGTAATTTATTATTAGCCAAAGTTTAGCATATTCCCTAAAATAGAGTCGTTTACGTACCTAGGCGCAGAATTAATTAGGAAACCAAATATAAACAAATACAAAACAGAATACTGAAGGGAAATAAATGTATGTATAAGCTAAACAATGTCTTTAAAAATATCTAGAAGTGTTAAGATAAGAATATACAAATCGATATACCCTGTTAAATTTTGACAATCGGGTGTACCCTGTAGTATTATTTGGTAGTGAAATTTGGACAATGGACACTTTCTTTCCCCACCTGGAAAATGAAGTATCTATTCAGAAAATAGGTGAAATATGACAAAGCAATAAAGGATTAAGAAGATTAATCGATGAACCCGATATAATAACCACCGCAAAAGGATACAGAATAAAATGGATAGGTCATATACAATAAATGAGCAATTAAGAAAAGCTGAGAAAAAATATACCTAGTCATAGGCCCTGTATATTTTCACACTGTAAATTACCAGAAAGGGCAAAGAAATTTAATGGAAATAATTAATGTAGGAGATATTTTAATTGCCCCAGCTGATCATTTAAAAACTAAATCGGTAATCAATAAAAAAGTCCAGCAAGGTATAAAGTAAAAGGGAGTTTTCCATAAAATTAATAAAAGTGGCATTTTGTATTTTACCTGGACCATATTTTAAGGCATTATTTTTTTTGTAGATTTTCATATCACATTTAAGAATTCTTAATTTTAATTGAACCGTTTTATCCAACAACAAAATTTAAAATTCGTCCCCTGAAAATGTTTAACAATGTCGCTTCGAACCTTATAGTTTTCAGCCCTCGATATATCAACAGAAGAAGTAACAAATTCGACTATAGTTATACGAAAGTACGCTTTTAAGGTTGCTACTAAAAATTAAGAACTGTACCAGGTTTTTCAGGACAAAACTGATAGGTTTACAAGAATAACTAAGTTCTCAAAAAAATTAAACTGAATTTCTCAATGTAAAAGTAAATCGTAGACAATTAGTTATGACGATAAATCTGCAAACTCTTCTAATAATAACAATTGTCGAATTATCTTAGTAAGTTGACAAACAGTGGTTCTTCTTTACGTAGTTAATAACATTAATATATTTCTATACTATACTGATTTAAATCTGCTTAAATGACTAGAAACACGGGTTAAACCTTTCTAAAATTATATCTGTTTAAACTAAAATATTGACATGGTCCCTGAAATACATTTCATTCATTGCACTCTCCCTAAAAATGGTCTCTAAAATTCAGTGGAAAAGAGACCTAAAACTGTGGAAAATTTGTAGAAGGAAGCAAACAACCCAACCGAAGATAAAATTATTGATTTAACACAATATAAAAATGTGTCAAATATGATGCAATTTTAATTATACACACAACTAAAAAAATCTAATAGTGCATCGAATGTGATCAAATGAAAATTGAAGTACAAAAAAAAAGAAACTAATTTGAATCAATTCCAAGTTTGGCGAGTCCAGTTTTGGATCAAATACTGTTCAGGATTTGACTGTAGCGCCAAAATATATAAAATACTGCCTCCTCAAAAGAAGAAAAAGAAAGTATATGCAAACATATACACTTTTAATTACAACAAATATCAAGTTAACGTTTTTGTTGATATCCGTATCAATATTAGAAGCTACCTCCTGTTGGGAAAACTCCTAAGACAGTATTAATGGCATTATTATTATTATTAGAAGTCGCAGTAAATTCTTTGGCCATACACAATTTATGAGCTTTACATTTGTCATGATGGTTTACGATTTCCAATCTAAAATTTGAATTTCCAACAGCAAAAGAAGTGCGTATGTCTGGTACTTCGTGACTCCATTTTCTACAATATTTGCAAAACATGATATTCTTAATTTCATCATACTGCAACCACATATATAGGTCCATCCAGTTGGGTCTGAATTTAGTGTATTTTCTTCCCACTGCAGGCTTATTTTGTGTAAAAAGAGGAACCGTTTGAGGATCTTGAATAACAGAACATTCTTGAGGTTTCGTATCTAAGGACGGGGCTGTTCTATAATTCATATTTGATAAATTAGTATAGTCTCCAAAGTTAAACGTATTTTGGTATTCTTGTTTCGTATTACTCCATAAACTACTAATACTTCTCGTTGATATATCTTCAATAACAATGGTAGAAGGTACATTATCCAGTTGACATTCTATTTGTTTATTTGGCGGTGGTGGTGGTTGGAGCACTGGCGTTGGTAGAGTTTCAAAGACGCCTTCTCTCCCCCGAGAGTTGATCTGTCAAAAAAGAAGGAAGGATATGTGAATGCCGTTTTGACTAATTCACAGCATTTTCTGTTTCTTTCGATATTTGCACAATTCCACTAATACATATCTTGTTCAGTTTTGAAGATTTACACAACTATTTGGAAGTTACTTGTATGTTTAACAACAAACAAATAAAAAATGTGGACAAGACGTTGTAGGGGATAATGTGTTACTAGGTGAAACATATAAAAAGAACTATAGCACAAGACTCAACAGGAGTTGTGACAAATGACTATGATATAAATGTGCTAGTAACAGATGAGTACTAATACAGAAATAGTTATGACAATAATAAACTAGAACGTTGAATGATTAAACATATAGTACATACACTACTATGCAAACATTTGGAATCTTTTGGACAAACAGAAGATAACAGACTCTATGAGGTTAAAATTCGTAGTAAAATTAAGGTTTACTACCTTTTACGATTGGTTACACACATTAATCAAATTTAAATTGGACGGAACAGTGTTTTATGCGTGAGTGGGTACTTTATGTAAAAACTGGACAATACCTCCTTTAGAGTGACAAAAGTGAAGTGTTTTATAAATAATTGTATTCGTTTGAAGCACGTACATTGCTTACTATCAAACATGATGGTGGGTATGTCATAGTATTGGTAAACCTAGCAACCTTACGAGGATAATTAAAAAGCTAGTTTGCAGTGAATTAATTTTTCATGATCCTAACCATTCTTTTGAACAAGAACTTTTTCATAGATTGTATCACAATAAGTCAAGGGAAACAGAAAAAAGAATATACAAAACAAAAACTGTACATTAAAAACAATTTTCTTGTAAATATAAACCTAATGTTCAATTATTCGATCGAAATTAGAGGGCAACATATTTTTTTTGGTTCCCAAATTGAACAGATATGTATTTATGAAAACTTTGTTTTTATACAATCCTTCCTTCTCGCGAGGGGGGAGGGCTAAACGATGAAAACTCTACCAAAATAAAGGTACATATGAAAGTAACACAAAACACTGATTGCACCACTGCATTAACACATATCCTAATTGTTATTTTTATGTAACATAACAACATAATTACAAAAGATTATTCGAAAAATATTATTCAAAATCACAGGTAAAACTTAAAACACTGTTAGTTCATACCACGGCGCTGTTTCAACAATTTTGATGGCTTTCAGCAAGAGAATTTATAAATTTTTCTTATTGATTAATTTTTAAATTTAGAATTATTTCCTGTCAAACTTTCACTATTTTTTTACTTAAAAATTTTTTGACCTTCTAATCTAATTATAACAAAAATTACAATAATGCACCGATTTCGACAGCTAATATCTCAAATGGGACTAAATATAAAAACTTGAAATTTTCACATATTTAAGTTCAAACAGCACTTTATACATGCTATTAATTTAATTTTGTGTTTTAAATCTAGAGAAAAAATATTAACATCAGATATACTATATCCACGCCACATTATAAGCTATCCTAACATGGTAGTTTTGTTTTATACTAATTTTTATACTAGGGACTAAGAACAAGAATGATATTAAGTTATTATTTTTAGGTCAAAAATCTCTAAAACGGAAAAAAGTTCATGATGACAGTAGTGGAAGTGGAAGCAATGATTTTGATGAAGATGAAAATAAAATGGTCGGAACATTAAAATCGGAATCTATTTTTGAAGGAGCTTCAAATCTACATGAAGCTGTCTCTGGAACAGGGACCTATAAACAAACTGAAGAACGCGATGGCTACGATGAAAATGACATTGGTCATTATGTTAGTTGTGCCAATAACTTGCCCTCTGAAAAAAAGAAGGAATTGTTGACAAACCCCTTGGGTTCCATCATCCAATTATGATTTTGCTTCTGATGCCATTCACTTGAAAAAAAAATTTAACCATCGCTGGTTAGATCAATATACTCCATGGCTGGTGTACTCAAGTCGTTTAAAAGGTGTTCTATGTTTGTATTGTATTTTATTTCCGCCAAGAATTGCTACAGTTAAAGGAATTTTGGGGTCATTTATGGTAAGGCCTTACATGAAGTTTAAGGATGTACATGAAGATTGTAGAAAGCACGTTGGCAGCCATTACCACAAATCTTCAACAGCTGCTGCAAAAGCATTTCTTGAATATGCTCCTGTTGATGTCCAGTTGCAAATAGGGTACCATAAGACGATTGAAGAAAATAAACAAATATTGTCAGCAATTATTTCATACATAACATTTTGTGGAATTCATGATTTGCCGCTTAGAGGAAAAGAAGGAAATGAGGGAATTTTCTTTGACCTTTTAAATTTGAGGATTGACTCTGGTGATGAGAAGCTAATGAGCCACTTGGATAAATGTCAAAAAAACGCAGTCTATACCTCACCAACAATTAAAGATAATATCATACAATCATGCGGTGAAGTTATCAAAGAAAAAATAATCGAAGACTGTAAACGGGCAAAAGCTTATGCTGTAATGGCTGATGAAACAGCAGATATCGCTGGAAAAGAGTAGCTTCTATTGAATTAAGGTTCTATGATGAAAGCCAAAAAATAATCAGGGAGGAATTTGTAGGCTACATTGAGTTAAAATGTCAAGGTGCTTCTACAATCGATAGCGCAATTCAAAGTTTTTTAGAAGATAATAATTTTTCCGCCCATAATTGTGTCGGATTCGGATTTGACGGGTGTTCCACGATGGCCAGCAAAGAAGGCGTGTACAGGCCATTCTTAAAAAAAGTACGTTAAATCTTTATTTTTCCATTGCTCCAGCCACAGACTAAATCATGTGGTCAATGATACTAGCAAGTTACCAGAAATAAGAAAGAAAATTGCAACGGTTAAAGACACAATAACCTTCGTTTATGAATCGCCAGCCTGTAGGAAATCAGTTCCAAATCTTTCAAGGCTCTGTGAGACCAGATGGTCGGAAAAATATAAGAGCATAAAAATTTTTTCTGTTGAAGGAAACTATGCAACAAGAAAATCAGCCTACCAATTGCACTGTGCAGTTACTAAACCAATATTCATCTTAGGCTTAAACATAATTGCAAGATACTCTGCAATTTTGGAACCCGTTGTAAACATTTTACAAGGTAAAAGTATGGATTTGGTTATGGTGAAGAAACATATTGATGATATTCTAGATGTAATCAAAGAAGATCCTCAAGATGTTGAAAAGGTTTCTTATGATTTATTTAAAAAATCACTTGATATCGTATAGAAAGTAGGGGTTGAGTTGTCAGTACCATGAGTCACTCAAAATCAAGTGCACAGAAGTAATCCACCATCTGAGTCTGCAGTTGAAGCAGTCAATAATCATCCCCTATCTTGATTCTTTAACTTCGTCTTTGGATACTAGATTCTCCAACGAAAATACAACTGCTTTTGCTTTAACTTATCTTCATACTTCAAGTATGCTCAAAATGGCTTCAAAAGATTTCAAAAATAATGCAGAATTTTTCATGGAATTTTATAAGTTGGGTGATGCCTCTGCAGAATTAGATTTGTGGTACAATATGTGGAAGAAAAAGAATATAGCAGAAGACAAATTAAAGGAGATTGAAGTGGCTGCACTTTTGGAGGAAACTAATGTTTTTTCCCCGCAACAAGGCACGCACTGCTAATATTAAGTGCTTTCCCATCCACTACTGCTACCGTGGAAAGATCGTTCAGTACCCTACAAAGGGTAAAAACCTGGCTCAGGAGTACAATGGGTGATGACAGACTCACTGGGTTGTGTTTGATGAGTGTGCATTGAAATTTTTTGAAGGAAAATCAGGACTGCATAGTGAAGAAAATTTTGGATATATTTAGTTTAAACTCAAGAAAATTGTTTTAGCTTAATTTAAGTATAATTAAAATCTCAAAGTTTTGTTTTCATTTGCCTCTTCTTTTTATCCTAAAATTTTACATTTTGGACGACCATCGAACATAGTTTGCCCTCCCTGTTATAAATCCTGGCTACGCCCTTGATGTTGGGGACTTTAAAATCTATTTTTATAATTATAGTACATGTGGGGATCATTTTTTGGAATAAAATTACCTAAAATAGGAAGCTTGAGATAATAAAACCAATTAAAAATAGCTGGAATCTTAATTATTTCAAAATGTAAATTTATTTACTTCATTATGCATTTTACTTACTATAGTCCGTTTTTAAATGGCATGGAGTAATAAAAGCTCATTAGGTATGCAAAACCGATACAGGGTGTATAATAAAATATCTCCGAAGTTTATCTAATTTTGTACTAAAATTTCTCATTTGTTACGAACTTCAGGTAAGACACCCCGTAACTCTGTATTCGGTTGGGTCGCCTATTGTATTGAAAGGGTCGCTGTATTGTATTTGAATGAACAAATAAACAATTTAATCCTCAGAGGCGTGCAATCAGGACAGAACAAACTTGGTATATGAATATGAAGGCACTATATATGAAATTATAATTACGAAAACTATTCAAAGGAGTTCACAATATCGATTCAATAAAAACACATTTTTTGTGTTCCTATGAATAAACAATAAACATAAAATATTATATAAAAAATTTTTTTGCAGTAGGTATCAACTTTACTACTAATATACCGTTTACAATAGGAGAGGAAAAAAGAAAAATGCAGGAATAAAGTACGAATTAATGTCATATTTATAAAAAAAAAGTCTAACAAATAATAGTAATAACTAACACAAAAACTAGTCTATATATCAGAATCAGACGATTCTGTTGAGCTTCCATCATTAACATTGATTATAAATGGTTCAATCATGTGTTCACTTATATGATCTATTTCCCACATATTTAGTTCTGCTTGTATCACGTGTTCAACACATTTCTTCCAGTTTTCTTTGGTTACGTTACCTAACGAGTCTTCGAATAAAACTTTTACGTCACTCATTTTGAATGTCGTATTCTTTCTTGAAACTTCCCCTTTCACTTGGGCCCATATTAATTCTATGGGATTGAGTTGACAGTGATAAGGAGGAAGCCTCAGCACCGTTATACCACGCGCTGATGCCATTTTATCTACAACGTATCTACTATATTTGTGTTTATGTGAATTGGCCAGTTGCAAGAGCTCATTTTTCAGCGGGTTATCTGGGCATTCAATATTTTTCGAGGTTAGCCAATCGTGGATATCTTGTTTACGCCATGCAGTTGAAGGTAATTTCTCCACTAACCTGGAGTGATAACTTGCGTTATCCATAACAATGACTGAGCCCGTTGGAATTAGATCTAACATTTGTGAGAAATATTCTTCGAAAACGTCTGCATCCATATCTTCATGATAATTTCCGGTTTGCTTCGACTCAAAGCACAACAATCCACCTTTAACAAAACTTTCGGCACTGCCGATATGAATAATGATGAGTCGACGTCCTTTTCCTGCTGGTGGATTGAGGCCTGTTGACCACCCTTCAAGAGCTGCCTGCCTCCGACTTTTGACATTCGTGTCTTGCCAAAACATTGAAACAGTATGACCTTCATTTGACCAAGTCTCATCCAAATAATAAATTCGTTTTTGATCTAGTCTTGCTTTCCGAATATTGCGCTAATAACTCCTCCTCCAAATGACAATGTCGTCTATATCAATCAACATTGCGTTCCGATAATTTTTTTTATATTCAAATCCAAGTTCCTTCAAAATTTTCCATAATGTACATCGAGACATTTTCGGAAAATCTGAATCTTCTTGAACCGAAGCCATAATTTTGGAGAGAGTTGGGATCTCTTTTCTAAAGAAAAAAGCATGCACCTTACGCCTTATTCCATTCTTCAAGTCGTCATCCATTTCAAGTTTGGGTCGGCCTGGGGACTTTGCTGTGGCTGTGATGTTTCCATTTTTTTTCTCCTTTATTGAATTATAAATTGTTGTTTTTGAAACACCATCATTGTTGCAGTAATCTCCACAGTTTCACCAACACTTCCTGTCAAATTCATGATTTTTCTTCTAATTTCTTCGTTCTTCAACGAGGAATAGCAATTTAATATCAGATTTTTTCGTTCAGCGACAATGTGCCAACTTTAGGTCGCTTAGATGGTGATAAATCCTCCATATCTGGTCGAATTTGGTTGGAACACTATATACTTGGAAGGTGTAGTTAGGTGTTTGTCTCGTGTGATGAGAAGAGAACTTGTATAGATGAACAAAATTAAACACCAGTTAACAATAACGGTGAAAAATAATAACAAATAACAGTAATAATGGGGAAATCAATCAACACAGCAGTTTCTCCAGAACAGATGAACTGTAAATTGAAAGTATTCAACCTTTCCGCTACTTTTATAGTTGAAAAGTTCTAGTAAGTACATTGTATTATGGGGGCATTTTCTCAGAAATGAAAAGACTATATTTCACAATAATAAAACCATTTTTGTCAAGTTTCTTCAATTACCTGCTAATTGGGTGAAATAATCGGCAAATGGGGTTGGTTTGGATATATATATATATATATATATATATATGTATGTGTATAAAATTGTTATTAACATTTATTTTATTATTTATTGTATGTAGGATTGTAACTACCTGGAGCTTAGTGGAGGGACTCGTCTACGCCCTTTTATACATAATAATAAATTTTCTGGAAAATTGATGTCAGTGATATAATCCTCAGTTTATTATATTATTGATAATTTGAAATTTCATTTTAAATAATATTACAAAACGGTTATTTTCGGAAATGAGATAATTTTAGAAGCCTAACTTTTTTTAAATGACTAAATGTGGTATGCCTATGGTTCCGGCCAAAATGAGTGATTTATTACTTCATGCCTTTTTAAAAGGGAGTATAAAATGGTGTTTTTTTGACATCAAATAAATACTTTATTTCTTTTCGATATTCAAACCATTATGGAAATATTTTTAAACTAATTATCACAAATATTTTTCTCTTTACTTTAAATCGAAAGATCTTTTGTAGTTCATGTGTGTATAACAACATACAATGGTGCATTTAAGTAATTCCTTATTTAGAAATGTGTAGCATTAATTGGTAATATTAGTAAAAATATATTCATAACTAGTAAACACAGTGTGAAATGTATGTTCCTCTGATGTAAAATACTTAATTATGTCAATTACATAACATAAGGTTGCATGAAATACCAAGTCACACTATATCTATCTAAATACACAGTGGCAGATAAATTCTCCTAAATGCTCAACACAAAAATAATAGTAGAATCAAATGCTCCCTTTTCTAATCGGCAGTACCAACATACATTCCACAATAAAAGCAGAAACTCCAACCAGCATACTCAAAATAAAGAGAAACTATAAATCCGGAGCTGCTTTCATCTCAGGTAATGGACATTCTTTACAAACCTCTACCTTCTCCGCTGAATTCTTTACTACCCTCCAAGCAATTAAATATACAGGGTGTTTCAAAAATAGGTAGCCTCGTTGCTAGTATAGGTAGAAAATAAGTTGGGTTTTCCTAGTAGAAAATTTTCGTAGGACATCCGTTTTCAAGATACAGGGTATTGAAAAAAAAAGTTTTGTACACATTTTTTACGATTATGTCAATACAACTGGCAACATTGTCATGATATTTTGTACGAATATGTTTTGGAAATTGACGGATCGCATAAATTCGTTTTTATATCTACGTTTCATAGATGGCGCTGGTGACTCGGTTCGTATCAGGTAGTTTTGAACATACCTTTCTTGTAGCTACATTTTCTAGCCCAAATTTTATGTGAACTCAAACATCATTCGATGTTACACCAAAAAGGTACTCTTGATAAAATTCGATAGTGCGTACCATTTTCAGAATATTTTGATTTAAAAATTATCAAGTAATAATTAATACTGGTACAAAGTATTTTTAAAAACCATTATTTATTTATTAAAAACTGTCTTAACTATTAATAAATGTAAGTTTTCCATAGTTAACTCAGACAAAACCATTTTGAGGTTTGCGACAAACCCTAAACTTTTTTAATGGAAGGCGTTTTGAACACTTCCCAGCTAGCATTTATGGTTACAATTAGTTTTAGTATATAGTTACTACAATATGGTAACAAGGACGAAATAACAACCAAAAAACCAACTTTAGAGTTACGTTTACAAAAACGTTTTAAGAAATTGTAACAAATGCGTAATTGTTACTTACTATTTAGAATATAAAGTAAAGTAAAAGGACAGGCTAAAATTTTAGTGTTGCATACGTTCTTGCTACTTGAATCATGACTTTAAACTAAATACAACTTCTAAGTAAATTTATAAGGTAAGATAAACTACTATGTTACATCACATTAAACCTTCATAGTCAACAGAGTTTAAAGTTGCAATTAAGATAAATTTTACGTGTTCCTTACTTGTATTTATGACTTCAAAGTTTACATATTTGCAGTCAAGCTTACGATTATTACACATTCAGTTACTGGAAAGATAACGAAATTACTTTAAGGGCATTGTTATGTTATAATTAATTAATTACTTCTAATTCTTCTACTTTTTATAGAATACTTAAAAAAAATTGAGAATGATAAAAACCAATGTGTAAATATTAGAGGAGCGAATAATGAAATTGACAAAGTTATAGTTCACGATGTTATTGATTTTTACAACACACTCATATTTAGTCCAGGCGGTATATTCGAGGGCTGAATTAACATCGCTCCTCAATCCTTCTCTCACAGTAAAGGGCATATTTTCCGGTCAATACATTTTTTTTTATTTACAATACAATCAGCAATCAGAAAAATACATTTCTATAAGCTAATATTATGGTTGGGATTTTGGCATGATGAGAATTTGTCCATTGACAAACCTTAGGTACTTCACATCAAGTCTATTGGTCAGTTTCTTTTGATTCGTCTGTTGTCTTCTCTTGTCAGTAGGGGTTCTAAAGTTGGATTTTCATGGTTTTCGATTTTAGCGTGGTGGTAGTTGCTTCTTTGTTGGATGACGTTTTTCACAAGTTTTATTTTGAGGTCGTTATGTATTGTTTCATTGGAGACAAACCATGGGGCATCTAATATTGTTCTTAAAAATTTAGATTTGCATCTTTGGATTATAGTTGTATTGGATTTGCTCGCACAACCCCATAGCTCAATTCCATAGGACCAGATTGGTATGATTATTGTCTTATAGATAAGTATTTTGTTATCCACCGCTAGTTTGGATCTTCTACCTATTAACCAGTTTATTTGTATAGTTGTTAAGTCTATTTGTTTTCTTTTCTTGGTTATATGTTGTTTCCATGTTAATTTACTGTCCAAGGTCATTCCTAGGTATTTTGTTTCTTGTTTTTTGGGTATTAGGACATTGTTGATGTGAACTTCAGGTGTTGGAGTTTTCGTAGTGTAAAGGTAATGTGGCTGGATTTATTTTCATTTATCTTTATTCTCAATTTTTCAAACCAATTTTGGAGGGTGTTAAGATGTTCTTGTAGGTTAATTACTGATCTTTCAGGGTTGTTGTTCACAGATAATATGGTTGTATCATCGGCAAATGTCCCAAGTGTAGTATGTCTGGAGGTTGGCAGGTCCGATGTAAATAGAACATACAGCAGTGGCCCAAGAACGCTACCCTGTGGAACTCCTGCTTTTATTGGTTGAACTTCTGATCTTTCGTTTCCCATTTTTATTGCAAATTTTCGGTCACTGAGATAGGATTTAAGTAGGGTACAGTAAGAGGGAAGGATTTGTTTGATTTTATAAAGTAGGCCTTTATGCCAGACGCGGTCAAAGGCTTGGCTGACGTCCAGGAATACCGCTGAGCAATAGCTTTTATTTTCGTAGGCTTTGTTGATGACATCTGTTATTCGATGTATCTGCTGGATTGTAGAGTGCCCCTGGCGAAATCCAAATTGATGGTGTGGGATCCACTCTTCAGGTCTTATGTTGTTGTTAATTCTGTGTAGTATGGGTTTTTCAAAGATTTTTGAAAGGACTGATATCAGGCTTATTGGTCGGTAGGAGTTTACATCTGTGGGTTCTTTTCCTGGTTTGATTACTGCAATTATTTGCGATGTTTTCAGTTTTTCTGGCCAGTGTTGCATTCTTAATATTCCATTAAATATGTATGTTAATAACACTATTGCTTTTTGTGGAAGTTCTTTAAACATTTTTGGTGTAATTTTGTCTGGTCCAGGTGCCTTTTTCAGTCCCAAGAATTTGATGACTTATTTTATCTCCCTTGGAGTGACAAGTGTTATTGGTTGACTTTCTTCAGTAGGCGTTTCTAGGTTTTGTTCTATTTCCTGGTCTAGTTCGTCACTGTGAGGAATAAAAGTATTACAGAAGTGTTGCGCAAAGAGATCTGCTTTCCCTTTTACACTTTTTGCCCAGGATCCTATAGTTGGTGTTGTTTGTCTGATTGGTGGTACTTGCATTTTTGATTGGTTTCCATATTGATTGGTCGAATCAATTTAGGTTTTTTAGGTAGTCGGTAAATGATTCTTCTCTGTATTTTTTGAGCTTAGCTTTTAATTTGTTTGTTAGTTGGTTAAATCTGGTTTTGTTGATCGGGTTGCGTGTACGGTGCCAAATAGATCTAGCTTTTCTTTTTTCTTTTAGAAGACGTTTGATTTCTAGTGGAATATTACCGAAATGATTTTGTGGATTTGGGGTGGAGTGGATTGAAGAGCCGCTTCTTGTAGTAGTGTTATCATCATTTCAACTGTTGAATCTAGGTCTTCCGGAGTTCTCAATCGTATCTTTAGGTTTATGTTGTTTATCAATACATTTCTGTAGTTTTCCCAGTTTGTTTTATTGTTGTGTAATTTTTTTTCAATTTATTTTGTAATAGGTGCTGAACTGATGGTAGCAATAGCTGGAGAATGATCAGATGATAAGTCGTAACTAGGAATTAGTCTGTATAAGTTGTCGAGAGTCCATTTGTTACAAAAAAGTCTAGAAGGTCTGGTATTTTTGCGGGTTCTGTTGGCCAATATGTTGGAGTACCTGTTGAAATGAAGAAGTATTTGCAGTCATGGATCAGATTAGCAAGTTCTCTACCTTTAGTTGTGGTTAACCGTGATCCCCATAATGTGTTTTTGCTGTTGTAATCTCCACCCGCTAAGAATTTTTGACCAAGAGTTCTGAAGTAGAGTTCGAAGTCTTCTTTTTTGATATTATGCCTTGGTGGGCAGTAGGCTGCTGATACTGTTAGCTCGTATGGCAGTGTCCTAACTTTTATTGAAGTAGCTTGTAAGTAGTTTTCGTCATATTTTAGTAGTTGATAATGTACAATAGTTTGTTTTATGATGATGGCAGTTCCTCCATGTGCAGTACCATCTGGATGGTTTGTGTAGTATGTTTTGTAGTTTGGAATGTTGAAATAGGTTTCAGCTGTAAAATGCGTTTCACTGACAAGTAAGATGTCTATATATTGATCTTCCAGAAATAACTTAACTTCGTCTTTGTGCTGTGTGAGTCCGTTTGCGTACCAGAGAGCTATCCTCAAAAATTTAGCCATTATTTTAATTTTTGAACTAGCATGGTTAGCACGTTGAGTACTGTGCTATTTTGTTGCATGAGTTGATTGAACAATTGTCTGAACTCTTCCAGAAATTTGGTTAGTGTGATGTCTTGTGAGGTTTTATTGTTATTATTAATTGCTTGTGCGTAAGTCATATCGTTGTTCAAGGTACCACTAGTAACTGTAGCTTGCATTGATTGAGGTTGATTGGGGTGAATGTTTTGTGGCCTTTGTGTAATATTTCTATTTTTCGTTAGGTTATGATAGTATGTACATCCTTTGAAATTGGCGGGATGTGGTCCTCCGCAGAGCGCACATGTTGCTGGGGTGTCTTTGCTTTTTTTGCACTCTGTTGAATTGTGTCGTCCTCCACATTTTACACAAAGGTAAGATCTATCGCAATAGCTTTTTGAGTGGCCATATAGTTGGCATCTTGTGCATTGTATTATGGTTTTTGATTTGTTTGGAGGTTCTATTACAACTATCTTGTTATGTAGAGCTCTTATCTTGTATAGGTCCTTGTTATTTTGTGCCGGCTCCAGGTCTACAAAGAACATATTTAAGGGTTCTCTAGTTTGCCAGTGCCTAGCATTGATTATGTTTCTGACTCGGTGACCATTTTCTTTTAATTCTTCAGTTATTTCCTTTAATTCGACAGTGTGGTGGAGGTTTTTTATAACTACTCTGTAGACACGTTCTTCTTTCGTTTGGTATGAGTGAAATTCGACATTTCTTTCCTTTAGAAATTTGATTATTTTTCTTTAAGTATCGGGTGTATTACTATTTATCTTGATTATATTGTTTGCCATTGTTCTGGTGTTATATTCTTCTGTTTCTGCTACGTCTGAAAGCTGTTTTATCATTTCCGGGTAATTGATGACGTCATATATGAAGATCGGCGGCGGTTTTAAAGATTTGTTAGTTGTATCTTCTTCTCCTTTTGTATTTTCTCCGTTTTCGTTTGATAATGGAGCATATCTGTTGTTCGTAGGTATTTCGTTTACAGTCGATCTGGCTGTTCGTAGAGTTTGACTATTTTTTTTCCTTTTTGTCCCTTTTGCTACTTGCCAGGCTACTGAGTTGTTATTCTCTGTGGAGTTCTCTTCCATTTCTTGTTCTTCATCTGTTGTGGAAAAAGTTCTATGCAGTTGTGTATTTGTTTGTTGATTGCTTTGTGGTGTAACAAACATTGGAGTGAACTGATTTTGGGTTGGTGGTAAAGGATTTATTTGAGAGGAGTACATTGAGTATTGTGTCGATTGTGCAGGATTAATTTGTATTTGTGGGTTTGTAATTGGGTAATTTTGGATTAAATTTGAATGTGTTTGATTTATTTGTGTTTGAGGATATTGATTGTTTGTTGTTGGGCGACCCTGTATATACATTGGTTGACTATTTACATCAAAACCTGCAAGGTTCGCTGATGAATACATTTTTGTTGTTTTTCCTTTCCCTTCTTTTTTTCTTTTTTTTGTCACCAGCAATAATGATTATTTTTATCGCTTATCTCACTTGTTTTTGTTCCGGCTAATTGCCGAAACTGATAATAAACTTGAATTTCGGAGTCAATGCTCGCATGTCTTTACTCTTCGAGACTCAAATGAATACTCCGGTCAATGCATGAAATTGTTTTTTTCCCATTGGTACAGAATGTCTGTAAAATATAAGCCTTTCCTTTCTCTGGTCGATACAACTTTAAAACATTGCATTTTAAAAGTTTTTTCCACTTTTAACAGAAGTTGATAACGAAAAACGAAACTTAATAAAATTATAGGTTATGTTGATGTCAATAATAGTCAAGAGGTAGATGGTTGTGTCTCCAGATCCGACGCTCGGATCAGAAAGAGGCATCAAATGTAAAAACAAAATCTTTGTCAATTTATATTGGGTAGTAAATTGTAATTATCAAACGAATATTGTGTTTATTTCTACAAAAAATTAAAACAACGTTTTTAAAAGTCTGCTCTTGGATAACTAGTTACTATAGTTTCCAAAGAAATAGTGAGTCTTAGGGCACTATTTATAGTTGATGTTACTAACTTTGTAGAACAAACACCTGAACGTCTGTTTTTAAAATATATTTGACTGTGCAGTCCAAAAGGTTTAGGTAGCCATATTTAATAATTGAAATTATTCAAATCAACACAGTTCTATGAGTTAATTTATTAATAAAAAAATTGTTTCGATAAGTTACCAAAAAAGCCCTAAGAGAGAGAGAGAGAGAGAATATATGTTTATTGTTCAAGAACAAGTCTTATTGACAAACACTTTGTAAAATAAGTTAATAAGTTAAAAATTAATTTACCAACAAATCATTAAAAATTACTAGATAAAATATACAAAAGATATAAAAAAAATACATTCACCCACAAATTTTACATATTATATACATATAACATAACTTATATGTATTGTCAATAAATAATTAAACTATAATACAATAACTAAAAGCACTCTAAAATATTTTAATTTCATTTTCTTTACTTGTTTATATACACTGTTGACAAGAATAATATTATAGAGAATGCATATGAGAAAAGCATTCATTTAAATTATAGTACACCTCGCCGAAATTTATTTAAATGCTCTATATTCTTTATATATGCTGGCAACAAATTATATAATTTGACTCCATTGTAAATAAATGAGGAAGTTTTAGGTATAAGTAGCGACAGATTGCCACTTTGTCTTGTATTATAATGACTCTCTGTAATATACTGCTCTTTGTTCTTATGAATGAGGGATGTTACTTCTAGTACATAGAGTGATGCAAGAGTCAGTATTTTATGTTTCAAGAAATATGTTTTACATAAAGTTCTTTTATTTATTTTACATAAGAATCGTATAGCTCGTTACTGCAATAAAAAAATACTTACGAATAGTTCCCCATTACAAGAGCCCCAAAATTGTAAGGAATACCTTAAGTGCGATTCCACTAAAGCGTAATATACATCTTTAGCTACCGAGAATCCCAATTCACATGAAGATGATCTAACAGCGTAACAGCCTGAGGATATTTTCTTTTTTAAGATATTAATGTGTCCTTTAAACGTCAGGTTACTATCAATGTTGAGTCCTAAAAATTTTGCCTCTTCAACACTCTCCACAGTGTCATTTCCAAGTTGAACAGGAGGTAATCTGCATTTAAATGTCATTATTTTTGTTTTACTTATATTTAGTGTTAGGTAGTTTGCACTACACCATTCCTTAACCGTTTGTAAGTCACTGGATACAATGTTATGAAGCCTCTGTTCATTGGACTCATGCCAAGTTAATGTGGTATCATCGGCAAACATAGTAAAATTACCATGAATATTTAAATTTGTAAGATCATTGACATAGAGAAGAAACAAGATTGGACCCAATACTGAGCCTTGTGGAACTCCCCATTTACCAGATCTGACATTTGAATTTGAATGTGGTGTTCTAACAAATTGCTTACGTTCAGATAGATACGAGTTCATCCATCCAAGACCAACATCCCTAATCCCATAATGATTTAATTTTCTCAGCAGTAATTCATGTTTAACACAGTAAAAAATTTTTTTGTCAAATCACAAAAAATTGCTGCGACCGGTATACCAGAGTTAATAATTTTATATATATTTTCTAGACTGGTAAATATGGCATCAGATGTATTTTTACCTTTCCGAAACCCAAATTGTCTGCTATCAATTATACTATTTATTTCTAAAAATTCTGTTAGTCGATGTTTTACAAGTTTTTCAATAAATTTTGCCAATGTTGGAATCAGAGATATCGGCAAAAAATTAGATGGATCCCCACCATATCTCCCCTTATGAATTGGAACTATCACACTAGTTTTAAGAAAGTCTGGAAATACTCCCTCTTGAAACATTTAAGGTTGTGTATGGTAAATTGTTAAATATTTTAATAGACAAGTTGTCACAGCCACAAGCATTTTTCTTCTTGATATTAGCAAATACTTTTCTTAACTCATAGGTATTCGATGGATATAACTTAAATTGTTGATTTATATGAACATCTTTCATGTACGATAGAGGATCGGTTGTAGAATTTAATGTTTTAATCAAGGATTCGGCTATTTTACAATAAAATTTATTGAACTGCTCAGGATCTATATGTATGTTCTGTTTAAGTTTATCGTTATTTTTTTCCCTTAATTCATTCACAATAGCCCATGATTCTTTAGATTTATTTGAAGATTTTTCTATTCTTTGTTATAATAATCATCTTATGCCTTCTTTATTATTGCTCTATAAATTGACCTATATTGTCTATAATATGTGCTAAAGGGCTTGTCACGAAAGTACTTTCTTATGTAGTTTAATGACCACATGTTTTTCCCTGATATTCGAATACCACATGTAATCCATGATTTTTTAGATTTTATTCTGATTCTTTGTATTGGAAAGGATTTTTCAAAGATAATACAAAATGTTTCATAAAGTTGTCTGAAGGAATTTGAATTTATAATTAAAGAATTCCAGTTATATGCATCACAGTGGGCTTTAAATTTTTGATAATTACTTGTACTATATAATCTACCATATTTAAAAGACTTTTTTTCCAACCCACATTTGACTGGTATCATAGTATATACAGCTTCATGATCAGACAAGTTACTTGGAATTATATTACATGTCACTTTAGTTTCATCATATGTACTACAAAAGTAGTCAATAATTGTTGCCGAGTCTCTATTTATTCTTGTTGGCTGTTTAACATGCATTTTGAGATTGAAGGATATCAATAGACTATTTAATTTGTTAACATTATTTTCATGCTCATCGTCAAAATTAATGTTGAAATCACCTGTTAATATCACCCGTATAGATGATGTTAATTTGGACAGCAAAATTTCCAGTTTGTCTAGGAAGACTCAGACACTGGTTGTTGGAGAACGGTACATGCAAAGTATCACAGTATTAATAGACCTAATATGTATGCCCGATAATTCAAATTGTTTTTCTTCTGCGATATTTTCAATTATGAATTCTTTGAATTGCCAATTTTCCATCACAGAAGTATGTACTAATATAACTGTGCCTCCATGTATATATATCGTTTTCTACAAAAAACTGAAGCCACAGTGTAGTTTGGAATATAAATGTTTTCAGATTCTTCGAGCTAATGCTCAGTTAACAATATTACTTTAGGATATTTTAAATCTTCTATTATGATAAAAAGGTCAACAACTTTATTTCTTACCGATTGTATGTTAAGAAGTAGAAATGTTAAAGAGTCAAATTGATTTCTATGTTTTCCCTAAAAAAGAACTAGAAGAAGAGTTACTATCTTTTTGTTGAAGTGAATATTGTGATTGTAATACATTTATGGATTCCCGTTCCTTCACATCAGTATCTAATTTCTGTAAAATTTGGTGTTCACTACTACTAGTATTTTCTTTTGTACTCACCTTATCAGACTTGTTATTGTTATATGTGTCATTGTTATGTCTCATTTTGATAGAGTGTTCCTTGGTGTTTTCCTCATCCATTTTTACAAAAATTAAACTTGTATGTGTTTTTGTCAAGCTTATTTGTTTTATGATTAGCCAAGACATATTAAAGTTATTTAGTTTATAGCCCTTATTATTGCAAATATTTAGGTATGAATTATTATATTCATTATATCTGTCAACAGTGTTTATATATTGATTTAATCTAATGTTAAAATAGAAACATTTTAATCGTAAGTGACAATTGTATTCAGATTGGTCTCAACCACTGAAGACAATCAAATTCATATTTATTTTTTTTACTTATAACTTATATGCAGTTTGCAGGAAGCACATAAATTTTATGTTCATATTGTCATCACATTTGAGAGTAAAGAGGAATTCGTTATTAATTTTGGAATTTCAGGAACTGATTGAAAATTTCATTTTCTTCATGTTATGCTTTATTTTATTAGCAATAGAAGAATGCCATTGGTTTTGGTTTTTAATTAATAGGTATTTGTTTTTTGAAAATACTTTATATCAGCATTAGTTATAACTTCATAATTTTCAAATCAAAATATTCGGAAAACGGTAGACAGTATCGAGTTTTACAAAGAGTACCTTTTTGGTGTAAAATTGAATGATGTTTGAGTTCACATAAAATTTGGGCTATAAAAGTTAACCTCAAAGAATATATGTTTAAAAGTACTCAGTACGAAGCGTGTAACTAATGTATGTGATCCACCAGCTTCCAAAACATATTCATACAAAATTTCATCACAATATTGTCAGTAGTTTTGATATAATCATAAAAAGTGTATAAGTGTATACAAAAAAATTTTACTGGGCGAACCCAACTTATTTTGCAATGTTCTACCTATCCTAGCAACGGGACCACCTTTTTTTGAAATACCCTGTATAACACTAACACAAAAAATATTGAGAATGCTTTAATAAATTCACAAAGAGAAACTGAACAAGGATGCAAGTACATTTCACTTCCTTTGGTTATCTTCCTACTGTGGAATAAGATGTAACGAACAAAGAGTCGTATCTATACAATAACTCCATACCTACAGCTAGACCTGAGCAGCATTTCAGAAACAAAATAGATTGAATGACAATCAGAATCAATAAAGCAAAGACTACTGCCATCTATCTTTTAAACAGATTTCCAAAATAATATCTCTTTATGGTAAATAAAAGGTTGTACTTACCGTCTGTAACGCTTCTGACATTGAATGAAAGGAATCGATCGTTAGGCTGGAATCGTGTAGAGGTTCTTGTTTTATCAAAGGAGAGGATATCCTCATATCCTCTGGACCTGAACTTGTATCCCTATCGACAGGTGATATGGGATTTAACTTTGGTACAATTGGATTTGCTCTTTGAGATGCCTGAAATTATATTAAATACATTATAATACAAAACAACTACTTTCGTATTTCAAAGTGAAACATTATACAATATGTCCCCCTAAGATGGAACCATATGGAAACTTTTTTATTATTAATTTTAGGAAAAAAAGTTATTCTTCATAAAAAGTTCTGCATTATGTAAAACCTAAAATACAGTCATCAAATATAATTTTTTTTAGTCATACTGTAATATCTATCATAAAATTAGTTCTGTGAAAACTAATGGAAAATAATTTACAATGCCGCAGCACTCTTTGTGGAACTTCAAGATATATTTCAGACAGCAAGGATGGACATGATACAATACCATTTAGTATTTTATAAATGAGAGAAATATCAAACATAAGCCTTCTTTTATCCGGAGTAAGCAATTTTAGTTCATGCGAAATATGAGAATAGTCATGATCAGCGATGAGATTCAAATTAAATATATAATTACAATATCTCAAGAATTTGTTTTGTAATCTTTGGATTAATAACTTATAAACATTATACTGAGGCGTCCAAATAACGTTTCCTGTTGAGATCTGACCAACCCAACATAAGCAGACCTCACAGCTTCCAGAGAGAGATCATTACAATTCCTCGGAGTAAATCCCAACATCCTTTAAGACCCAATCACCAATTGATTGATATGCTCACCAAAACTTAAGTGAGAGTCAAAAAGTATTCCCAAATCCTTAGCCAATTCTTTATTTATCAGCAACTGACCATCTATTGAATAAGAGGATGGGACCATAGTTTTATTTTCACTAAAAGAGATCTTGAAACATTTTTCAACATTCAAATCAAACAAGTTTACCCTACACCATTCAGACAGATTATCTAGTTCCCTTTGAAGTAAACCAATATAGATGTCATTCCGAACCACTACGAATAATTTGAGATCATCGGCGAACATTAAAAATTCACACTCATTTATATAATCTTTGAGGTCATTAACAAACAGGTTAAACAACAACAGAGAACAGTGCCCCCCTTGAAGGACCCCAGAGCTCACATCAATCACTCTTAAAAAATTCCAAAACTTCCCCCACTAAGAAACAACCAGTTCGCTAATTTGTCTGAAAAACCTAAATTTTTTAATTTCTCAATAAACAACAAGTGATTAACTCTGTCGAAAGCTTTGGAAAAATCAGTATATATGGTATCTACCTGATCCCCTCTCTCCAAGGCAGCAGACAGCTTACCATTGTATATAAGCAGATTGCTTACCGTAGATCCATCCCCCCTAAAGCCGTGCTGCTCATCAATTATAATCTCTTTACACTACCAATTCAAACAGTTATACATCAAACTATCAAAAACTTTTGGGATTGAAGACTGTATAGATACACTGAGATAATTTTTAATATCGCTTCTTGAACCTGATTTAAATATCGGAGAAACAATATTTTCCTTCCAACTATCAGGAAACACACCAGAAGACAAATATAAATTAAATAGCTCACACAAAGGCAGCGTTAAGGAATATCTACACTGCTTCAAGACTAAATTTGGAATACTGTCAGGACCAATCATCAACTTATTAGGCAATAATCCTAATTTATCAAATACCTCAGCAACACTTTCAACATTTTCATGACCCTCAGTAGCTATTACATTATTAAGACTCATATTTTTCGGAATTTCATTAGAACTTCTTTTTTTATTTACAAATTTCCAGAAATTTCTTGGGTTCATAGTCAGATCGCTATTTATTGTGTCTAAATAGTTCTTATAACACTCTTTCAATAATTTTTTACACTGTGCCCTAACCTTACTAAACTGTAAATAATCCGTAGCATTCTTAGATTTCTGATACTTTTTGTGATTGACTTTTTTAAGAGAAATCAACTTCTTTAAATCTCCCGAAAAATAAGAAGGAAACTTGGATGACCGAAATAATTTCTGAGGAACAAAACACTCAATCCCATATTTTAGTATCATAAAATTCTATTGAAGATAAATAATCATTTAAACCCCGATAGGTACCATTTTTAAAATCAAAGTAAAAATCTTCTACCCTAAGAGGCTCCATTCCAGCATTCCTTAACTTAAAAGCTACAAGTATTAGTAAAAAATAAAATAATCTAAAGTTTTAATCCAAATGGAAGTACTTGCATATTTAAACGTAGTTTTTAATTCTGACCAACTTTTTTTAATTACATTTTTCGATATTGTCAAATTTAATGGTACGTTAATGTTGATTAAAATTCCTATTTTTTGACAAACCTCCTACGCGTCTAAAAATTTGATATTTGATGACAGTATTTTGGATTTTAGATAATGCAGAACTTTTTATGAAGAATAACTTTTTTCCTACAATTAATAATAAAAAAGTTTTCCATATTATTACGAAACAGCACCCTGGTATAGTCCCTAAAACTGACCCTGTCTAAGCCAGGTAAAAAGTTAAAATTATGGCGGATACGCACTGTTTTTTTTAACTGTTTACGACTATCTTATGTAAACATTGTTTTTGTGACCAGAGTTATCTAGAAAAGGCCAGAACCAATTGTTTTGTGTAAGCCGCAGCCCAGAATTCTCTAGTACAAAAGGCACTAGTATATAAAAAGGACCGATCAGCGGACCAGTTAGTTGATAAAGTGATCTCGAGAAATAAACAGAAATACACCGAACAGTGAAGTGCTAATATAATCAAGTTTGTGTGCATATAAACTAGATTTAAGTGATTAGTTAAGTATATATAAATTAAGTGTTAGTGAGTTAGTGTTTAAATAAATTAGTAAGTAGCCATACCGTGTGTTTAAAATTTAACCCACCCGTTTATTGTTTAAATAAATTAGAAAAACATTACATTGGTGTCAGAAGTGGTATAATATAAATAAATCGCTACGTAAAATGGCCAAGAGATTAAGGGATCCGAAAGTGGCGGAATTAGGAGCAGAATTGGAAGATCGTGAGTTGGAAACGTCCGGCAAGAAAAGTGAATTACTAGAAAGACTTAAAGTGGCACTGGAAAATGACGGCTTTGATCCAGAAACAGTTTTATTTAATGACGAGGCTTCCACCTTAATCTCGTCATTTTCTGCTGATATTTCTACTTAGAAGAACGATATTTCTGGCATGGAAGAGAAGATTTCTACGAATATGAAAAGCGATATTTCGGCTATAAAGAACGATATTTCTGCTATGAAGATCGACATTTCTGTTAATATGGACGAGAAGATTTCTACTTTGAAGAACGATATATCTGCCGATATCTTATTAATGAAAAACGACATTGCCGCTGACGTTGAAAATGAAATTTCGTCTCTAAAATCTGAAATCGAGAATAAAATGTCAACGATGGACGAGAAAATCGAGAATAAGATTACAACGATAGACGAGAAAATCGAGAATAAGATTACAACGATAGACGAGAAAATCGAGAATAAGATTACAACGATATACGAGAAAATCAAGAAGTTAGAGGAAAAGATTGCCGATTCAAGAACGCGAAGCACGCCAGAGGAAGAAAAGAAGACCGAGCAAACGAAACCTTGCAAGCCAGAAACAGTATCTAAGTTTGAAGACATTGGCAGTTTTACCCGAGTCGTGGACCAATTATGTGAAACAATTTGAAGCAGCCGCTAGAGTGAACAATTAGTCCGATAGGGAGAAGGCAATAAACGTAACCATCGCGCCTCGGGAAGATGCCTTAGATGTACTTCAGACGATACAGCTTGAAGAAATGGATGACTTCGAGCTGCTGAAGAACAGGATGGACATGCGATATGGTCACGAACATTTGGAACAGTTGTACAGATTCCAGCTGAAGAACCGAAGGCGGAAACGTGACGAACCCCTTCAAGAGTATGAAATGGATATTGCCCGACTAGTTCGATTTGCTTATCCATCAGCACCAGAGAACATGATGGAATGTTTAGGTATCCAGGCCTTTATTGACGGCTTGTATGACCACGATATGGAGAAGACGCTTCGATTAGCCCATCCTAAAACATTGGCCGATGCATTGACTGCTGCTCTTGAATATGAAGCAGCCACGATGGCTTTGGGATACAACAAAGATAGGATCATACAGGAAGAAGGTGACGATGACAGACTTGACCAGATCGTCAACTTGTTGAAAGGTATGGTAGACAAGAAGCCGAAGAAATTCAGGTGCTGTAATTGTGGCGAGCTAGTGCATGCACGCAGTTCGTGTAAGCGTCCTACGACTCCTGTAAACCAAGAACCTCTTAAATGCAAAGCAGCCAAGAAAAGTTCCCAGTACAACAAAGGTAGAACCATGCAGGAAGAAGATAACGATGACAAACTTGATCAGATCGTCAACTTGTTGAAAAGTATGACAGACAAGAGGCCGAAGAAGATCAAATACCGGAAGTGTGGCGAGCTAGAGCCGTACGTAGTCCGTCTAAGCTCCCTAAGACTCCTGTAACCCAAGAACTGCAGACACAGGTGTGAACATCCAGCTAATGTGAATCACCAAAAAGCCAACTCCTTGCCTAGACGGTCATGCCCTGTAGACTATTCACAATGCAACAAGGCGAAATCTAAGGAAGTTGCAGTTTCAAGAATTACAGTAGTCAACGAGGAATGGTCACCCACCAGGATCAGAGAAGATCAGGAGAATGATCCTCACCTGAAGATGATCCGGCAATGGAAGGAAGAAAATCGGCGACAAACCTGGCAAGAAGTGTCAAGATTTTCACCGTCACTCAAGGCATATTGGGCTCAGTGGGACTCCCTTGTCCTGGAAGAAGGGTTGTTGAAGAGTCCTTGATAACGATGATGGTTCTGAGATGAGGAGACAGCTAGTTATCCCGAGAACAAGAGTAGCTGAGGTACTGAAGAAGTTACACGACAGTCCATCGGGAGGTCATCTGGGAATGAAGAAAACCCTTCAGCGAGTCCGTGAAAGGTTTTATTGGATGAACAGCTCCGACGATGTGAAGGACTGGTCTAAGAAATGTACGACTTGTGCTACGAGTAATGGACCACATCGCAAGAGAAAGGCACCCATGAAACAGTACAATGTTGGAAGCCCTTTCGAAAGGATTGCTTTAGATATCGCTGGACCATTTCCGACGACAGAAAATGGTAGCAAGTACATACTGGTTGTAATGGATTATTTCACAAAGTGGGTGGAAATTTACGCTATCCCGAACCAAGAGGCCACAACTGTCGCGGATATATTGGTGAAGGAATTTATCAGCCGATATGGAGTACCCTTGGAAGTCCACAGTGACCAGGGAAGAACTTTTGAAAGCCATTTATTCCAGGAGATTTGCGACAAGCTGGGAATGAAGAAGACCAGGACAACAGCTTTACATCCACAGTCAGATGGAATGGTCGAGAGAATGAACAGGACTATTGGAAAATACCTGTCCAAAGTAGTATCCAGCCATCCAGTATCTTTCCCTATTCGCATTGGCTTATTGATCTGCTGTCAATGAGTCCACGGGTGAAACACCGGCGAAAATCCTGTTTGGACGTGAAATGAGGCTTCCTTGTGACCTGGAATTTGGCTGTCGGCCTAGAGAAGATCTAGCAGGCGAAGACTACGTGATCCAATTGAGAAGAAGGCTGAACGATATTCATGAATTAGTTCGAACCAATCTTCAAGTTGCCAGCGACAGAATGAAAAGTCGGTACGACACGCAGGCCACAGAAGGCGGTTTTAAAGAACGGGACAAAGTATGGTTACACAACCCGACGAGGAGAAAAGGATTTTCTCCAAAATTACAAAAATCCTGGGAAGGTACATACTTAATCAAGAAAAGGATCAATGATGTTATATATCGCATAAGCAAGATCCCCAACGGAAAACCAAAAGTAGTTCAACAAAACCGACTAGCGCCATTCGAAGGAGACCATGACCTGGAGGAAGGAGTAAACCTTATTCAAGATGTGTCTGACCCTACCTTCGAGGAATTTATGGGCACGTATGGAGGTACCGGGAAAGCTAGATATGGAGTCACTTCGGAACAACAACAAGATCTGTTCACTCCCCCGGAGGATTATTCACTGGCATACAACATCCCCGCCCGTATCAAGAACACACGAGGGTTGGCAACCGTCTTTCGAAAGAAGTTCGGGCAATTAGAAAAACTTGAAGACCAGATTCCAGCCCCTGGCAAGACACTGAAACTGAAACATAATTCGCGGTACGTCTTCTACGTGGTAACTAAAAATGAATTCCAAGTTCGATCTACCTACCGCGATGTGTGGGAAGCACTTCGAAACCTCCGAGATCATGTGTTGGAATCCAACGTGAAGAAACTGGCTATGCTTAAGATAGCGAGTAACCAGTTGGTATTGGCGAATCATCAGGAGCATGGTAGAGATTATCTTTCAAGATACCGGTGTCCAGATATTAATTTGCAGCTACAACCCCCGTTATCAGTATCCGATGAAGACGGTGCCCTGCTATTTCCATAAGATCGGAAAGTGTAGAAATGGGGCCAGTTGCCTATTTAAACATCCAGTTTCGGCTACACAAAAGTTCCAGGAGGAACTTCCATTTAAGGAGGGGGTAATGTTACGAAACAGCACCCTGGTATAGTCCCTAAAACCGACTCTGTCCAAGCCAGGTATAAAAGTTAAAATTATGGCGGATACGCAGTTATAAAAAACTGTTTACGAGTTTACGACTATCTTATGTAAACATTGTTTTTGTGACCCGAGTTATCTAGAAAAGGCCAGAACCAATTGTTTTGTGTAAGCCGCAGCCCAGAATTCTCTAGTGCAAAAGGGCCAGTTGCCTATTTAAACATCCAGTTTCGGCTACACAAAAGTTCCAGGAGGAACTTCCATTTAAGGAGGGGGTAATGTTACGAAACAGCACCCTGGTATAGTCCCTAAAACCGACTCTGTCCAAGCCAGGTATAAAAGTTAAAATTATGGCGGATACGCAGTTATAAAAAACTGTTTACGAGTTTACGACTATCTTATGTAAACATTGTTTTTGTGACCCGAGTTATCTAGAAAAGGCCAGAACCAATTGTTTTGTGTAAGCCGCAGCCCAGAATTCTCTAGTGCAAAAGGCACTAGTATATAAAAAGGACCGATCAGCGGACCAGTTAGTTGATAAAGTGATCTCGAGAAATCAACAGAAATACACCGAACAGTAAAGTGCTAATATAATCAAGTTTGTGTGCATATAAACTAGATTTAAGTGATTAGTTAAGTATATATAAATTAAGTGTAAGTAGCCATACCGTGTGTTTAAAATTTAACCCACCAGTTTATTGTTTAAATAAATTAGAAAAACATTAGAATATGATTCCAACTTAGGGGGACATATTGTATAATTGAAAGGAAGGGTGTGAAAGAAGGAACCAAACTTGTAGAATAGAATATCATCCCAAAAGTTGATAAGAAGCATGTATATAAAATTGAACATTTAGATTAAATTTTAACTTAATCAAACTAATTTCTTGAAAAAATATTTCACTACACTATTGTTATTAGCTCATAGGAGATGGATTTTCACTTCCACTTTCACTAGATCATTCTATAGAAATCCAATAGGAGAAAGAACTATTTATTGAATAATTTTTAAGATGATTTGGACCTGTTGAAAAATTGATCCAGGACTAATGAAATTCAGTATAACCAGCAAAATCCTGGAGAATTTTCAACCTTATTTACTTTTCCTATTATCCTCACAATGTTTCCGAGTTTACTGTTATCAAAACATCACCAAACCATCAGATTACCACCACTTTTGATAGATAGTAAATAATGTAAATGTTTCTGAAGATATCTCTTTTCTACTTGCTACAATGCTTGCCCGAAAGTAAATGTATTTATTGGATGAAGAATTTTCAACCATGTTCACTATTACTCTCACAATGTTTCTGGGTTCACTGTATAAATCACCAAACCATGAGATTACCACCACTTTTTATGGATAGTAGGTACTGTAAAAGTTTCTGAAGACCTCTCTTTTACTTGCTACAAAGGTTGCCCAAAACTAAATGTATTGGATAAAACCTTCGATATTTAATCCAGCAGTTCAGGTTCAATTCTCCACTCCACTATTAAGTTCTTGTACATTAATTATTGGTTAAAGGATTTTTAATTCAATTTTATTAACTTGATTTATGAATGTAAAAAAAGTGGAACCATTGAAAAATTGTAAAAGATTGTAACTCAAGAAGTGATAATTGTTCTCCAGTATCTCATGAGAGGCTTCTATTTTCAACTAAGCCTGAGTAAATAGGTGAAAATTCAAATTGTCTAATGTAGCCTTCAGTCAATAAAATAACACCTGTCAAAATATTTAAAACAATCATAATTTTATAAGAAACATTAATTTCAATGGATATCTTTTTACTGTTTACAATATGATTTATTTTGAATTTGATAATATTCCAATACAATGTAATAAAAATAAATGAAGGTCAATATAAGTCAACGACCTTCTAAAAATATAGATTACAATATAGTAAAGAATATCAGTGATTTTTAGCTTAGGAGGATAAACTGATATGAATCATTAATCTATCAAATTCACATATGACTGAATGTAAAGCTTAATTAAAAACCTGTCAAACAAACTGGATAAGTTTTACAGTTTTAGAACAAATTAGGTATTAAGCTGTAAACTTGTCAGTCATATTTTAAAAACTACAACTGGTCTTAAACTACTACTAAACATAAAATTTCAAAATTAACCAAACATGTAGATTATGATAATATCTGCTTCTCCCATCACCCACTTAAGATATCATTCACAGTTTACTTAATAAATATAGAACAAATAGAGGATTATGTCCATCAATTAAACACATAAATCATATAGAACTGTTTTGTGATTTTTTCTGCCTTACTAACTGCTTTGTTAAGTACATGAAGCTAAAAGAGAATTGGGTAACATTTTTAGATGGGATAAATTGAATTTTTTGAGTTGGTTTTGGATAAATGAGCAACGAGAAACTGAGTTTTCAATAGACACGACAGTAATTATTAGGCTCCAAATCTACATGTAATGCAAGGAAGAAGTTTTCAAAATAAATGGCAGTTTAATGTACAATTAAGAATCAAAGTTATTTATCTAGAATTTTAAGAAGATAATTTAATAAAATAACATGAGAAGAAATCAATTGTGACCAATATTACAACACCACTCACAAAGACAATTTTTGTTATTAAAATGACAGTGCTCCATGCCATTATTATCATTTGGTCGTGATTTATTAGCTGAAATATTTGAAGATCAATGGATTGCAACTAATGGTGCTTCTTAATGCCCCCCCAAGAATTACATTTTAATAGTCGATATTAGACAGTAATACATAAACCATTCATAATAGAAATAAGTAAAAATTTGTTTGTATCAAAGCAAATCCATATATTCCAGTCACAAGGCGATATGATTAAAAATAGTCGTTAATAATACAAATCACATAAACAGGGTGTTTCATAAATAATTGGAAGTATTTTAACCTAAATCACATAGACAAAATGTGGCTCTTTAATACTAGAAAAGAGCCACATTTTATCTAAGTGATTTTAATATATTGAACACAAGAATCAACAGTTAAAATATTTCCTATTATTAATGAAGGTTATAGGTACTTAATTATATTTTTAAATTAATTTGAAAAGTTTCTAGATTACCTTCTAAGTACCTAACCATGAGGTAAATTAGAATTCGTTTATGGAAAAACAAGTATTAGCTGTTTGTTTACTCATAGCGAAAATAATTATGGAATATTTTTAAGTAAAAGAGTGATCTATGAGTTGTATTAATAAAACTCAGATCAAATTAGGAAAAATGTAAATTTCTCTAGCTCCTAGTGTTATTTATATGCTCTAATTCAATTGGTTTTTATATAGTCTACCCCTCAAAAAATTCTTACTACCTGCATTTTTCTTTATATTCTGAACAATAGATCTTTTAACACCATTTTATTAGGGTTCCTTCTTTGTATTTATGTTTACAGTAAACAGGTAAACAACTAATTGTTATTTAAGTGCACCTGGTCATAAAACCATGATAGTGTTATTGTTAGCATTTCTTTGTAAGTAATAAACATAAATAAAGTTTATAATAGCTACAACAAAATATTTAGTCTAGAAAAGAAGACAATAGGTGAAACATGCATCTTCTCAAGATATATAATTATCCAATTTTCAGGATTTCAATACTGTAAAAGATACTAAGGAACAATGTTTGTCCATGCAGACCAACAGCACAATAAATAGCAGCTTCATTCAATGAAGACCAGTGCTACACCTGTAAAAGAGTCAAAAGAATAGTTGCCACAATGGATACATGGCTACTTAAAAATCACTTCTTGAACTAAATAATGAAAAGAAACTAAATTGGGCTAGGGTAGACAAAAATTGGACAGTAATTAAGCAAAAAGGTGAAGGAGGCATGTACTGTGGCCTAAGTCACAGCATTGATTATGCTGTGTTTAAGTTGAACATTGTGGAGAGTTCATTGGGGTTTGGGGCTACTTTGGTGACTACTTCATCAGATATCTTGTGCAAATAGTAGAAATTTAAAAAAAGCCATTAAGGTAAACATCAATTAGACAGTAGTTAAACAAAAAGGTGATAGAGACATGTACTGTGGCTTAAGTTAAACATGGCGGAGAGTTTATTATGGTTTGGGGCTACTTTGGTAGCTCCTTCATCAGAGATCTTGTGCGAGTAGGAGGAATTTAAAAAAAGCCACTAGTGTAGATAATTGGACAACAGTTAAACAAAAAGGGGAAGGGGGGATGTACTGTGGCTTAAGTTGAACACGGTGAAGAGTTTATTATGGTTTCATCAGAGATATTGTGCGAGTAGGAGGAATTTTAAAAAAGCCACTAGGATAGATAACAATTGGACAGTAGTTAAACAAAATGGAGAAGGAGACATGTACTATAGCTTAAGTTAAACATGGTGGTGGGTTGTTTATGGTTTGGGGCTGCTTTAATTGCTCCTTTACCAGAGATATTGTGCAAATAGAAGGGATTTTAAAAAAAGCCACAAATAAAATACAAATTTAAATATTTGGTTTTGCGGGACCTGTTTATTTGGTGCATGATTTTTATTTCAGCGAGAGAATGATTCCAAGCACAAATAAAAGCTATGGAAGAGTTTTTTTTAAAGAAAAACAGCAGCATGTGTTGAAAATCATAACTTGGCATCCACAGTCTTCCAGAATTGGACTAATAAATAATTAAAATTGCTATGAATTCGTCTCATTCAAATTTTCATAAAATGGTTTTTTTTTGGATGACCAAATACTTTTAAAGGATAGTATAAATAGTAGCAATATACAAAATTATGATACTATGATTATAAATATCTTAGATTAAAAGTTAACGTACCTGAGTATCATTAAACCTGTCAGAGTTTGATGTCATATCACAGTTTGATGATGATTTTCGTTTTCTTTTCTCCACTGGAGGGCTATCTCTTTCTACTAACCTATCCCTTTCCCTTCTTGGCACTTCTGTTAATTCGTCATTTTTGCTTAAGGAATTGTTGTCTGTGAGGCCTCTAATTTGCAAGGCTTCTGCAGTTTTTAGGAACATTGGTAGCAAATTTTGGGACACATTCACTTCACCTTTATACATAAAATCTAACAGCGCTTTCATTTCGTTGTAATTGACATCTTTAAGAAAAACTATCGGATGCGGGTGAGAATTTTGTATAAAAATTGTTTCAAAGTAGGGGCTACATGCTGAGAGGATCGTTTGGTGAGCTTTAAAAGTTTCTCCATCACAAGCTAAAGTTACATCACATAGTGCTTCTCTTCTTAAGAGACTGATTAGTACATCTGTTAGGTTTGTCGGATGGTTGTTCCACCTTAGACAAAATTGTTGATCCATTGTCTACTTTTAACCTACAGAAAAGTCGAAAAACACATTAAATTTACAAAACGATTAATTAAACTGAACAGTAACTGCAGAAATATTAATAATATAAATAAATATTAAGTAGAAATACATATGACTATTTTTTCAATTGATTATTAGAAATTCTGTGGATTGCAAATATATAAGAAATAACAGTAATAAGTGAAAGAATAATACAGTGATCAAAAGTGCAAAGAATAAGTACAATATTGCATTTAAAATTTAATTAAAAACGTTTACTCATATTATATATAAAAGTATAAAAATTGGATGAGTAACTATAATTAAGAAATAAACAAGCAATCAGCAATGAAGAAACTAGAAATTAAGCAGGAACGGCATCAGGTACAAACGAAAAATAAAACGTAATAAAAGTAGCTTAACTAATAAACCCAGCTTGAGGGGATGATAAAGATTGAATTAAGTAAATACTTGAATTCTTAAGACGCTTAATTGGAAATAGAGTGCTTGGATTGCTGAGGAGAGGGAATAGAGCAAAAGCTAAATAAAATGAATGAAAATAAAGCAGAATTGAAAAAATGAAGCAATAAAATGATATTATAAAAAAAGAATAAAGATAAACAGAAAATGGAAATACTAGATAGAAAAAACCTAGTAATACATGGAAGGTGTCAATGAAGATACTGAAACACTCCAAAACAAAGTAGAGGATGTCATGAAAAAGCTAGATACAAATAAAAGTAGAAGAAGCAGTAAATGACATAAGGAGAAAGGTAATATAATAAAGTAAGGCCAATATTTATAGAAATCAGAAGCACAATATATTGATCGGAAATGTTAGAAGCAGCCAAGACTCTAAAAGGAACAAAGATATAAATAAACGAATATTACTCCAAAGAAATACAAGCCAACAGAGAGGAACGAAGCATGAATAATAAGATGTAATGCGAAAATTAAATACAACAAATTGATACTAAATGATAGATAGTAGAATCATAAAATCTGTCTCTTATATACACTACATAGGCTATATGGTGCAAACAAACTGAAATTTCTCCAAAAATTACGAAAAATGTAGTATATCTTTATAGGACTTGTTGTACTGGCTCTGGTGAGCTGAAAATCAATAGGGCTCATCTGTAATACACCTTGAACAATATCCAATCATAAAATTGATCACTTGTATCTACTCTGGAGGCTGTATCGGGCTAAGAAACCGAAATTACTCGAAAAATGTAGTGTATTTGGATTCATAGGATTCGTTGCACTGGCTCTCGTGAGCTGAAAACCAATAGGGTTCATCTGTGAGATACCCTGAAGAGTATCCAATCATAAAATTGGACACGTGTATGCACTCTGTATTGTGCCAACAGACCAAAATTTCTCCAAAAATGTAGTAGATCTGGATTTATAGGACTTATTGTACTGGCACTGGTGAGTTGAAAATCCTGCGAGACGCCCTGAACAATATCCAATCATAAAATATAAAATTGGTGCTTTATATACACTCCGGAAGCTGTACCTATTGTGCAAACAAACTGAAATTTTTCCAAAAATGTAGTAGATCTGAATTTATAAGATCCTTTCTACTGGCGCTGGTGAGCTGAAAATCAAAAGTGTCATCTATGAGACGCCCTGAACAATATCCAATTATAAAATTGGTCACTTGTATACACTCCAGAGGCTGTATCGTACAAATGAACCGAAATTTCTTAAAAATGTAGTATATCTAGACTTATAGGACCTGCTGTAATAGCTCAGGAGAGATGAAAATCAATAGGGTTCGTCTGTGAGAAGCCCTGAACAATATCCAATCATAAAATTGGTTGCTTGTACACACTCCGGTGGCTGTACCGTACAAAAGAACCGAAATTTCTCCAAAAATGTATAGCTGGATTTATAGGACCTGTTGCACTAGCTCTGGAGAGCTGAAAGCAATAGGTGAGATGCACTGAACAATATCCAATAATACAATTGGTCACTTGTATACACTCGAGAGGTAGTATCGTGCTTACAAACATGTTACAAAGTGGCCGACAACAATGATGACATACACACAGGATTTTTTCTGAAACACCGTTTTTCGTGAAAAACAGAAAAATAACAAAAAACCAAAATTATAACTTTTTCTATACTACTATCCAATGTTGAAGATGCAAGTGAATGACAAAAATCAGGAAAAGGTCACAAACAGCAAATGAACAAAGAGATAATATAAGGTTTGTTCCAACCTGCATCAGAAACAGTTTCTTACATTCAGGATTCTGTGAACTAACTCAAATGTGTTCCAACCAAAGTTTCTGACAGTTAGTAAACGATTAGTTTTCTGCTCCAACTAATTTTCTAACGTGTTTGTAAACAATCAGAACAGTTTGAGGATTATTCTCTAGCAATTTGTTTGCAACATGCGCATTACTGTTTCTTTAAAAATATAACATCTAACCCCATACTCGCCAAAGTGCTAAATTGTAAATACCTTATAACAATCCGACTGAAAATGTGTTTCTATTTGAATGTTTTGAAATATTTTTTAATAAGTCGTTAAGTATGAGAGACGAAGCTTTTAGTGAGATTAGTGACATAATCTCGTCCATGAAAAATAGTATGACAAAAATTTATAATTGCTACTAAACGAGCAGAGGATTAAAAACCAAAATTATTTAGGTTGGCATGGTGCTAATTTTTTACGAGTTATTATTTATGATATTTTTATAAGAAATAGTGCCCCAGTATTCTGAAGAAGTGTTTACTACACACTTCAAAGTATTCATCAGCTGTTCCAACATAAAACATAAATTGATCAGGAAACCAATATCTTACAGACATGCGCTTTGGAAACGATTTGCAATCTGTAAGAAATCTGTTTGTGATTGAAGGTTGGACCAAACCTATTGTAAAATCACACAAACAAGAAAGATGACCAAATACTGATAAGCAGTAAAAGAGAATACAACCTGATGGCGACCACAATGCTTATAAAAATGAGCAAAGAAACAAAAAAGAAAATAATGGGATGTTAAAAACAAGGAATAAGAATAGGATCATGGAATGTGAAAACGTTATTAAAACCATGAAAACTGCAAGAAATGGCAGATGAAAAAGATGGAAGACAAATTAGATATGACAAAAATACTAGGACCTATTGAAATCCTGTTGTTCAGATTTACCAGTCAAAAAACAGTAGGGACAAAGTAACTAACTTTCTCAACAGAAATAATTGAATAATGCCTCAAGGGCAAGGAGCCAAGTTCATTGTATAGACGTATGCATGAATTGTCAGAACATTGGTCCGATCTAATTAGATATTCTTAGTACTAATTGTAATTAGGGATTGTACACATTTTTGTTAATAACGACATTTTTAAACAAAAACAAATCAGGACCTATAAAAGGGAGAAAAACTGAATAGGTATAATGTGGACTAATCAATCACGAGGAATGGATTACTGAGTTTTCATGAACAGCTCAAGTTTCTATTGAAATTATAAATATTATTCATATTTAATATATTAGATACTCACTATTTCTTTGTAGGTATATAAATTTACTATCGGAAATAGCTGTTTATTCACAAATAATTTATGCATATGTAAGTTTTACAGTTGAAAAACTTTGATATCTGCAAGTTACTGTCCAATTTTGAAGGTTTGGCCACATGTTAAATTCACTTTTTCACTACGAAAATGTGTTTAGAACCTATGCTAGATTGCACTTAGGTATACTGTTTAGAATAGAGTTATTTGACCTAAAACTGTAACCATCTAGAAATAACAGTTATTTTACAAGCACAATTACATACAGGAATGCATTTATTATTAAAGTACAGTAAAACATTTTTCTATAAATAAAGAGTTGCATACGTCATTTATTTGCATTTTGGATTAATCTGCATGTAAAGGGCATGATGCGTACAATGCCCTTAAAAGTACAGATGTATGGTTGACCATTACTTTTGCACACATTCATAAAGACGGAAAAATAACTTTATAACAAGTTTTATTTTTTTTAAACTACAACTTCCTATTGATCTTTTAAACATTTCTTTTATTTGTTTTTAATTTTTGTAAATCCTATTCATAATGAAGTAACCTTTTACCCGCCATTGTGAATTTTGTGAATGATGATTTCTTCTAAACAATTTCCGGAAATAAAAATAATTTTTTTTCTTGATAATTTGATTACGTGAACTGATTTTTGCCGCAAACTTTAAAAACGAGTTGGAAAAAGATTAAAAAAATCAACCAGTCTTGAAAAAATTGGAAAAACTTACCTTTTTGCCCTGTTTATGACATTACAACGCCACCCAATTTTCTACCTCCTGCACACTACATAGGCAACAAAATATATGACGGATCCGATTGGATAAAAACTTACAAAACCGAGTTTTTCCCAATTTCTTCCTTTTCTGAACCGATAATTTTCAACATGGTATCACATTAAAGAAAAACAATTTTTAAATCCTCCTAAATTTATTTGCAAAACATTTTTATCTGGCTTACTTTTCTAGCCACGTAATAAAATACACCGTTAATGTATATTGGGTTGCATAATATTGGCATTAGAAAATTCATTTTTCAATCAACAGTAGCGAAAAGAGTAGTGTTTAGGATGCGCTATTAATAGATGTTATACAGATTGTCTCAATTACGTAAATCGCTATAACAGTTGTCCTCGTAAAATTGCTTAAAAATCAGATAAGATTCTAAAAAATGATAAAGTAATATTATTAATTCATAGTTTATTATTATTTAGAATGTAACCTTTATATATTTAACACTCCGACGGACGACGGTGGTCTGTCAGAACAAAGGGTTCTACGCAAAAGGCTGTTTCTTTTATAAACATTTAACATCCATATCTATCAGTACATTCCAGAAATACAACAAGAAGTATTTTACGTTATATCTTATGAAAACCAACAATTTGTTTTTTTGAAATATAAATCGTGTTGCCTTGTAACTTTTAAAAATATGTACTTCCATCTAGCGGCCAGGAATTATAGTCCTGTGCGATGGTTGGTGAATAGGAGTAGGCAGTGTTTTTAGCTGTAATTCCCGGAATACCGATAATGTTACTTCAGGATGATGAAAGGTTAGTATATTACCATAAAATCTGTAAGCGGTCAGAGAGTTTTTTTGTATTTTACAATTAGTTATTCTATTATTGCACTTAGTTGTATTGTAACACACGTTCATGACACTGATACGTATTTTTGAGTAATATGTATACCTATGTTTTACCGTTTTATTATATATTATTATTATTTTTTAATTAAATAAATTGTTCTTTATTTACCGTAACCAAAAATAATAAAATTAAATAATACGCCTGTGGCGGCGGTGCAACAGAGCCACCTTCTTTAACTATTGACAGACAGACAGACAACCATTTAGAATATATTAAAAATGCCAAATCCGCACATGATATGCTAAAACCCCTGCAAAATATTTTTGAGAGGAAAAGTCCCTTAATGAAGTTACACATTATGAAACGGTTGTAAAAAACTAAAATGTACAACAGATGACCAGCAGGAGCGTTTTATGAATGTAGAATCGTTGTTACGAGAACTTGAAGCACCAGGAGGAAATTTGTAGGAAAGTGACAGGGTATGCTATACCTTTTACTAACAATGTCAGAGAAGTATGACAATATAATAGCAGCTATAGAAACCCTGACCACCGGTATTACAATGGAATTTGTTAAAAGCAGTTTACTAGATGCTGAACTAAAGTTTAAGGAAAGTCAACTTGAAAAATAGAAAGATTATGTGAATAGAAGAGAAAATAATGGATGTTATGGGTGCAATGGTGATCATTTCCACCGAGATTGTCCCAAGAAAACTGCAGATAGAGGTAGAAGTTATTTTATACATAATCGAGGACATAATAGAGGATCATTTAGAGGACGTAGCTATAATCGAATAAGACAAGCAAATTTATCAAACCGAGAAGATTGTACAGATCCAAATACGAAAGAAATTGCAACAAATATAAGCCATTTCGCACTAGACTCGGGATTAACGCAGGATATGGTAATAGGGAAAATGAAAGAATACATGTCAGACATCAGAGAAATTGAAACTGCCAAAAACAATCAGGTTTTGTATGCAAGAAGTCAAGAAACACTAAAAGCCAAATGGCAGGGTAAAGACATTAACATAGACGCTTTGATTGTGCCAGGTATGTCGCATAATTTAATTTAGATTTCTAAATTATAAATGCAGGACTTTCAGGTAACATTCAATAATAACAGAGAAGGCAAAAAACAGGCAGTTTTATCGAAAAATGGTTCAACTTTTTATTGTAACTCAGTATAATGATTTGTTCAAAACACGAAACTATCATGAAAAAGAATCTAATTTGTATACAGGTGAAAATTCAGATAAAAATCTTTGACACATGAGGTTAGGTCATGCAAATAGATATAGTTTAAGTAAGCTAGATTTATCTGTTAATAATGATGTATGAAGTTCATGGTTGAAGGGAAAAGTGATGGAAAACCATTTTCTAACGTTGAAAAGCGAACTACCAGAATTGGTCAGTTGATTCATTTTGATATTATGGGTCCTTCAAAATCACCTACACTAGAGGGTTATCGATATTTTTAGGTTATAATAGATGACGTTTCTCATTTTTTGATTATTACAGAAAAAAAATGAAGCTGAACAAAATATAATCGACTTTATAAAGTTAATAATAACTCAGCATGGGTTAAAAATTCACAGAATTCGAGTAGATAATGGTGGAGAGTTTGTGTCAAATGATTTTAAACAATTTTGTAAGAGCAATGGTATTGCCATATACTCCGCAAGAAAATTGAGTTTAGGATTAAATTTCAAGAAACAAATTTACCAAGAGGTGTAGCAGTTCTATGCTCAGCTTATGAAATAAACAGGTCACCAACAGAAACCAATAAAGGAGAAACACCTTCACAGAGATTGTATGGTAAGATTGACCGTTAAAAGTTTTTGGGAGCCAGACATGGGGAATCGTTTTACCTAGGCAAAGTAAACTGGAGAGAAGAGCACAGTCATGTATACGTATTGGTTATACTGAACCAGGATATAGGTTGTGGGATTTGAAAACAATGATTTAAGGTTCAATAAAATACAGATTAATTATAATGAAATAAAAAACAAAAGAACAGATAGGACTACAGTTGCTTCAGGAAGAAAATGATACACATATAAAAGGAAATCAAACAGAAATTGAAGTAAAGAAGAAAGAGAATCAGATGAAACGAATCAGCAGGAAGAGACAGGGAGTTCAAGTTCAGAGAGTCATGAAGAATGTATACCAAGAATAGAAACTACCAGCAATGGAAGAAGAATTACTCAACCGAAACATCTAAGTGATTATGAAACTTATATAGAATATTGTCTTATATCAATTAAAGAGGAAGATCCTACAGAATATAAAGAAGCAGTAAAAGACAAAGAATGGGAAGATGCAGTTAAAAAGAATTAGATTCGATCGAAAAAGTAAACACATGGAAAGAAACAGAATTACTACAAGGAAAGCGAGCAATTGAAACAAAATGGGTATTCCGAACTAAGGAAGATGGAACTAAAAAATCAAGAATTGTAGCAAAAGGCTTTCAGATAAAGGAGGAGGATGCATTTCAACCAGTTTACATACCAGTATCAAGGACTTCGACAATAACATTACTTCTATCAATTTCATTAAAGAATAATTTTGTTAGATCAAAATATGATTGCTGTCTGTACTACAACGAAAAGGTCTGGATACTGATCTGCGTTAACGACATATTATTAGTTGGACAGCAAAGAGACATAGAAGAAATTGTAAAACTTTTACAAAATTACTTTCAAGCAAAAGACTCGGGGAATATCAAAAATTTAGTTAGTATGTACATAACAAGCAACGAGGTAACACTAAAAATTGATCAGACTAAATTTATAGAAAATTAATAAGTAATTTCGACATAATTGTAAACCAAAAGCAACATCAATGGAGAAAGGATTTCAAATTAATGAAGAAAGTGAAATACTCACAGAAGTACCATATCGACAACTGATTGGAGGATTAATGTATCTTACTACAACAAGCAAACCAGACATTGGATACGCTGTTTCCTACCTTAGTAGAATTTTAGACCGGCCGACTAATGAGACATGAAATACAGGAAAGCGAATACCGCGGTACCTGCAAGGTAGAAAAGATAAATGTTCAACTTATCATAAGAATAAGACTGGAATATACCTAAAATTAATAGGATACTCAGATGCAGATTGGGGAACTGATAGGGAAGAAAGGAAGAGCGTTTGTGGCTGCATGATACTATATGGAGATAATCCCAATCTATGATTTTCAGAGAAACAGAGCTGCGTTGCATTGTCTTAAGCCGAAGCGGAGTATGTGGCAGCGGCTACTTCTGCTCAAGACCTTATACCTACATTTGAAAGGGGTTTTAAATGATTTTCAACTAAGAAATGAGACTGTTTTATTCCGTGACAACAAAAGTTCAATTATGATGTCAAAAAGTAATGAAAATTCAAAGAGGTCTAACACATTGCCATTAAACATCACTATTTAAAAGATTTGGTGTCATGAAAGGGCCTTAGTATAGAATATGTTTTAACAAATCAAAATCTGGCAGAGATTTTAAAAAAACCTTTAGGCAAAGAGATATTAATTAACCTTAGAAATAAAATATGTATTTTGTAAGTAAGTCTATTATATTGTTTAAGTTACTATTTGCGATTTTCATGTAAACATTTTAAATCGAGGAGGAGTGTTACAACTTAGTTACAAAATTATAAAAAAAAAGAAAAACTATTTTAAACGTAAAAGGTTATGGCGGCAAGAAAGTGTGATCTGTAATAAGTTTATTTTAAATAATTAAAATATATACAAGTAGGAAGTAATAAGTTTAATTTGTTGAAGCTTTTACATTATAGATACTTTGTTGATATACTCTAAGCTCTACTTAGATATGTGGATTATAAAATAATATACAAAATGTCAGATTGATATATAATTGATTGATGTCTAAAACGATTTTCTTGATAAAATCATTTTTCTAAAAGTTACTACAGTTTTTCGTTAGTAAAGTTAATAAATTAAAATAAACAGTCAGGTTCACGGTTAATAACTTTAACAGGTTATGGGCCCAGAAATGCGCAACTGTTAGAAATAATTTATTTGATTTTTTTTGTTCCTGTTGTAAAGAGCATTCTTGAAGGACAAAAATGGAAACGATGAAACTTCAAATAGGCTTCCTGAACGGTAAAGTAAATTGGAATACATGGAAATATAAGTTGTGTGTTCTACTACGAGGAATACCAGGTGCAACTGATGTTATAGAAGGTAAATTGCTCAGACCAGTTCCTGTATCTTCTACAGCATCTACAGAAGAACGAATGGAGTATGATAAGAAGGTTGAGTATTTTACTAAAGCAGATACTAGTGCATTACTGGTACTCACAACTAATATGACTGAAGAAACTCTCCAATAAGTGATGAGATTTACTACAGCAAGAAATGTTTTGTTAGAACTTCACAGATTGTTTGATGGGAAAACTGAAGATAAAACTTATGAGTTATGTACTGAGTTTCTCAGTTATAAACGACAAGCAGGTGATGACATTGCAACACATACTTCAAAGCTGAAAAACCTTTGGCAAGAACTTCAACAAGAAATCACCAAAGACAAGTTAGTTCTTATGATTTACCTGAAGTACTGTTAATATGTAAGATACTTGATACACTGCCAGAAGAATATTTTTCATTCAGCTCTAGCTGGATGCTAATGTCGAAATCAGATAGAACAGTAGACAATCTTAACAACCAGCTATGTGCCTATGAAAAAGCCTTTTCTAATAAAACGGAGAATAGAAATGAAGAGACTTTATATACAGAGAAAATCCAGACAGATGTAATTTCGAGAAGAAGAAATATAGAGTATGTCACTATTGCAAGAAAGTGGGTCATAAAGTTCGTCAATGTGTCAAGTGGAAAGCCGATGGAAGACCTCCAAAGCATACAGTTAACAATAATTGTAATAAATCTGATGAGAGAAATGCAAATGTAACACTATTAGCCCTTAATGAAGAAATTTTAAATGTAGACTGTGATCAAAACAGTTGGTTTATAGATAATGGAGTAACTAATCATATCTGCAATAGAAACGATCTTTTCCAGACATTTGAGCACTTCAATAAAACATACACAATAACAACCGCAAATGGAGTTTCCATTGAAGCTATTGGCAAAGGTTCAATAATAATAAAAGCTTCTGTATATAGTAAAAAGTATTTTATTGAATTAGCTAATGTGGTATAAAGAAAAATCTTTTTTCTGTATTGGCTGCACAAGACAAAAATCCACATAGAGAATTTCATTCGAGAGTAGAAGAATGTACTCTAGTTATTGATGGAGAAATCAAGTTAATAGGCCATAGACATCGATACGGGAGTTTGTACAAACTAGCTATTCAAAATTTTATCCCTGAAAAAACCATGTTGGATGTGAATATGGTTTCGGATAGTACTTTGTTGCAGTTATACCATGAGAGGTTTGTACATCAAAATAAAAGACACGTGAAATCTATCATTGAAAAAGTTTTAGATATAAAAGTTCCATTAGATAGTGAAATATGCGAAGGCTGTATTTACGGAAAATCACATAGATTGAAATTTGGAACTAGAGAACGTGCCAAAGCTCCTGGAGAGCTCATTCACTCGGACGTATGTGGACCTTTCAAATCCTCAAGCTAAGGAAATCACTATTTTGTACTTTTCAAGGACGATTTCAGTAAATTCAGATATGTTTATTTTATGAAAGAAAAATCTGAACTTGCAGAAAAACTAAAAATCCTGTTGAATGAATTGAAAATAGCGGGACACGTAATGAAAGAGCTACCTACAATGGAGGTGAATTTACCAGCAGCATTTTTCGATAAATTTTAAATAGATTGGTCATTTCATACACACCAGAGCAAAATGGATGTTCAGAAAGAGATAATCGAACTATTGTTGAAACTGCAAGATCAATCATGTATGCTAGAAACAATTTACCGCAAATTTTATGGGCTGAGATGATAAATACTGCTGCATATATTTTGAATAGAACAGGTATATCTGGTGTAAATGAAAAATCTCCCTATGAAGTTTGGACAGGGAAAATACCTAACATCAAGCATTTGAGAGTTATAGGGTGTACCTGTTACGTACTTATTCCCAAACAATGTCGAAAGAAAATGGACAGAAAAGCGGTAAAAAGAGTTTTAATTGGTTACGATAATGATAATGGATACCGTGTATGGTGTAAAGAAAAACAACAACTCCTAAGATCCAGAGATATTATCTTCGAGGAACAACCTTTAACTAGATGGACTGAATTTTCACCCGTTGAAGATAAGAAAAGTACTGAAACTGAAGATGAAAGGAGTTTAGATAGATCTAAAGACGATATTCTACCAGAAAATCAAGAAATAAACGAAGATTTAAAAGATAGATTTGAAGAAGAGCCAAAATTATTAGAGAATATATTAAAAAAACATAGAGAAATAAAATTACCTAAGAAGTTTGAAGATTTTGTAATGAAGGTATATATGACACTTGTAGAACTTAAAGAACCACAGACTTCACAAGAAGCTATTGATAGTAATTATAAAGACATGTGGCTGGAAGCCATGAATAAAGACATAGCATCTTTGAACGAAAATGAAACAAGGATTCTACAATATTTACCACCCAGGAAGAAAGCAATTTCGTGTTTACAAAATTAAAACTAATCCGGATGGCTCTATAGATAAATTCAAAGCTAGATTGGTAGAGAAGGGATTTCTACAAATATATGGTGAGTCCTATAAAGAAACTTTTAGCCCTGTTGCTAAATCTGGAACAATAAGAGCTTTGTTGAGTATAGCTGCTAGTGAGAAAATGAATTTCAGCCAATTTGATGTCTACTGCATTTCTTTATGGATATCTGGAGGAAGAAGTATATATGAAACAACCGGAGGGGTATCAAGATGGTATTAGTAAAGTTTGCTGTCTCAAACGTAGCTTGTATGGACTTAAGCAAGCTCCGAGATGCTGGAATAACAGATTCGTAGATTTTCTTATAAACCAAGTGATGCAGATCCATGCTTGTTTATGAAGGAACAAGAACGTTATATGATTATATTGGCACTTTATGTTGACGATGGACTTTTAGCCACGAGTAACGAAATTCTGGAAAATGAATTTATGAATAATTTGGAAAAAGAGTTTAAAATTACTGCAAAACCAGCTACCTATTTTTTGGGCTTGGAAATTGACACTAGTAATGTCGGTACTGTAACAGTGAGTCAGGCAGCTTATACATGAAGAATCATGGAACATTTTGGAATGCAAAATTGTAAGGCTGTGACTGCACCAATTATTAAAAGTGACCAATCAGGGAAAGAAACTGGAAAAGTAGAAGAAAGTTTCTCTTATAGGCAAGTAGTTGGAGCTCTAATGTATCTTCTGGTAGGAACAATACCAGATATTGCGTATGCAGTAAGAGTTGCCTCAAGAACATTATAAAATCCATCTCATGATGATTGGATTCGTGTGAAACTTATTTTTAGATATCTCAAAAATACTATCGATATTGGAATTATTTATAAGTCTGGTAATAAATTGATACATCTTCAAGGGTTTAGCGATGCTGACTATGGAGGAGATCCTACAACCAGAATATCAACTACAGGTGTTATTTGTAAATATGCTGGAGGTGCAATCTCCTGGCTTAGTCAAAGACAGTCATCAGTACCACTCTCAACAATAGAAGCAGAAATAGTTGCTGCAAGTGAAGGAGCCAGAAAACTGATATGGTTAGAAAGACTTTATCAGGAAATTATAGGTTTAAAAATGTTCCTACACTATCAGTTGAAAATGAAGCTGCTATTAAGTCAGCAAAGAACCCAGAATATCACCGAAGAACGAAACATATTGAAACCAGGCGTTTCTTTGTAAGAGAATTGGTAACTGAAGGATGTATTGATATAGAACAGGTTGGTTCGGAACACCAATTCGCAGATATATTGACGAAGTCATTATGCAAGCCAAGAATGGATTATATTTTGAAAAATATTGGACTAGTGAATATCAAAAGTACTTAATGAGGGAAGGTGTTGAAGCTTTTACATTATAGTTACTTTGTTGATATATTCTAAGCTCTACTTAGATAGGTGTCGGACCAGAACCTACAATTGGCATCGCAACAAGTGTTGTCAAACAAACACTAAATACTTGGACTGCAAGAAGAGTTTTAGACTTCTGGCATAATATACCAGGATTGGTTCATTCAAAGGCCTTCATACATCCTTCGAATAATGTATCCAAACAAATGTTAGGCTATAATAGACACGATCTACGGTGCCTAACAGGCCTTATAACAGGCCACTATCGTTTGAATCATCATATGCTGAAACTTGGAATGTCGGAGGATACGATTTGCCGTCTTTGTTTGGAAGATGATGAAACAGCAGAGCATATAATTTGTGCCTGCCCCGCCGCGGCGCAAATCAGGTATCTGATGTTTGGCAGGGCCACTCTCTTGCCCTTGGACCTGAAATATCATTCACTGAACAAATTAATCGGCTTCGTCAAGAAGCTGAATTTGTTTGGTGAAATTTGAATAGGTATGAGCCACAATAGACTCTCGCGAGTCGCAGTGGAGGGCCTCATTGACCCACTCATTATAAACATAACCTAACCTAGATAGGTGTATTATAAAATAATATAAAAAATGTCAGATTGATATATAATTGATTGATGTCAAAAACGATTTTTTGATGAAAACATTTTTCTAAAAGTTACTACAGTTTTTCCTTAGTAAAGTTAATAAATTGAAATAAAGAGTCAGGTTCACGGTTAATAACTTTAAGATAATTTACCAAAACAATGACTCCTACCCATGTACTGTAACAATGATCGCCTCAGGAGAAACGCCACAGAAAAAAGTATATCATCTGTAACGACGTGGTCTTTAGAGAAAACATATGACGATAATTGATTTGATATATTTGAAATATACAGTGCTATTCAAAAGTCCCTTCCCCCCTCGTATCTTTTGAACGGCTACACTTACATTAATAAAATTTGGAGGGTGAAAATAAAGTGTTGTAAACTTCTCTACGAATGGTAACAGGTGACGTAATAGTAATGGATGACGTCACAGTGCCACTCTGGCCAATAATTTTAAATAGGACCTTATGGCAAGTGATATCTCGTTTGAAAGGCATTGACATTGGCTACATAGTCATATTAATTTTGTTTGGGTTTAAATTAATTTTGACATATAAATTAAATAAATACCAAAATTATTGAAATTCTTTTTTTAAATTTAATTAATCAAATATCAACAATGGATTCTTATAGCGAGTGTTCGAAATGTGCTCCGTCTACTTCCTGACAGTAGTACATCGGCCGGCGAGGTCCTATAGAATGGCCACCTCTGTCACCAGATCTGATACCATTAGATTTTTTTCTATGGGGGTACTTGAAATCCAAGGTTTATACTGAAATCCCATAACAAGATCCTGTGAGTTAACTGATAAAAAGTTTAACTGAACTAGTGCAGTGAAATATTTAATCAAATCAGGTCGCAGAAAAACTCCATCAACTGAAGATAACTCGTGGGTTGTTAGAAGACCATCCATATTTGAGTAGTAGACAAATATCTATGGAACTTGATATTTCACAAAAATCCGTAATAATAATTTTACGTGACAATTTAACTCATGTATAAAAAATCGCATATGCCACAGTGCAATTGTCACTTTGACAGCCGCAAAAGTTAGCTTTAATTTTTACAGCGATAAATTAACTCCAATGTTAAAATGTCATATACCTGGAAATGTTATTGTCACTTTGCCATCGATAAAAAAGGTGCATCCTTTTTTATCGCGATAAAAACTTCTCTTCCTCAATATCTAGTAAGCGGACGTCACTTTTACACAATGACAATGAGTCGCAATTATTGTTGTTGTTCATCCATATATTCTGTCGTTAATTTATCTTGCCAAAAAACACTCGAGCTTTTCTTTTATTAGATAAATTCCTCTTTGACTCAAAGTTTTGCCAATCACTAAATTTGCTCGAAAAACTGACATTAGATAAAATCGCTCCACCTTCGGTGTCGCGATTTTATCATGTCAGTTTTTCTCGTAAAATTAGTGATTGGCAAAACTGTTTCGTTGCAAAGAGAAATTTATCCGATAAAAAAAAAGCTCTTGTGTTTTTACTGTTGACAAATACACTAGTGATTTTTATCACTTATTCATTTGTTCATCAATTATCGCGGTGTTGGTTACCAGAATAAATAGTTTGGCATGTTTGTCAACAACTCAAGAACTAACAATGAGTCGATTCGGTGTGTCTACGAACGCCGAAATTAGTCAATCGTTAATACCTGTGTGCCTACTAATACAGTTGCGACTCAATCATCAATCTGGCGACAATTTTCTACGTTTTGTGATGCAAAAAGATACGCATTTGAGCCAGATACTTCCATCGAGAAATTGAATGTAATATTGCAAGATATGTTTCCAAATTTCTCATTCATTAAATTGTCCTGCCGAATTACACTCGAGGTTTGTATTGATATTGGGTAAATTTGTGTTGTTCAAATTCTAAACTGTTTCCTTTAGCAATTTGACTCGAATAACTGTCAACCTAAAAACACTCCACCTTCGGTGTCGTGTTTTTAATAGTTGACAGTTATTCTCGTCAAATTGCTAGGAAACAGTTTCTCATTAAACAACCCAAATTTACCCGATAAAATACAAACCACTTGTGCAATTATAAGTGATAAAATAAACTCCTATATAAAAAGTGCCATTTAATGATGACAGTTTTTTCATTTTGACAGTGATAAAAAAGGGGCATCCTTTTTTCTCAGCGATGAAAATGCCTGTTCCATAACCAGACTACATCTAGTACGCTTACTGACACATTCGAACGAGTACCTACGACAAGAGTTTACTAATAGGATGTATTACTGTCAGGAAGTAGACGGAGCACATTTCGAACACTCGCTATAAGAATCCATTGTTGATATTTGATTAATTAAATTTAAAAAAATAATTTCAATAATTTTGGTATTTATTTAATTTATCCATCAAAATTAATTTAAACCCAAACAAAATTAATATGGCTATGTAGCCAATGTTAATGCCTTTCAAACGAGAAATCACTTGCCATAAGGTCCTATTTAAAATTATTGGCCAGAGTGGCACTGTGACGTCATCTATTACTATTACGTCACCTGTTACCATTCGTAGAGAAGTTTACAGCACTTTATTTTCACCCTCCAAATTTTATTAATGTAAGTGTAGCCGTTCAAAAGATACGAGGGGGGAAGGGGACTTTTGAATAGCACTGTACATAGATTATTTTTAATAGCTTGCATCTGCAGCAAATATCAAGTAAACTAAACACACCGTTAGATAGAATACTACTTTATACTACACCCCCACTAGATTGTTGCTTAGAATGTGAAATGATGTTGGCTTCAAGAATAATTTCTATATCTATATTTTAAACATAACTTTTTTGAGGTTAAACTTTCGAATTCAAATTATATGTGCACGTATATAACATTAATATTAACTATCAATAAATGTCACTTTTCCGTAGCTAATTCGGGCAAAACCATTTTGAGGTTTGCGACGAACCCTAAACTTTTTTAATGGACATTTTGGATACTTTAACTGATTGAATATTTAAGAAGACTTGCAAAACGCAGGTTGTCAATATTTTCAATTTTTTAACTAAAAGATGCGTTACATTATTCATTTGAATGGCTATCGTTTTATAAAATCATGAACAATAAAATGGCATTATATCCCACTTAAAATGTACAGTAAAAACCGCTTAGACAAGTAAAATGCATTAAGTCCATCAACATTTCACAAACAAAAAGTATTTTATCCTCAAGACGAAGAAATTTCTATATCTATGGTGTTTACTCGAGGTGGTGTTCTCTTTGCATCTGCGGCCGCTAACAGTTCCAATAATAAAACGCATCCAAGAAGTATACAGGTTCTTCAGATCTGTCTGCTAAATGTGTCTGTTTTGGTCTTGTGATAGTCATGCTGTGCCGGTGTCTGTTTTAGATTTTTTAAAATTTTGAAGATAGTGAATTTCAGTGTTTCAAATGAAACTCACGGTTTCTAGTTAATACCACAATATAATAAAAATAGTTGAAAATTCTAAAAAATTGACAATTCCACGAAGTAAGGGTCATAGTGAATTTCATTTATAATAATTGGTAGTATACATATAGATGTGTAATTTGAAACGTACAATATCGATCTGGTAATGGCCATGTGATGAAAATATCAAAGTTAATCTTGGTGCTAAAAACATGTTAATAACAAGGTAATTGTTTTTAAAAAATACTTTATACCAGCATCAGTTATTGCCACAACATTTTTAAATCAAAATATGGACAAAAAACAAGATGGCCGACTTGTGTGGTAGCTGTGCAAGCTCCTGCAAAAATTCGTATGCTATTAATTGAATAAAATGCCAGAAATGGTATCATACAAAGTGCGAAAAGGTACCAACCGCATTATTCAACAATTTTGCAAGTGAAATGAAAAATCCGAAAGGTGAAAGATACAATTGTGAATCTTGTAAAAATAATGAGGTTATGACCACAGTACAAAATGTAAACAAAATCCCTTCAAAACCTCCAAAAACAAACTCAAATGATACTAATAGCAAACAGGAATATACCCTGAATGATATAATGGAAAAATTAATGGATATGGATAACAAATATACCGATCTACTGAACAAATATGAAGAACAAATTAAAGTTAACGAAACTTTTAAAGCAGAAATCCTGACAATAAAGTCGCAACTAGGAAAGGAACAAAACAAGAATGAACAAAATGAGCTGAGAAACAACATAATTGTCAATGGGGTACCATATGACAAGCGAGAAAACATTGAGGATATCATTAAAAAAATGGGTGAAGCACTGCAAGTTCAAACAGTAAATAAACTGAAATGCTTCAGAACTGGAAAATGGCGAAACCACAATGGACAGATGCCTATAAAAGTATGTTTTACCAGTGAAAACGAGAAGGAAGAATTATTGGAGGCTAGAAAGAAGAAAATGATAAATGCGAAAGACCTGGGATACGAAGAAGAAAACATTATCTACCTAAATCATGATTTAACAAAAGCAAATCAATACATATTCAAAGAAGTGCTGAAATACAAGAAAGAAAATAACTATAGATTTGCATGGATAAGTCGTGGGAAAATTTATATGCGCAAAGATGGACATAGCCCAGTTCAGCCAATCGAAAACACCAGTAATCTAAAAAACTAGAAAAATCCAATGAAATTAGCAAACCAACAGCGGAAGCACAACTAAGAATTTTATATATAAATGCACAAAGTCTCAGAAACAAGTTGAAGGAACTACAGTGTCTCGTGAAAATGAAATATTATGATATATTAGTAGTTGTGGAAACCTGGTTATATAAAAATGAAGTATACCAATTCGTAATTAATGGATATACAGCTGTGCATGCATGTAGAGATACTAGAGCCGGAGGAGTCGCAATATATATTAAAGAACACATCAAGTTCATTGAGATGAACAATGTTGGTGGGGACAGCCAATTCAACATGATTGGGATGAATCTACAGGTAAATGGTGTAAAAATTATAGCCTTATACAGACCACCATCATTCAATGTGAAGGAATTCCTGGAAACATTGGAAGAAATACTACAGCCTGAGAAAAAAACACTAATAATTGGTGATTTTAACATAAATTTATTAGATAATAATGAGACCACCAGTGACTATAGGAATTGTGTTATGGAATTTCATAAATAACCTAATAAAACATGAAAAGAAACTAACTAGTGTAGATACAATAAAGGTAGATAAAACGTTAATAACTGATATGATAGAAATTGGAAACAAATTTAACGAATATTTCTGTGATATAGGTAAATCAATCGTCAATAAAATCAATGCAAAACTTTTAAGTAACCCACTTTCACACTGTTTCCAGGAAATCAATATAAAAAACTATATGATACTAATATCAAAGAAGTAAGAGAAATTTTGAATAAAATGAATGAAAACTCTGCTCCGGGTAATGATAAAATTTCTGTAAAATATTTATTAAGAGTACAGGAGGTAATAATACCAATTTTAGTCAACTTGGTTAATAAAATGTTTGAAACAGGGGAATTTCCGAAGGAGCTGAAAGCGGGTAAGGTTACCCCTATCCATAAAACAGGGCCAAAAAAACAATTTAGAAAACTATCGCCCAATTACTGTAGTTTGTGCATTGTCAAAATTTGTGGACATTCTTTTCAAAAAACGTATCATGAACTTTCTTACTAGGTATGTTGAATTGGACAAGTATCAATATGGTTTTCAGAAACACTCGAACACCCAAAGCGATAGAACAGAAATCCTGAACCATGTTGTATCCAACTTGGATGACAAAAAATTTGTCCTAACAACATTTATTGACTTACAAAAAGCATTCGATGTAGTGGATCATGAAATACTACTCGAGAAATTGTACCTATTAGGTATAAGAGGAAAAAGTGCAAGTATATTAAAATCATATCTAAAGGATCGTCAACAGTATGTGTCTCTGCATAAAGTAAATAGTGAAATCGCAAATATAAACTGCGGAGTCCCACAAGGCTCAGTCCTTGGGCCACTATTATATTCACTACACACCCTAAATCTGAAAAAGGCAAATCTTAAAGCTCGCTATTATACATATTCGCAGATGATACCATCCTAGTATATGAGGGATCTAACTTGGAAGAACTGGAAGCCTTGGTAAATAGTGATCTACAACTATATGGTAAATGGCTCCTAGCTAACAAGCTGCTAATAAATGTGAGTAAAACAGTGTATATGCTCTTCAAAAATAAAAATAAAAAAGCTGGAACCCAGATATCAAAATTGGGGATCAGGCCATTCAAAAGGTCGATCATACCAAATATCTAGGATTGGAAATCGATGACAAACTAAATTGGCACAAACAAGCAGAGTACATGACAAAAAAATTGTACCAATGATTGGAGCACTTTATAGATGTCAGAGCTACCTGAATCTACAGAATAAAATTATGATATATAATGCTTATTTTCTTTCTATATTCCGATATCTGATAACAAACTGGGGGGTATGTTCTCAGACATTATTTAAAAAAATCAAAACTCTGCAAAATAAGGTGGTAAACATTTTATTTGACTATGATTACAGGGCTAATACAGAAATGATCTACGATCAAACTAAAATATTACCGCTGGAAAAAATTCTACAGATAGAACAATGTAAATTTATCTACAAAATAACAAAAAATCAACAGAAATGCAACACAAAAATGAATATAATTAATGAAATACATTTTATGAAACTAGAAGTCAAGACCAAATTTATCTACCTCAGGTGAGAACGAAAACTGCTCTAAATAATCCCTTTTCTAAATATCTCCAGTCATTCAATCTTTTGCCAAACTATATAAAAAATAAAGATAGTTATTCCTCGTTCAAAGCAGAAATGATGCAATTTGTAAATGGCCATGAAACTTAAAATATATAGGTTCCGGTGCCAGCATTTATTGCTGATTAGGAACAATGCTTCACAAAAATGATGATTATATACATATATTCTTTTGTTTTGTTGTTGTATGTATATGTGTGTGCGTGTATATGTGTATGTATGAAATTTTTTTGAGACTATTAATCGAAAAAAAATACTTTATACCAGCATCAGTTATTGCCACATCATTTTTAAATCAAAATATTCCGAAAACGGTACACACCAGTAGCTTTATCAAGAGTAAAGTTCTTCCATTCATAATTGAAGAACTCTTTACCTTTTTGGTTTGAGTTCAGATAAACTTTGGACTAGAAAATTTAACCTCGAAAAAGTAATATAAAATAGTAGTACTAAGTACAAAAGTTCATTACAATGTTTTGAGTAGTTTCTACATAATCATAAAACGAGTATAATCTTTTTTTTCAATAGCTTGTATATTTAAAAAGGATCTCGCTACGAATTTTTTTTACTAAGAATATGTGCCAAACTTACTTTGTAGTGTTCTACCTATCTACGTTTTTGGAAACATCCTGTATATATTTTATAAACATATGGAAACATTACATATATTAATTAAACAAGCGGCAGAATTCCGATAATTTCGTAAATTTTCAAGCTTTTTATTTTAAAAAATTGTATGACAAGAAAGTGAAATTAGAAATGATAAAAAATCTAAATGTTTCTTAAAACTTTTAATTTCTATAATATAAATAATATAATATAAAAATATATCATATTTTTTCCAATAGGACAAATAATTGTTATAATGACGTTTTCTTCATTCTTCTAACAGGAAAATCTGTGTTTCTTCTTAAAGTTTCTTTTTTCTTTCTTCTCCAATACATTAACAACAAATTTATGAAGTTTAACTATTTTCAATTACTGATGAATTCGAAATACATATAAATAAAAGAACATTTAAAACATGCATAACATTTATATAACAATATTAATTTTATTCAAAACTTTAAAATAACTTCTTTTGGAAATCGCTTCTGGCTCCTTTGCCCTTTAAACAGAATACAAAACAGTTACCTCGAGTGCTTTCAAAATCGATGCCTGGTTACCTTGAACTTGAGCTTATAGCCACCTGTTGAATGGCACGTGCCGGAAGAATGGAATAATAGATTATATAGTTTTTACCGGTTGATATAATATATATATACAAGTGAAATTAATTTACAGACACACTAAACTATTAATTATTGTTAGAAAGATATTTTAAACATTAAACACCGTCGATATAATTAATTTTCTAAATGTTATACAGAGTCTTTGTAGGTTTATTGGACCGGAAGTAACATGTTTTTATTATGTGGAGTTGTTACATCTACTAATATAGGTATACTGAAGAGTTCTATGAAAGAATTTGCACGTTAGCAACAACTCATTCAACGCGAAACTAATCACATTATTTTGCCGGTTTGGTTTGTGTCATCCCCTAGTATAGTTAGGAGCATGTGCAATGATGAATTTGTTTCAGTCGGTGCAGTATGCGTTTCCGATTTTCATTTAATCCAGTGGGATTTGTTAAGGTTGCCACCCCTTTTAAGGTTAACTTGCAACCGGCGGCGGGTCTTCGTGTGGACGCTGAAATAGATGGAAATAACTTGGGAGGGCACTAAATCAGTTGGTTTATTACATTTCGTGTATAAAACACACATTAAACTAGGTTGGCACTAGACAATTCATTTTGTAGAATCAACAACTTTAACGGAATTAAATAAATCTGGTTTGCAATAGAATGTTTGGACCGATTACATTACTATTTAATAATCCAGCCCTTATGTTTATTGACCATCGTCTTTGGTGGCAATTTTTAAGTATTAAATAAGAGTTTTATCTCTTCATGTATGCAAGTTATGAGTATTTATGATCCCTGTCTGGGTAAACGTACACTCAACAGTTAACATAATATTTTTTTTGTGGCTCATTGTTTAATATGTTATCCAATAAAAATCTTAAGTCGAACCAAGCATTACCACAGTTCACTGCCCTTGGTTCGCAGAGACCTCCACGTCAAATTAAACGGTCGGAGTGAGAAACAAATTATACTGCGAGTATTTCACTGTTTTCATTTTTTGTTTATTTAAAATGTCTTTATTCATAACAGTTTATATCCCTAATTACAGGTAGCTCAAGAAATATACAGTAAGTAGGAAATGTCGATATTCTGGCTATTTCCGAACCACTTGTGTGTACGTCTGCGAGGGTATATGAGTTTGCTCCTTGCTCTTGAGGCATCATCCAATTGCTTCTGGGCGGGGAAGGTACTTTGTCTCTAATTATGACTCCAATTATAACTTTTTTTAACACCGAAAACTATTTTTAACAAACAAATAGATTCTCGGTCGAACTATCTTACAGTGCGGACGTATCGATTTGAGTTTTCTTGCGCTAAGTGATTTACTTACCTAGCAGTTTCCTATTATTATTTTTTCTGTGTTGTATATAATTAGTGTAGCAACGATACTGTAAGTAGCTTTTATCTATTTATTTGTTTTGCCCCGGCTCTGAAGCCCAGATGTCCGGTGGCCAATATGAAAAAGGGGGCAAGGACCCACCTCTGCGACCAACGAGAAGAAATTGTCCTAATGTGCATGTGGAAGAAATTACATTTTCTGTAGATATTAATATGAATCATGAAAATAACCAAAATACGATGGATTTAATAATTAATAATATTTCAAACTAAACGGTGAACAAAAACAATGATGATACGGAGTCAGTAAAAAACTTACTAATAGGTTCGAATATATCAAGTAATGTAAACAGTGGTCGTAGGCCAGTTAATACAGACAATAGATTTCTACCGACCGATTTAGGTCTGTTTTATACTTTATATAGGTTTAATAATTAAATTAAACAATCCTGACTAACAATTAACTTTATTAATTCCAAGTGTCAAGTGACAATCAGTTGTCGGCATTACAACCACTATTGCCAACCGTTATTACCAAATATCACTATACAACATCTTCCTCCTTAAGTAAGTTAATTGACACATAGTTAATACAATACAAAATCCTTAAACTTAGATGGTTTTTTGCAGACCCGCTTTTCGAGCGACTCTTGTTCAGGGTTCTGAACAACAGGCTCGTCACACTTATTTTTTAATTCTAAGTTATCATCAGCTAAAGTAGAATACAGTTTTTCTGTTTCATTACTATCACTATTACTACAATGACCTGTGCTATTAGGACTATTTTGAATTTGTTTATTAGTTATCGAAGGTTTTAAATGTAAGGTATTTCTTCTTAAAATATTATTATTTTCATTATACACATAATAAGATCTGGGTGTTTCAGCTTCTGCAATTATTTTGCCTGGTACCCATACCTTGTCTTTGATAACAACATTTTGACCTGGACAAAAATCAACATTTCTATTAACTGCTGACTTATCAAACTGAGCTTTATACTTTAGCTGTGATTGTAAAAGTTTGTCCTTTACATTTGTTTGAATTTTAGGCTTCAATTTGCACAAAGAGGATGGAAGCTTTGTACGTAATAACCTACTCATTAATAGTTCACTTGGACTAGCGTTTAAACTAGGAATTGGTGTGCTACGATATTCTAATAATGATATGCTTAAATCTTTTCCCTCCTCCTTGTGTTTTTTAATCATTTGTTTAGCAATGTGAACAGCTTTTTCTGCAAGTCCATTGCTTCGAGCATAATGGGGACTAGAAGTTATTATTTGGAAATTCCACTTCAATGCAAAATCTTTGAATTCCACTGACCCAAAAGGCATATTATCAGAATATATAATTTTAGGAATCCCATGATATGAAAATATATTTTTTAATTTAGATATTATTTCTTTAGCAGTTTTATACTTTAATTCAATTACTTCAATCCACTTAGAAAAACTGTCAATAACAACAAGATAATCTATACTCTGATATGTTAAAATATCTGTAGCAATGATTTCAAAAGGTAATTCAGGTACCTTGTGTAATAACAGTTTTTCTTTTTTGTTTGATGCACTAAATTTTTCACAGATTTTACAACATGCAACCATATTATCAATATCTTTGTACATGCCAGGCCAATAAAGTATGTTTTTAGCTCGTAGTTTTGTTTTAGTCATCCCCATGTGTCCTTCATGTAACAGTTTCAGCATAGTTGATCTTAAAGCTTGAGGTATAACTATTCTATTATTATAATAAATTATGCCTTCATCTACAATAATTTCATTTTTAATTGTGTAAAACTTTTTCAAGTAACCTGTGAGTTTTTTCTGTTTTGGCCAACCTTTGATATGCTATTCAGCGACTTTACTTAATAATGTGTCTGTTTCACTAGCTTTCCTTAGATCATAGAGTTCATTTAAATTATTATTATAACGATTAATACAATGTACTTGACCATTTATTAAACTTTCACTCTCACTATTTTCTTTAATAAAGTTCCTGGACAATAAATCTGCTATATATTGTGATTTTCCTGGTAAATACCGCAATTCAATGTCATATATTAATAATTTTAGTCTCATTTTTTGAAGACGTTGGGACGGTATAAGTGAAATATCTTTATTCATTATAGAAATAAGTGGTTTATGATCATTAAAAGCAACAACTTTTCTACCATATATTAAGTAATGAAACTTACGACACGCAAATATTAAACTCAACATTTCTTTTTCAATTTGCGAATATGCTGTTTCTGTGTTTGACATACTCCTTGAAGCAAACGAAACAGGTCTTTTGTTTTGAATTAGGCAGCAGCCTAATCCGTCTTTTGATGCATCCGAGTAAATTTCTATATGTTTATTAACATCAAATTGATTCAATACCGGTGGCTTTGCAACTATTTCTTTAAGTTTGTTTAATGACTCCCTGTGTTTACTGGACCAAAACCATGCTGAATCTTTTTTAAGTAATTCTCTTAATGGACTACAAATTGTGGACATATTAGGTATATATTGTCTCAAATAGTTAAACATTCCTAACAATGACTGAAGCTCTTTTTTATTTTTAGGTTCTTTTAGGTTTAAAATTGATTTTGTGTGTTCTTCTGAGGGTATTACACCATTTTTATTGAATTTATGACCCAAATGGTGTACTGAAGGTACAGAGATCTGATGATTCTTTATCAAGCTTAATTTGCCAAAACCCTTGTTTCAGGTCTAACAAGGTATAACATTTTTTATTCAACAATTTTGGGCGAATGTCTTCAAACCGTGGTATCAAACAATAATCTCTTACAATTACTTTATTCAACTCATTGGGGTCCAGACAAATCCTTAATGATCCGTCTGGTTTCTCCACTAATACAACATTACTACACCATTTCTTAGGCTCTGAAACTTTTGAAATTATACCGTTTTCAATCATTTTGTTTAACTCTTTTTCAAATTTATTCAAAAGTACTTGGGGTAGCCTTCTAGGCGGCCTTATTACTCCCTCTGCATTCACCTTGGTTTTTATTGTATAATATTCAGGAAATGCGCCTAATAAATTCATTTTTGCTATTTATTTTTAATGTGTCTATTTTACTATTTGTTATTTTCACAAGAAGATTAAATTTTTTACATACCTGTAGTCCTAAAATAGGCATTACATTTTTATTTACTACAGCAAACTCTACATCACCTATACTATTATTTATTTTACAACTTAGTTTTATGTTACCTAGGGGCTTGATTTTTTCTCCTCCAAAGGCTTCTAACAGCCCTCTGGACTCTCTTAACAGCTGATCATTACCAACAATTTTCTTAAAAGTTTTGAACGGAAGGACATTGACTTGTGCACCAGTATCCAGCTTAAAATTAATTTTATGATTATTTATCTCTACATCCTGGGTCCAAATATCTTCTCTGCTGTGAGTGCAAACAGTATTTACTGTGTCGTTTAATGAATGAACTTGGAAGAGTTCAGTAATATCTTCAATGCTATCTTCTTCTTCAACATTAATTTCTTGTACATTTTTATTATTGTACATTTGATTTTTGGTACTTCTACAGCCCACTGCAAAATGATTAGCTTTTTTGCAGTTCTTACAATATTTACCATAAGCAGGGCATTCTCTGGGCCCATGTTTATAATTGCACTTTTTGCAATGATATTTTAGTTTCTCATTTCTGTCATCTTTTAATTCATCTATATGATTTCCAACATGAAGACTTTTTACTTGTTTTTTACTTATTTCTGCGGCTTGACAGGTTTTAATTGCATCATTTAATTTTAAGTCTGCCATTCTCAATAATCTCTCTTGCAGCTCTCTGGAGTTTACGCCTAAAACTATTTTGTCTCGAAGCATTTCATCTTCTTGTTCTTTGAATTCACATGTTTTTACTAAGGTTTTTATGTCTCTTAAGAACACTGCGAAGTCTTCATTTTCTTTCTGAATTCGTTGATGAAATATGAATCTCTCAAATATTACATTTCTTCTCGGATTTACATAATCATCAAAAGCTTTTATTATTATTTCTGGCTTTTTCTCATCCTCTTCATTTAAATTGAATGTATTAAAAAGATCTAGTCCTTCTTCGCCAAGGAAGTTTAATAGGATGCAGCTTTTACTTCAGGGGTTTTGGAATTGTTACCAGATGCCGTCATGTATATTTCATAGCTTTGTTTAAACTTTTTCCAATTGTTGGCAATATTTTCATCAACGATAAGATTTTTGGGGGGCTTAAACAGTTCCATGTCGTGTCTTCTTAATTGCACACGTGTTTTTTACTAGCCTAACCTCACTTATTTCTTAATATATTATTAATTTTCTTACTGGGGTTTGAGAATTTTCAATATTACTCTACACACTTCTAACTTGATTAAGCAGCGCCATGTTTTATACTTTATATAGGTTTAATAATTAAATTAAACAATCCTGACTAACAATTAACTTTATTAATTCCAAGTGTCAAGTGACAATCAGTTGTCGGCATTACAACCACTATTGCCAACCGTTATTACCAAATATCACTATACAACAAGGTCCATACTTTATTTTTGTAGAGCATTTAGAACTAAATATTGGTCGATTACATCCGATGAAATTAGGTCAAAAGTTGTTAGCGCTATCAAATTATGAGAATAATATCACTGAAATAACTAGTGTTGGAAAAAATCGCGTAAAAATTGAAGTAACTTCGAGTAACCATGCTAATAAATTAGTAGAAGAATCATTTTTCGAGAAAAATAACCTGATTGCATACATTCCAAATTATTTAACCGAAAAACGTGGCATAGTAAGAGGTGTTGACACATCTCTGAGCGAAAATACTCTTTTAAATATTATAAAATCGAATGTGTCAATTAAAAAGGTACAACGTTTGAATAGAACAGTGGAGAAAGATGGCGTTATACAGCGGGTTCCTAGGCAGATGATAATTGTAACTTTTGTTGGCAAATTAATCCCACAATTTATTTACATTAATAAAGTTAGGTGCTCTGTCGATACCTATGTTAGTCCGGTCATGCAATGTTATCATTGTCTTAGGTACGGTCATACATCGTCTCAATGCAAAGATAAGAAAAGGTGTAAAAATTGCGGATCAGATGAACAAACTGATAATTGTCCGAATAGCTGTAGTAGATACTGTGTTCACTGTCAAACTAGCAACCATTCCTCTTCATTCAAGGAATGCCCAGTATATATAAAACAAAGGAAAACCAAGGAAGCTATGGCTAATTTGAATATATCATTTAAAGAGGCTGAAAAAGTAGTCGATAATCCCAGCTACACCAGCATTATCCAAAAAAATTGGTTTGCTCCACTAGCTAATTCAGAAGTTGATTTTCCCACTCTAAAACCTTCCAGTTATCAGAATCGTTACTCTAGCAATCCTCTAAAAGGAAATAGTCCAACCTCACCTACTCCGGAAATTAGCTCAAATCCTCGTAAAAAGAGAAAAAGTAATAATACTCTATCTGACTTCCCTCCCAGTCGTAGAGAATACAATACCAGCTTTTGTGCAGGTCCTGTATTCCAGTTTAGTCAAAAGAATACTGAAAGTGATTTTGATAAATTGGCCTATCAACTTAGTTCTAAAATAAAAACCATGCTTGAAAATTTTTTACGAGATATGCCTCAATCTTCTTCATGTGCAATCAATAATAAGTTAATATTTAACGAAAATGATATTGATAGTAAAATTAAAAATATTGTCGATAGTTTATTCAACTAACCATGGTCAATACTAGCTTGAAAATAGTTCAGTGGAATGCCAGATCTTTAAACTCCAATAAATTTTCGTTAATACAACTTAATGTTGAAGACAATTTTGATATTGCTCTGATATCCGAAACCTGGTATAAACCAGCGGATGTCAAAAGGTTTCAAAATTTTAATATAATAACAAAAGATAGAAACAAAGGACATGGTGGTGTGGCTATATTCATATCAAACTCAATTAAATATGAAATTATTGAATTTGTTAATAACTTCAATCCCAAAATAGAAGTATGTGGTATTAACGTTAGTAGTGGTGATGAAAAATTGACAATTATAAGTTGGTACAAACATTCGACAACTAAAGCAACTGTACAAGATTATATCAATTTATTTAACCAGATTAAGCACGAGTGTATCATCGGTGGTGATTTTAACGCTCATCACGGAATCTGGGGTTCGGAGACGTGCTCGACAGATGGTAATATACTAGTTGAAGATTATTTTCCTACTTTAGCTGTAGCTAATGACGGTTGTGCCACAAGAATTTCTTCTCCAGGACAAGCTAAATCTGCTGTAGATCTGACTATTCTATCTTCAAAATTGTGTTCTTCATTTACGTGGTCCGTTTCATCGGACACATATGGTTCTGATCACTTCCCTATTAGAATTGTGATCAACGATATTCAAAAGGAAAATTTTTCGGTTAAGCGTACTTCTAAATGGTCAATGTCTAACGCTAATTGGAAGTTATATCAAACCTCTATCATTGAATCATTCTAATCCGTCCCTATTTGCAACGATTCTAACGCCATGATATCTTTTCTCACTGATACAATAACGGCAGCTGCAAATAAGTCTTGTAAGGTAATAAAATCAACTACTCATAACCCGACTAAATAAATTCCCTGGTGGGATCAAGAATGCCTCGCAGCGACAAATTCTAGGAAAAATGCGTTAAAAGCTTACAGAACAAACTTAATCACTTCTAACTTCATTGAATATAAAAGATTAGATGCTATGTGTAAGCGGTTATTCAAAACCAAATCAAGAACAAAATGGGCCAAATTTTGCTCCTCACTTAACAGACAAACTCGTCCAAGCGACATATGGAGAAGGGTTAATAACGTTCAAAGTGGTAAAAAATCTTGTATAGTCAACGAAACATTAGTTGAAAACTTGCTTCAAAAAATTGCACCCGACCACGTCCATTATCCAATAGACTGGCCTATTAATTCTCCAGAACAACATTGTTTACTAGCACCGATAAACATCAATGAAATAAAAACAAGTAATAAAACTTCTAAAAAGTCTAGTCCAGGAATGGTCGGAATTAATTACCTTATGCTAGGAAACATGCGGGACGTAGCGTTACAGTTCTTATGTAAAATCTATAATAATATCTTGATGAAAGGAGACAATTGCGACTCTTTAAAACAATGTCTTATCGTTACAATTCCGAAGTTAAATGATTCAACTGCCCTCAGACCCATTGCCCTTATGTCTTGTTTATTAAAAACTTTTGAAAGGATTATGAAAATTAGACTGGAATGGTGGTGTGAAAGCAATAATGTTTTTCCAGACACACAGTTTGGTTTTCGTAGGAAAAGAGGCACATCTAGTCACAGATATTCAATCAACGTTTACCGAAAACAATTATCTTGCTGCATTATTTTTGGACATTACCGGTGCTTACGATAATGTTCAACTGCATTTTCTTTTTAATAAATTAATTCAAATTGGTATTCCATCCAGATGCGCGTATGTCTTGGTTGAACTATTTATGAATAGACAAATATTTATTCGGTGCAACAACCAAATTCTTGGCCCACGACTTGTTTTCAAAGGTTTGCCGCAGGGATCAGTTCTAAGCCCGCTACTCTTTAACCTATATACCTTAAACGTACATGTTATGGATATAGAGTGCAACATATTGCAATATGCAGACGATTTCTGTTTATATGTAAAGGAAAAGACTTATCAACAGTGCATTGAAACTCTAAAAGTCATTATGCAACGTTGTAATATATGTTTCTCAGATCTAAGTCTACACCTATCTCCTAAAAAATCTTCTGTTGTATTTTTCACACGACATCGTCTACCAGCTGTTTCCAACCTGCATCTCACTAATATGACGATATCAGTTAATAGAAATTATACTTACTTAGGTATCACACTGGATTCAAAACTAACTTGGAATGATCACATAAACCAATGTGAAAAAAGTTTAAATATGCTGAAAGTTGTTAATCGTTACGATTGGGGCGCTGACCCCAAAACCAATCTTATGTTCTACAGGGCCTATACGAGATCCATCTTGGATTATGGAAGTTTTTTATATGGCTCAGCAACAAAATCTCGCTTAATCAAATTAGATAGAATACAATTCAAGGCTTTACGATTGGTTTTAGGTGCTCTGAAATCCACACCTACTAACACACTGTTGGCTGAATGTGGTGAACCTCCTTTACATCTGAGGCGCTTATTTCTTGCAGAAAAATGTACATCCAATAACCAAAAAGTACTTCTACGGAAGATAGGTCAATTATCAGTCAGCAACCTAACAGAAAAATGGTGGCTAAATAAAAATTCTCCAATTTTAGCTATTGAATATCCCAATACATCACACCTGTCAATTAATAGAGACGAACAAAGTGCTTTTTCAGCGCCTTATGGCATATCTTTTTTTTCGTGTACAGTAGTTATACCTAATTACGACGTACCAAGTAGTTATTGCACAACTATAGAAGAATACTTTGGAAAGCTGGGTAATCTCTGCAAAATATTTACAGACGGGTCCAAATCTTCTTTAGGTGTGGGATGTGCTGTATACATATCTAACGAGGAAACAACACTACAATATAAATTAAATTGTCATTGCTCAATCTTCACTGCAGAGCTATTGGCCATATATTATGCACTATATTGGGCTTTATACAGTAATCTCCGATATCAAAACTTTGTCATCCTTTCGGATTACCAGTCAGCTTTAACAGCCATTAAAAACTCTGCAAGAAGTATATATCACATTAGTATAATCGTAAAAATATTATGCATATTAGTTGAATTAAGACAACTTAACAAGTCTGTAACGTTTATGTGGGTCAAAGGCCACTTTCAAATCTCTGGAAACGAAAAAGTTGATCAACTAGCGAAAGCCGCAGTTCTTTCCGGATCGGAAGATCTTTGTTTACCATGGAGTGACGTCATTTGCTCAAGAAAGGAGAGTATGAGACACAATTGGGAAATAGAATGGTCATAATTCTGCAACAGAAGCAATAACTCGTACTGCAAAATACACCCCACTCTTCCATCCACAAGACTTGAGGAGCATAGTCATCCTATAAGAAAGATTAACGCTATGTACTTCTCGTTAGTCTCGTTAGTCTCGTCTCGTTAGTCATGCGCATACCTTTATAAAATTAAAATGAGCGACTCCGAATTGTGTGATTGTTATCAAAGTTATGATGATATTAATCATTGGATGTTTAGCTGTCAACATAATAGTCAAGCTACAAGATATCTGATGGAAACTCTGTCTAAAGAAAAGGTTCCTCTCCCACAAAGTCAAGTTTCTCTGTTATTTCTCAGTCGGCGACATACTATGGTTCGCACTATATTATGGGAATTTCTTAAACGTACCAAAAGAAAAATATAGAAACCAGTACAACTGTATTTTAGATGTAGAATGGTAGAGGTTAGTTGTAGTATACCTATTGTCTTTCCTTTGTAACAATGATATACCCCCTTACCGTTGCCTTTATTGTGTGTTGTAAATAAAGTCGCTATGACGGGCACCTTAGCGTGAAACGAGTGTCCATGTCTATTATCCTTTCTTCTTCGTTTTCTACGAATTCTGTTGTATAGGGAAATGAATGATGTGTGACTTGGATATGAGTAAATATGTTTGCTGCGACGTGTCCTTTGTTTCCCTTTTATGTCATATTAGTTATTTCGTGGCTGAATGGGATCCAATTCCCAAAGCCAATAAACGAGAAAAAAAAAACAAATATAATCAAAATTATAATACTTTTGAAATAATTACTTGAAAATGTATCAACTGATTACTATCTTAATAATTTAACAATTTAATAATAATAATAATGTTTTGAACAACATTCCTACGAGTACATTAAAATATACGCTAGCTCTGCATTTCTTATCTTGTTCACAGTAACATAATATTCTTATTTATTTCTAGAGTTTTCTCGTCGTATATTTCTTCCATCCCTAAGATCGAAACATAATGGAGTTATTTTTCGATTTTGAGTTTGTTTCCTCCAATTCGATATCTTCTTTCTTGATATCTTCTGGCTTGCTTCTTCTTGTTCTTCTTTTGCTTCTTCGGAATTTTCGTACGAACCAAAATATTATTAAGTATACTTGTGTTGTGTACTGTTGTGGAATTTTTATTTCTTGAATAGGTTTCATATTTCTCGCAATTTTATTAATTTCATATAATCCTTCAAAATCAATTTTAGTTAAGTTTGGCGAATTATATGTTTGAACTTCTAAAAATTTTGAATCTAATTTCGGCAATATTATTGATTTTCCTTTTCTAATTTGGATATTATTGGATGAAAATATCTCTTCCCCAAATTGAATCTTGAAATCTACTGGAATTCATGTTTAATTCATTTCTAAATATTGATCGGAAATTCATCTAGGTTTTTAGATAGACTGCGTATATTTAACCCTAATATTTGAAATCTAGTATTTTCTTTATTTACATTTAAAATGTGAGAGCATTCAATGTCCGTATTAATAGAATATGTTTTGATAGAGTCCGTTTCAAATTCCCTAATATACTGATCCATCATAACAGTTTTTTAACAAATAAAACAATCCAAATTCAGTTAAAAACAAGCGTAAAAGGTACAATAATGGTTGAATCAATATTAAAATCAAAACTGAATCCAGTTAAAGATTCAGCCTTAAGCAAGCATCAAACAGTTGAAAGGAATCAAAATAGCTTCATTATATTTTTAATCTTTTTGTACAACTGATGATATATGTTACAGTACATACGAAACGTTTTGATTAATTAAATCCTAAATTTGAATGTACATAGTTTATTTATCCATAAATTCTACTTTAATGACCAACAGCCACGAAAGCCTTAGCCTTGAATTGCTTTAGTGTACAGCAACGATAGAACTGATGTCACGTAACTTATTAATTGGAAACCCCTGCTTAGGCTTCCACTCCATCATACAACATTATTTTTTAAAAATAAAACTTAAAATATGAATTCCCAGGTGGTACTTTTTTATAATTCGTATGAACTGTGCATGAAAAGTTATAAACACAGAAATGACTTGGGTATTATAATCCAAACATTTTTGTTGAAATTTACTTCATTATTGCATATTGTACATCATATTGGTAAGTAGTGTTTCATATACTTGAGATTCAAACTGTAATTTAAATGACAATTACTGAGATACACTTTTAGTCTGTGAAAACTAAAGGATTGTTGGCGAAGTATGTCTTAAACAATTCTCTCACACTTGAACCTGCGTTTGTTGGTCTTCCAAATTTTTTCTTTCTTCTCTCTGGAACTCGAATCACAAATGTATTTAATTATGTCTTCAGTTACAACAACATCAGTTCCAATGATTGTAGATAGTAGCCTCCATTTAGCAAAAACGATACCAAACGCACATTCAACAGTCTTTCTCATTCTTGATAATCTTTTGTTGAACATTTCTTCATCAAACCTTAGTACATTCTTTTTGTATGATTTGAGGAGGTTAACCAATCGTGGATATGCATCATCACCCACAAACACATATGGTGCTTTAACATTGGTACCAGGTAAATATTGTAATGTTTTTCTTATTTATTTAAACAATAAACGGGTGGGATAAATTTTAAACACACGGTATGGCTACTTACTAATTTATTTAAACACTAACTTACTAACACTTAATTTATATATATTTAACTCTTCACTTAAATTTAATTTATATGCACACAAACTTGATTATTAATTTATATTAGCACTTTACTGTTCGGTGTATTTTTGTTTATTTCTCGAGATCACTTTATCAACTAAACTTATCCGCTGATCGATCCATTACATATATTAATGCCTTTTTTACTAGAAAATTCCGGACTGCGGCTTACTCAAAAACAATTGGGTTTCTGGCATTTTCTAGATAAGACTGGTCACAAAAACAATGTTTAGATAAGATAGTCGTAAACGGTTATAAAAAAACCCTGCGTATCCGCCATAATTTTAACTTTTATACCTGGCTTAGACAGAGTCGGATTTAGGGACTATACCAGTGTGCTGTTTCGTAACATTTCCCCCTCCTTAAATGGAAGTTCCTCTTGGAACTTTTGTGTAGCCGAGACTGGATGTTTGTCGGTTGGTTGCGGCCATTGCTGAATGGAAGCAATTTTGTCTGGATCCACCGCCACTCCTTCATTGCTCACTATATGACCTAGATAGTTGACTCGGTTTTGGAACAGCTGACATTTCTTCGGGTTTAACATGAGCTGGGCAGCTTGGAGTCATGTGAATACGTCTTCCAAATTCTTCAGATGTTCGTCAAATGTCTTTCCCAGTACTACTATGTCGTCCAAATAGACCAGGCATGTCTTCCAAGACAACCCTCTCAAGACATTTTCCATGAGTCTTTCAAATGTCGCAGGCGCATTACAGAGCCCGAATGGCATGACGTTGAATTGCCATAATCCAGATCCGGTGGTAAAAGCAGTCTTATCTTTATCTTCTGGGTCCATTTCCACTTGCCAATAACCAGACTTCAGGTCCAAGGTGGAAAACAGTTTGCTGCCGGCCAAAGTGTCTAGCGTATCGTCAATTCGAGGCAGAGGATAGCTGTCTTTCTTCGTCACGTTATTAAGCTGGCGATAATCCACGCAGAATCTCGTAGTTCCATCCTTTTTCTTGACGAGCACTGCTGGAGACACTCTTGGACTAGTAGATGGTTCTATTACTTTCAGCTTCCTCTCTCTTCGCTCGTGGAAGTCTTCGAGCTCTCATTCTCTTTTTTTCAGCTCGATCCAAAGATTGACCAGCTACTGTTAACATTTATTCGAATCTGACATTAGAATTGTCAGTGGTCGTTGTTTGACGAACTATAGACGTCACTGGTACGCAGGATCCAGTCTTGGTTTCCTTCTTGATGGTAATTGGGTAATCGTTCACGTTTATCACTCGTACAGGGATCTTCTTCGCCGACGTAACCAATCCTTTTCCAATTAGTACTTCTTTACCAATTTCTTCGTCGTGGTTCCTTGGATCCATCATCACCGGTGTACCTTCCTCCATGATTCTCTCTAGCCGTGCTAATATCATGGTTTCGCTTCGTGCAGGTAGAACGGTATCTTCCTGTACAGCTGTCAACACCGCGCTGCCTTCATATGGATGAAGAAATACCTCCTCGGAACCCACTTTAATGGTTCTGTTTCTAAAGTCTAATTGGAAACCATGTACATTCATTACGTCCATTCCCAGAATCACGCCTTCTTCAATGTCAGCTACGATTACCGAATGCGTAAACTTTTCTGCGCCAATTCCCAATTGGATTTGTGTTTCCCCGTGAACGTTGGCACTCTCGCCTGTGGCGGTCCGCAGTCGCAGTCTCGTTGGTAGAAGCTTCTACTTGGGGTTTATTATTTCTGGTCGTATAATGGTTCTAGTTGCTCCAGTGTCAACCAGCAGAGCATATATCTTGTCATTTATTTCGCCATCCACATATACACTGTCGTTGTGACATCTGAGCGAAGCTATCAGTATGAGAGGGTCTTTGGAACGATCATGGGTCAGTGCTGCCACCTCGTAGCCGACCCATTCTAGTTTTCCTGTGACTGGGGTTCTTGGTTTGCAGGAGTCCTGGGGCGCTTCCATGAACTGCGTACATGCCCTAGCTCGCCACAATTCCAGCATCTGATCTTTCTCGGCTTCTTGTCCATCATACTTTTCATCAAGCTGACGATCTTGTCAAACTGTCTTCGTCGCCTTCTTCTTGGATGGTCCTAACTTTGTTGTAACCCGAAGCCTTCGTTGCTGCTTCATATTCAAGAGCAGCTGTCAATGCGTCAACTAATGTTTTGGGATGGGCTAAGCGAAGCGTCCTCTGCATTTCGGGGTCACGTAATCCATCAATAAAGGCCTGTATGCCCAGACATTCCATCATGTTCTCTGCTGCTGATGGATAAGCAAATCGAACGAGTCGGGCGATATCCACTTCATATTCTTGAAGTGCTTCGTCACGTTTCTGCCTTCGGTTCTTCAACTGGGATTGGTACAAATGTTCTAGATGTTCGTGACCATATCGCATGTCCAACCTCTTCTTCAGCTGCTCGAAGTCATCCATTTCTTCAAGCGGTATCGTCTGAAGTACATCTAAGGCATCTCCTCGAAGCGCTATAGTTAAGTTTACTGCCTTCTCCCTATCGGACCACTCTAGCGGCTGCTTCAAATTAATTGTTTCACATAAATGGTCCACGATGTCTTTCCGTCGAACGTTGGAGCCTTGACTCGGGCAAAATTGCTAATATCTTCTGTCTTGGGTTGTGTTGCAGGCTTGCGTATCTCGATCTTCTTGTGTTCTTAAATCTGTTATCTTACTCTCTAACTCCTTGATTTTTTCGTCCATAGTTGTCATTTTATTCTCCATTTTCTCGTCCACTGTTGTGATTTTATCCTCAATAACCAATTTAAGTGACGAAATTTTACTTTCCACGTCAGCGGCAAAAGTTTGTCCATGTTAGCAGAGATATCGTTCTTCATGGTGGAAATCTTCTCGTCCATGGCAGAAAAATCGTTCTTTATAGCAGAAATATCGTTTTTCACATTAGTTGAAACCTTTTCTTCCATGGCAGAAATATCGTTCTTCATATTAGCAGAAATTGACGAGATTAAGGAAGCCTCGTCATTGAATAAAAATGTTTCTGGATCCACACCGTCACTTTCCGATGCCACTTTAAGTCTTTCTACTAATTAGAAATGTCTGTGGATATGGTGTACACACTAGATGTAAATTGAGTGAATGAAAACGACGAATACTCAGTGTGTATTAGTTTATTACTTTCCAGCTAAGCGCTTTCGGCTATTAAGCCATTATCAAAGCTGTCCTATGAAAAATTACAAAGCTTGTGAAATTTTGAAAAAACAATTTAAAAAAGGTTGAACTTACGTCATTTAAAAAAGTAGGTGTCAAAGCCATCAAGTTGATTAAAAACAATGCTCAAGATAGAATCATTGTTATGATTCCAATGACTTAATCATAACAATGATTCTATCTTGAGCATTGTTTTTAATCAACTTGATGGCTTTGACACCTACTTTTTTAAATGACGTAAGTTCAACCTTTTTTAAATTGTTTTTTCAAAATTTCACAAGCTTTGTAATTTTTCATAGGACAGCTTTGATAATGGCTTAATAGCCGAAAGCGCTTAGCTGGAAAGTAATAAACTAATACACACTGAGTATTCGTCGTTTTCATTCACTCAATTTCTACTAATTCACTTTTCTTACCCGACGTTTCCAACTCACGATCTTCCAATTCTGCTCTTAATTCCGTCACTTTGAGATCACTCAGTCTCTTGGCCATTTTGATGTAGCTATATATTTATATTATCCCACTTCTGACACCAATGTAATGTTTTTCTTATTTATTTAAACAATAAACGGGTGGGATAAATTTTAAACACACGGTATGGCTACTTACTAATTTATTTAAACATTAACTTACTAACACTTAATTTATATATATATTTAACTAATCAGTTAAATTTAATTTATATGCACACAAACTTGATTATTAATTTATATTAGCACTTTACTGTTCGGTGTATTTTTGTTTATTTTATATATTATATATATATATATATATTAATGCCTTTTTTACTAGAAAATTCCGGACTGCGGCTTATTCAAAAACAATTGGTGTTCTGGTATTTTCTAGATAAGACTGGTCACAAAAACAATGTTTAGATAAGATAGTCGTAAACAGTTATAAAAAAACCTGCGTATCCGCCATAATTTTAACTTTCATACGTGGCTTAGACAGAGTCGGTTTCAGGGACTATACCAGTGTGCTGTTTCGTAACAATATTCTGAATTAGGAATGTCGAAACTATTGGTTCTCATCAGTCTAAATAAGTCAGATGCTTCAAAGGTTTCACCATCATTTTGTTTGCCACACCCTCCAACGTCAATTACAATGAACCGGTAATGTCTATCTACTAATCCCTACAATACTATTGAGAAGACTTCTTTATAGTTGTAAAACATGGATCCCGATTTCTTAGGGCATTTTATTCTTACATGCTTTCCATCCAAACATCCTATGTAATTAGGGAAGTCCCATAGAGAGAAGGAATCATTAGCAATCTCTACAAACTGATTCTTTGAAGGTGCAGGCATTACTGTCCAAATGGCTGTCACAACTTCCCTCACAATGTTGCTGACAGTACTAACACCAACACGGAAATTAAATGAGATTGTTCGAAATGATGATCCAGTAATGAAATACCTATAAAATTAGTGGTTTAGCAAGCAATATTAAAAGCTTACGCTAAAAGCTTAAAAGTGCACATACACCACAGCTTTATTGTTAACCATAGACAATGTCAATATAGTTATTTGTTTCAGATCAGGCGCTGAGGAAGAAATGGAAATATCCTTCGAGATCAGTATGCTACAGAGCTTTCAAAATTAGTACGTCCCAAATCCGGAGCAAGAGCAGATGAAGTTATTACATGCAAGTGGCAGTATTTGAATGCACTTTCTTTTTTTGAGAGATATTGTTAAGGCTCGAAAAAGCTCTGGTAATTGTTCCATGCTTAAAACATCAAGTACAGATGAAATTGTTGAACACCAGAATACCAGTCCGGAAATAGAAGACGAGGAGGAATATACTGAGCCTGAAAACATGACACAAGTTCAATGTATCCATCGTAGATAATGACGAGATCCCTGCACCAACTAGTCCATCTGAAACTATGGAAGAAACTTCAAAAGCAAAAAGAAGTAAACTACATACTGTGGAGAGAGTCAAATGAGTGAGACGTGATGACTATACGGCTTAAATGCTAGAAATTGAAAGAAAAAACTACAAATTTTGTCTCAGAGGAAGAGCACAAAAGAAGACAAGGAACCTGAGGATGAGCATTCACTATTCTTCAAAACACTTTTGCCTCTAGTAAGAAAGATTCGTCCAGAGCACATCTTTCCATTTCGTGCAAAAATTCAGGATAGTCCAGCAATTTGTGTATCCCATGTCTTACAGTGTTGGGTCTACACCAACAAAAAGCACTCCGTTTTCACCTGTTGGTACTTCAAACCAGAGGGTATCCATAGATGAATATGAAGGATCTCCTCAAGGTCACGGAAATGAAGACTTCTCAGGACTTACCCGGTTGCTAAATTTAAAATAACAAAAAAAATTCGAGAATCCCTGAAAGTAAAATTTACAAGAACATAAAATTATTGTATGTATTAAATCCAGCTTTGTTGAAATGTCAATCAAACTCCTTTCGAGTACTTTTAATGTATTGTCCCTGGGACTAACCAAAGCCAGAACTTTATTATTGCTCCAAAATCTCTTTTTTATTTCTGCAGCCACCATTTTGTTTTATTTTTTTATTCAAATACCACTTCTTTTATGAACTTGAAATGCTGCAAAAATATGGGTTAGGATAGTCCCAGAGATGATTCCTTAAAACACTCTACAGGTATTTCGAAACACCCTGTATACTATTAGATGTGTTATATTGTATAACTATAGTCTATTTCTCAATGTCTGACAGCACAGTAGCCTCATTAAATATTCACATATAAAATTATCTCTTACAGAGTGATCCTAAGAATTTTACAAGTAAATACTAAAATTCTAATGATAAACAAGTAGGTGTCTGTATTGGTTATCTGTACATCCCTGTTTCAGCTCAAAATACAATATGGTAATAAAACTGAATAATGCCAGGAAAAGGATAAACAGTGCGACAGTGGCGGAGATTACGATATTAGTTCATTTTGCTTATTTAATTAGATTCGGTCAACATTACAGTTGAAATAAAATTCATTCGTTTAGGCCTATTAACAAGTTACATTTTCATTTTTATTAAATTAAATTAATTAAAGAAAATATAGTTTAATTCTCATAATTCAAATTTATTGACAATGAATTAATGTATATTAAGTAAAGTAAACATACCATTTATAGGAAATATAGAATTCAATCTATAGTATCATCCTCTTCGCTGGTCATCAAGAATCATCCGAAGACTCGTCGAGAGAGATCACTATCGGTTCTATAGTTTGTTCTATGAGGTTATCTAAAACCCACATTTTCTCTTCCTCTTTAATTACGTGATTCACAGCATCTCTCCAGTTCTCTTCAGTTATTGTTGTCAATGAGTACTTCAGGGGTTCACGAACATCTTTCATTTTAAATGTTTTATTATGTCTAGCTACAAAACATTTTCTTTGGGCCCATATTAACTCTATCGCATTTAATTCACAATGGTATGGCGGCAAACGAAGAACTGTTATCCCACGATTCTTAGCTATTTCATTAATAACAAACTTTTTAAATTGTAGCTTGTGATCTGAAGCAACCTTTAAAAGTTCTTTTTTTAACATATCATCTTCAAATGGTATATCTTTTACGATTAACCAGTTTCTAATATCAGCTTTTCTCCAAGAGGTAGATGGAAGATTTTCTGTTAATCGCGAATGATAAGTGGCATTGTCCATAACGATTACAGCATTATTTGGAATTAATTCGACTATTTGTGTAAAATACATCTGCAGTCATTTCTTCATGATAGTCTTTTTGCTGTTGACTGAAACTCCAGTAAACCACCTTCAACGAACCCTTGATTGCATCCAATATGCGTTATTATTAGTCGGCGACCTTTACCGATTGGAGTTTTCAGTCCAGTAGATAAACCTTCTATGAAAGCTTGATGACTGGTTTGAATACTTTTGTCCTGCCATATTTTTTTCACTGAATGTCCTTCATTGAGCCATGTCTTATCTAGATAATAGATTTGTCTTCCCTCCTGTCTGTATTTTCGGATATCTCGTAAATACTGGCGTCTCCAACATATTATTTCTTCGTTGTTTAAGTTGTGTAATATTTTCCACAAAGTTTTTCGCCCTATGTCAGGCAAATTCTCGTCCTCCTTCACCATTCTTAGAATTCTGTCAAAGGTTGGAATCTCTTTTTTAAAATATAATTCATGTAGTTTTCGTCTTATTGTATTTTGCATATGTTCATCAAGGTCAAATGGTTTTCTTCCAGTTGACTTTTTAGGTGGAGATATATTTCCATTTTTCCTCTCTCTTAGAAGCCTGTAAATAGTAGATTCACTAACTCCTGTCATATTGGAACATGTCGAAAATATATTTCTAACAGTAGTAGCCGGCATTTGATGTACAACACCATCATGCACATTTAACACTACAGTCTTCGTTTGTAAGCTAATCACGCTCTTACACTTTACTGGGGTAAAACTTGAAGACATTTTTCATAACACAGTCAACACTTATGGAACGTAAGCGACTATAAGCAAAACAAATTATACAAATTTGGGCGAGACCTAGTTTCACCGTATATACCTGCAAAATTTCTAAGTAGTCATTGGGACAATCCCTAATAGGACCCTATTGTAATATTTCTTGGAAATGTTATTGTTCGAATTTGATTTAATTACAAAATTCTCCTGTGACTTTTCATTTTCAACTTTTCCTGTATAACACCATTCAAACTTCATTTCATATAAAAAACCACAGATAATTGTATAACAATTTCTTTTCTCCACAAAACTACATGCGTCGGCTGAGTATCAGCTGTCATATGACAGTTTCATTTAAATCTCTATTTTTTCCCATTGGTTACATTCTCACATAACGTTCCTTATTATCACCCACTTAAAACCACACATAAAAATATCCATAACAACATTTATTCAATTTTTCATCATTATAAAAGAAACCGTTGTTAGTCAAGTTACAAAAAAAAGCATAGAGACATAACACACATCTTGTCATGAATTAATCATAAAAAAGTAAAAGATATCAATTGTATTATATAATAAGCGGTTGTGATATTCTTATTTGTGACGCAATATGAACAAAATGTAAAACTATACAGATATATAGCAAAGGTGCATGTAATCATCGGTTATCATTTAATAAAACATTCAATTCATCGACGTGTAAAAGTATTTATTATCGTCACATTAAGGCGATTGGTCCTTCAGAGCTCAGTACAATATAAGCGAAAACGACATTCCGCAATATTGCTTTTCCATCAAAAGAGGAAAACGCAAAACAGTTATTATCAACATTTCGAAAATCAGAAAGTAATTATCTGGAGAATGAATTGATAAATGGTTTGTTAATATGTCTCCCAAGAATGAAATATTCAGTCGGAATAGTTGCGTTACAAGATTATTTCAAAAATAATTTATTGTTTTAACTGTATGTACTCTACAAATGTATGAAGGTCAGTTAGTTGTTCCAACTAACCAAATTTACATTTATATCACCTTTATATATCAGATCGGGTATAAAATTAAATAGTAAATGAATTCCTTAGATGAACTGTGACGCTTATGGTTTACTACCTGACTAGCATCTGTGACTTTTTCGCGTGCTGTCAGACAATAAGAAACAGACTATAGTTGTAAGATATATTCTATAAATAAATGTTATGATAAGTATTTATTAAAAAAAATCAAAGACACTATACACTCACCTCAAACAAATAACTAGTCATTCTTCGGCATGGATAGGTTGCTTATGCCAATTTCTCCATAACTTGACTAAAACGCATTCAATTTTCTTGAGGATGTAAGTAAACGTGGTTAACTACATCCTCATATAAGAAAAAACCTCACTTTATCCAATTTCAATTGAGGAAATAGATGATGGTATTCCCCAAACCTACCTCTTCCGCGGTTAATTGCATGAACACCGACTTTCCTTCTACGAATGTTTAATTCGACATTTTTAAGCAAAAATAACTCTTCATTACTTGAGGAAGACATTGTCTCAACGAGAGCTGACAAAACACTAAAAAAAAAGATGCTTGAAATGCAAGCGTTTGTTGTGAACATACAACAAAATTCTCAAGCGCTGAAAATAAGTTACTTGTAACCAGCTTTCGTTGTGAACGCACCTTAACGTGATTAAATTTTGACAATCCAGATTAATCTGTGAAATCGTGCTATAAATGGTGATAAATTTATTTAAAGTTATTATTCTATTTTCTATAGATATATGAAATGTGTCCAAATTATTTTGTAATTTCTGTTGATTATGCCATAAGGTAGTTAATGATTTATATGGTGATCAATTAGTTTCTTGTTTAAGGATATTTGCATATTAACTTCTTGAATTATTTGTTTTTGGTCTTGTTGTAATATATTTATCGCGTTACCATATCTCTCTTTATCATCAGAGTCAAGAGTACCAAAAAGTCATTTATAAATTTTTCCAACAGTGTTTATTAATTTGGAGAACTATTTGTGTTTTTCTATATAATGCGATAGTACTAAATGATCGTCCAAATCAAAAGGATTTATTTAAATCGAAGGAATATTATTCAAATCAAAGGAAGTGTAGTGATCCCTAAAAGACATTAAAGACAAAAGGACACTACCTTAGAAATAATAATATTTAATCTAATATTAATTATAGTATTTAAGGAGCATCGGCCGACCATAATCAATGTCATTCACCAAGGAAAGATTGTTTTTGTTATTTTATAAACAGACATGTATAGTTTACATATCGAGGTTGGCTGTGCAGAAAAACACAACTATGTTTCCTATATAATGGATGTGAACGAACCAGGATGAGATTATTATTATTGTTATTAATACTTGGAATAAGTCGTTTGATATAGTAGTGTATTTTTAATGTATTAAACTTGAACCCAGTGATTTTATAAATGTGTCGTTGTTTATTCTGTTCCCTAACACAGGTTGCAAGGTAAGGGGTCTCTTCCATAATAATATGCCCTTATGGTAAACATCAAGTATACGAGGGACCCTTACTAAGTAACCACCACATGGCGATCCTGCGGAACTGATGGTAAAATATACATCGCCACCACATGGCGATCCTGCGAAGTAAATGGAAATGGAAATGGTAATTGTATCATGGAAATGGTAAAATTGATAGTTAAATGGTAATCGCCACTACATGGCGATCCTGCGAACGAAATGGTAAAATTAATTGTATAATGGTTATCGCCACTACATGGCGATCCTGCAAACTAAATGGTAACGATTGGTGAAATGGAAATAAATGGAAATGGTAATTGTATAATGGTTATCGCCACCACATGGTGATCCTGCAAATTTAATGGGTATTGTAAAATGGTTATGGTAAAATCAATAGTATAATGGTAATCGGCACTACATGGTAGTAATTGTATAATGGAAATTTATGGTAAAATTAAATGGTAAATCTACATCGCCACTACATGGTTATGGTAAAATTAAAAGTATAATAATTATCCTGTAAAGTAAATGATAAGTTATGGTACAAGCAATGCAATAAAGCAGGCAACAGGAACTCTCACCGTATAAATAATTTGTAAGTACACATGCATTCTATTCTTATGAACAAAGTTTTTTTCTTAAATGTCAATAACGTGGGAAGGTTTTGAGAATAAATTACGATTGATTGTAGAAGAAGTTAATAAACAGGGGAAAAGGGTTTTGAAGAAAGAAACTCCTAAAAATCCTGATATACATATAGAAGTAATTAGTAGCATAGTAGGTCTTTACAATAATTTTACTAGATTAATAGCCAAAAATTGGAAAAATTTAAATTCAATACAACAAGAGACTTGTAAAAGTTATTCAAGTAGGATTAGGGATAAAGCTGAAAGGGCATTTCAAGCGTTAAATTGTATTATAGACATACCTACCTCTATATTTGAGGAAATTAATGCGGTTGTATTACAAACAATAAGCAAACAGTTGAAAATGGCGACAAGTATGAACGATTTTTTTAATTTTGCGAGTAAAGTTTTACCGAATGAGTTTAACGGCGAAGCAAGTAAATTACAGTCATTCTTAGACTCATTGGATTTACTACAGACAAACACGAATGGTAATGTGGAAAATGCTATCCTATTGATAAAGACGAGATTAACAGGAAAAGCTAGAAGCTTAATCACAACGGAAAACTCCATTGCAGACATCAAAGATAAACTTAAAGCGGGGATAAGAGGAGACAATCCAAGCCTTCTCCTAGCGAAACTTGGTAAAATAAGACAGAACGGAAAGGATGTAACACAGTATGCAACAGAAATAGAGAAACTGGCGGAAAGATTACAGGCAGCATACATATCGGAAGGGATGCCTGAACGACTAGCTGAGAAATATACGAAAGAAGCAACGATTAAGGCAGTAACTATGAATGCCGCTACGGATGCAAGCAAAACGATAATTGCAGCGGGAAGTTTTGAAACAACACAAGAAGTATTATCAAAATTGGTTTCAGTAGAAGGTATAGTAGGACAACAACACGTCTTACATATGAAAGATAACAGGAATTTCTTCAGGAAATCAAACTTTGACTTTAGGAATAACCACCGGAGAGGAAACAACAGAGGATTTTACAATGGTAATCAGTCAAGAGGAACATTTAGACAGTATAATCAAGGAAACAACTACGGCAGATACGAAAATTTTAATAAAAATAGGAAATACAATATTAATGGAAATTACAATAATCGAGTCAACAGTAACGTGAGAATATGCAAGATACAAGAGAAAATTGGAGAAATGAGTAGACAAATAGCGCAGTTAAAGAAAGAAAACTACGATTTAAGGATGGAAAATAAGGAACTAAAGGAAAAAACAGAATTTATGCAAGGACACATAACAGGAGAAGAATTTAATAATACATGGTATAGAAGAAGACGACGAAGAAGATGAGGAACAACTAGAAAACAAATTAGATGATGTAATGAACAAGGTTAATAACACAGTAGATGTTAAAACAGATATTTTGAAATGTAAAAGATTAGGAAACAAAACCAGTAACAAAAATAGACCAGTATTAATAATGATGAAAGATGTGAATAAGAAAGTAGAGACTTTGAACGGAACGGATAAACTAAAAGGAACAAAAATATATATTGATCAAGATTATCCAAAAGATATATTGGAACAGAGAAAACAACTAATAAGATACATGAAACAGGCGAGAGAAAGTGGAGCTAAAGCTAAGATAATTGAAAATACATTAATGATTAATGACAACGTGTACAGTTTAAAAGAATTAGAAGAAAGGAAGAATCAGTTTGAAATACATACAGGATGGAACAAATCTACATATAAGGAAAATAACGAAACTAATCCGAAAATTTTGGATAAAATTTTCAGCGATAAAAGTCTTAATCAATTAAGAGATAAATACATTGTCTAGGAAAAATTTGAAATTTGATTGATTTGGAAGAATATGATTTTGAAATACAGTATGTGAAAGGTATAGAGAATTACGCGGACAGTATATCGAGAATATCCATTGAAGAGCTTAAGGATTTATACATAAATAATTCACATGTCTTGGCAATCACAAGAGCACAAACGCAAAAAGAAAACGTACAAACAGAAAAGGATCAAAGGAATAAAGTGGAAACAAAAGAAGTAAGAATACAAAAACCAGCAGTAGTAAAAGTTTTAAATAACCTTGAGGCACATAAATTACCAATTTTACACTTTGAAAATAACCGTATCTCGCTTAGGATGAGCATTCGGATCAAAAACAAATTGAAATTTAGTGAAGCCTTAAATACCGGTTTACACAACTTCGACCTAGGACGAACGTTGGAAAAGCTTGAAGAGCTATCGGTAAGAAATGAAGTAAAAAGAATGAAAATATATACAAATGATGATATATTTAAAAAGTGCACAGTAGAAGAATGTATAGAAATAGGAAATCAAAGGTTAAAAAGTATTCAAGTATGTATATGCGACGTACCAAAAACGGTACAGCAGAAAGAAGAGATCCAAAAAATATTAGAAAGATATCACAATGATCCAATGTTTGGGGGACATGTAGGAAATAATAGGTTATTAAAGAAACTAAGAGCAAATATTAAGTGGAAAAACATGGAGAAAGACGTAAGGAAATACGTAAAAAATTGTCATAAATGTCAAGTGAATAAAGCAAAGCCCAGTCACAAAGAAAAATTTGTTATAACAGATACATCTATAAAACCGTTTGATATTATTTACATAGACACAATAGGCCCGTTTGTAGAGAGTAACAACGGAAATCGTTATTGCATTACGATATTATGCGAATTAACTAAGTACGCAGTTATGATACCAGTTCAGAATAAAGAAGCACACACAATAGCAAAAGCAATTTTCGACAACTTTATACCAAATTACGGATTGATGAAAGAAATAAGAACAGATCAAGGGACGGAATATAAGAATGAAATAATGAAGAATTTAGCAGAACTATTGAATATAGAACATAATTTTTCAACAGCATACCACCACGAAACAATAGGCAGTTGCGAAAGATTACATCGGACATTTAACGAATATATAAGAAATTTTATCAAAGTTTCTAGGGATAATTGGTGTGCGTTTGTAAGAATGTTCGCATATTGTTATAATACAACACCAAATACGTATCACGGATACACTCCTTTTGAGTTATTATATGGGAGAAAACCCAATTTGCCAGAATTTTTAAACGCAAAAATTGAACCGTACTACAATTTTGAAAAATATGATAATGAATTGAGATATAAATTACAATACGCTAATGAAAGGGCCAGACAGTTTTTAATAAATAATAAATTAAGTAGAGTTAATAATAGCGAAAACGTTTCTTCACCCGTAAATTTTAAAATAGGGGAATTAGTTATTCTAAAAAATGAAGCAAGAAACAAATTTGATTCACATTATCTAGGTCCGTTTAAAATAACGGGAGTCAAGGGGGTAAATTGTGAGATTACATCTCCAGAGAAAAAACAACAGACCGTTCATAAGAATCGATTGTTTGTATACAATGAGCGGAAACAATTGTAAATAAGTGGAATGTGTTGATAAACGAACAAGTAGTGTTTACTAAACAAAGACAAAACAAAAAACATTCATTAAAACAGTTTTAGATATAAGTGTTATCGAAAAATTAAAATGATAATTTTTCTCTTCCAAGAGGGGATGATGTAGTGATCCCTAAAAGACATTAAAGACAAACCTAACCTTAGAAATAATAATATTTAATCTAATATTAATTATAGTATTTAAGGAGCATCGGCCGACCATAATCAATGTCATTCACCAAGGAAAGATTGTTTTTGTTATTTTATAAACAGACATGTATAGTTTACATATCGAGGTCGGCTGTGCAGAAAAACACAACTATGTTTCCTATATAATGGATGTGAACGAACCAGGATGAGATTATTATTATTGTTATTAATACTTGGAATAAGTCGTTTGATATAGTAGTGTATTTTTAATGTATTAAACTTGAACCCAGTGATTTTATAAATGTGTCGTTGTTTATTCTGTTCCCTAACACAGGTTGCAAGGTAAGGGGTCTCTTCCATAATAATATGCCCTTATGGTAAACATCAAGTATACGAGGGACCCTTACTAAGTAACCACCACAGAAGATCGTTTATATCTAAAGAAGGTTATTTACATCAATTGAGAATCACTTAAATCAAAGGAATATCATTTACATTAAAGAAATATCATTTAAATCAAAGTTGATCTTTTAATTCAAAGCAGATCATTTAAATCTAAGAAAAATCACAAAGTAATCCAGATCCATGAATTATCAAAAGGTTTCAATTTACATCCTAACCGAATGAATAGAATTATTAAACGAAATAATTGAATATTTCATATTATTTCTTTGAAAATTATTATTATTTCTATATATTTCTATGTCTAATTATCATATTGTTATAAATTTATAGTTCTACTGTAATAATTATTCAAATTTTCATTATCTTATATATTAAAAAAATTATGAAAACTGAAGTCTGGCCGTTCAATCCAATCGATTTCCTTCATTTTTTTTAAATGAAAAGTATTTAGACACAGATTTGTCATCAATCATTGAAATTTACTCAACTTCCACCTTACTCAAGTTATACTCAAACGCGATTCTTCCCGGTACATTTCTTATGGGACACATTCACTCAAGCAGTTCGAATTCTCATAGCTCCTCTTCTAATTTTTTGGGGTAAAACTCGCAAGTCTCCCTAAACTATATTTACCAATTTATTATATATTTGATGTTACCTATCTAAAATAATAAATTGAAATGATAATCTCCAAGTATACTAATTCTCCCTATTTTTCAAACAAAAACCTGAACTGCAAATTACCCTTATTACCTACATAGCAACTCCTACAACAGCATCAGCGAACGCAGTGCCGCTATAGCGCAGAGCGCTACACGCTCGACCTTGACAATTGAATTTCGGAGTTCATGTAATTTAAATGATGGTAATTTTCTTTCGTCTACCCTTGACCGTGGAAAGCGATCTATTTCCTCTGGTGCTTATTCCCTTGACAACACAACGGGAATATTGGTAAATTCATACTTTATGTAGAAGTATTTCGAAACGTATTATTATCTGGTGAATGAGGCGAAACGTTTTGAAACCTTATTAATGAACAATCATTTCTGGTTGTTCTGAATACGAGCGTCTTTAATATAAACTGCCGCACAAAAATTAAGGAAGTTTATAAATTTTGAAATATTGTTTTAATAAATTGCGATTTTTAGTCACCAAATGTTTATATGTTATAACAAGAAGAAATAACATTGTAAATAAGTGTGTAACCTTTTATTCAATCAAGCCTAGCGCTTTCGACATTATGTCATCCTCGGGGCTTTCGTCAGTCGGTCCAGAGACATGTTAAAATTGTTTACATTATTGTGTGTCCAGTGAATATCGTGAAATTAAAGACATGAGAATAAATTAAAATGACAAACTATTTGACACGAGACAAACTACATTTATAATAGTCACTTTTGACCTGTTCGTTCAAAATATGTCGACCATCTTAATGGACTTTTTAATAAAGTTGTTGTCTTTAGGTATATTTAATTATGATGAACAGACACCTAATTGAAATTAAACATATCAAATGGTGAATGAGGGGTGAGTTCTAAATAAAATGATCGAATACGCTTATGAATATATATTGAAATATAGTTGCCAAATATGTGTCAGTATTATGACTTACTTTCTTTTTAATTTATTATTGTTCAAGTTTATATTCTATAGATCATTTTGAGTCACGTGACTTTGACAGAGCGGCCATTTTGTCGGTATGGCATACAAGGGTGGGTCTGCCAATAGGTTCTCATTGTTATCTGCAGGTTTGTAATGTTTATTTCCAGGTTTTAGTGCGTTTATTGCATATTTTATTAACTTTAACCACAATATGGCTTGAATTGAATACCACTTATCTTTCAGAGGAAATGTGAAATCGCGATACGACGCAAAATTTCCAATTATAGACAATGTTGATCCCTATATTTTTAGTGCTCTATTTCGAGTACTCCGGCTGCGCCGTCGTACTTTTTTTTATAAGAAAATTTTATGAATCAATCAAATCGTATTGTGTCACTGTCAGTTGCTGTCACAATATTGTTGTGTACTTTATACTCATCGCAGGCACGCGGTCAGAAACAATCGTTGCTACGGGCAATGAAAAATTTGTTAGTAAACGATGCTTTATAAAAAACCCATTGTAAAATTTTCTAAGTGCAATTTCGCGATTTGGAAACGCCTCTGCTGCAGATATTGATAAGAACATAGACAATCTTACGCCAACGAATACAAAAAAGTCAAAAACGTCAGGTCAGTATGGAGACAATTTCAAGAGATTTGTGCCGAAAGAAGTTACTTATTAGAACGAGGAATTTCGGTGGAAAAAATTGCCTCCATTCTAAAGGACTGGGCAAGCAACATGCGCAAGAAGGATGGATCCCTTTATAAAGAAAGTGTAATGAAAACAATGTGGAACGTGACAGCAAAACTTGTTCAGGAAAAATATTCCGAAGATTTCGGCAGTGTAATAGATCCATTAAATGATTTAAATCTGCTAGGGGTGCACGAGATGCTGCGCGCAAAATATTACAAATGAACCCGGAAAAGAGAAAAGAAAGCTAATCGGCTTTTACTTACAAAGAAGAAGAAGAAGTCTTTTATAACCTTTAAATTGTCACGAGTCGATCCACCCACATACCTGCAAGTGTAATAACGTTTTAAAAGGGTTTTCTTTCGTTTTGTCTGAGTGTGTGTGTGTGTGTGAAAGAAAATGGCTAGGAAGCAAGTCCATTAGCCACAGAATTTTTCAAAGAGTCTACCTAAATATTAATGTTTACATCCTTGATGAAATTTACCAGTAGATCTAAGGTATGGCAGTTATCTGAGCTTAATAGGTGAGTAAGGTTTAGAGGTAGGGAGTAGTTTTGTTCAACAAGTGACTGTAGTGACCTGTTTGTTTTATGAACGTAATTGCTGCATCCAAAGAAAATGTGATTAAGATCAGCATAAGAATTATCATTGCAGGTACAGGATGATGACCGTATAATACCCAGCTTAGCAAGATGGGCGGGATATCTTCCATGACTAGTCTTCATTCTAAATATACTTGCTGAATAAAATTTCGGAGTTGTATAATCAAAAATATAGTTTGGAGGTGAGGGTAGTGTAGGATAAATTTGAAAATAGGTGTTATTTGAGGATCGTGAAACGGTTTCCCAGTGTTTTCGCCAGGATACATACATTTTATTTTTTATTGAGCTAATCGCATCTTTTCCAGTATACACGTTGTGAAAAACTCCATTGAATACCGAAGATTTGGCTAATCGATCAGCTTTTCCATTACCATATATTCCAATATGTCCCTTAACCCAAATAAATGTCATACTCAAGTTCAACAATATTGTTCTGATGTCACATAAAATAGGACATTTCATTCTTTCGAAATGAGTCCCTTTTATAGCACACAACGCTGATCTAGAATCAGATATAATCACACCCCCATCTTTTTTATTTGATTTCAGCCAGGAGAGGCCCTGTAAGATAGCATACAGCTCCGCAGTATATATACTACATATATCGGGTAATCTGATTCGTAACGATTGGTCTGTATTGGGAATGTACACAGCACATCCAACTCCATCCCTCGACTTAGATCCATCAGTGTATATTATTGTCTTGTCAGCAAAATCTGCTAGTATGGATTTAAACAGGACTGTGTTAATGTAGTTAGATTCTGTATAATCGGGGATTATGACTTTGTGGACTTTGAATATAGCTTGATAAGGAATGTTATATATAGGTAATGTTTTGTTGATTCTGTATATTTTATTGAACTCATTGGTTTGAATGAAGGCTTCCGCAAGTGGAGGCGTGTTTTTAATTCTCCAATATCGATTTGTAAGATTTTCTATAGAAATACTATATACATTATTTATCATGTCCGACCTGAGGGTTTTAAGTTTAATTAAATATTTTTGAGACAAAAATTGACGTCTTAAAAATAGAGGTGGTTCGTTACATTCTGCCAATAATGCATTCACTGGTGTTGATTTCATTGCGCCGACACAGGTTCTAAGGCATTTATACTGAATACGATCTATTTTCAGCAAGTTCGAATTACTACTTGATCCATATAAACAACATCCATAATCTATAATTGATCTAACGTAAGACCTGTAAAACATTATAGCAATAGCAGGAGCTGCGCCCCATCTGCGGTTTGTGACACATTTTAAGAGATTATACCCTTTTTCACATTTGTTTTTCATATATATGATATGTTTAGACCATAATAATTTAGTATCTAGTATAATACCCAAGTATTTATACTCGTTTACTACCGACAACGCTCGCCCACACAGAGTTAGGCTCTCCGGTGTGCGAAGTCTATGTCTAGTAAAAAACATAATTGAGCATTTTTCAGTTGAGAGAGTCATACAAGTTTCTTCAGACCATTTAACTACAGTTTGCATAATATTTTCCAAGGTCCTACGGCAATCAGCGTATGTATCCTGGATGGAGTATATACAGATATCATCTGCATACTGAATGCATCTTATTGTATTAGAAAACCGTGTATGTAAATCGGCAGAATATATATTAAATAATAAAGGACTCAGTACAGATCCCTGAGGCAATCCACGATAAACAATTCTAGGACCGTGCAATATATTTTTATGATCCCTAATGTAAATTGTACGCGAATAATATAATCGTGTTATACTCTGGGAAGTCCTTTCACTAAAACCAACCTCTACTATTTTGTTTTTTAGTAAATTGATATCCACACAATCATAAGCACCTTTTATATCAAGAAATAAGCAAACTAAATATTTGTTTTTAGAGAATGTAATTTGAACATCATTTACTAAATGAGTTATTGCATCTAATGTGCCGTAGCCCCTTCTAAATCCATACTGTGTGCAGGGTAAAATTGAATTTTGCTCCAAGTGCCATTCTAGCCTTGTTTTAATCATCCTTTCGAAAGTTTTCGTTATACAGGACATGAGAGATATAGGTCGATAAGACGTAACTAAATTTCTGTCTTTTTGTGGTTTCAATATTAGACAAATAGTTATTTGTTTCAGTTGTTCAATGTACTTACCTTTTACCCACCAATCGTTATATATTTGTAGTAACATGGTTTTCGCCAGTAACGGCATATTTCTAATAATATCATATGTTATATTATCGTTACCAGGAGCTGTACAACTTGTGGATTTGATTGCAGTTTCTAGTTCTATGATATCAAAAGGTTTGTCGATGTAATGATTGCTGGGGTTTTCTGTTTGTTCTATTATATTCGGAACAAAACTTGGGGAAATGTTGTCAAACATTTGATTTATAAGGCTTTCAGGTATTGGTTGTTTTTTCATCGTAGAATTTTTGTTAGATATTTTTTTAACAAATGCCCAAATTTTCGCGATCGGCGTGTTTTTGTTTAAACTGCTCACAAATTTTTTCCAACATTCCTGTTGTTTTTGTTTGAATAACAATTTGCTTCTAGCTAGAATATTTTTGAATTGTAGATAATTCTCTAAGTTTGTAGTGTTTTTGTACCTTTTATAAGCGATTTTCCGTTTATTTATAATTTGAACACAATCATTGTCCCACCAAAGGGGGTTTGACACTTTTTTAGATCCGCCAGTACGAGATTTCATAGAAATGGATGCTGCTTTATTTATTATTTCAAGAAAGGACTCTAATGAGTTTACATCGTTAATTTGAAGGTCGTTTACTATGCACTCCTGAAAAAGCTCCCAATCAGCAGAAGACTCTATCCATTTTCTTGATGGTAATACCGGAGAAGGGGTATATTTACGGGATATGGAGATGTGTATAGGAAAATGATCAGATCCTAATGTATCATCTATTATATTCCATTCCGAGAAACTCATCAAACTAGGTGAAATTAGGGTAAGATCTATTGGCTAAGGTCGTTCGTTAGGCCTACCAACTTTTGTTGGGTTGCCATCGTTTAAAATAATTAAATTTGTTTCATCTATAGCGTCTATTAATCTATTACCTTGTGCATTATCGATTGTAGATCCCCAACGACTGTGATGACAATTTAAATCACCACATACAATAACATCACCCTGAATCTGTAAAAAAATATGTTCCCAGTCTCTTGTAGTCGCTTGTATTTTAGGAGGCTTGTAAACACAAAGTACAGATATATTAAGGTCATTCAGATACACACCACAAATCTCTATTTTGGAATTGAAATTTTTACGGAAAACTATTTCTGAAAACGATAAGTGATCTCGGACGAGGATTCCAACACCACCAAATTCGTCAGTCCTGTTAACGTGTAAAAAATTATACCC